>CM075211.1:11228526-12428526 GCA_037577465.1 Liposcelis bostrychophila | reverse complement strand
AGATTACAACGTAGTACTGTGTAGTGCAATTCGAAGCGATGGTATATGATAATGGTTATGGTTTTTAATATCTGGCTATACAGGATCAGTCGAAATTATCGCTTTACATGAAGCTTGCCCAAAACATTGGAGGCATCCTCGATCATGGACATACTGGAAATCAATGCAGGTAAAATAATATTTATGATTTCTATTTATTTTTAAGACCATATGGCTTTATGTTTCCCCTGAAAATAGATTAAAAATTCGAAAATATCATATTAGTTCGTTTTATGTGTTAAGCTTCAGGATTGTGTTGCGACAGGAGTTCTTATCATTGCAAACCAAGCAATTTTTTTCTTTTAAAATAATTTTTCATAATTTTTGTGAGCTAGGTGAATGCTAAGTGCACAAAGAGTGCTCTTAAGCCAATGAAATTTAGTTGACTGAAATCATATTTTGTTGCTTGTAATATTACATCACAACATAACCGGTAAAGAATTTTTTTTTTTTTTAAGCTACCCAAACTTTAAAAACAGTGAATGAGTTTTAGGTCATCTTCTTCAACCAGCCTTAAATCCGTAGTTACTTATTTTCCACACTTAAAACGAATGGAGAGAATTTTAAGGAATAATTTCAAGTTGTTGGAATAGCCAAGTCTTGTAAGATAAAAGGAGGATCACAAAATATTAATTTTTAGGGGTAAAGCATTTTATCAGTTGCTCAAAAGGGAAGAATTAATTAAGAATTATTAATTAAAAATTTATTGGTTGGAGAGCTTTACAAAATATCTAAAAATTAAAATACAGTTCTTTTTTTTATTAACGTTTAAAATTTTCACAGCTTTAAATAATTCAACATATTTTATAAAATTAAATTTCACCAAGATTATCTTCATTATTTTCCGATACAACAATTTCTCCTCCTATTTCCAAATTCTCGCTTTTATCCACCAGTGGAATACAGTAAAGGTGATCTTGCAACTCGTAAGACAGTAAATTATTTTTATCTTTGGCACTATTAATATTATTTGGCAACTCTTGCTCAACTAATTCATTAACCTTATATTGAGCCTTATTAATATTTTCGATTCCAACAGATTTAATGTCTTTATTTATTAACATTGAACATTTTTTCACTAAATTTTCTAAATTTTCATCAATTTGATCCAAGAACCTTTCTTGAATAAGTTTTTCTTCCAATAAAGCTGATAATTTTGTTAAGTTATTATTTATATTTTCCAATTTGTTTTGATTTATCAAATCACTTTGAGATTCTTCAAATTCAATTAAATTTTCTTTCTTTAGAGGGTTATTACAGATTCCATTTTGCACTTCTGTAGTTAAAAAATTTTCTGATGATTTCTCTGTACTGCTTAATTGCAGATCATTCTCTAATTCTTTACTTTTGGCATAATAGTCTTTTTCAGTTTCAATTACTGCAATTATTAATTTGTTTAAAGTCTTTTCCGTTATTCTTTTCAAATATTTCTCTTTTAAATAATCATGAAAGGAACTTACTAATGCATTGTTTTTTATTCCTACTTTTCTAAATATTAAAGACCATAAAGGAACATTCTCCGAATTTAAATAATATGATTTAAAATATATCATGAACGAAGGTATCATGAAATCATATTTGGCACAAAAACACTGAGTTAAAATCATAAATTTTTCTTCTGACGTTTCTTTCAATATTATTTCTAATTCAGACATGATTTCTTGATGACGAAATGTAGTCGTGACTGACTCCCAAAGTTTTCTGCTCCATTCACTTAACACAAACTTATGACAGAAGAAAAATTGACAGTCTTCATTTAATACTGCTTTAACAATGCTAAAAATTGTTGGGTCTGGCGCCACAATTGATCTTAAGATGAACGATGGAGATTTTTGTTTCAAAGCAAAGAAACATACCGTTAAAATATTTTCATCTGTACTAGAAACAACAAAGTGAGCAACAGGGTATTCATTCAATTTCTCAGAAGCAGCAACTAATGTTAATATTTGAGCTCCATAACCTTCAGTGTCATATAAAAAATCAGCATATAAAGTCTCCTGGTTCAGCATTACATCCCTTTGTTCTTTCGTTTGAAAGCCAAAAATAAAATCATTTTGTAATACATCTAAAGTAGAGTCAACACGAATAGACTCCCCCTGCGGTTTATAAATCAAAATCGGATTGTAACTTTCATTTGACAAGTCGTTTATGATATTAGAAATTATTGTTGCTTCATCCTGTTCTTCATTTTTTTCTGCAGTTGTTTTTAACAAATATCGAATGTTGTGAAGTTTTATAAAATGTTCTCTTCCTTTTATGGGATTGTCTCTATTTTCCCTGGATATATCACATCTTGTTACCCGTTTATGAATTTCGTTTAATGGCATGTTCAGACTGTTTAATTGCAATATTTCATTTTTTAATACTTGAGGGAGGGGTTGAAACTTCATATTGTCAGCAATCAATGGATGTGTATGTGATGATACATATTTAACCTTCACTGATTCGTTTGACTCAACTCTAACATACATATGAGCATAACAAACCATGCCAGTTTTTGCTCGACCTTTTCTATTTTTTTTAATGTTTTTAATCTTGTGATGAGGTTTATCACTCCCATGGAATTGACAATAATAAGTTTCATAAAATGCTTTTTGGTTATTTTGCAAGGCAGGATCACTATTATTAGTCACAGAAGCTGAGTGTCTCTTAGAAAAGTACGAGAAAGTGGATTGCTCTTCATTTTGTTTCCATTTCAAAAACTCAGGATAATTTGAAAAAATTAATTCTCCCCTCATTATTTCAACATTGTGGAAGAACTCCACATGATCTGTTAATGATGTGAGCTTGTAAAATTGCATATCACAGCCTTCAAAGGAACAGGAAAATAATTTTTTTGGGGTGTTGACAGATCTATTTGTTGTGCAGTTGTTTTTCATATGGCGGATCAAATTTCTTGCTTGCTTAAACTTTACACCACAGTTAAAGCAATTGTGGTGTGAGGTTCCATGAATAATATTACAGTCATATTTTTGATGCTTTGTAAATGATGTCAGTAATTTGAATTGTCTTCCGCAGAGGCAGTTAATATTATTTTCCGAACTATGTTTTGGTTCCATTTATGATGATTATGGTGGTAATCATCTGAAATTTGAAGGAAAAAGAAACAATTTCAGTTAAATTTTTTTTTTGCATTACGAAAAAAAAAAAAAAAAAAATACTTACATAAATGTTATATGTTATCAACACAAATAGTTTTTTAACAAATTATATTTTTATATTAATTTTATTGGAAATCAACGGAATGTTTTCATTTTCAATGCAAAATGTAAACATTCGTGGCAACAGAATTATCGTGTGCATTGAAATTTTTTTCGCGCGAAATATAAATGCCAGGGCAAGTTGTCGTTTTTCTTCCTTTTAATTTTTTTCTTTTTATTAATAAGAAATGGTGTTTTTATGACCGCTGTATTTAATTTCCGTTGTTCGTGATTTTGCAAGTTGCTAATTTTTTTATATTTTGTTTAAATAAAAAATATTTTTGATTAAGTTTTAATTGTCACGGACGTATTAGGTAGCTATTTAAGGATAACCTTTAAAAATCACCGGTACATTTATTAATTTAATGTTTTTTATGTAAAATATTATTGATGTAAGGCGTGTAGGAGGTGAAGGTATATGTCGAAAGTGTAGGTACCATGACTAGTATTCACCTACATGTATTTGTCATTTTATTTTTTTCATGGGTGGATTGGTGTGAGTAGCTTAAGTAATTCTTGTTTAATATTTTATCAATTTTTTTTTTTAAAACAGCATTTTTTTAAAATCAGCATTTTTAACTGATTTAATATTTTTACATGTGTATTTTGGGGAAATGTGACTCATCCTGAAATGGGAATTGCGTAATATTCAGAGTAGTCAGAGATTTAGAGTATTAGTATAGCCAGAAGTGTTTAGTTAAGATTTGACTGGGGTGCCTGTTGTGACCTGCGCTTCAAGAAAACAAAGTAAGTCAATTTTAAAACTTTGAAAGATATATTTCAGCGGAATTCAAAAAGTAAGATTTATGGAAAAATATTACATGAATTTTCTTTTTTTTTTTTTTTCTGTAAAGTATTGGAAAAAGTTGTGTAGGGAGAAAATGTTGATGTGTTAATTGAGTCAGGCCTTAAAATTGTGTGTACTAGTAGCACACAATTTGTGTAGTTGGAAATGCAAAGTGTGTAGTTCGAATTATGTAGCAGTCTATAGGATATTATACATTTACAAGTGTAATAAACGGGGGAAATGGAAAAATTTCTTACTTACACAGTAAAAAAAATTATGTAAAAGTTAACATAATTATGTTTAAATCGGTCTACATAATTTTTATGTTGTTTTTTGTTTACGTTTACCTTTTGGAAAAAACAACAGAAAAAAATTTGTGTAAACCGATTTTAACATAATTACATAATATTTTTTACTGTGTAGCTTTTACTTGTGGGTAGTAGCTTTTTCAAATAATATTAGGGCCTGAATTAAGTAGATTACTAAAAAGGGAATAGCATGAGCCAACGCTCATGGAGGTCTTGATGAGTTATATAAGAATTCTGCCTTGATTTAAAGAATTCTTTAGGAAAAATGAGGGTTTTTACGGCAAACTAAATCCACTAGAGGCTGTCGGCGGCTATCATAATAAAATGGCGGCCGGCTTCGGATTGGTTGATAAATATTCTCTTCTCACATTAAAGTCATTTATTAACCTTATTAACCGACCCGAAGCGGGCCGCCATTTTACCATGTTAGCAGCCGACAGCTCCCTAGCGGATTTAGTTTGCCGTAAAAATCCTCATTATATCTTTTTCTCGGGGACTCTCACTTTTGATGGATTTTTCCCCTTTTTTAAAAACGAAATTCGGCTTTTTATTTTATTTGTTTATTCTTATTTAATTTTCCTATCGTAGGTATTGGCGATTTTAGGCAGCAGGTGTGATTGCGCTACACCCTAAAAAATTCTATAAAACTTGATCGGAAATCTGGTAGCCAGTTTAGTGGCTGCGATTATCAGTATCTAATTTAGGTACCCTTTTTTTACAATTAAAAGTTTTCATTAAGTCGGAAATCTGAAAAATATCTAGAAAATGCACAAAGTCATACAAAGAGTTTACTATTTTTATACCATCATAGGTAGTAGTTCATGAATTTATCATCAAAGACGTAGTAGTTACGAATTTACCTATTATACCGCAAACGAAAAAAAACGTTCCCGACCACTTTTCCTAATCCATTTTTCCTAAAATAAATTAATTTCTAATCCATTTTTCCTAAAAACTTTGGTTCCTAAATTTTTTTTCCTAATTTTTAATTTTCCTAAACTTTTTTGATTCCTGAAATAAAATTTCCTAAAATAAATATTTTTCCTAATCCTAATTTTCGTAATGAATTTTCCTAATGAATTTCTAATAAATCCCTAATGAGTTTTCCTAATGAATATTTTTCCTAATCCACCTATGATCTCTGCTTCCATTTTGATTTGATTACTGTATTTACAAAGATTTTAGGTCTAAACGAGAATATTAATATATTTTTTTTAAATAGCCTATTAACCAGAATTTTGGAATGACATAATAAATAAATAAATTCGTTACCAACGGAGGACAAAAGTAAATAAAAAAGCCGAAATTCGCAACTTTGCATAGACCTAATAAATGATTACAAAAATTTTAGGGATTCAAAAAATCAGAAAAAATATTCATTTTAGGAAATTTTATTTTAGGAGTCAATAAAATTTTTGGAAAATTAAAAATTAGGAAAAAAGGGCAAAACCCTGACCTTTAAAAATTAAAAATTAGGGCAAAACCCCGGTCGGGGTTTTGCAAGGTCAGGGTTCTGAAATGCAGTGTTTTAATAATTAATTTAATTTTTAAAATTGTCGTGGTTTTGAAATGTTAATTATTTGTTTTTGAAGGATTTTCAAAACCTCGAAAAAATCTTGGATTTACAAACGATTTACGATTGGTTTTGAAAAAAATGTTAAAACGAAATAAAAAAGTTTAGGACATGGAAAATCCCCGAAAGCTTCAAAATTTAGAAAGCGGGATTATTGCGGGATTATTGCAAAATTAAATGATCAAAAACATCAAAAACCAGCGTTTTTTGAAAGTAAAATGAAGAGCAAGCGGAAAAGAAGATCAGAGTCCATGTTTTTGTTTTGAATGCGTTGACAAAAGCTAAACATAAGAGTTAAGTGTAAACAAAACAATGGACTCTGATCCATTTTCCCGCTTTCTAAATTTTGAAGTTTTCGGGGATTTTCAATGTCCTTAACTTTTTTATTTATTTTTAAAATTAAAAAAAAAAAAAAAGAAAAAAAAATTGTAAATCGTTTGCGATTCTCCGATTTTTTCGAGGTTTTGAAAATCCCTCAAAAATAATTTTGAATTAATTTTTCAAAACCACGACAATTCAAAAAATGAAAATAATTATTAATACACCGCATTTCAAAACCGGGGTTTTGAAAGGTCAGAGTTTTGCCATAGTGCCAAAATTTAGTTAGAAAAAAAATATTAGGAACCAAATTTTTCAGAAAAAATAAATTAGGAATTATTTTTTTTTTTTTTTTTTTTTTTAGGAAAAATGTATTAGGAAAAATGGTAGAGAATCCGAAATAAATGTTAACAATCATTTTTAACTATATAAAAACTTTTGAAATTAAACTTCTTCAGTTTTAACGTTCACACGTCTTTTTCCTGGAAAGAAAATTAACCTTTTTCCGTCCAATCTGAACCTGAAAATGAAGACTTGACTTTACTATGTAGGAAGGGAGTCCAGATTGAATACTACATTACGTATTCGATTTAAAGTTTAAATAAATTGAAGTGTGTTAATTTATTAAATTCCAGATTGCCGAAGAAATGGAAATAAAAAATACTCGGGAATGTAAAAACGTCAACAAAATGGGGTCGAAGAAACATTCCGGAAAGAGGAAGCATCTTGTTATCGGAAAAGCCGGGTCGCAGGTGTCGAACCACGTGAAAGAACGTAATGGCGTCAACGGCAAAAAGGTAAGAAATTTTTTCGAATTTTTTCTATTTTTTAAATCATCAAGATCTTTTTTTTGTTTATCGCAAAATTTAACAATAACGAAGCATGACATCATATCAAGCTGTATATGGTCCTAATTCAAATATTCATTTTCTATATAAGTCTCAAGTCCAAGGTTTTTTTTTTTTTTTTTTTTTTTTTTTTTTTCTCCTGTGTTTGCACAGAAAATAAAATTACTGATCGCAATGCAAACACTTTAAATAGTTTTGCATGACTTTTATTGCGGCGGGGTTTTTAAAAAAAAATTATGTGGTGTATGTTAAACATGAACGATCAACTGTTAAAGTATAAAAATAAGTTTGAAAAGTAATCGAACGCTCATGAAAGTTAGTTTTTGTTATTTTATCTTTACGACAATTTTTTTTTCCTCTCGTTCGTTCAGTTACTCTGGTTTTTTTTCTTAATAGTTATTGGTGATAGAAGGATAAAATTTATGCTTACAGCAGGAACGTGCCGTTTTAAGATGCCGCGCACGCGAAAAATTTTTTCAAAAATATAATGATACCTATTTTTAAAGTTTCATATTTCGGAGTGTCTTTTAATTTTTATTACAGATATTGTAAAGATCATCAATTTACCGAGAAAGATTCATGTAACGCTGTTCTCGGAATAAGAGACGATCAATCCGAGACCAAGACTTAATATCACATTTCGTTTTAAAAACAAAAAGAAAAAGAAAAAAAAAATTTTTACTAAGATCATTGTAGACAATGTTTAGTTACATGGAAATTTGATGCTTTATTTTATAATCTGTTTCTTTTAGACGTAAAGTGCATTAATATCATACGGCCTTGTTGTTGTAAATGCAATTTTTTGTTTTCTTACATGTGCGCGTACGGCCATACGTGGTAAATTAAGATTTATTTAATTTTTTTTTCTCCCCCGATTAAAACGGTTGCCAATGAATATGATCTTTTTAGCGGATCTGTGAATGCAGCGATTGTTCGTTATCGAGGCGGCGAGACTTAAAAAAGAAGTGATAAAGAAAATTAGTAATTTTTATGAAATATAAAGAAACACTTGTTTTTATTTTTCATATATTCTTGGTGAAATGAGAAAATGGTAACTGCTTTGGTTATGGGTAATATTCATTGCTGTCGTCGGAAAGCGAAATATGACGTGAGAGAGGTAAGAACCAAATAAATCTTGGAAAATAAATTTGATTTTGATTTCGAAGGAAGATTCGTAATGTCGATTTGAAGTGGCTGATACTGTGAGAAAAAATTCGTGGGACTAGGTGGAGCTCGTGCAAGACTCGCAAATAGTATAGTTAGTTATTTTTAGGCGAGGTTGGTATTTTTTATTTTTCGTCCGAAGGAGAAAAGGATATAGTTTACTGTTTTTCTTTGAAATAAATCCATTAAAATTAATCCAGTGTTTTGTTTTATTTTATTTCTGTTTTTCTGGCTGCCAGGCTTTGGCTTTGGCTTTGGGAAAGGTTATTTTAATTGAATTTGCGACGCTAAAACTTTATTTGATTTAATAAAACATTAGGTCGAAAAAAAATCGATTTTTACATCTTAGGACTTTATTAAAAACCAAACCTCTTTGTGCACTTATTAATTTTTTTCACTGAATAAGTAGGTGTTGTTAGTAAAATCATTGAAGCGTCTTTAAAATGCATTTATTTTTTTAAACCGGCTTCTGGTTTTGCAAATGATGAGGAATAGAAGGAAAGTTGTGTGTGAACATTTTGGGATATTTTTCATTTTTGCTTTGTAGCAACTGTGTTACAGTAAAGTGGTTCATATGTTGAAAATAACAAAATTTAATAACGGCGCAAAAATTTTATTTTCTGAGAAATTTTATTAGTTTTGACCTTAGAAGCCTTTGAAACAGGACTGAGATGGTTTTGGCACATTTTAGAACGGCCATTGAGACCCTGTTTCGCCATATGGAAGATAAAGGGGGATAAAGTAGCCCGAAATCACAAAAATGGAACATTTATGGGCCTAGGATTTTTTTTTTTTTTCGGAAAACTGTTGCTGTATTTGGATTCCCCACCTCTTAAAACATGTAGGGATTGCTCTTAAAACATGTAGGGATTGCTCTTACACAGTAAAAAATTTTGTGTACTTTTAACTCACTTTCTGTGTAGAATATGGTCCACATACTTTTATTTGTAATTCTGACAAAATGAAAATGTGTTAAAAAGTTACTAAAATTTATGTGTTATTATTTGCATACTATCGTATTTATCTATTCATAAATTTTTAATCTAGGCGTTTTCTTAAGAAATTTTCCCGTATTTGTGAACTGTTTTTTTCAGGCTTATACATCAAGCATTTCAAAACCAAACCAAACCAAACAAGAACAAGACCCAGCATTTATTGTATAATTTTTAAAGAAGCGAATTCCGAGCCTGAATCCAATCCTGAATCCGGAATCCTTGCACAACAAAACAGAAGGATGCTAATCTGTTCGAAATTAATCCTTTCAATGACTTAAATCACGATTTATTTAAATTTGCCACTACTATTTTTTTTTTGTTTTCTTTTTTTTTCCGCAAAATCCTTTTATTTTTTTTTTATCGTGGAACTAGAAATAGCCCTAACACCGGCAATGTGTCAATTAACATATTATATTTGTTATTTTTTGACCATTGATACTTATTAACATTGACAAAACAATGTGTAAAATAATTACATAAAATGGGATAACATACAGAGTATGTAGACCGAGTATGTTAAAAGTACACAAAATTTTTTACTGTGTAAAACATGTAGGGTACTACCGAAACCGGTAGTACAGGTTTTTCGGTGAATTTTGATACCGGTACAGTACTACCGTTGAAAAACCGTCGGTACTTCCGGTTTTTTTTCCAAAAATGGAAAAACTGATATAAGGTAAAGTTTAATTCAAAATATTAAATTATGATTTTTATTTTTATTTCAATTCGACAAATTCTTCGAATTCATTGCGTTGAGTCATAGCAGAAGCGCTATATCTTTGATTCGAAGCAATCTCTGCTAGGAAATTTTCACTTAATTGTAATTTTATTTTTATTTCATTTTAAATGCAAACACTCTAAAACAATTCTTTAAAGCTTTCTTAGGGTACAAATTCACGATGGAATGTTGAACCAACATGTTGGTACCACAAATTGGACGAAAATGTTGTACCAACTTGTTGGACCAACATTCCACACTAATTTCTGCGTAGGAGTAAATTCTGCAATAGTCTATTCGTTAGTTTGTCACCAACAAGTTGTTGTACCAACATGTTTGTCCAATTTGTTGGTCAAAACCAACCAACATGTTGGTTCAACATTTCATAGTGAATTTACACCCTTCAAAAAGGAACTTTATTAATCTTAAAAGTTATAAAATTTTATAATTTGTTAGTTTCCGATGGAGATACGTTAGTTCACCTCGGACGCACGGAATTGCCATCCCTATCGATCTAACCTTGAGTTACTTTAACAACGAGTCGTAAGTCTTATTCTTCAATGTCTCAAATTAATGGCTTTATTTTCGGTAAAATCCTTTAAAAGGCATTTTAAACTTTCGTCTCAGTCTCTTTAAAGTAATTTCAAGAAGTCATATTCTGATCTCACCTTACAAGATAAAATTTATCAGTGCAGACGGTGCTCACAAATATCAGTTTTAATAGCTCTTTGCCTATTGATTTGTTCCTCTTTTGTCACGATTCCTCCTGCTTTTAAAAATAACCAGCAGCAGTGACGGAAGTACTCAACAATCGGAGAATTTCTTACAGTATTTATCAAGCATTCAGGAAAACCTTCGTACCTGTCGTAGTAAGGCTTTCTTTGTTCTAATTATCGTTGAAAAAATCTAATGTGGCATGGAAAATCGATCGATCATCTATGATTAGGTATAAAACTCTTATCACTGTCCCAAAGTATGGTAAATGATGCAAATAAAAGGTGCCTCTTTCGGATTAAAGACATATCGGCATATCGGCTGATTCTATAATATCAGTTATTGCACTTTGTTGAATTCAGGGACAATTGATTTATAAAGTAGTTTTCTTAAAGCAAGTAATTACATGACCAAAATGAAGCTTACGGAACTTGTTCCTTCTTAAGAGACTTCACGAAATATTGGAGGGAATGGTTGTTTTGTCCAAAATTTGCTTTAAGGGGGAAAAATTCGAATTTAGGTATCTATACATAAGAGATCATGTCCCCCTTAACTACGCAAAAATTAGTTCTTCCTTTCTACCACCGTAAGCGCTACTTGTTAATGAGACGCTTTTTGGTTGGCCGTTGAGATTTGATGTCGACGATGGCGGCAGCGCGGCACACATCCGTGTAGACTTTTATATGGCCATGGTCCCTACTTATACGATTAGACATGTTGCGGCTCTCAAGATCGCAGCGCAGCGAGTTACCCATTTTAGAAATAAAATGTGCGCAGTTAAGCGGGACATGAACGCTACAGGAAGTTTCCGGACCTGTCTATACGACCGTGGTTTGCACGCTCATGTTGCCGTAAACTTGAGATCACGTGACACTTCCTCGAAGCGTCGAAACAGACTAACTCCTATCATATTTACGATGGAGATACGTTAGTTCACCTCTGACGCACGGATATATTCTATTGCTACGTTTAAATGAAAAGCTACTTTCGACCCCTTCTTTTGAGATAGGTGCTTTGATAGTGAGATGGGTGCTTTTCGGCAACACTATTAAAGAGGCTAAGCTTCCCTGTATAGAGGTGTTGCTTTTTGGGCAACACTATAAACTTAATTTTTTTTTCAGAGCTTTTGAAGGTCATCTTGAGGTCGCGCAGTTTTTGAAAAGCCCATATAATTAAAGGAAAAAAATAAGAATTTTTTTTTGTTGAAAAAAGTGTTGCTTCGTATGGGAAATTTTGCGTGGATTACGAATATGAAGTCCAAAATTACTTGAAGGGTACCGTTTTTGAGCTTTTGGCCGATTTTTTAAACAATGAAATTCTTTAGACTTTTTTCTCTTTAGATTAAAAACCGATCACAAAAAATGAATTTTAGACTTCATATTCGTGATCTACGAAAAATTTTCGATAAAAAACGATAGTTTTTCGATAAAAAGAAATCGTGCTTTTTGCCCTTTTATGGAATTTAGCTTCAAGATCATTGCGCGACCTCAAGATGACCTTCAAAATATCTGAAAAACATTAGGGTTTATAGTGTACCAAAACGCACCCATTGCATTATTAGGAGTTTGCATTAAACTTTTTTGAAAATGAATTAATTGTTCCTTGTCAGAATCTTTTATAAAATAGCTGGTTTTAGTTGAGATCATTCAAATGGGAACCTGTCGAAGTATTTAAACAAAAAGTAACACGAAACTTTAGAAAAATAATTCATGAAATGGATAAGGACTAACCTTTTAATCTAAAAACACTTATATCGACAATTCATTCGCCTCTGCTTTTGGTTCCACACAGTCTGCACGCTTAAAATTGAACAAATTCTGCCATTACACAATCAAAAAAAAAAAAGATAATTTTTTTTTCTCTCTATGAATGAATGAGTAAATTTATATCCGAAGTTAGGAAGCTCATAAAATTGTGATAGAATAATCCTTGAACTATTGGGCGTCGACTTGTTTAGCCCATCTTCAGTCGCCACAACCATTTTTCTGTTATCTATAATAATTATTCGATTTGCTACATAATCGCAATATATCTTAATATTATCATTTTTTTTCTTTATAAAAAAAAAAAAAAAAAAAAATTAAAAATTAAATGCTGAGATGAAAATTAATGTATGAAATTCGATAATTACCGCGTGACAAACAAAAAAAAGCCTACGGGTTTCTCCTAATGTTTTTTGTACATGTTCCAAAGTTCAAAATGTACCGCATTGAAAATATAGGGCAAATATTTTGGCACTCATCATCTTTTATTTTTTTTATTTTTTTTTAATTATTATCTCCTATCGCATGTGCATTTGTATAAATAAAACAGAAAGCGTACACGTTGAACTTTTTCTTTTATTGGTTTTCCAAGGAAGGCTGCTTAAGTTTTTGCGTTGTGACCTTACAAATGTAAGTTAGGCATTCTAACTTTTTTTTTTTTTTTTTTTTTAATGGCTCCGGGAAAAATCAGAACAGAGAGGTGGTTAACCCAGTGTTTAACTTATTCCACTACGGTTTCGTTTTATCGTTTGATCAGCAGTGGGTAATTTGAAATGTTTCGCTATAGGAGGCTCGTGCTGATGTTTTTTTTTTTTTTTCTTTAATTTTTTTTATTATTAAAGATTTAAAAAAAGCCATCAAAATTGATGTGTTGGACCATATAATCATGTAGGATCGTGGGGGCTGCTTTAAGTACTCATTGTGATTGATGAAAGTACCTGCAGTCATTGTTTTTTTTTTCCTTGTGTATAATCACTTAAATTGTTGCACATGTTAAAATCAACTTTTGATTGTGCCTTAAGATTTCCGCTTAAAAAATATAGAATAATTTTCTTTTTTGGAAAAAAAAAAAAAATTGAATTGGAAAAATAAATTAAACGAAGTATTTCGAACTCAGTTGAAGGTTTTTCGCTTCTTGTTCTTTCGAGAAACATTTTTTTTTTAGGCCTTTCGCTCAGAATAAATATTGAGGTTATGATATTGCTAACAAACCTTGTCGTATGCTTCGTTTTAATTGTTTATAAATTTGAAGAACAGAAACAAGTCGATATTGTGTAAAGTGTGAACGTACATATGCGAATCGCGGGCATAAGCATGAAATTTATAAATTTTCCTCGTTGAGATTCTTTTACTGGGAATTAAATTTGTGAAAAATTTGTAAAAAAATGTTGCTCAAAGATTGGATTGAATTTTTAAATGTAAGTTGTGTTTCTACCTATTTTTTTTAAATGAATTAATTTAAACGAATTTAGCGTTTGTTTTGCTTTTAGTCGAATTTGTAAAAAAAACGAGGCATAATAAATAACTTGTTTGGCCGAACAAAGCGCTTTGGTTGAAATCAGTTTTTTTTTTTAAATGCAAAATCTTTGGCTTATTAAAAGTATATTAAACATAGAAAAATATACTAAGACAGGAAAAAAAAAAAAAAAAAAAAAAAAAGGAAAGAAATCATATAAAGCTCACTACTAGCAAACCAAACCAAACTAAACCGAACCCAGGTGTTTTTTCAAGGAAAAACCGACCCGGTTTAGAAACTTTAAGCTTAAACCTGAACCCACCAAAAAGTTATATCGAACTGAAACCAAACCGTTTGGAAAAAAAAATCTGAACCGAATCGAAAGCGTCTTTTTTTCCGAAAAAGTACCGAGCCGAACCGAGTTTTTCCAAGTAACCAAACCAAAAAGAACCTGGTGTTTTTTTGAAAAAGGAAAAAAACGGGTTTATTTTAAACAATCGAGCGGAATCTTGTATTTTTTACATTTTTTATAAAGTGTGGAACCAAACCGAACCCGAACCCAAATGAACCGGGTTTTTCCAAGTTACCAAGCCAAAAAGAAAACTTTTTTTTTTTTTTGAAAAAGGAAAAAAACGGGTTTATTTTAAACAATCGAGCGGAATTTTGTATTTTTTACAAAAAAAAAACCTAGATTTTTTCATAAAGTGCGGAACCAAACCGAACCCGAACCCAAACGAACCGGGTTTTTCTAAGTAACCAAACCAAAAGAATCCGGTTTTTTTTGAAAAAAAAAACGGTTTATTTTAAACAATTAAGCGGAATCTTGTATTTTTCACAAAAAAAAAAACCTAGACTTTTTTACAAAGTGTTAAACCAAACCGAACCGTAGTCAGGAAAAAAAACCGAGCTGGAACAGAACCCGAACCCAGTTTACTAAAAAAATTCAAACCTTCTGTAAGAGAGGTGAAAAAAAAAAAAAAAAAAAAAGAAAAGAAAAAGAAAAAATTGAACGCCAAACTGGTTCCTACGCCACTATTCTAGAAAAACCGAAACCGAACCGAACCGAACTTTATAGGTCAAATGCTAGTCCGGAACTGAAACAAACCGTATTTTTTTGAGATGGATTTGCCAGCTCTGATCAAACCGAACTAAACGAACCCAGTAAAATTAAAGCCTTCGCAAATACATCATAAGCAAACCAAGCCAATGGAAAAGAACTGGCATCTTAAAAATAAAGAAGGAAATAGTATATTACAACACAAGGGGTGCTAAAGAAAAAATTGGCCCTAGAGGCCAATTTTGAAGCCCGAGCCGAAGGCGATTTAAGGTTTAAGGTATAAGGTATAAGGCGATTAAAATATTTCCAGTGAGGAAAACTTCTTTTTCCTCACTGCTTGATGAAAAATAAGTTTTTAAATTTAAATTTATTAAAATTAAATTTAATTTTGTTGTTAAAAACTGAAACCTAACCGAGCCAAAACGGACGTTGATCCTCATGATTTCCATTCTTGCGCTCCGCCAAAGCTTAAAAAGCGTAAAAAGCATGTTTATAAAATAAATCAAAATTAAGCATTTTTTTAATTTGCTTTTGTATTATCGTAATTATGGTTTTATTGGATTTTGTTTAAAACTAGACAAACTCATATATATCAAAAAAAGTGTTTATGAATGGACTGGTTTTATGTTTCACTTTCACAAACTGCTCATAACTTTTTTCAACATGACATCGTGTTCGAAAGAGGAAAAAAAAAAAAAAGTTCATTCCTACAACCGATCATTCGAAGAAAAGACAATAAAAATAAATAAATTTGAGAAAAGAAAAAAAATAAAAGTGTTGGAAGAAAAATAGGTCATTCATTCTACTTTTTTATATGCATATGGCTGAACACTGAAAGACTTGCAGTATAAAGTTGTTTAGAGGCACATTTCCAATAGCAAAGTCGCTTTAGTTCGAACGCAGACATCGTCGTGATTGCAGCCGGTTGGATTTCAGATTCTAGCTTTTTTTTAATCATCATTAATATCGCGTAATGTTTCGTTCGGTTTTTTTAAAATGTATTTTTAGATTTGTGACTTAAAAATACTTCTGGAAAGTGAATATTATCGACGTGTACGTGCTGTCTGTTCAGAAATAAACGTGTCGAGAGGGTTAGCCACTTCAGTAGAAACATTTCATTCATAACACGAAAAAAAAAAAAAAAAATTAAAAAAATTATTCCAGACCCCCAGAGAAAATCGACTTTAAAGGTTTTGCGGTAGAAAAAAAGTTTAAAAATTTCCTTTTCTTTGCTCAGGCGAAGAAAAATTTGTTTGTTTTTCCTTTTCACATACGTAAACACAAAGTGCAGCAAGCTAAAGTCTTACGATAAGGCATGTTTCATCGAGAGTCAAGGATTTTTGGGTTTTTTTCCCCCCGTCAATTATAAATAGCCACATATCATCTGTGGCTAACACAACGGTTTCGATGTTTGCAATAAAAACGATTTTCATTTGTTTTTAATTAGGAATAAAAATAGGAATCCAGTTTATTTCTCGTAATATTTTTTTTTTTTTTTTTTTTTTTTTTTTTTTTTTTGCAAATCCGCTTTCGTTTTCTGAATTCGTTTGATATCTTTTTTTTTTTTTTTTTAACTTCAGGGCTCTTTTTTTTTGTTAATAAAAAAAAACTGATTAAGCGCCTCTCGGTGAATTATAAATGCATATAAATTTTAAACGATAAGTTAATTAAAAATAAAAAAAAACAAAACAAATTTAGATGTCCTTGTTGAAAAAGATGAATGGAAAAATTAAGTGTGTAACGAGAAAAAAAATTAAAAAGCTTTTTTTTTTTTCTCTTAAATGTCTTAATTCGCTGGTAACCGCAAATTATGTTGGTGCCACCCGCATTTTCATGTAAGGATATAGCATTTTAAATGATGCAGTGTTAGAAGGGAAATATGATTGTTTAAAAGGTCACGATGTAAGTTTAAAGAGAACCACAAATTAGATAGTCTTTTTTAAGCTCTTAAATTATGAGTCTGTCAAAGAAATTTGATGGATTTAATGTTGGGCTTTTCAGATTTGGTGTGGCATTGAAACCTTTTGGTTTTTAGGACCAAGATGCTTTCTCTCTCTCCCCCTCTCTCGTTTCGCAGGGATTAGGGTTCTATTAAGTAATACGGAAGGATATAAAAGGGAGGGGGGGGGGGGGGGACAACGGGGTCCGAATGAGCAATTTTAGCCTTAAGCTAAGTATTGACAATAGGAGGGGGTCCAAAATGAAAAAAATACTTACGTAATACATGAACGGCCCGATTGCCCTCTGAGATTTAATGTAATGCAATATTTTGGCGGCAATATTTCTCATTTCGGTTGATTTTTCATTTATAAACATAGTTAGTTAATAAATTGGGACGCCTTAGGATTAATGTAAAATTCTTTGGATACCCCTTCCTATGCTTTGTAAGCACAGTAGCATTTCCCTGTATAGAGGACTTTTCACGACCATTTTCTGCTCCTAAAGTTAAACTCTTAGGTTCAGTAAAAATGACCCCTAAAATTAAAAATTTATGGACTAGCGCTTGAAAATTTTAGGCTGCAAAACTGTCCTACATGTCCTTTTTTTTTCAAAATCGTCTTGTATATGTCCTAAATTTGTCCTATTTTTTTGAGTTGGTCCTATGTTTTCTTTATTTGTAATTTATTAATTTGTAAAATAAAAAATTGATATATCAATTTTTTTAACGTTTAAATAATTTTTTGGAAAAATTATATTAGACCAACGACCGAAAGGCTGCATCCATCGATAAAAAGTTGTCGAAAGTGCAATAAATAATTAATTAATAATTTGATTTAATGCAGTATTTTAGTTCATTTTTCATATATTTTTTTCATTTAAAAAACTATTTTCTTGTTAATGAAAAAAAGGACCTTTTTGTTTTAAGTCTGAAAAACAGTGAAAAAAAATGTAAAGTATTACATTTATTAGAAATCAAGTCAAAGCTATTTGAACTACGCCTATGTTTCCTTCAAAACTATATTTTTCAGAAAAAATTCCTATATTTTTATGAGGAAGAGTTTTGCAGTTTGTAAAAGCAGGCATCAAACCGATTCCCTTTTTTTTTTTTTTTTTTTTTGGAAATGTCCCTATTTTTAACACGAGTCCCTAAAAGTCCCTATTAAATTCTTATGCCTTTTTTTGGAAAAGTCCCTCCTTCTATTTAATTTTTATGCCTGGATTATTTTATTAAATCAGAAAATGATGCTAAAATTTCAAGAAATAGTCCGTCTTTTCTCAAAACTGAAATTTTTCGCTCGGCTTCGGCCTCGCTTAGGTTTGGTTTAAAGTCTATTGCGATGCAGTTGAGAAAGAAAGTAGGTGGAAGTGAAAATGGGCCCCGAAAAACTGGGATAAATAATGTTTGAGAAAATTGTTAAGAAATTTAAAACCAAAATGAAACATTTGAATCGAATACAGTATTAGCTTAAATTTTTACTTCAACCCAACTTTTTTGTTCCGTATTGCCTTTGGTCTTATTTTATTTTGAAAAATATTCCATATGTTTTTAAGTTAGCGCTATGCAGCCTGTTGCAAATGCTATCTTCCGAGCTAAAAAATGGGAAAAACTTTTTGAGCCGTGATACCTTTGTCAGGTCAAAATTTTGTTGTGGTTATATCAAGAAGCTCGTCGTAACCTGACTAATGAAATGCATGTGACTGCAATTTTCATCTGAAAATTGTTGCTAAAAAATGGCTAAAACGAAATCAAAATTTTTTTGAGCTGTCTCAGTCATTTTGAAGCAAAATTAACCACACAATTCTTAAAGTCCTGCTAACAAAGGTTTCTATGAAATTTGTGCCTTTTTTGTGAGGGTCCAAGTGGATCCAAACTGGCCAAGTCAAAGTGGTCAAATCAAGCCAAGACCTAAATAAAAAGTTCGAAAATTAAATGTTTTTGTTCTTTAAAAAGGTCCCTAATTTTCCAAATTTTGGTCCCTAAAGCCCCTAATTTTTTATGGCTAGAACGCTTCGATGCCTGGAAAAGTGAAGTCAAAAATCAATATGGCCGCTGTCAAATCATAATGCAGACGGCTTTAAATTATCATTGCACTTGAAATAAAAACTATGTTTCACAGCTAAGAATCTAAACGGAAACTCCGAATCTAAAGACCGATGGCAAAATCGGTCTCGGACTCAAAAAGTCTCGCTTTTGAAATACACTCAGGGATCAATACTAGGACCCCTTCTCTTTCTTCTATGTATTGATGGAATCTCTAGTTAGTTTCATTCCTTCCTCTTATCTGCTACTCTTTGCCGATGACCTAAAA
Source organism: Liposcelis bostrychophila (assembly GCA_037577465.1). Taxonomy (NCBI): domain Eukaryota; kingdom Metazoa; phylum Arthropoda; class Insecta; order Psocodea; family Liposcelididae; genus Liposcelis; species Liposcelis bostrychophila. The sequence goes on along the minus strand of CM075211.1, from coordinate 12,409,336 downwards.
TTGTACCGCCCCGTAGGATCAATAGATGACTGTAAACTTTCAGGAATCATTTTTAAAATAGTCCGTTAAAATTCCAAGTAGTATCCATCCCCTGATGACGCGTTTTTCCCCTCTCCCCCTCAGGGCGTCCCAAAAGAAATCGATACCTCTGTACCGCTGATCTCCTGATGTTACACCCTCACCGTTTGATTTTTTTAAATTTAGAAAAGCCGTTCCGTATCTCACACGAGAAAGTATAAAGCGAACAGTGGCATGTGTATCTTATTCACGTCATTTATATTACTCATTTCTTTACGATTGAATAAAAAAAAAAAAATGATTGAGATACCAAAAAAAGACTCAGATCTTATCAAACATTTTAATAAGATACATGCGGTTTGCCTAAATATATTATCTCCGATCAGCTTGCTAAGAATTAATGAAAACGAGTGTGACAATTATCCTTATAAGGCATCAAATTTGTTTCTTTCGGTAGCCAGGCAGGAATATCATTATATAATTTTAATTTTAATTTTTAGCCACCTTAAGAAATTTTATTTCGCTGATTAAATTCCGAGAAAGGAAATGCGCTACCCTTGTCTTGTTTTTTTCTGAGCAACGCACGTTGATTTCGCACATAATGGTTGTAATTTTTTTTAAAATTAGAATTTAAAAAACAAAAAGTTTTTGTTCAAATGTCTGTGATATCGTGAAGTGTTTAATATCAAAACGAATCAAGTTTTTTTTATTGCAATGAATTCCATATTTAATCTTCAGACGCCTCCGCGTCATAAGCAATTTCGCCGGAGCGTCACAGTCCCGGATGATCCTTCTTATAGGTCTCGGTTATTGGTAAGTTTTTCCGTAAAAAAAAAAAAAAAAAAAAAAAACAGATTAAGCTGAAAAAAAAAGGAGGATTTGATTTACGATTAAACGAGTAAATAATTAATTCGGAAGCCGTTTAAAATAAAAATAAAAATTTAACGAGGGATAATGATTTCTGTTTTTGGAAGAGATACACCGTAAAAAAAAATCCAAAAAAACTTTTTACTGTTGCGAAGGAAAACTTTTTTTTTTTTGAAGTTCTAGGAGTATATAAACATGAATGTATTTTTTTTTTAAATATCAGGTCACACAATGTCTCAAAGGTAAAATTATTCAAATTGACTTTTTGGATCTTTGCCATGATTGCATTTAGTTAGAAAATTGGCATCATGAGAAATATGTTTCTATTTTTTCTCCGTTTTTTTTTTTTTTTTTTTTTTGTTCTGTTCAAAAATAAAGTGATCAAATCTCGCATAATCAGTTTTTATATTAATTTTAATAAGCAATTTTTATGTCCTGTCTTTATTGGCGAATTAATCGAAGAATACAATTAATTGTACCACCGGAAATGCTGTATATTTTTGGACTTTTTTCTTCTGCTGCCACTTTTTTTTTATTGTTGTAATTATTTTTTCTAACACTAAAAGTATTGAAAAGGAAAAAAAAAGTGGTAGCAGAAGAAAAAAGTTTAAAATATGGAGCATTTCCGGTGGTGCAATTAATTGTACCCTCCCTCCAATGGAGACAGAGAATTAATTTTTTCATTAATTTTTTTTTTTTTTTTTTTGCACGCGGAAAAATTATTAGGAAACGAAAAATTTTGTAATTAACGAGTATTTTAAATACTCCCACACGCTTTAGCCGGAGAAAAAAAAAAAAGCGAAGCATATATATACAGTAATTTATATATCATTAAAAAAACATACAGATAACGATTAATTTGGTCACAATTAAATTTTAATGGGCACGTTGCCGAAGAGCAAAAAGGCCAAGGTGATAAAAAAATATCACTTAAAACGAAACTACAGTATATGGATTTTTTTCCCCTAATTATCACCATTTGCAACTTACGGTTTAAAATATAAAAAAATAAATGGCAAAGGTTTACACTCTTGGTAATTGATCGGTGATTTACTATACAAGGAACATGAATCAAGTCTTTTAATGAATATTCAAGGAGCAAATTCACTTTCTTTGAGATGAGCCTGTAGACAATTGTAATGGTGCGATGCTATGAAATTTTGACAGTGATATGACAATAATATGACAGTAATATAATAACTATGTGGTGTGATATGTATACTGTATATATAATTATGAAATGCCACACAACCGGACTTAATAAATTTTTTTCCAGTTCTTTTTGATATGCAGAGTTGACATTGGAAGATCCCTTTATTTTTTCGAGAAAAAAAAAATGGAGAAGATGGTAAAAAATATCAAAACCAAATTAAAGCCAAAATACATGTTGTTAAAAGCGACGGATTATGACATATAAGGAAAGACTTGTGTTACTTTAGCACCGCTTTAGTGTGATTATAGGATTGAATTTTAAAGGATACGTTATACGGTATATATTTCGCCCACGGATTTTTTTATAATAATTTTTTTTATTGTATCCTTGTACTGTCGTTTATTACAATATAAATGCTGGATAATTGCATGTGTTTAAGGGGCTTGGGGGATTTTTTTTTTGTTAAAAATTTATTTTTCCTAGATGATTAAGCTACTGAATTTAAGAAATACTATTGTTTTATTGTGAAATAGATAATGGTGATGTGCCTTCATCATAATTTCGCTTTTTTCTCCGGTGGAGAAGTTGCAGGATTAACGTCATTTTAATTTTTTAATAAAATTTTTAGGAATCGGATATCGTTAGAAATTGCCCTTTTTCCAATGATATACATTCGATAATTTAAGCTCAAACATTGGGCACCGTGAACGTGTAAAGGGTAAAATATCGTGAGATGAAGTGATTTTAATATTTTTTAAATTCCTCTCCTTATTTTTTTGTCTGGAAGTAGGGCGTGGTGTTTTAAGCTGTGAACCGATTTCCTGGTTATTTAGATCCAATCCCAAAACAACCTCAGGGAAGAAACCGATTCCGGTCTTTGCCTGCTCGATTCTAGGCATGCTGACCACAAGTAGTAACCTCACCTATTCAGCAGTTGAACAATAGTTCCTCCGAGTTTTTGGACGATTTCTTGCTCGCAGGACAAGAGAGGACTTGGCCAGTCAGATACTTGGTCCGATCAAGTTTGTTCCTAGTGACGAATCGGAACGTTCTAAATCAGTGCTGAATGCAACCTCGCAATGTGCAGTTGCCGCGGTTACGAATTTGTGCAGTTGTGCAGTTGCCTGGTTTAGAATATCCCTGAGGTGAGGGATGCTCCAACATCTTGCAGATTACGGAGCAGTGGGTACTGCTGCGACTTCTTATACTCTTCAATTAGCAACCCAATTTTCATATATCCTGCCTTATTCTTCTAGAAACTCAGACCAGACGAGAAAATCCACGCTTACGAGGAATCGCGAAAAAGATAGTTTTCTTTGGAATTTTGTAACAATTTAGTAACAAAATTTGAAACATATAGTTCATTAACACTTCCTTAAATTCACGATTTTCGTTAAAACTAAAATTCTTATAATTTTCCAACGAAGCCGTAAATTTGCGTTTAAGCGAAAGGGAATGTAATTCTTTCAGTTGGAGGACTTTTCGGCATATTAAATCAAAGAGGGGACCGGGAATGTTCAGTAAAAGAATACACCAGAGGTACCCGAAGAGTGGACTTGAATCACCGACCTTCCCTGTTTCATGACGGAAAACTGCAATTCTTTTTACATTATTTTCAACTAGTCTTCTATGTTTAGCTAATGCGCAATATTAGATAGACTATGTCATATGATTTTGTACACCAAGACACTAGCAAGAAGTACGACTTGTATGAAAATTACTTTATAACTATGATTTTATTTTCTGAATTATTGATTTTTGCGAACTCTTTCATTTTTAGTTTTAAAATATACAATAACAATCATTTTTATCTTCAAACAATATTTACAGAAACATGTATTAATTTTCTTCATATTGATCATATAAATATTTTTTTATTTATTAATGGCTTTCGGAACGCATCCCTTGGCCAACACAATCGTGGAATTAGAATCTTATCTCATTTATTTGAAGGTATGTCACCAAATGTTGGTAGGTCTGTGGGCTTCCTTTGAGTATGTCTTACACTGTTTTAGGAGCGCTCTTCAAAATTTCCTCCATGTTATATATCATCTCATTTCTTCCGGTTTCCGTGATCGGACATCGTAAAATCTTGTGTTCCGGGTCGGCGATTCCTGTCCCACATTCACGCTGATCATCATCTACCAGATTTAGGCGTCTCAGATGTGAATGGGCGCTTGTATGCCCTGTCCGTAGCCTACATAAGATAGGTATCATGACCTTTGAAACCTGTAATTTTTTAAACCATGGTTCTCTTTTTAAGTGAGGTTGAATTGATCGATAAGACCCTCCAATGACGTCTTCCACTGCATGGCCCATTTATGCATTGTTCCCTCTTTATGTCGGGCACAAATATCGCCAGTGGATGCTTGAAATGAAGACGTAATTCCTTGTTGTTCCTTTCTTGGCAAAAGTATCGCCTATTTCATTCCATCTGATGCCCTCATAGGACGGTATCCAACACAAGTTGATCTGTTTATCTTGCCCCTTGCAGATCGTCAACAAGTATAGTATCTTGAAGACCAGAAAGTGAGTCCTTGCTGAATTTTGAAAATGCTGAAAAGCTCTTATAGAGCTCTGGGAGTCGGTGAAGATAGAAAATTGCTCTTTCAAGGCACATAGTTACGACCTGATGTAGTGCTGTCAGTTCTACCTAAATATGGAGCTTTTTTGCCGAAGATGAATTTATCGAAAGGATCTAGAGGGTTTTTCGTATGCCGCAGCTCCAATTCCAGCTGGGGTTGATCATATTTTCCCAAAATGGGAAACCGACATGCAAAATTTATGTCACTTTCCGAATTTTTTTCATTTTTCTCCTCGGAAGCTGCTATACCGGAAACTGATGTAATTTAGGAGTATATCAGTTTCCGCGTACATCAGTTTCTGAGTCCACATGTCACAACCGGCATGAAACCTGAGCGAGCGTCCAGATTTTCTATAACGAAAAATTTTTTTATTAAAAATAATCGGAAATTACGCTCAAGGTTGAAAAATCGTATGCATAAATTTTACTTGTTGATAAATCTTTTCTGTCAAGTGATGCTAAGTCCTGAACACATGGAGAAACATATATATTACCGTCATTTTTTTCCATATCTGATTATCATACCATAGAACCGATACCTAATTAACGCAGCGAAAAAATATTTCCTTAGCTTGCTTTCTTCAAGATTTATAGCGTTACAAGTGGGTGCTAGTTAAACATATCTTAAGGAGCTAAATCAGTAGTGTCTCGAAGCGGAAAACGACTGTAGTTCAAGGCCTTCGAAGTTAGAAGAAAAAAAAAAAAAAGAAAACAAAAGAATCAATGATAAATTTTACTTAACCATTTACGAAAGGTATTAACAAATCGCTTCCATATATGCATCATTTGATAAACTGCTTGTTGTGTTATGATTTCAGTAAATGTTTATTTATTAACAACCAACGCTACCCGTCTTATGTCGTTGTCATTTCGTACATTTTTGATGTCATTGCATACTCTGAACCTGCAGGGAAAAGTTTTTTTTTAAAAATGATTTTTCCACTTGAACATTCCGCAGCATTCCGATGTTTTAAAAATTTTATTCTGAATGACATTTGCATAGAAAATATGTGGATCATTCGGTATATATTTTTTCAGTAAAGTAACAAAGGAATGTTACGTATGCTTCATAAAACGCGAATTTTTTTTTTTTTTTTTCATTCACGTGTCATAAAGCGTTTAACGATAAACCTTGATATAATTTTTGTTTTTTTTTTTGCTTTAGAAAACTTATGCGAGGAATACAATGGATTCAATTAGGTATATCGCGTTGAATTATTTTTCGGTTTAATTATCGTTATCCGAGGTATAATTAATAATGGTTTTCTTTCTTGGTGAATGGGGTGTTTGCCATTTCGTTTATTTTTCATCTTCGGGTAATTTATTCCTTTGGAAAACAATGCAGTCAATTGGGTATCAATAGTAAATTATTTGTTTTAATTACTATGATCAATAAGCGAGAGGTGTTGCCTTTGTTTCATTATTTTCGGGATAAAAGTTTGATTGCTTCATTTCGACCTACCTTGGAGGAAATAATTTTTTTTTTTTTTTTTTTTTTTTTGTTATACTTTATTTCAAAAATTGGTTAAAAATCAATTTATTAATATTAAAAATTGATTGAAAATTTTAAAAAAAAAATTAAAAATGTCAAAAGATTGGACATCAAAATTTTTTATTTTGAAACTTATCAAGTTTGATTAATAAGGCTACTTACATACGTTAGAAATTCACTTTTTGGCTTTAAAAATTCAATTTTTTAGAAAAAAAAGAGCCGAAAATAAGTTAACATAGAATAAAAAATGTTTGGCATCGAATACATTTGGGACATTATTTCTACATATTTTCGAATTTTCAAAATTTCCTGCCCTTACCCTGTTACAGCCATCCCCGTTTTTCTACTATAACTCTGCCTGGGCGGCCAACGGGTCAATATTTTCGAACCGAATATTTTTTTTTAGGAAGCTCAATACGTACTTAATATACCCTATAAAGGACAATTTTTTATATTAAAAGGTGTTAATTGTTAATTAAGTATCATTTCGGCCCTAAAATCTTCAAACCCCTGGGCCTGGGCCAAAAATTTTTTTTTCGACCTAAAAAAAATTCAGACTTCTTTTAACATGTAAATGAATGATTTTTTGCCCAGGGAGCGAAAATTAAAAAAATTGATCTTTAAAATGAGCCACCCTAATATTCTTAACCTAGGGAGTAAAATAAATCTTCCCGTTGAGGTTTATTTTAGCGCTCGGGTTTAAAAAAACCTCAACGGGAAATTCATTTGCCTTCCTAGGTTAAACAAGATAGTTTTCATTACGAATCAATGCTTAATTATTCAAAAAATCAGAGAAAATGATTTGATAAATTGTAAACAAAGTCTTCTGTAAACAGATTTAACATTGTTTTGTCCTATGCGGGATAAGTCATTTTCTGCTTTGATCGCATACGCGGAAAGTGACTCTTTCTATTTATAAGTTATGAGAAGTTTTTTTCATAACTAACATAGTGAAAGAGCCACTTTCCATCGATGTAAACCGAGAGGAAAAACCTTTTTTCCGCTATAAAACTCTCTATGTTCTTAGTGTTTGTAAGCAATCAATTTTTTTTTTGTTTTTGTTTTTTGTAGAGAAAAATTACTTAAAAAGTTGTTTTTATTCGTTGTGAAAAAGGCTTTGTTACTTAAAGGTGTCAAATAAATCTTCCTCTCTCGGTTCTCATTTATTGAAAACCTCGATTGGAAAATTTATTTTCCACCCTAGGTTTTCAATATACTATTAATAAAATTTTTTTAAAATATTTGCCCTATGTTTAGCTTATGGATGAAGTACTCAAAAATTTAAAAAAAATTTAATTCTCCGAGAACGGCTTCAACATACGCTATGTTGGATTTCCCATATTGAATTTTACCGTTTGGATCTAAGATTTGAAATCAGCGACTCCAAAAACCCCCTGAAACAAGATTCTCTTCTTTTTTTAGCATTGTTAATCAGCTTTAGCATATAAATTCTGTTTTCACTAAAATGGAGCTAGTGTCATAATCAATCTTCATGTATGCGCTATTACACTATTTGTGTAGCCGAATCGATTTTTTTTAAAGATCAGAAGCTGAAAAAAAAAAAAAAATTCGATCGAGAAATAAAAATTTTTCTTGCAGACTTGGATCAGAAACCGGTTAACTCGTCTGATGAAAATCGCTGACATCTTTATGATCATCAGTCATTTATTTCTGTTAATAATGAAAAAAAAAGTGTCAGCACTCGGGAGCTTTTCTAGGAAAACGATTGAACACGATCGTTTTAGGCTTCATAACGATGTGATTAAGTCGTATACTCGAACGTGTGGGAGAGACATTTTCAAAATCTTTTTTTTCTTCATTGTTTACATCTGAATGATTGGACAAATTTTTTTTTTCTTCGGCATTATAGTCGGATTACATCATTCACCTACTTGACACAAAAGGCCATCTTAATTATAATCATCGATGCCTGAATGTTATGTTTATAAGCTTAAATTTTGCTAAAACTTAATCATCAAAAAAATTGGCCCCTAAAACATGCGTAAAAAAACCCGATTGTTATTAAACTGATCACATTTTAAGCTCAAGGCAAAATGATTCAGAAGGTAAATAAAAAAAAAATTAATTCGAAATGAAAACGACCCCCTGGAAGTCGTTTGGCTGTGATACATCGACGTGAAAAAAAAAAAAAAATTGTTCGGCCGAGCAGTAATGAAATTATGGTAATGATTTAATGTTAAAATTGAAGTTGTGACTCATCCGAGTGTCTAAAACAAAAATTCTTTAATTTGACCTTTAAAAACTGCGAATTGATTGATATGCTTTATGCTACAGTACGTACTCATTTACGGTAATAAGCTGTAATATTTCATCCACGGGCTACGGGCTACTATTTGCAGATGACTGAGATCGTTTTCGGGGTGCAGTCCTAAGGCTGAACAGTCAAAAATTTACAAGATTTGAATAATGAAAAATTGTGTGGTCTGCGTCTTTTGTTTTTAAGCGGTACTAAAATTAGATGCTATTTTTAGCTTCCACATAATTGGAAACCTCCGAGGAAGGGATAGTTCGAAAGATAATGTCGCGGAAAATGCGGAAAAAGACTTAAGGTCAGCAACAAAGTTGCAACCGAGATATTAAAAATTTGGCTGTTAATTTTGACTTTGATCCCGAGTTATAAAAATCGGGAGGCAGAAAAATAGACGGAGTAACCTAATAGAATGAACAATTAGGGCATGCAAAATGATGCATTCCGATCAGTCTCTTTGAAATTGGCCGTAAAAACGGTTCTGTATCAAAAACCGATGGAACTAATCCTTTTAAAGTGTCCAATCGTGTGACGTAAACTGTGACTTTTCCGCATCGCCTAGGTGCCAAGTAAAACAGTAATGAAGCATTTTCCATTTGGACATGGGTTTTCGGGCGTGGTAGAATTCCAATTAGAAAAAAAAAGTTAGATTCTAGTTGAGTTTTCAATAATCGGGTCTAGGTTTACGTCGGATGCTAGTGGGGTCATGTCTGTATTTTAAAACATCAGATCCACGGAGTAGGTGAACATCAGTGCGGCACTTACACTTAGAATTAGAATATTGCGCCATTTTGAATTTTAGGATAGTGCGTGCTTTTTATTTTAATTTAAACGATTAAAATAACTTAAACGTTGTGGTATGTGCGGAAGGAAATTCTATTTTCTATGTTAGTTACGTTTGGAAGTCAAACCGCAATTTTAAAAAAATTATAAGTTTAAAAAATCAGGGATGGTATGCCGAATAAATTTTAATCGGAATCGGGACCGGAATCAGAATCAGAATCAGATTCGATCGATGGAAACTGATCGGATTCGGCGCCGGAATCGTGAAAATTTTTCGCGTAATTTAGAATCGGAATCGAAATCAGAATCAGATTTGAATCATAAGAAACTTATCGGAATCGACATCTCAATCGCGAAAATTCCTTCCGTAGTTTGGAATCGGAATCGAAATCGGAATTGCGTTTGAAAAAATCATCGAGCATCACTGGAACTGGAACCGAAATCGGAATCAGTATCAGGGGTCGAATTTCTCTCAGATGCAATGAGTTATTTTACATACAAAGTCGAAAAAATGAGATATTTTTAAAAACAAAGTAATCAGGGATTACCATCCTATGCCGAATAGATTTTAATCGGAATCGGAATCGGAATCAGAATCGATCAAACTAATCGATGGAAACTGATCGGGATCGGCATCGGAATAAGATTCGAACCCAACGAAAAAATTGACGTACTTTAAACGTCATGAAGACGTCAACCATATACGTACCTGAGTCATCGGGCATGGTCATTTTCCGGGACTATTTTACGAGATTTTCGACGTCAAAATGACGTCATTGAGTATGACCGATAACGTATCTCATTGGATAACGTCTAATTGACGTCCTGACGTTTGTATTTTGAAATTGAGTTGGCGTCAGTATGACGAAAGTTAGACGTCAAACAGTCACGAATATTACCGGTCGTACTGTCTTGACGTCATTATGACGTCGAAAATCTCGTAAAATCGTCCCGAAAAATGACCATACCTGGTGACGAAAATCGGACGCGTCACCATGACGTCACCTTTTTCGCTGGGAATGATAAGAAGCTTATCGGAATGGCGAAAATTTTTCCCGTAGTATAAAATCGGAATTGGGATCAGCATGCCATTCCTGGACAGGGATTTCATGCTGACCCCGATTCCGATTCCAGTGATGCTCGATTATTTTTCAAACACGATTCCAATCCCGATAAGTTTTTCATCATATGAGTCTGATTCCGATTCTGATTCCGATAAGTTTCTTATCATTTGAGTCTGATTCCAAATCCGATTCTAAATGGTAAATCTATTTAGCGATTCCGATGCCGATTCCGGTAAATTCCTTATCATTCGAATGAATGATTAGGAATTTCTAGGATTCCGATTCCGATTAAAATCTATTCAGCATACCAGCATACCATACCACTACTGCTCACATGGACTGTTTTTATCCAGAAATATTTTTTTTAGTAGTTTAGAGTGATGCTACAGAACATACTCTTATGCTTGTTTGGGACTGCATAAAAGTTCAGTCCTACCCAGCATAAGAGGTAGATGCTTCATATTTTGTTTCGTTGTTCAACAGCGTTGGTTGTCCGTTACAATTGGAGGCCAGCTTAATTCCACCCAGTGAACAAAGTACATCATTAAATCGATCATATGATGATTAATATGACTCATGAACCATCATAATAGGTTGTCGTCTATTAAAATTTTTGCTGGAACGAACATTAATTTTTATAGGTATTATGAAATTGAATAATTGCCGGTGATGTGAAAAATATGTAACAGTTAAGAATTTGGATCTCTCAAGGAAATATTTTTTACACTAACCTTAATCAATAAATTTTTTTTCTAATACCTAAATTTTATATTAAATAAGAAACACGTTTGCTGAACTTATAATTTTGTAATTAAACTCCCTTATCTAGAAAAATGGAACCATACGAATATAAATCAAAACCTCCGCGCTTTTTTTTTCTTTTTTAATAAACCAGAATTACAACGTTGAAATTCTCAATGAGAAGAAGGTTGACTTCTTTCGAATTCCATCCAAGCTTGCTTGGTCATCCATTACCTTTGATTCGCGGCTACTTCTTTTCCTTTATTTTTGATAAATTGAAACGAGATATAAGATGCTCCATGAGAAACATAAAGTAACCGGCCAAACATATGATTTTTGTTCTAACCTTAAGCTCGATTTTTATAAAAATGGTAAAAGCAACTCCGCCTAGTTAATATATTATGTTTCTTTCGTACTCTCCTTATTTTTAAATTTTTTTTTTATTTTATTTATTTGATTTTTCTAAAAAAGTGATTTGTGTTGTCTGATTATTTTAATTAACTTATTTTTAATTCTTCTTCTAATTTGATGTTTCCATTGTTCGAATGGGAGTCAGCTGAAATTCCCCCTGGCGATATAATATAGGCTGTAATTTTTTTGGAACGTTTTCAACGGAAGCGTTAAAGAGAGAGAGAAAGAGTAAAAAAAAAAAAAAATTAAGGAAGAGATTTAAGCTCGATGAATTATTTGGATGGCCTCGTCCAAGCAGCTGTATACCGGGGTTAATTCATATGAAGGAATGTGACTCATGGGTTTCTCGAAAATTTTAATTTTATTTAGAAAGTTCTGGGAATAAGCTTTGAGTGGAAGAAGTTTTTTGTTACTACTTAACATTTTATTGCGAGGGATAGACAAATATTCTTTTTTTCTTTTGACTTTTTTAAAAAAAAGTTTTTTTTTTTTCAACCTCCACTTAAAGGTGTTTCATTTTCCAAGAAAAGCGCAACCTGGCACGTTCTTCAAACTTTTTTTGCAATATATATTCTATCCCTAATGAGGATAGAGATTAAATATACGTATATTTTGGTCTGTTATATATACTGTATACCCATAAGCTAAGCATAGGAGATCGTGTATATTCGGGTGTCATCTTTAAAAAATTTTTTGAAATGTTGAGGGGCATGTTGAAAATCAGCTTCTTTTAGATGTAAAACCAGTAAAAAAAATTTTTTTTGAATTTTTTTTAAACCGCTTAGTGGCCCCCCCAAGGCCATTTTAGCTTTTTAAAAATTGGGCAATCAAGGTCTTTTAAACTCCATTTTTTTTATCCACTTTAGAAAATACAAAATATTTTGAAAAAAATGTTTTCTTATGTTTTCGAGGTCGTAGAACACTTATTTCACAATCCCGAATTTTTCGGATTAACCCCTGTGACGTCATTAGCGTTTTTATCGAGCTTATATTTGATTTTTCCGCCTGAAATTCGCCTTAATCTCGATTTTGGAGCCCTGAAATTTTTTTTATCTTATTGGTATCACTTATACTTATGCAAAAATACCCGTAGAACACGAACTTGACCATCCCGATTTTTCCCTACCAACCCTTGAGTAGGGTATAGGTGTAAATTTGGTTTTCCGGGGCAAAAAAAAGCAAAAAGTGTAAAAAAATTGATAATGCTTGAGATTTGTCAGGAAAGCCCCAAAAAGACGGGAAAAAATTCTCGGAAAATATGAGAGGTGTCAAATGAAGGAAAATTCAGAAAAAATTTATATCAAGAAAGTCGAGTCTAGGACTTGAACCCCGGAGCTTCCGATTGCCTGTCGACTGCTCGACCTATTAAGTTAACATAACTCTCTGAATTTTTCTCTCTGAAAATAATTTAATAAGAAAAAAATTTTCAGGAAATACAGATCGAGTTCCGAAAAATCCCAATGCGAGAATTCTCAGAGTAGCCTCTAGTATAGGGGCCGTTTAAGTATTACAAGCATCCACCGGGGGAAGGGGTGTCACGAATTTCTTACTAAATCTTAGGGGGGGGGGGGGGGGAGAGGGAGGTTAAAATTAATCTTACGTAAGAATTAAAATTTTTATTTTTCACTTAAAACCCATCAGCCAGTGGCGTTGCGGAGAATACTGGGGCCCAGGTGCAAAAATTTTAAATAAAAAAAATTCAAAAAAAAAAAAAAAAAAAAAAAAAAAAAAATTCAAAATTTTTTTTTGAGGATGTTGAGTGCAAAGTTTTAATAATATTTACGATTCGTTTTTGATTTCATAAAAATTAAAAAGATATTTTGGGGCCCCTTCAGGGGGCTTATTCGGGGGCCCCGGCGCATTGCACCCTCTGCGCTCCCCTCCGCTACGCCACTGAAACCAGCTTACGCAATTTTTTAATAAGGGGGGGGGGGGTCATCGAAAATCTTACGTAATACTTAAGGGGGGGGCTTAGGAAATTATTACTAATTCTTACAACGGGGGAGGGTCTAAAAACATGATTTTTTTGCTTAAGTACTACTTCTAACGACACCCTATTTCTTGGCAACCACAAAAAAAAAACTTTCTTTTATTCCTTTAAAATATTTTAAATATTTTGCAAAAGAAAAAAAAAATAGTCTGGCATTTCCTGTTTTTCTAACTTATTTTTTTTAAATCCCTGTGGCGGAAAATAATTTAAGATACTACGTTTAACCACTTTGTAGATCACGTCGGATTGAAACTTTTTAAATTTATAAACTCAGCCAGGAGTGAATGGTTGAAGTCTGGGTTTATATATTCGTTTTTTTTTAAATATATTTCTCGAAAAAAAAAGCTCTGAATTCGAAGTGTGTTTGCGCAGATACGATTATTTATCTTTTTTTTTTTTCTCGCCGTTATACGTCAAAATAAAGAATTGTGATCTAGTGTTCTGAAAACTTTTTTTTCGTTCTTATCAATTTCAGTTTGCATTATTTTTATGATTACATTTTTTTTTTCAGTATTTTAAAAGTAATCGTGGTGCGATAGTTATCATTTTTTTTTTGTTCGATGTAATTTTTTAATGCCGTTTTAGATTTTTTTTTTGATTGTTTCGAAGTTTCGAAGAGAAAAACTCGGTACGAAAATGCCGACTCAACCGAATAAAAAGCCGGCGTTTAAGGGATTTTTCAAACAGCAACAGGTAATAAAAAGATTGCATTTCCTTCGGATAATTTTGAATACGGTGCTTTCAAGTGTATGATGAAAGTAATTGTTTCAGTTATGTGAAACAATTGTGCAATAATGAGTAGGCTGTTTTAATTTTTGATGATTTGACTTTTTTCAATAATTAATTTTTGATACATTTTTTTAAAATTAAAACATTGATTTATGAAAGCGATTAGGCAACTTTTTTGCCATTAAATTTCTTAGAATCGAGTCTTATTTTTCTAGAATCGTCTCCTTGATTCAGCGAATTTTTTTTTTGTTCTATAATCTATCAAATCATCTCTCGACTAATTTTAGAAAGATAATAATTTTAACAATCGGATGTTTATTAACTTTATTGAAAGTTTTAAAATTTTGCTTGCAGATTTTTCTTGTTGCTAGCACTAGCATAACTTCCACTACAATACCAAACCATGGTCTTCAGGTTGGTTAGCACATCCGTTTATTTTTTGTGGAATTTAAAAAAAAAATAATAGCTTCTTGTACGCGTTTAAATTATAGTAAAGTTGGAGCTTATGTTTTTGTAGTCGTGGGTTCGTCGCTTTGTTTATATTTATTTTCGTACGAAAAAAAATTAAAAGGTGTGGTTTACTTTTAATTTAAAAAAAAAAATAATAATAATTGTTTTTCCCCGGTACAAATGATTTTGAAACGTGGATCGATATTGGATCCACATAGATCCGAAATGAATCGAGATCGGACCACGTTACGTTTTTGAATGATTTCTACCAGGGTTATACTTTATGTTAAAAATCGTAAATAGTTTAAATTTAAATCTTTAAAATCAGTCATTATAGACTGCTAAATAGATAACGAAGTAAATATTTATCAGTAAATTCAGAGGTTGTCTTCGATTAGAAAATATAAATACCGGTAGACGAAGTCATTTGGACGCTTGACTTTGTTGTTGTTTTACTGTTATTGTTTTTTTCAAAAGTGCAATATTCTGGCAAATCTGTCAGTTTTAAAACTTACATCTTAAGGAGGCATCAGTCGCCAGAACTCATACAGAATATTGTGCAAAAAATTAGACTTATAATTTATTCGACTACTTAAAATACGACTCTTATGATCTACAGGTGTTTTAAAATTTAAAAAAAGAAATACGACTCTGATAGTACCGTACCTATTCATAAGCAACCATTTGGAGAGATTTTATAAGCAATCATTTGGAGCCCCCTTCACCCGGAAAACAGTATCTGGGATCTTAGGCTGTTTACTTGACACGTCAACTTGAACATAAATATTTACCCCTGTGTTAGGGTGTCACTTATTTTGCAAATTTTCGAATTTGAATGGGTACACCCCCGGAATCGGTTGCGTTCCGACAATTTTTTCTAATCCGTTTTTCATAAAAAGTTTGGTTCCAAAACTTTTTTTCCTAATTTTCCATTTTCCTAAAATTTTTGATTCCTAAAATAAAATTTCCTAAAATGAATGTTTTTTCCTAATTTTTTAAATCCTTAAAGGGATACTAGGATATTTTATTTTATTTTATTTTAGGGATTTTAAGAAATTTAATTTTAGGAATCAAAAAATTTTAGAAAAATTTAAAGCTAGAGAAAAAATAGGCCTAGTTGGAAAAATTTTTAGGAAAAATGGGTCAGGAATTATTTTTTTTTTTTTTTTTTTTTTTTTTTTTAGAAAAAATGGATTAGAAAAAATGGTAGGGAATCATCGGTTCTCTCTGTGGCCCATATGAAGCCTAATTTTTTTCAGATTTTCTACTCGACGGGAATAAACTACCCGAACTAAGGTCGAAAAATTCCCATAAGTGGGAAAAATTCGATCTTTTTTTTTTCTTGAAAAAAAAAAAAAAAAGAAAAAAAAAACAGTAATTTTCTACTAGAAAGTTTGCGTAGATCACGAATCTGAACTTCATTTTTTTTTTTGTCTGGTCCGATTTTCGAGCTAGAGCCAAAAGATGAGCCCAAATCAGGACTTATCATGTTTTGCCACTTCACGTGGATTTTTTGCTCATTTTTTGGCTCTGGCTCAAAAATCGGACCAGACCAAAAAAAATAGATTTTAGATTAGTGGTCTACTCAAAATTTCTGGTAGAAAATGATTTTTCAAGAAAAGAAAAAAAGATCGGCTTTTTTCCTCTTATGGGAATTTGCCGATTTTAGTTGGGGCGGTTTGGGCGCAATTTCACGCCAAACATGTTTGCCACTTTTACTAAACACCAACATTTTCATTTAGCATGCTTAAAAAAGCGTCACTGCTGATGTGGAGCTTCCCCTACTTGTTGGGAAAAATGTTCTGTGAAAATGTTTGTCCACCATGTTTGCCCAACATGTTTGGCGTGAAATTGCGCCCTTTCCCATCGAGTGAAATATCTGAAAAAAATTAGGGTTCGTATGTGCTACAGAGAGAACCGATTCCGGGGGTGCACTCATTCAAATTCGAAAATTCGAAAAACAAGGGACACCCTACTCTATATCGAGTACCATAGATTGGAGTAAAGTTAAAAGGAAATTAAAAAAAAAAAAAAAAAAAAAAAAAAAAAATTCTAGATTTATTTTAGGCACTAAGAATATTTTTTTTTTTTTTCATTAAGTGTTTTTGGGATACTTAAGTAAAAAATTGTATTTTTAGTGCCTAAAATAAACCTAGAATTTTTTTTGAATTTCCTTTCAATTTTACCCCAATCTACGGTATATATTTTTCATTATTTCCGTACTTAGTTTTTGTGTTGTCATGGCAACTGCAACATAAAAAACCTAGATTCACAATATAGCGTCCTATGCCTTTCTTACACAACAGTAAACTTACATCATTTTGATTTTCCTCTACTTTTTTTGTCCTAGTTTTTTTACGATTTTCGGACTAATCCAAAATGATTGCAACACCTGTTCATTCAATTTTTTTTTCTCTTCTCTTTAATTCCTCTTTGCCTAAATTTCATACTAAGGCCTCTTTTAACTCTTTCCATTATTCTATCATCATCTGTACTATTTTTTTTTTTACTTTGTATAAAGTCATTAGCTAAAACTTCTTCAAAGCCCATTATTCAAGTCGAATTTAACCTTTTCGCCCTTGAAGGACGAATTATGCGACTCTTACCTCCCACAGTATTCAAATAAATTCATCGCTGAGTAATAATTATAGTAATTTATTTGAGGCTAGACGAGATATTTCGAAAAAGAGATGCAACGCTTATAGCTTTAATGATACTTAAACGTTTATCACTCTAGGTTTTCACGTTGTTTGAAAAAGTACCTTAATATTTTAATTTTAAAAAACTTGACTTTTTTTTTTTTTCTTAAGTGCGTGAAAATATCAGTGACATTAGTACGTTGATGATGAAGATCGTAGTTCTTTTCAAAATACTTAAAAGCTATAATTTTGAGTAAGTAAACAAACAAAGTCGGGTTTGGGGTTTCCGAGGCCTTGAATCTTTGGAAGATTTGTTTTTGTTGTTACGTTTTGAGTTCTAGATTTTTCAAAGGAATAAGTGTTCGTAAACTACACATAGAATCGATTTTTTTTTTATTTGAGTTGATTAGTTAAGTCGAAATTACTGACTATTTCAGTTTGTACCGTATATTTTAGGTTTTACGCTACTATAGATCAAATTAAAACGTTCTTCTAAAACTGTTTTTGTTGAACTTTTTTTTTTGTTTTTTCTTAAATACGTATAATTTATTTTCAAATCGTCGTAACTAAAAGTAATTTGGACTTGCCGACGTCGGGTTCGGCGACCTTATGATTAAGTTAACTTGGGCGGAAGACCATTATTATTATGGTGTTTCAATCAGTGAGTTATAATAGATTTGCATGTTCTTTTATATTAAAAATAAAATATGCACCTATAAAATCTATTATAAATGCTCCAATCGGCCAAACATATCGATAACATGATAACGTTTGCGATCGTCCGAACGTTCATTGTGAATCGATTTCATGGGGGTTCCCCCTCGCCGAAACCAGTGCGGTTTTTCAGGTTTGTCATAGAAAAGATTGTCTTGTTTAAGAGTAGACTTTCAGTGAACATCGGATTGAATGGTTGCTGTTTTGTCCACTCCTCGATTTATGGTGAAAACATTTCAGTCAACTATTTTGTGTATTCTAAAATTTTTAGTGCAAGTTTCAACTTGTCAAAAAAATTTCCAGTCGAAAAATTTTCATGTTCGTATATACTTGAAACAAGTTGAAACAAGTTGAAACTTGTACTGAAGGAACGGCTGCTTTTTTGTCTTATCCTCGATTTACGGTGAAAAAATTCCAATGTTCTAATAAGACTTTTTGTGTATCCTAAAATTTTTAGTGCAAGTTTCAACTTGTCTGAATTGTATATGCAGCCGGAAAATGATGAGCAAAACAATTTCCAGTCGAAAAACTTTGATTTTGTTTTCCATGTTCCTATTTATTTGAAACAAGTTGAAACTTGTACTGAAGGGATGGCTGCTGTTTTGTCTAATCCTCGATTTATGGTGAAAAAATCTCTTATGTTCCAACAAACCTTTTTGTGTATACTGCAAGTGCAAGTTTCAACTTGTCTGTATTGTATATGCAGCCGGAAAATAATAAGCAAAAAAATTTCCAGTCGAAAAACTTTGATTTTGTTTTCCGTGTTCGTATTTATTTAAAACAAGTTGGTACAAGTTGATACAAGTTGAGACAAGTTGAAACTTGTACTAATAAACAAAAATAAATCCAAGGAGTTCGTTGGATTCCTAAAATTAAGATTTTATCCCTCGAAAATCGAGTTTTAGATAAAAAAGCCGTTCCTTCCGGTATTCACTGAAGCCTTCTCTTAATAAGGTATTTAAATGAAAAGCTTTGTGTGTGATTCATATGACTGGAGGATATCTTCTGAAAGTCGAGTTACATGAAGATGCGACTCCGCTGGAGTGAATCATGCTCAAGAATTCCAGTCAGGTACATACTTGTTGAACTTCGTGAGGGGAATCGGTTCAACTTCCAAGGTTGAGTCAGTATACCTTCCATGCGCCTGATAGGCGAAATATAATTTTTGCATATTGTTTTCCTCTAAAAATAAATGATAGTGGTATCGAAAAAAAGAAATATAATAATTAACTCGTTAGCAACAGCAACAATGTAATAGAGAAATGACTCAGAATGGCATGCATGTATTTATTTTTTATTTGACAATTAGGCGAATGATTCAGCCAAGAGAATGGTATTACGTTGATGTCATAGATGCGATAAAAAAAATAAAAAAAAAAGTGCGATGCCCTATCAAATTGAATTATGTGGAGATGTAGGTCAAAATCGAAATTGATTTAGGAATTCGCAGAAATAAGTGGGATGAAACTGATAAAATATTAAAACTTTTTTTTTTTTTTTTTTCAAGTTTTCTGTCAGCATCAGTTCGTTTCTTTTCTATTTAAAGTCATCTTTTATCATCACTCTTATTATCAGTATAAATACTTTAAAATAAGAAAGGAATGACGAATGTTATGTGACGTAATTTTAAGATCCTTTTTTTGGTTTATCTGACTTCATATGCTTGAGAGAGTGCAAATGTTTTTAATGTCTTAAACCGGCTTCGGTTGGTTTCTCGGTAAAATGAATATAGAAAATTTGGCTTGGTGTGCAGTTTTCCCGCAAAGAAATGTTTCATAATGTTCATTCCTTTGGGTTTTTGACATTGAGTCTCACGGGTCAAGACAGACATATCGGTTGGAAGAAAGACCGACATGATCAACTAATATGGGATTGGGACATTCTTAAGCACGTGTTAGATGTCCAGGCCCGTACCCAAGTGACATTGGTCGGTTGAATAACCATCCCAGCAACGTTGAATTGCAACGAACAACGTCAGAGCCCAAAAATCAACCTTTGATTAAACGAACGTTTTTTCAACTAGGTTGAATAATACTACAAGACAACGTTAGCTACTAACCAATACCCGGGCAGTCGGCAGAGCCTAAAATTATTTCAAAAAGCTACTATACACATTAAATTACCCCCCCCCTCCCCCCCCCCCCAATCTTAAGAAAAACCAAAAAGACTTTTTGGCTTCTCAAATTTAGAAAAAAAAAAAAAAAAAAAAAAAAAAGCGAAGGGAAATAACAAAAGCTTCAGAATTTGGAAAATTGCATCTACTACCAGTCTATATTCATGTGTTTAGAAAAATAAAATTTTTAAATTGTATTTAAAAATTTTTTAATTTTATTTAAAAATTTTTTAATTTTATTTAAAAATTTCTTTTTCTCCATTTTATTTGAACTTTTTTTGACCGAAATATGCTAAAATTGTACTACACATATTGTCAAATTGATACTACACATTTTAGATTTCTAACTACACAAAGTGTGTGCTACTACACACAATTTTAGGCTCTGGCAGTCCGTTTGAATAACGTCTAATTTCGTTATGTATATTTTAATGTTTAGCTTATGGGAAAAGTTTTCCCGGATTTTGGAAAAGTCAAAATATAAAATCGCAAAACCTCAACTTGAGGACCTTTAATAGGTCTATAAAAATGAAAAAATACTAATATTACACAAAAATACCTGAAATCTGATTTTTAAGACAAAAAATTGGGTATTTCGCGGACAGTTTGCTTTGCTCTTTTGCACTATATATAGAAGTTCCAAATTTATAATAGGCAAGTAAAATGTAGTGTTCCGTAATACTTAAGGATAAGTTCGCGTTATGATATTATTTAGAGAAAAAGATATAATACTCTTCATGTTGGTGCTATAATAGTCATATCAAAATCTATTCTTTTTTTTTTTTCTTTTCTTTTCATAGTTGATTTATAGTCAAGGGCGTAGTTGAAAAAACGTTTTTTCAACCGTTGCCAGGACCGTTATTTAGCCCGGACATTTCAACGTAAAAATATCCGTTAACGCCGACCGTCTTTTGACGTCGGGGAAAAACGTTGCTGGGATGGTTATTCAACCAACCAATGTCACTTGGGTAGCCAGACCGGCATATACAGGGGGGCTGGAGGTTTTTAAAGGGGGGCTGGAATTTTTTTTATGTCTTATACAGTGAACTTGCATCGTGTAATGTGAACAGGCTTGAACTTGCATTGCGTAATGTGAACAAGTTTGAACTTGCATTGCGTAATGTGAACAAGTTTGAACTTGTCTTGTGCACGTTTTTATAATGAAAAAAGGGACATCTTAATTAAACGTGCGATAAAATGCTGACGTCAATTTTGGGCAAACCCCCTCTCCTTCGCTTGTCAGCAAAAGTCCGCATTTCAAGTACTCCCTTTCTCCTTTGATGTGCTGATATAAGATTTCTTTACTTTGGGCTGAATAACAAACTGAAAAACAGACTTTTAAACGAATCAAACTTATATTTCAAACACGATCCATCTTTTACAAACCAATGTTACAGAGTCGTGGCATCAGTACAGTTTTAAGTATTTAACGCTTGAGAGCGCCACTATCTAGTCATTATACAAAAAAGAACATTATTTTACCAACTTAACAACTGACTTAATACGTGAATGGCCCCTTAAAAATAAAGTGCCTTATTCTATATGTCAAAACTGAGTTTGTATACTAAATCTGCTCTTAAATGAACGACTATCAGCAAAGTAATTCTAGTATACTCATAGTAGACGGTAGGCTATCAGCGTTATCGGGAATCGCTCACAACGTGCACAAACGTGCACAAGACAAGTTCAAACTTGTTCACATTACAGCTCAATCTTGTTCCAATCAGCTATGGGGAATCGGGCGCCACGTGCACAAACGGTGCACAAGACAAGTTAAAACTTGTTCACATTACACAATGCAAGCTCAGTCTTGTTCCAACTTGCATCCTGGAATAATTTTCTTAAAATCATATTAGTGTTATGAGGAATCGCGACCTAAACCTAACATAAATGGATTAAAATCTTTCCATGAATGGACACTTATTGCCCAGATGTTAATATTTTCATGACCTATCCTAATCGCATCTATACCACCTCGTTATTTTGTTCATCTCTTGATCGTCACGCTTGCCGTTGCCATCCCTGAATTATTTTCGGTGAATTTATTCATTTAAAAAAAAGGTCGTGCAGTTTGACCCTATACCTTGCTTAATTTAACAAAAGATCATAAAAAACAAAACAAAAACATCATTAGCTGTTTTGACCATGAAAAAAATTATTAATAGAACAGTGTGTAAAGCGTCTTTGAGGCCTGTACCCGATATCGCACTGGTCATTGACTATACGTACGGTTTATATATACTTTATTTTTATTTTTTTTCGATTAAGCTTAGTTCCAATGAAAAAACCAGAGCGTCAACCACTTTTCGATGGAATTGTGCCATATTTAAAAAGAACTTAAAAAGTTCTACGAATTTCAACAATGAATCATGAATGACGTAAGAGAATGTACTTTTTTTTTTCAACGAGTTCAATTTTGATAACGTTTACTCGTGTTTACCATACGAAAATTAAATTTAAAAACTTTTGTTTTGACTCATCTCGTTATTAGCTTACGGGTCGTTTCCTCAGTGAAACTTCAATGGATTTCAATTGGTGGTTTCTAGAAATTGGAACTCATTCAGTTATTCAGTTTCGCCGGTTCCATTGTTGTGTGCAGACTGTTTTTTTTTTATTTTTTTCAATTTGTTTGGCTATTTCATCAATGTCCGCGAAATATTTCGGAGTGCATTATTGGAAATAGGTATTTTTTTTTTTTAAATTACACTTAGGTTTTTGATTTGCCGGTGTGATAACAAAGTGTGTTATCCTACACGAGTATGGAGCGTGCTTTATGAAAAAAAAAAAAAAAAAATGACGCGACTGTTTCATTGTTATGCAGATAGTGCATTAGGCGAAAAAAAAAAAAAACCAAATGATCTACTTAATAATGCTGAATCATTAGTTAAGTTGCCGAAAATTCTTACTTTGTTGCATTTTTTTGTTTAAAGCCGGAATTTCTCGATTTGGGAACTTTACCTATAAAACTATTTATTTTTTGCCCGAGCATATCTAGCACAGGCGATCTTCGATAATTTTCGCGAAACATTACTCAGGCAAATTGAAAAAAAAAAATTGTTTATACCAAGTCGGCCCGTGCAGACTAACGGTGTTTATAAGTCAGCATAAAATTTCAAGGACTAATTTAAAACGCCAAGGAAGGCCGAGGTGATATGTCGGAATTATCAGTTTTTTTTTTCTCTTTTGAATTTAAATTTAAATAAAAGGAGTGCCGATGAAACAAAACGTTTTTCAATGTAAAGCGAATTTTCCTTTAAGTCAATGCTGCAGTAATTATGCAGTTTTAGGTCGCCAGTATTAATCGTTATATTTATCTCCATAATTGTCATTGCTTTTATGTTATCATCCTTTGAAAAAAAAAAAAAATAAAATAAATAAAAGTATGATTGCGAAGTCAGCCATTGATTATTTGCAAGGTCGTCTAGGGAAAATGCCCGAAGACGAAGAGTTAAGCCTGACCGACCGTCCGTGCGTTTAATTGAATGGAACATATTTCTCACCCATCGCTGTGTTGATACCATCCCGGTGTTCAGAAGAATTTGAAGGCACTCGTGTTTCCCACACCGACCACTTTTGTCATTTTATCAGATATCGTCCTTGGCAATGGTGATTTACGCTTTATTGAATTTGACTTCTTCAGTACTCATTATAATATTTAATTATAAGCTTGGGACGCCTGATTTAAGTTACATGTTAGTGTAGAGATTCTTTGTGACCAACGCAGATTATGGTCTTTGCATACGGTAGTAAGGAATATTTTATTTTCCCGTGATTTCCAGTTTTTAGGTTTTCGTTTTATTGGCGTTTTCATCTGTAAAATAGCGATTGAGCGCTATGTTTTTATTGAAGAGTCGTTGGTTCTTTAAAATCAGCAGATTTTTTTTTTTTTTTTTTTTTTTTTTTTTTTTGAAGACTGAAGCGCCCCAGGTTCGTAGCCAGACCGGCATGTACAGGGGGGCTGGAATTTTTTTTTATGTCTTACACATTAAGAAATTTTATGTAAAAATTAACATAGTTATGTTAAAATCGGTCTACATAATTTTTTTGTTGTTTTTTATTCATGTTTAACTTTTGGAAAAAACAACAGAAAAAATTTGTGTGGACCAATTTTAACATTATGGCATAATATTTTTTACTGTGTAGAGAAAAATAATAAAACTAAATTTAAAAAATTGTAATTTCGGTTATTTTTTGTAAATTGGTAATAACATTAAAATGATTGAAATTAAAGAACGATCAATGAATATATTTACCAAAGACATGAATAGGTTTAAAAATGAGTGTGAAATTATTTAATTATTTAATTTTTTTTAATGGCTATTTAATCTATGTTATGTTTAAATTTCTCTTATGATTGTTACAGGTTAGGTTAGATAGGTAGGTGCATATGCATAAGCATTGAGAGGTTAATAGCTCTTTTAGAAAAAAAAAAAATAACGTAGAAAAATATGAAAATATAAAAATTATATTAGCTAGGATAGAAACAACGAAAAATTAAATTATAAAGTGATATTGGTTGATAATTAATTTTTTTCCTGTTAAAATGTGAATTTGATTTTGAATTTGGATATAAATTTCAAATCCACAGCGGGGCTCAAGCATTTTTACAGGGGGGCTGAGCCACTCTATGCCCCCCCCCCCCTGGCTAAAGTGCCCCTTTTCTATGGAAATGGTCGCATATTTAAATTTTGATGGAGGATCTTTGATTCCGTTTTATAAAAATTTCATTCAAAAATTTCATTTCCGTCGATATAAAAAACGGACATTTATTTTTCTCATTTTGCTAAGGTTTGTCTGATGAACCCATCATGGATCAAGCCTAGTTATCTGCAGTGGGCTGGCAAAATTGGCCGACTCAAGGGGAACTGCAGGAATCGAAGTTGTCTCTTTTTTTCCTCTAAAAGAGGAAAAATTGGGTACCACTACCCGGCTTTACGATGTTGACACTATAAAATCATTGCAATAAATAAATCTACTCCTTAACGGTCATCAAAATGGTTTAATTCAAATATCTATATGCGCATTTCGAGAGCGATCGCTCCCATCATCAGTAGCTGCACACAACGGTTAAATTAAAATATCGTCATCAATAAAACAAGGGGAATTTAAAAAAACCGATTATAAATAAATAAAAATTAAAAACAACGTAAAAACCAACGGAGGGAGTATTTTAGGTTAGGAAAAAACAATCATGGCGTTGATTGTTTTTTTCCTAACCTAAAATACTCCCTCCGTTGGTTTTTACGTTGTTTTTAATTTTTATTTATTTATAATCGGTTTTTTTAAATTCCCCTTGTTTTATTGATGACGATATTTTAATTTAACCGTTGTGTGCAGCTACTGATGATGGGAGCGATCGCTCTCGAAATGCGCATATAGATATTTGAATTAAACCATTTTGATGACCGTTAAGGAGTAGATTTATTTATTGCAAAGAATCCCGGTCTCAAGGCCTAAACTTTAACGTACTATAAAATCACTCTACTATGCCTTTGTAAGATCACATTTAGAATATTGCTCTTCTGTTTGGTTTCCAAATAGACAAGCATGCAAACGTATCGAGCGAGTTCAGGGCCGTTTTGTCCGTATTTTATTCTACCGTCTTAATGGTTTCTACCCCTCCTTTCCTCACCAAATTTCTTACACCAAGTTACTCTTTCACTTAGGTTTGGAGTCTCTGGCAAGTAGACGTCTTAAGCATGATATTACTTTCTTGCACAAACGATTAAATAACTTCATCTCCGACAGCGCTCTTCTAGGCATGGTTACTCTGCAGGTTCCATACCCGGACTTCGCTTCCAGCCGCGCCCTTTGTTTTCTTCTTCCTTCCCTTCCGGTTCTAATTTGGCTCGTATCACCTCTAATTTCAATTCCTTTCACTGTGAACTTGACATTTTTTTATCTCCATCAACCTTTCAGAAATGTGTTGCTGATGTTCTCCGGGCGGAGGAAGATTCATAGTGACTTAAACCTTATATTTTGCCTTAAATTGTAATTTTTAGTTAACTTTTATTTTTTACATTGTTTTTTTGTTTTATTATTGTTTTTGTTACTTGTTTTTTTGTTATCTGATTGACAGGGACTGCTTATAAAAGGTTGTACATATACTGTTAGCGTCCAATATAATAAATATTAAAATATATTAAATTAAAAAGTCTCTAATTTTGAAGTTGGTTGCTAGAAACCTCTAATTCTGTAAAAATACTTTAAAAGTCTCTTTTTTTCCCATATTCTTGTGCTTCTGTCAAATTTACTGTCTTAATTTTTGTCTTAATTTACTTATATTCTTCCAATGTCAAATTTTAAAGTTTGAGCAATTTCAAAAAGTTCCTTTGATTTGTCCTTTGCCAAATTTACCAAGTCATCCTTTATTCTCTGGTAAAATAAATTATACCTGCGGAAAATTATGTCATTATTCAACGCGAAAGGGTCGTTGCTTGTAGAGGTGCACTAAACCCTTTCACTCCACAGTGTTCACAGTGTTGACTTTTTTAAAAAATTTTTTTTTTAGGGACATGGGTATAAATATCCAGGTATAGTTCAGTTGAGGCGTAATTTTTTCAGAAAAACAAGGTGAGAAATGAAATCAATGAATTTTAGAATATACTGTATTTCTAATGAGATTAATTTTTAAAGTCTCTAAATGGTCACTAATTTTCTGATCTTGGTCTCTTAAAGCTTAAAATTTTTAGGGGGTAAATGACTTCGATCTCTGAATTTGAAAAAGGTCCAATAAAGGAGGTTTTCATTGGAGGTGTTCTAGGATGTAAGATGCGTCAAAAAAATGGTTTTGCCGCAGATTTTTGCTCCAATGCCAAATTTTAGTTCTTTACCATCTTAACTTTTCTTTTTAAGCTTTAAAATTTTTTTTGCAGGCGTTGGTGGCGATCAAAAATTTTTTAGGCAAAAAAGATGGAAAAATTCGATCTGATAGAGATTCTGATTTCCCGGGTAAAAATCCGGGATTCGGGAAATTGAATTCCCCGGAATCCCGAGTGATTCCCGGGATTTTCCGTATATTCCTGGGAATTTTCCCGGGATTTAAAAAAAAGGCTGGAAAAATTCC
Organism: Liposcelis bostrychophila; assembly: GCA_037577465.1. Classification (NCBI taxonomy): domain Eukaryota; kingdom Metazoa; phylum Arthropoda; class Insecta; order Psocodea; family Liposcelididae; genus Liposcelis; species Liposcelis bostrychophila. The sequence continues at coordinate 12,382,253 of CM075211.1, read as the reverse complement.
GAAAAAATTTGAATCCCAGGAACCGGGATTGAAAATTTTCTCGGGAGCTCTGGAATTCCCAGGACGGGAAATCCTGGGCAGAATCTCTTAATCTGAAGCCTAAGATTTAAAAATTTTTAATTTGTGTACACTGAGAGAAAAAGGTTGAAACTATGACTCGAAGTTATTTAAATATAGGGGTATCGAAGAAGAATAGTATATTACAGTGCAAGGGCTGCAAAAGAAAAATTTGTACGTCTGAGACCGAATTTGATGTCGAGACCTTTCGTTTATTATATCTTTCGTAATGATTACTAACTCTTAGTGATAGTTACCGGATATTCAGTGTTACCAACTCAAATGTTCAGACGTCACGGGACCCAACTCAACATTGAGTAACAGGAACCAAAATTTTTTCTCCGTGCACGTAATAATTCTTCTGTTTTTTTTTTTTTTTTTTTTCGATTTTAAAATGAAATCGAATTCCAATGTTCTATTTTTCTTTACGGATTTTACATCTTTTTAAAGAAGTGGATTTTCCATTTATTTACATTATTATCACAAAAACATTTTATGAACCACTCAAATTCTGTTACGCTTATCTTTCCCATCATTTTCCCACGGTTAGTTATCGTTTTAATCAACTTTTTTTTAAATGCTTGCAATTTTTGAAACTTCCAATCATTTAACAGTAGCCATTTCATTTTTTTATTTAAAATATTTTTGCATACGCCTAAGAACTTTTCGAAAAAAATTTCATTCACTGGTTCCGCCGGTCATTATGTTAATGTAAATCTTATAAAAAATAGAAAATTATTATTGTTAAGTTACTTTATTGAAAAAAAGGCGTGTGGTTGAACTCGTTTATGCTATATTTATTTACGTAAATTATCTCGTTTTCGATTACAATCGAATCTAGGATTGGGATGCATTTAAAGTAGAGCTTCAAAGATCATTTCGAAAGGACCACCTCTACATGCAATATCAATAAAGTTATTATGTGAAGTCGTCAACTAGTTATCTGAACACATTTATTTGGTTTTTATATGGGTCCACCTTCCTAAGTGTCATGGCTCCATGGTCAATGACACTGACATGTCTTTTTTATCCACGTGCTTTGTTTTTATCTTTTCATTTCTTTTTTTTTTTTTTTTATTTGATAAATATCTCAGGATTGGTTTTTTTATTTTTAATATTTTTTAAGGAAGGCCTAGTACACACAATTCTCGGGAAAACATTTTTTTTTTTTTTTTTTTAAGTTGGTGTTTCCTTGCGAAGTTGAAAAAAAAATTCTAAGCAGCACGCCTCGTAAGTGTGGACGTGATCGCGAATGTTTTGTTTATGTCAATGAATGTTTGGTCCCACTTTTATGAAACATGACACTGCAATGTAATAAAGTGATACGGCTATGTCATATTATGGAGTATTCACTTTGTTTTTTTTTTTTTTTTTTTTTTTTTTTTAAGTCTAAATAATCGTATAAGGTGTTAAAGTCCAAATTATGTTGGATGGCGTGGGATTTTGATAACGTCGCGGCAGCAGGAGATAGTTTCTTATTTCTAAGATTTTATAATGAGCAAAGGATTCTTATCAATTAGATCCGCCTTCTTATTGTAAATAATCCTTTTAGGGTTCTTAGAAGAATTTTTCATGCTTCTTTGAGCATCGTATAAAATCGATTTTATTGGGTATCATGTTCGGAATTAATAGAATATAATATAATATTCATATTATGGTATCGACTTCTGGTTTGAAAAAAAAGGAATAAAAAAAAATGTTTCAGATAAGATAATATTTGATTATGTAAACATCTTTTAGAGCGTGATGGGACAGTTTATCGTGAATTATAAAATAATTTTACCGCCTTAATTTATATTGTATTTTGTGGAATTCTCAGCTATTGTTGATATTTTTATTGCTGCTGTAGAAGAAGTGATTTTTACATGTGGGGCCATTCAAGTATTACATAAGCATGATTTTGGTGAATTTGAACCCCCCCCCCTTGTTGTAAGATATTTCGCCATACTTAGCTTATGGCGAAGATGGTTAATGCGGAACCCCCCCCCCCCTTAAAAATCTTACGTAATACTTAAGGTGACGCAGGAGTGATTCATTTTTTCGAACACCCTATACTTCGAAATATGCAAATATTATCCTTTTGGTGCTAGGTATCAAAATTGCGCTTCCGAGCAACAATTTTTATCAATCTTAGGCACCTTCAGGAAAAATTCCATACCTGACCATACAGTACTTTTTTGGAAAACCTTAATCTACTATAAATTCCCGGGAATTTATCCTAAATCAAAGTTTCCCGAAAAAGTACTGTGGGGTCAGGTATGGAATTTTTCCTAAAGGTGCTTAAGATTGATAAAAATTGTTGCTCGGAAGCGGAATTTTGATATCTGGCTCCAAAACGTTATTATTAGAGTTTTTCGAAGTATAGGGTGTTTAAAAAAATGAATCACTCCTGCGTCACCTTAAACGTTCCCTGTCCAGCACGATTGATGCTAATACTCGGTGAAACTTCCATATAAGGGTATTAACGGGGACGTTAAGACTAAAACAACGAAAAACCAGAGATTTTAGGAATTAAAATTTTCAAATTTCTGGTTGAAATTTGAAAAACAGTTCAATTCCCGGCATTACGATTCCTGTTACTAACAATAGAATTGTGAACAGTTTGAAGTTATTCACTGATTTGGTTTTTCTTCCCAATCTTTAAAAGTGTGCTTAGACGTGTATGTGCATGTCGTTGGACACATACGTATGTTGGACATATTGCAGTAGATGTTGTATTGCCATAATTAACTCACACGATTTTCCCACTTTTGAGAAAATTGTAACTTTTTAATCGTAACTCCAGAAGCCTCGCGCGACTTGCATTTCGCTCAGCATTGCAAAAGATTTCATTATATCCGGGATCAATATATTCACGGAAATTTTTCCCCGAACCTAAAGAATCTCTGGATATCATCAGTCATGTGGTTTTTATGCTCGCATAGCGAACACGATGTCCTTGGTAGTTAATTCTGCGCCATTGTTACCAAAAGTAAATCACGTGCTTTGATAAGCTAACTACCTCATTGAAAGTTCAAATCATTTAACATTCTTGTAGTTTTTTTTTTAAAGTGCATATTTTCTGACAAAGTGTGTTTCGAGAAATTTCGGATGAGCTACCGAATTTTCCTGAACTAAACTGAATCGGGTTTCCTTCTCCGGGGTAGGAAGACCGAAGTCCCAAACATTTCAATTGAATTCGAGTGGAATCTGAGTTGTTTTTTTAAAAAATAGTTAGGACTGAATCAAAGGGTGTGGAAATCTTTCACAAACATGCATTTGGCTTGACAAATCAAGAAAAAATAAATAAAAAAATGTTAAATTGCCTAATAATTAATTTATTGGAATCTTATCTTTTTTACGAGTTAATGAACCGAAGAAGAACGGCCTCATGGTTTTTTTATGCGTAGTATCGTCCTTACGGCTTCTTTTCCGCCGTGGAAAAAAAAATCTCGAAAGACAAGACTTCGTATTAAATGAAGGTAGATTTTATAAGTGATCTTCATATGGCGTTACGAGCTCTGCCCCCGCAACGGGCGCCAAACTGAATGATTGATCATCATTATTAAAAAAAAAAAAAAAAAAAAAAAACTTCTATGTACCGTACTCGTGCAGCTTTTATTGGACTTCCGCGTTAAAAGTAAGGTAATGTTTTGATTAAAGCACGATTCTTTTGACCATGGGAATTTGAAAGAAAGTTCGGCCAGTCGGAAATACCCGTTCTGCATTAGTGTTCAAACGCCCAACGACTTATGAATATTTAAGTAAATGGGATTCCCCGTAAGAAAATTATAAGTCGGATAACTTTTTTTATTGTTATCGGGCGTTTAGGCATGTTTTCAAGTCTTTCAGTGACTCAGATGAGTTTAGTACTAGTAGTGTGATTTGATTCGCAGACTCCACACGTGTTTTTGCTTTTTTTTTCGTTCGCTTTTTTTTTTTTTTTGGTTAAGTAAGTTCTTCCCCCCGGAACAAGTACACCTGTTTAAAAAAAATAAAGTTGACACAAAGTTTCATAACATAATGCAATCGCATATGCATATGTGAGTGGCAGTATGTAGTGGAAGGTTTTTTTCTTCGTTCGGTGTTGTGGTCGGTGTTTAAGGATGTTTTTTTAAGCTTTTGGTAAGTCCGATTTGTTAGATTATTAGCAATAAACCGGCGCACAAAAAAGTTTTTTTTTTTTTTTTTTTTTTTTAAGGAGGCAGGCTATAATATAATAATGAGATATTTTTTTTATTGGTATCATCTTTGTAAATCCTTGGTTGGTTGGTATTTCCTTATCTCTTATGAATGTCTAGAATAAATCGTGATTTTGCAATGTTGGTGTTGTATTATTATTATTATTATATTGTTACGAAAATATAGTGCTTCTCGTGATAGAAAAACTACTTATATTATTTTTATTATAATATTTTTACTTAATAGGTTTTATAAGGAAAGAGCTTAAATGATAGCGGTAGCAATAATAGATGTTAATGAAATGAAGTTTGATATATCAGGAAAAAATTGGGATTTTCCAAAAGGATCTTTGGTCTATATTTTTTTATTTTAAAATGTAATTTTGGTTGCTGCTGTTCGGTAGGCGACAAAAACTTGGTTGAAGACAGTTCAAGGAAATATAGGTAAAAATATCACTTTTCAAAGTTCATCCTTTTTTACTGAAGGATTGAGTTGGCACCGGCTTCGTTCCTAATTGTTTGGTCTCGGTTTTGCGTCAAAGAGTTTAACTAACTCACACGATGTCAACGCTGTTCGACATAATTTTTATCTTATGTACACTCAGACAAATCATTTTTTAAACAATAATATAAGATGAGTTGCCTTTTATTTTACACCATCCACAGATAAAAAATGTACCTCGTGTATTATTCTTTTTGAACGTTATCAGTTTGGTTTCTGATGTCCTCATAGATTGATTCAATTATCTTTTGAATCTTGAAAAAATCGAAATCGACTTATTTGTTGAAGAATATACTACGTCTTCTTCCTGCACGTAGATATTATATTCCTGTTGTCACCTGTATGGCTGTATCTGGCGGCAGACCTACAGAAGGCAGATGCAATCCGCCAGGTTTGCCAGTGAATATCTTCTGCTGTAACGGTCACATTGTTGTCGTCCAATAAGAGCTTTATTTACTTTCAAACTGATTGGACAGAAACAAAATGACCGTTATAGTAGATGACATTCACTAGCGACCCCGGCGGATGAGTTTGGCGTTTTCTGCCTTCCCCGTTGCGCGTAAGGAGAGTTACTTTACCTATACATTTTAATTTTCCGTTTTTATGTCAATACAATTAGCTGCAAGTAGGTTAGGGGCCATTCAAATATTATTACTGCAAAACTATTTGTGACAGTGCATAAGAAAACCAGTCTTAAGGTGATAAAAAAAACGAAGGTAGATTTTTTTTTTTTGCAAAAATTGATTTTTTAGCATCTTATGAATGAGTCAGGGACGTTTTGCCCCTAAATTCAGCCTTTGGGTCTCATTTTTATTGCTTATACTATATTACTATTACTGCTGTGATTAGTAAGGGTAAATTTTTAAAGACATTTTTCTGTATATCAGAATTTTTCGATACCAAAGTTTAAAGTCCTATATCTCACTGGATTTTTTGAAAAAAATTGGTGTATTGAGCATTAATTAAGTTGAGAATGAAAAACCGACATTAATATACCGTATATTTTTATACCTTTTTTATTTTTTAATTTTTTAAACGAAGTATTTAAAAGAAAGTTTAAAAAATTTTAAAAGGCTGAAAATCTTCCGTAACACTGAAGGAAAGGAGTCTAGAAAAATGTTACAGGGAATTACAGTATCATCACATCGCAGCAGAGTTAATTACGTATAAATGAATAATATTCAAGCACTCTATATTTTTTATTTATGTATTTAAAATTTTTCTTTCAGATTTGTCTATTTTAAAGAAGAATAAAAAAATGGTCTAAAATGGATTTAAATCGATAAGGTTACTCGGCGGCTGATGTATGCATCTCCCCATTACATAAAAAGTACAATAGACCCCCAGAAATAACATAGAACATCTTCAAAAATTTCGAACATCGTCGAAAGTTTTCGAACATGTTCAAAAACAAATGTACGCCTTATTTTGGATAAATCTCTATGGAATATTATCTCTGAATGAATCAAACTGCTGTGTTCTGCTTCCTAGACTATGGAAGGTTCTGGAGATGATGTAGGCTTAATCAAGTCCTAATGTAAGATTTTTACTAGGACAGATTTCTTTTACGATTTTTTTTATTTTTAAAACGTAACTCGTAGTTGTCAGCAACTGAAATAAACCTTTACTTTTCTCCCGAATTTTTCAACTCCATTCTACGTTAATTTAAAAAAAAAAAAAGGTTTGTTTGCTGGGTTTGGTTTCGATACTAAATTCGGTAATGAAATCCATCTTGTCGTTAGAGTTGTTGAATGAAATCAGCGAGTCTGTCCCAATGTCATTAACTGACCAAATAACAAAGCGTGTCTTTTCTATAGGAAACAATGGAAGGCAGTAAAAAAAAAAAATATAACGCACACAATGAATGAAGCATATATGAGTTTCGCGTCGAATTAATTCTAAACTGTCATATTTAGTATGACAGCTGTGCTTAATCTTACCATTCATAAAATATGCGAAAATGGGCGTTGGTGATGAGTTTACACTCTCCGTATTTTTTATGATTTTTTTTTTTCCTTTTATCAAATAGGGTTGTAAGAAAAAGCTTTCGGCATGGAAAACTAGAATACCTACACTTGAATTTGAGTTTCTTTAAAAAAACTTTGGACCTCTACCAAATCATCCGGGGGTATATTCGTGATATTTTCATGGCTCTTTTGTCGTTTGGCAATTATCTAAATTTTCTTTTTTTGTGTTTGTGTTTGCGTTTGTGCTTTTAATTTACGTGCGACATGACTTTAAAATTGTCCTAATTGATTTATTTATATTTATTTATTTATTTATTTTTTATAATGAAAAATTTTCATGATTGCATTCAAATGCCAAAATGTTTAGGGCAATGCTAAAAAAAATGAGTCGTGAGATTCAAGATCAAGATAAACGTATTATCCCTTTCAATCCATTTCATTTTCCAGACAGATTTAATTGGTGAGTCACAAAATCGTGCCAATTCTTTTTTTTTCGTTTTCCTCTCGCTCGTTTGGAAAATTTAACCGAAAGGACTACCGGATAAAAATCATAATTGGTATACGGCCGGTTGTTTTGCATGAATTAGATAATTGGGAAACAGGAAATACCGGAATTTTTTTTCCCCATTTTTTTTGCGTGGGATGAGCATGGATGCCTTACACTAGTCGAGATTGTTGCTTCCATTCTAGCTAGACTATGGCGAGTGGGACGGATTTAAATCGACTTTTTTTTTCCTTGGTTCTGTCATGAATCGTGGAGTGATGTTCTTTTTCTTAGGATAAAGAAAAAAAAAAGAAAATAAGGTGTGTTCCGAATTATATCGCATACGGATGGATAAAGATGGAAGATAAAGTATAAAAGTTGTTTCAAAATTTTCATTCATTCATTTAAAAGTTTTTGCATTTATAATTAAGATAAATAACATGATCTTGGCTCCGATTCTTCGAATACCCCGAAGAGACCATTCAACAGGTCTGGAGAACGGTCCGCAAGAATGAATTTTGCAAGGACGTCATCTTTTGGTAAAATAATTTGCCCTTTCAATCAGATTTTTTTTTTTTGGAAATTGTGTTTGAATGATTACTATTTAAAATATTTGTAATATTAACATTTTATTTTGTCGGGAATATTCCTGCGACACGTCCCGGAAATACTTTTCGTCCTTAAAACTTTTTTTTTTTTTTTTTTTTTTATTACTTTTGAATTCTTTTATTTCCAGATTTTAGTTTACAGCTCGTCAAGCCGTAAAATATTTTCTAATATGGCCTAAGACCTTGCGTTGAATTACACCATTTTTATGTGACTACTGACCACAACTTGTGCAATATAAATGTTATCAAACTTGTCCGTCTTCATTCATAGTTTAAAATAGGCCCCCCAATCAACTCAACTCTATTTTTTTTTTTTTTTTTTTTAAATTCCTCGTCATCTTCTCTTGTATTTTTCTTTTCGCAAACAATGCGGCAAAACTTGTCGAAAGATTGTTTTGTGTCATTTAACCTCGTCCAAGGTCGTTGGTTCAAGTGCCAAATTTTAACATGTGTGCGTCCTTTTTTTTAAAACTGATTGATTGCTCTTCTAACGTAATAAGTCTTGGGGTGTGCGCGAGTTTTTAAAATTTTTTTCTGGGGCATCGAAATGTGTTACGTTTGCAACAGAACAAAAAAAAGTCACTTCTTTTTAATTCTCTCCGATCGATGATCTGTCAGTGGAATTTTATTTCCAATTGTTTGACAACGTTGACAAGGGCGTTGATTGTCATTTTCGGCATTAACACTGACAGGTCAGGTCCTTTAGATGGAAATATAATCGAACCGGGTATTTTCGTTTTTTCGAGTGCTCGGTTTTTTTTAAAAAGTATACCGGCAAAAATAATGCGGCAAGTCATACGCAGATTGGATATGATCAGTGATCAAAATATGTTATCGTATAATTACGTTTTAAGAGTTAGGTAAACAAAATCGCTTAAATAATTTGACGATCTGCGTGTAATGTTTTTTCTTGGTATCTGGGATTTAATATTCCATAATTTGTTTGTAATGTTTGTCATATTCTTTGCGATGTGAGATTAATGAATTTGAAACGAAGCCGAGAAGTGGAACAATGTGTGCAGTTGCTTTGTGAAACTTCGGGAATGTCGTTGGACTTTTTTCATTTTGTTTGGTTATTTTTTTGCGTATGTGAAGTATCCATATAAATTTTATAAGGTAATAAAAAAATTGTCGGCAAAGAGAATAAAATTTTTGTTGCGAAAGCATTTTCGTTGTACTACGATTTTCTGTAAAAAAAAATTGATGTAAGTCACTGCTGCGGTGCCGCCCTTTTCTGGTTGTTTCTTTTCTGTGTTTATTTCAGAAAAAAAAAATTGAACATCCTTTCCATCTTCGTTTTTATTTTGCATAATTGCCAAAGTTAAGAAACGACTGTCAAGATTGATACGATTTAGCTGTAGTCTGCGTTTTCCTTTACGTTGATATGATAATCCTTGGCAGAATTTAAGAGAACAAAACATTGATCAGAAACGTGGCATGGGGCATATTAGATTTTAAGATTCCCAATCAGAATATTCAAGCTCAACATCGGTTTTATATTATTACGTACCTGGCATTTTGCCCTCGGGCTGTGTTCAAATGACACGAATTTTGTTCGTCGGAGGTGGAATAAAAGTTGAGGAAAAGTCTGTGCCATAATGAGGATTCGAACCCTGTATTTTACTGTAGTGTGATGCATCCATTAAGTCACGAGACTAACTTCGACTTGGGAAAATCATTTTAGAACAGGGCTGCAGTTCTGATTAGATTTTTATTTGGAGTTAAAATCGGAATCGGCGTTTTCAAAAGCAATTGGAATCAAAGTTGAAATCTCGTCTAAAAATAGTTCGGAATCTTAGGAATGGGGTTCGCCATCCCAAAAAAGAAAATAAAAAGTTTCGATTCAGATTGTCCAAAAATAAGAAAGTATGTAGCGTTATTCCAATTAATTTTGGTTTAAATTTGAATCAGAATCGAAATCGAAATCTCGCTCAGAAATAGTCAATATTCAGTGGAATCGGAATCGGATTTGCAGGCCTGGAGAACAAATGTTGGAAAAAATTCAGATTTGCAAATTATCTTAGCTAATTTAAGCCATCCCTACCAAAACTGTGAGGGATTTTATGGGTTTTTTTGAGCAGAGGTGGAAAACCATTACAGTGGCGTTGCGGAGAATCCGGGGGACCCTGATGAAAAAAAAAAAAAAATTTTCAAGTTTTTTTTTTTTTTTTTTTTTTGAGAATGTTGAGTGAAACGTTTTAACATTATTTACGATTTTTTTTTATTTCATGAAAAAACGAGTTTTTAAGGTCCCTTCTGGTCGTGTGCCCCGGCGCATTGCACCCCCTGCGCTCCCTCCGCTACGCCACTGAAAACCAAGCCGAATTAACTTAATTTTAACATTTTGTTTCCAATGTTTTTTGTTCCAAAAACCAGAATGGGAAATAAGAATCGACCTTAAACCCAAGGTTTAGGTTGGTACAGTTGGTAAGGGTGCAAATGTACTATGGAATATTGGACGAACATGTTTGAGAAACGAACGAATTGGCTATTGCAGAATTTACTCCTACGCCGAAATTAATGTGGTCCAGCAAGTTGGCACAACATGTTGGTCCAACTTGTTGAACCAGTATGTTGGTCCAACATTCCATAGTGAATTTGCACCCTGACAATCAAACGAATCGACTATTGCAGAATTTACTCCTATGTCTAAATTAGTGTGGAAAGTTGGTTCAACAAGCTGGTACAACATGTTGGTCCAACATTCCATAGTGCATTTGCACCCTAATGCTGAATGACGATTAATTCGTTTTTATATTTTACTTTTATATTATTGTATTTATTTATTTATTTATTTATTTTTTCAATTAATTACTAGAAAAAACGTTTTGACAGGGACTGCTATAATAGGCTTATTGTTTTAGCTGTTGCTTCCTAAATAAAATAAATAAATTAATAAATAAAAATAAATTCCTCTCTTTAAAAAAATATCATTGCAGTAGACTTCTAGCTTTCATTGATTATTATACTTATTATGCTCAAAGCAATTAAGTTTCTCTACGTAACCTTTGTACATCATTTTTCATATATATCAGAATCTGTTTAATTTTTTTTAAGCTTTGCTATATAAAAAAAAAAAAAAAAAAAAAAAAAAAAAAATAAGAATAAGCGCGTTATTCAAGGACTTTTTGAGTTGTTTTTAGCACTAAACTTTCATGCTCATAAGAGTATAACTAATTCACACGTGATCATATAGTACAAGTATCAGTTTCTTTTCTTTGCTAATGTGTTTATTACCACGTGTTGTTCATTTTGTTGTGAAGATCTCAACTTTTTTTTTTTAATATCATATTTTACACCCGGAGTAATAGAGTTAAACATCGTGTTAGCATTAATGTAAATATAATTAACCAGAAAAAAAAGAGTTAAAAAATGCAATAGGTATGTTTTATCTTTTTATTCGTAATGTGTGTTAAGCTCAAACTTAGTAATCGCGAAATCGCATCTTTGTGTTGGCGGTGCTGTTTGGGCGACAGTGGACCCGCCGTCGACATCGTGAGGTTGAGGTTGCGGTTGCGATTGCGATTGCGTCTGCGGCTGCGGCTGCGGCGGGATCTGGGCTATGATAATGTCGATGCCGGTCAAAACGTGTATAGTATTTTTCCCATTACAAAAACAGTTGTCTTAATATTAAGCTTGGATTTTCTATTTTTTCCATCGCTTCAGTTTCACTTTCTTGTAATGGTGCATAATGAAAAAAAAATAAAAACCAACTTTGTTTATGACTTGCACTGAGACCTTTTGCAATACCTATCTTTTTTCCTTCTTCTTCGTTTGGCCCATCCCATAACTTTGTTCCAGTCGTTAAATGGTCCTTCCTTTCGGGATGTAACTTCTTATTGTTTAATCGCATAAAAATATGAATTTGATGATGGTAGAATTGTTGACGATGTCATTTGATGCAAGGCCACGTGGGCTCAAGGTCATCATCTTGGCCCTAAGCAAGGTCACTCCTCCACGCCGGAAATCGCAGATACGCCTGTTATAGTTCTCTGTTGTCTTAACCGTACCATCAGATTCTTTTTTTTTTTTTTTTTTTTTTCGTATATTATTTTTCTGAATGAATCTATAAAATTGAACTTTTCCTTGCTGACCTTGAATTTTGGCATTCGGAGTAAAAAATTCATTCACATTTTTGCCCGACGAACACGACCGTGTTTATTATGCTATTTTTTTATTTTTTTTATTGATTTTCTTTGTATCAATAACTTGTCTATCCATATTTGTATTTTATTTTCTCACGGTGTCATATTGCCATTGAAATAATTGTTTTTCTTAAGTAGTCTTTCTTGGATTTATATGCGAATGAATAAAAAAAAAGTTTTAATAAATTTTATTTTAAATTTTTGCTATATTCTTGCGAAGTGTTCTTTTAAATGTCACGGTCTTTCGATAAGAGAGTTTAGGTTGATAAGTCTGTGTGCACTTATATTTTGGCGCGTTTGATTTATATTTATATACTTACGATTTATATTTGTTTGTTGCAGATGTCAGAATTTCCTATAGACGCTACCGAAAAAGGAGAAATGGCAGCAGTAATGAAAAATTTAGGAAGACCTCAAGTCTCTTCGGGTATTTCAGCTCAGGTAATTATTAAACCCAATAAAAAGGAGGGGCTTTATATGATCAGATAATTTTTTTAAAGATTAAAAACAATTGAGACGATGATTTTCATTTTAAAAATTTAACGAAAGGCTCCGGTCAATTTTTTTCGCTTCTCCTTATACTTCGAAAATCGTTTTGTAACTTATTTCAGGAGCAAAATATCAAAATTCTACTACGAAGGGCCTTTCTACTAGCGAATAAGCACCTTAGGTGAAAATTTTTGATTTCTGCATTTTGGCCCTTCGATCCGGGAATTCGGAAATTTATTGCAGACCAAATTTTTTAGGGAAAGCAGTTAATGTAGAAATCTGGAATTTTTACGGAAGGTGCTTATTCACTGGTAGAAAGGCGCTTTGTAAGTAAATTTTGATATCTTGCTTTAAAAATAAAACAGAGACTATTTATGAAATATAAGGTATAAGGTATTGCAAAAAAAAAAAAAAAGCCTGAAGCCTGATTTTAAAAAATTAAATGAGGATTTTACTGCTAACTAAATCTGCTGGGAGGCTGTCGGCAGTGGCATTGCGCAGAATCCGGGGCCCTGGTGCGAAAATTTTGAAAAAAAAAAAAAAATATATACAGTCGACTCTCTCTATAACGTCATCGGTTATAACGAAAACCCCTGTAGTACGTAAAAATTGGCACGGTCCGGCCGAATTCCCATATAACACCATGTATTTCAACTCCGCTTTATACGTAACGTTACTCCCTGTAGTACGTAACGAAATTTTCGATTTTGAAGGGAAATTCGCCATTTTTAAAGGGAAAATGACCATTTTTACATGCAAAAAGGGCAAAATTATATTAATATTTATATAGAAACGAAAATGACGTCATATTTTTTTAATAAATATTACACCGCAAAAATATTTTTAAGCGATTTTTAAACCTGTAGTATCTTGTATCAAAAATTACACCTTTGAATCAAAATTTTATTTTGTTCCGTTTTAGTTAGTTTATCGGTGGCATTTCAACACGGCAAAATTAAAATCTTTCTTAAAATTAACCATTAAAATCATTTTTCTTATTAGTAATATGAAATTTTTTTTTTTCGAGAAAAAATTCCATTTTATGTCAACATCGGTTTCTACGTAACTCTCTGTAGTACGTAAAAATCTGTTCGGTCCCTGCGTTTACGCTATAGAGAGAGTCGACTGTATATATTTTTAATAAGTTTTTTTTTTTTTTTTTTTTTTTTTTTTTTTTAAGAATGTTTAGTGCAAAGTTTAAACATTTTTATAACTCCTTTTTGATTTCATAAAAATTGAAACGATATTTTGGGGGCCCTTCAGGTCGGGGGCCCCGGCGCATTGCACCCCCTGCGCCTCTGGCTGTCTGCTGCTATATTGATAAAATTGCGATCGGCATTGGATCGGCTGAAAAATGGGTTCAAGATGAAAAGGGAATATCTAGCAACCAATCCCAAGCAGGCTGCCATTTTACCACGACAGCATCCTACAGCCCCATAGGATTTATTTTTGCGGGGAAAATCCTCATTAAGCAATAAGCGGGAAAATGCGTCTAAAAAGAAATTCTCAGTTGCTTGATTTATAAATCCTGTATTTTTTTAAGAGACAGACCTCCGGTTCTCGTTAAATCATTCATTGAATTTGGAAAATTGAAGCCAAGAAAAATAATAGAAAGGACAAGGTGAAAATTTGTCTAGGCCTAAAAATGAAAGAATGATTTGATTTGAAAAAAAAAAAAAATGATGGAAGAGTCCTTTTTGTGTGTTTTCCCGAATATGAAGTTTAACAGATAAACAGAGATTTTGACACGGTCATGGATTTCGTCCAAGGTCGAGTCTGAAAAATTTGCCAAATGTTAATTTTTTTTTCTTCTCTCTTTCTCCTCTCCCCCTCTTCTTCCATTTCTACCTAAGCATACACTTATAATTTTTCCCAACTCATGATGAAAAATAGGATTTTAACTGACTAACTTTTGCGGTCAAAGTACGTCTTTTCCCCACGTAAAATTTCGTCCCGTTGAGATATTATGAGTATATTTAAACGGCTGTTCAGTTTGAGATAAAGATGTTCTTTGCCTATAAGGTTGACATAGGCGAAACACGAATTCTAACGAAAGTTTCTGTGAAAAAAAAAAGAAAGAAATCTGCTACTACGATCTGCAAAACAAATCGTAACTTCAATATGTTCCATAAGCGAAACACGAGATTTGATGCGAAAACGACTATGCGTGCGAGGAGTTGTTTTTGTTTTTTTTAAGATTATGTTCACTATGTGCAATATTGATGAAAAAAAAAGAACGTTAAATAACTTAAAACTCCAAATTAGTTAATTAAAATCGGAAAAAGATTAAAAAAGAACAATATAAATTTTTATCTTTAATATTATCCAAAACTTTTCATTCTTTAACAACGTACACATGACTTTTTTTTCTGTCAACTCCGCACTTGTGGAGGGGGAAATCTTCACTCCAACTTTATATCAATTCATTTAAGCCTCACCCGCATTAAAACGACACCAAAAACTTTTTTTTTTTTACACATTTTTCAAAGGTTTTCTGCCGTTTCCGATCCTAAATTTTTCAAAAAATCCCGTGGTTTTCATCACTCGTTGGGAAAAATAGCTACCCCTAAGGGTTAGGCAAACGGAGTTGTTTTCCAAACGGGGTGGGCGTTAGCCACACTCGAGGCTCGCTTCGCTCGCCTCTCGTGTGGCAAAAAGCGCCCACCCCGTTTGGAAAACAACTCCTTTGCCTAACCCTTGGGATAATATCTATATAAATTTTTACCCTCTCAGGTAAATCTGGCAAAAACCCAATATTCTATTTTTAGATTTTTTTTTTTTTCAAAAAAAAGTTGTCTCGAAATATTTAGTATACAAACAAAACTGAAACGTTATGTTTTTCTTGGAAAATTTGGCTGATTTTTTTTTCCAAAAAGCATGAGCTTGTTATTATTTTAATATGATTTGCATTTATTTATTTACTTATTAAATTTTGCGTCTAAATTTTACAGTACTTTTTTTTTTTTTTTCATACAAAATCTTGACATATTATAAACGATAAGGCTCGTCGGATTAAAAACTAACACGGAAATTGATCGTAGCACGTTTTGTTTTTACTATCGAAGGCGTCGCCAAGTTTAGTTGTCTTGAAAATGCCTTTCTTGAATATTAATCATTCTGTATTGTAGCTTTTAATGCACTGGTGAGTGAGTAATCCGATAGGTTTGATTTGAACTTGAAGATTAGAAAGATCGAAAGTAATGTATCAACTTTACCTTTTTTTTTTTTTTTCTCCTTCCAGACTGAGCTTTGTTTAATTTTTACAGTTTAAAAAACACGTAATAGTTATTTATTGGGCTAGAAAATAAAGTAATTTTTTAAACTATTTTCCAAGTGAATATTCAAAGGAATACCCAGTACGAATTTTGTGAATTAAAGAATTCGGTAAATCTAAACGTTGCGGGTAATAAATTTGAAGGATTAATAATTACTTAGTGGTAATTTAAGATGCAAAATATGCACGAAGTGACTCCTGCTGTCGAATGTCAGGTATATGATATATCAACTTGTATTATGAATTTATATTAATTTTTTTAACCTAAAATATTAATGTGTGTTTTTGAAGTGATTATTCTGCTTCCAAGAGTCAGTTGTTTCTAATCTAAAAAAATCGTAAATTGTTCCTGAAAATTATGAAAGCTTTATTTAATTCATCTTAAAATGGATGTATAAATTTTACTTCCAGAATAGGATGGCCCTTATTTTACGTTTTACATTACGCACTTTCTAATTCATTTTATAAATGAATTAATAAATGATTTAATAAATAATTTAGTAAATGAATTAATAAATGATTTAATAAATTATTTATAGAAGTAAGATCGCCTGAATTTTTCAAGAATTTTAGGAGATCGTTTATTCTTGCCCGTAGGAATCTATAAGTTTCCAAGATTCCCTAACACTTTTCCTAATCCATTTTTCCTAATTTTTTATTTTCCTAAACTTTTTTGATTCCTAAAATAAAATTTATTAAAATGAATATTTTTTTCTAATTTTTTGAATCCCTAAAATTTTTGTAATCATTTAGTAAGCCTATGAAAAGTTGCAAATTTCAGGGAAAAAGAGGAAGGCCCACAAGAACAACTCCACGTTACGACTTTTACAACAATAGAATCAGTGTGAGGCCACGGTTGATAGTTTTTTTTAAATTCTTTTATATTTATATTTTTTTTATAAGGTATATTTTTATAGTCGTTCACTTTATAGTTGTATTTTTATAGTGGTTTATTAAAAAAACAAGAATAAAAAGAAAAACCGAAATTCGCAGCTTTGCCTAGTAAATTATTACAAGAATTTTAGGGATTTAAAAAATTAGGAAAAACATTTATTTTAGGAAATTTTATTTTAAGAATCAAAAAATTTTAGGAAAATTTAAAATTAGGAAAAAAAATGGTTAGGAAAAAAATTTCAGGAACCAAAATTTTCAGGAAAAATAGACCAGGAAATAATTTTTAGGAAATAATTTTCAGGAAAAATGGACTAGGAATTAATTTTCAGGAAAAATGGACTAGGAATTAATTTTTTTAGGAACAGCGGATTAGGAATAATGGTCGGGAACGAGTTTTCAAATGTCCGTAAAGACTGATTAAATTAGAAATTTTATTTTTATGTAAAAATGGGAATGGATCGTTTATTACCGAATGGTTTTTTTCCCGAACTCCGATTTCCGAAAAATATTATTTCCGATCGTCGAATTCCGACGCAATCCTGCAATAAATTTAAATAAATGAATATGATACACTGTTAAAAAAAAAGGAGTAAAATCTACTCTTAAAGAACACATATCGGACCCGCTACTTTTTTAGAGTAAAAAAGCCTTTTTTCATTGATACACTACTCTTTTTCAGGAGTAAAATTTATTTCAAGAAAGTAATACTTAAGATTACTTTTTCCGAAATAAATTTTACTCCTGAAAAAGAGTAGTGTATCAATGAAAAAAGGCTTTTTTACTCTAAAAAAGTAGCGGG
The DNA here is from genome assembly GCA_037577465.1 of Liposcelis bostrychophila. Classification (NCBI taxonomy): domain Eukaryota; kingdom Metazoa; phylum Arthropoda; class Insecta; order Psocodea; family Liposcelididae; genus Liposcelis; species Liposcelis bostrychophila. The sequence goes on along the minus strand of CM075211.1, from coordinate 12,364,874 downwards.
TCCGATATGTGTTCTTTAAGAGTAGATTTTACTCCTTTTTTTTTAACAGTGTAGTATGATAGTCGAAACTTTATTTTTACCTTTTTGGGAAGTAATATTTTTCGGAAATCGGAATTCGGGAAAAAACCATTCGGAAATCAGCCATCGACCCTAAAAATGGTGGTTTCGTACTCGAATTTTAATACAGGCGAAAATAAAGTCCGAATTTATTTACCTCAAACGGTGGGGGTTTAGGGACAAAAATGTAAGAAATCTAAGAAAATTGTAACTACAGCATTGTTTGCTAAGTTTTTTTTTTTTAATTTTTTTGGCCTCTTTATCATCAAAATCGTATGAGATTTATAATTTATAGATGCGTTTTTCATAAATTTTAAATTAAAAAGGACCTTTTTTAGGATAAAAATATTTTTTGTTTTTTGTTTTGTCTTTACGGGAGTTTGGTCATGTTTATTCCCTTGGGCACGTCTAAACCACCGGTGGTTTAGACGTTTAGACGTTGCCCGTTTAGACGTGCCCGTTTTCACTTATTATGTCGAAAAAATTTCGAGCGTCCACCGAAATTCGAAAATTTGTATAAGGTCCATTTAAAACGAAGATTTTCACCGTGTCAAAACGTTTCGCGACTTTTATACCCGTCTATTTGAAATTAAATTTTTAATATTTCCCGTTCAGATATGGAAAAGCTGCGGGGAAAATTTTTTTTCTTATCGGTTATGTAATAACAAAAGCTATTCTTGTTCGATATCTTTTTTTTTTTCTTTTCAATTTATGCATATATTTTTTTATTTGTTTTAAGCCCTTATAATACCGATCATGATCATTAAAAACAGGCTGATTAATTGCACTATTTATAATTTTTAATTTTGCAATCCAAAATGAGACGGTTATCGAATTCATTCTTATTTTTGAGAATAATATGTTAAAGGCATTCAAAAGCTCTGTGGAGTCATATAATGAAAAAAAAAAAAAAAAAAAAAAAAAAAAAAAACAGTCAGGGGATTTGAGCCATATTCCTACGTAGGACTACGGTACGTCTAGAATTTTTGGTTGGGCCCGAATTTTCGTTTAAGAAAATATTAATGATCCCCCTAAATCCTCTAAGCCGTGATATTAGTCCACGTGGCCCCTTTTTTCAATAAAATTTTATCAAAAATCATCAAAGTCTAGAAAATAAAATTTTCCCTTTTTCTAAAAACTAGTCAAAAATTTACAACATTTCGTAAAAAGTTTTATTATAAATTCCATTGGAAATTTTTTAAAATTTTTTAGGATCATCTCAAGGATTTTTGATAAAATTTTATTGAAAAATTTATCTTTTGGAAATATTCGTTTTTTTTTATGTTTGGTGTCCAAAACACCAAGACAACCGGACAATCGGGCACGACAAAACCATCATGCTGCGCCCTAAAACGCAGTCCTACGTAAAGGAAAAAAAAAGGCAAGATATATTTTTGAAAGCAATCCAAGCTTCTTGTTGGGCCATTTTTGTAGGGCAACCTCATTTTGTGTTGATAGTCGCTAAAAACGCCTCTAGGGCAGCAAAAAAAAGCCTTGCCCCTTTTGCAGTGGTTCCGCAGCAGCAGTCACAGGAAGGGAGAGGTTAAACGAATCCCCTTTTGAATGGTTAAAAACCTTAAAATAGCCACCCGCTCACCCCCTCCCCCATTCTCCAAAAAAAAAAATAAACACCCACCTCACTGATATGCAGTTTCATCGCCGCTGATCAATTTTTAATCATGCAAAACGACTTCAAAGAATTCCGTTTGACCTATGATAAAAGATTAGAAGTTAAAACATTGTTACATTCAATTACAGATATATATTCTTTAATACTGTTGCATACACGATTTAAGTGATAAGACACTTGTGCAAGTCAGACTAAATAATGCGTGTATGGGTTTTTTCATTAACTAATTAGACACACGTTTTTTGTCATTTAAAAATGGTAAGAGTACAGTTTCATTCACCGTCGCAATGCAGTCGCTTGGTTTAACACACGAAAGTACGCTTTTTTTTTTTGTTTCTAAAAACTCATGACATTTAACTAACGTCTCATAATGGATTGTTATGCTTCCTCAACCGTTGTTAAGTTCAACAAGTTGCATATCTCATTGTTTGTGTCTTATCCGTTTGGCACTTGCTGATAACGACTTTAAAAAATTTTCTAAAAAAGACAGTCGATTTTTTTTTTTTTTTTTTTTTTTTTTTTTACAACCAGATTACGACATATTTTATAATTATCAATGATTTGTTTATCTTAATAAAGCAGCGTGCAACGCCTTACCCGGCATCCTAATTAAGCAAACCTGATTGGAGTCTTATTCCTGGAAAGCTTTTGTACGAACGTTACTCGATTACGTAATTGCGACGACTTTCTTCCGTTTTTATCTCATTTTTAATGTTTTCCCAAATAAGGGCGTGCATCGTGACGTCATTTTTTATATGTTTATTGTATTTTTGCGTGAATTGTTTAGTCATTAACGTGTTTCTATCTTGTCCTTTTTTTTTTTTTTTTCAGCAACAGCAGCTGCTTTCGAATACGACGACGAGCAGTTCAACGTCGAGAGTTGCAAAATCGTCACATTCGTCTTCTACCCAGAGGGTTCATCATGTCACATCCAGCGATTTAATGAAATCGGATTTGTCGGAATTAAAGAACAGCATTTCGGAAATGAAGAATCTCTCGGGTGCTGCTTTTCGATTAAAAAATTCAATGGAGAATTTGGACAGGGACGATTTGGATAGTGAAAACGGTGATATGAAATCAGAGCCTTTAGTAACTTTCCCGGATCCGGATACTCCTCCTCCCGTCACGAACTCCGTTACCCTTTGCAGTCCGAATTTAGTGAACAACATAACGCCGAACGGTTTTATGACCAACGGACATATAGCCAATTTAAATGCGAATCACGTGGTGTCCGCGTCGGCGAGTAGTTCGGAAACTGTTAAAGTCGAAAAGAAGCGGATGACCTCTGCGAGCACGACAAAAGTAGTGACTGATAGTTTTAGTTCGGAACAGGCCGTTGCCAATTCAGCCGAGATGAAAAGGGTTCAAACTTCGGATATGAGCTATCAGGAACAATCTGCTGCTTCCGCGATGAGAGCAAGACTGGAAATGGAAGGAGTCTCAGCTGAGAAGTGCATGGCTACGAAGCAGGTATGTCGTCAAAATTTTTGTAAAATAGAATAGGAATGGAGCTAAAGTCTGGTAGAGTTAGCCACATACTGAGAATAAAAAGGGGTCGACTTGGCACGGCTGTTAAGGTAGCGCCTCGCGATCAATGAAGTTAAGCTTTAACGATCGCGGACGGCCACTAGATGGGTGACCATCGAAGCTCCTCTCTAACTAGCGGAGAATGTCGAAACCTACAGGTACAGTTCGCGACATATATCTTGTCTCCTGAAACGGGATTTACTAATGAATCGAGTTCGGTCTTCAACATGAACCAGATTCATAATTAAATCCTGTTTCAGGAGACAAGATATTTGCCGCGAACAGCATATTTGTATCATGGTGCTGGGGTTTTTCGTTACGGGGATAACCGTGTTTCACATAAGCTAAAAAGCTAACAATGAACCTAAAAATGAAAATGGTAATAATGTGTTGAAGAAACTGTTACGTTGAAAGTCAGAAAACGGTCTTTAAACCTTTAGGAATATATTCAGAATAAAGAAGTGAAAGAAGTTATTTACTAGAGCCCCTTAATTCTGTACTAGACAGGTCAACTGAACTATGTCCATCACAATCGTGCATGGAGATATACTCTATTGAACTGTTGCAGCACAAATGCGGTTCAGGCAGCGGTTCAAAAGAGTATATCTCCATGCACGATTGTAATGGACATAACTCCGTTGACCTGCCTAATACAGAATTAGAAAAGATGCGATTGAATTCCATTGTTTTGGGGCCTTTCAAGTATTGCGTAAGCATAATTTTTAGTTTTTTTGACCCCCCCCCCCCCGGTTGTAAAAAGTATTAAAATTTTCCTAGATGCCCCCCTTTGGATTTCGTAAGATTTTCGCCGATCCTCCACCCCCCTTCTTTCAGAAGTTTTAAATTTTGTTTTAAATACCTTATTTTTACCTTACTTTATTTTTACCTTATTTTATTTTTACCTTACTTTATTTTTACCTTATTTTATTTTTACCTTACTTTATTTTTACTGTAAAAATAAAGTGGGTTAGTATGCAACAAAATTTTGACAAAATAAATATTTCCTTCCTTTTTTTTCAAATGTGAATCACATCAAAAATTTTTTCTTCCGTTTAAATTTCCTTGAGATGATTTTTCAGTGGTAAATAAAATCTCCAAAAAAACAATTCCTTGTAAAAAGGTTCAGCCAAGTTAATCTTGCAAAAAACCGAAATGTTTCTGCCCTTAAATGTTCTGATATCAAAAAGGGCAGCCAAGTTTCTGCCAAAAATAACCAAATGCTTCTGCCCTTAAAAGTTCTGATATCAAAAAGGGCAGCCAAGTTTTTTAAGGACAGCTTTCATTTAAAATGCCGTTTTTCTACAAAATACATTAAAACTTGGCCGCTTTTTTTTTTTTTTTTAATAATCGTAATAACTGACGAATTGTTTGAAGTTCGCGTGAATTCTTTACAGAAATGAACAGAGCTGTTGTGGGTCTCCATGCGGCTGTTAATTTCATGCTTGTTATTTTACTTGCTTAAACTTGGATTTTTTTTTAACATTTTGGAAGTTGGAAATGAGAGCCTAATAATGAAAAATGCAATGTGCACACCCAGAAAAATCCATTATAAATCTAACTTTTGTAAGTCGAAGTATGAATTACAGTAATTTATTATTCCTTTTACAATATTAAAAAGTTAAATTTACTTTTACTTTTCAGCTTAGTGTAGTATCGACTTTTACTATTGCACATTTAAATTTATTATTGTTAAATTTACCGCATAATGTGACTCATATAGGTACGAACAGTATTATGGTTGACATTTTTTTTCTCAGTAATTTTATTACTTAGAGTAAATTGGAAATAGTAAATAAAAATTGGCAGGTTTTTTAACTTTGTTAAATAATAAACGTCGTAATGATATTTTTGTAACGGCAAGGGGGGGGGGGGCAAAAAGCGGCCAAGTTTTAATGTATTTTGTAGAAAAACGGCATTTTAAATGAAAGCTGTCCTTAAAAAACTTGGCTGCCCTTTTTGATATCAGAACTTTTAAGGGCAGAAGCATTTGGTTATTTTTGGCAGAAACTTGGCTGCCCTTTTTGATATCAGAACATTTAAGGGCAGAAACATTTCGGTTTTTTGCAAGATTAACTTGGCTGAACCTTTTTACAAGGAATTGTTTTTTTGGAGATATCACGAGTTTTTGTAAAATTTTAACCATTTTTACAACTTGGTCCGAAATTTTTTACCTTTTAAGTTAAAATTAAAATTATTTGCTAGCAATGATCTCTCACACTAAAATTTTTTTCTGCTTGCAAAAAATTAGAACCGGAAAAAAACATGAAATTTGCAATATCGGGTCTGATTAAAATTGAAATGACTGAATTCAATTTGTCTTTTCTATCGTAATTTGGGTATACATTGAAACTATGAGGGTTATACTGAATGAAACTGCACGTTTTTATTTAACAGATATTTGTTCCAAGTGTCAGTCGTTTGGCCATAGAAATAGCGTTGTAAAGCCTTTAGGTGATCATTGCCATTTTTAATTTATAAAAACTTTCAAAAAACATTTTTTTTAAATTGTACTTCTGCTTATCAATTTTAAAATCAATGGTTTAGGTTTAGGATGATTTTCATTGGAATTAAAAAAGAATATTCCACTACAAGCTACGTTTTTGGCCTTTTTATTGCTCTTCAGTTAGGTTACGGCATTCCTGCCGGTAATTTAGAGTAAATTCAATGGGTTTTGCACTCCCAATCAATCATAAGTGAAAAATAAAAGCGAAAAGAGGAATAAAAAAAAATCAAAATTTTTCTCTAAAATCCACAAAAACAAATGCCGTTCAATATAATCCAAGCATGTTGTTATACCGGACGAGATAAAAAAGGCTCGACAAAATACGCAAACGTACCTGTTTTGTTCATAGTGGAATATATTCTCGGTCATTAGGTAAACCAATACCCCTATCATCTTTTTAAATAATTGAAACAAATCAGAAAATGTTCGTTCAATATATTCCAAAAAAAAAAAAATAAAAATAAAAATATTAAATTTATTCATTTTAAATTTTAATGCCTGAAAATGATATAGTCTAACTTTTTTTTCATTCAAAGTTATACTCCTAAAAATTTTAGACTTAATTGGTGACAGCAACATCATGTTTCATTTCTGCTAGAGATCCTAAAAGAGATTAGCCATCCAGCCATTTCCGGTTTTTCGATAAATTCGAAATACTAATTCCCGTTTGAAATATTAAAATTTTTAAGTTTGCAAAATGGTTCCTGATTGTTTATATATACATTCCTAATTTTCAAAAAAAAAAAAAATTTAATGGACCAATAATTTTCAGGAGAAGAATATCGAAAACCGGAATTTATCGAAAAACCGGAATTACAAGTATGGCTAAAATCTCTTTTAGGATCTCTAATTTCTGAATATTAAAAAGCTTACAATAAAGTCCTTGAATATATCAATTTAAAAAAAAAAGCGCCCTTTCAAAAAAATAAGAAAAAAAAAAAGTACGGCAGGTACCTGCGACAATATAAAGGAATGAAGCAGAGGGTTTCTTTTTTGTAAAGTTCGTCGTCCTCACTACGAACATTTTTATTTTCGTTAAATGTTGAGGGTTATCTAACCTCGATTCTGCAGGCGAATAAGAAAATCGGGTTTTCTCGGCCCCCCATTAATATTTTTCGGGTTTTTGGACTTTTCCTGTTGTTTACTAATTAAGATCTATCACCATGCTCAGTTTCAAGTTTCTCCGTCAATTAGAAGTGCCCTAACAAGTTATGCTCTCTATCTACCTATCTATATATAATATATATATCTGACGCTGAAAAACCGTAACTTTAGGCCCTAATATCTCGAAAACGGCAAAAGCTAGAAAGTTGTAAATTGGAACATAGAGTCCCAAGGCAAGCGGTAACAAGATGGTGAAATCAGAAAAAAATTAGCTTTTTTATTTTCGGAGGTACGGGGGTCTGAAATCGGCCGTATTATGCGTACGGTAAAGTAGGCACAGGTCGAGTGCCCCGGTGAGGCGTGAGGTTTTGTCGGTACCGTGTTAGGTTCGGGTGTTTGTATTTTGTTTTTTTTTTTAACTTGGCTGGGGGGCACTCTGTGCCCCTCAATCATCATTTGTTCTTGCAAGAGGACGAGGAATGGCATCTGCTATTGCAGAGAACCTTTGTCTTAAAACACGTGCACCTGTTCGTCTGGCAATTCCCTTTGCAGTTGCATTTCTGAGAGCTTACTGCTTCCCGTAATGTGATTTCCTTTTCGGGTATAACATCATTTACAGTAGCCCCGGATTCCATGATCTCCGTTCTCGGGAACCAAGTTTTAATTACTCCACCCGCAGTGCCAATTTGGTATACACCATGACGAACCTGAACTACTTTTCCTAATATATTATGGGAGTCGAGAGGGCCCCGGTCAACCTTTGGTACGCAGAGAGCGACTATTTTTTTCGACATTTTTTTCCCCTAATCGAAATGTCAACATGGTCACGTGGCTTGGTTGCCGGCCTGATCATGTCAGGAAGGCTATTAGGCGAACGTATAATTGCAAAGTTTTACGCGCTAAATTTTTTGACACCGTACTTTTCCATGACAATCAATTTTTTTAAAATAATTCCATTTCTTTACCATTTTTTTTATTCTCTTTCGTTCGTTTTTAAAAACAAAACGTACTGTTAATTACAGCACATTTGTAACATGTGAAATCTTGCATAAATCTTGCAAAAATCCAAACAATAAAATAAATCAATAGTTAATTAATAGCTAAATAAATCAATAGCTTCGTTATTTTAAATTGTTATTTCACGAATTGCCTAAAATCGCACCCGCTATTACACGGAAAGCCTAGGCTTTCCGCGAAACTTCAAAACAGGTTAGGCATTTCACGTAAAGCCTGATTATTTCAGGCTTTTAGTGAAAAAATTATTAATTTTAAAAATTACGCATATCGCCTAGGCATTCACTGATCGCCTAGGCATTACGCGTAATGACGGATTACGCTTAAAGCCTACGACATATCCAAATTACGGTATTAAATCCAGTAATTTTAAAAAAAATGCCTCAAAATGAAGTAGTCTTAACTTTTTTTTTTTCTCTTATAAGTTATACCCCTAAAAATTGTAGATTTAATTGATGACAGCCGCATGATGTTTTATTTCTACATATTAAAAAGCTAAAGATTAAGTCGGTGAATAAAAAAAAAAAAAATAATAGAAAGCCCGATAAAGCTCAACTGAGAGAATTACACCCGCCTTAAAGCAGTTTTAGGTTTGTTAAAAAAATTAAAAATTAAAAAAAAAAAAAAAAAAAAAAAAAAAAAAAAAATTGTAATAATAATAATAATAATAATCAATGAAAAAAAAAATGCCCTTTCAAAAAAAAAGTCCCCTTTCAAAAAAAAAGTGCTCCAGGTATGAAAACATCTGCGACAATATAAAGGAATGAAGCAGAGGGTTCTTTAAAAGTTCGTCGTCCTCACTACGAACATTTATTTTCGTTGTATGTTGAGGGTTATCTAATCTCGATACTGCAGGCGAATAAGAAAATCGGCTTTTCTCGGCCCCCCATTAATATTTTTCGGGTTTTTGGACTTTTTCTGTTCATTACTAATTAAGATCTATTACCATGCCAAGTTTCAACTTTCTAAGTGCTCCCCAAGTACCCTAAACATTATGATCTCTATCTATATATCTATATATCTATATATATATCTGACGCTCAAAAACCGTAACTTTAGGCCCTAATATTTCGAAAACGGCAAAAGCTAGAAAGTTGCAAATTGGAACATAAGAGTCACAAGGCAAGCGGTAACAAGATAGTGAAATCAGAAAAAAATTAGCTTTTTTATTTTCGGAGGTACGGGGGTCTGAAATCGGCCGTATTATGCGTACGGTAAAGTAGGCACAGGTCGAGTGCCCCGGTGAGGCGAGGTTTTGTCGGTGCCGTGTTAGGTTCGGGTGTTTGTATTTTGTTTTTTTTTTAACTTGGCTGGGGGGCACTCTGTGCCCCTCAATTGAAAATTCTTACGTAAGATCAGCCGGATACCCCCCACCTCCCCGCCCCCTCCAGTCCGTTCTTACGTAATACTTGAATAGCCCCTAATGAGACAGATTAATTACTGCAGTAGCCAACGATATAAAATCTGGTAGGAAATGAGAAATCACCTAATTGAGTATCCTTCCTTTTAAGCTCAGCTGTGGTCTATTCACCCCCCACTATGGCCACTGCTAGTCGATCCTTTACATTGGATTAGATAGACAGTCTGGTAAAAACAAGTTAGCATTGCCCCCTTAGACTGAAGTCTGCCTTCCAACCTCCTGAGAAAAAATTATTTCATCAACACTTTTTAATTGCTGGCCCCCCCTTGGAAAAATTTCGGACCACTTCAGTGATGTCCTGTTTCCCCCCCTCCAGAAGGAGTTTGGTTCGGGAGTCGACGGAAGGAAAAGTAGTCACACTTTTCTTTGTATGATAGACGCTTAAATATTTCAAGTTTTGGTTCGTGTTCGGGAAAGTGAAGCACTTTTTTTGTTTTTAAATCGATCTAATGCATTGGTATATCACTAAATCGTTTATAAATTTTATTTTAAAAAGGCAGATGGTCCAATACTTCTCCCATCATACGTAAATATTTTACCCTTAATAATATTTTTTTTTTCCTTTGGTTTGAAAAACCGATTTTTGGTTTTATTAAGAAATGTGGATAAATGACTTAAACGTGACTGTTGGAATAACAATTTTAATTCTTTCTCCCTGATTTTCTAAGCTTTATTTTTCATCTTAAAGCTCTTTTGTTCTATATGGTAATAATATAGAACTAAAAAATTTAATAATTCGAATTTTTTTCGTACTGTTTTCTAACCATATTAATTCCCTAAAAATCGTAACGTTCGTTAGTTTAAAAACCGCGCTCGATAGTTAAAGTAGAATTACAGGTTAAAGCCATTACTTAAAAACCCCTTTAAATGCATTTCCAGCAGTCGGCTCTGGAACTGTTCACAGTTGTACAGAATGACGCCGGCGCCACACTGGCGTCTGGCTTTTCTTCGACTTATACCAAATAGTACATTGCTTAGTCGATAAATTCTATTCGCATCGGTCAACCACGTGCGTTGAGATCGTTTCATAAAAATGAGTTTTCTTTTTTTTTTTTTAAACCGTATAAACCAATCCGAATTGTCTGTTGTAGGCGTTTGTTGGGTATTTAACAAACTATTATCACTCCAGTTATAAATTTTTATTAGATTTATGATAAGTAAACATACAAAACTAATCGAAAAAAAAAATAATAATAATAAAACCAATTTATAATAACAAATTTTTGAAGCTAATTGATGTGTTATATATTTCACTTCATTTTTATTTTTATGAGTCCCCAGTGTAACATTCTTTTTTTTTTTTAAACAGAGGTTTTCCCCTGTGTGAGCAATTGTTACTAAGGTAACCTAGTGCAGCCAACAACACGCCACAAAAAATTATAGAATCTTTTTAATTCAAGAAATTCTTATTTTCGCGGATATTGTATATGAGCTTACTGAAAAAGGAACCGAAATGATTTGATATCGTAAATGGTGTAGTTGTACGTAAGCTTCATATGTTATATTGTAAATAATGTCGCATGACATGTGCGTTAATGAATCATACATTGATAGTTGCCAAGGGATTTACGTGATTTAATCATTACGATGGCACTTGTGGATAGACGTAAAGGGAAGGGCTGAAAGAACTTGAAATTTATCAAAATGTGCAAGAAATTATATATTTAGTCGGAATGATGTTGTTCATGTCTGATCAGTTATGGCTAAAATTTTTCAGCGTGATGTGATTTTGAAAGTTCTAAAGAGATCAGATCCTACCCTGACTCTGGAGCAACTTAAGACGGAAGGAGCTAAATTATGTACTGTGGTGAGTTGGCTTTTTTTCCCCTTACCACAGGGGATATGGTACTATGATAAGTGTAATAAATACGTTTATTTCGATGCGCCAATATTCACAGTTGCACACGGTAAAAAATTTTATGTTAAAAAGAAAAGTCCACACACAGTTTATGTTAAAATTAACATAATTATGTTATTTTTTTAACATAAATATGTTAATTTTTAACATAAAATAAAGTCCTCATACGATTTATGTTACTGTTAACATAAAATTTTTTACCGTGCATCTGCACTGTTCAGGTTGACACTATGCTTTAAACATGAGGAACTAGTGGCAAGCTGAAGACTACAGATACAACCGTGTAATACTAGCCCAGCGATTTCTGTATCTTGATGAATTTTCGGTGTTCAAAGTAACGTTTTATTATTTTTTTTTCCGTTGTTCGGTTCGGCGTTATTTCAATGAGCCAGGGAAAGATAAGATTTTTTCTCTGATTAAAGTAAAAAAGTTTGGCTTGGTGTCTCGGAGGAAATAAATCGTCACCTCAGAACCAGAAGGGTTCAACAGTTTTGGTATTTCCTATCTATAACTTATGTGAGAGACAAAATCGTTGAACCCTTCTGGTTCTGGGGTGACGAAATATGGGATACATATATGCCATTCGGATTAGTTTTTATTCTTCTTCTTCGGCTTTTTAATATTCAAGGGGGCGAGAGATGTTATACAATACATGCACTGGAGCAAATGAGATCAATAATTCAATATCTTTGTTCTAAAATGGGCTGAGATCATCTCTGTAAATGAAATAATTCGGATTTCTGAGGAGCATTGCTCACTAGAATAGCTGTGTGAACTGATTTAAGTCCAAACCGACTTGTGACCCCCATTCCAAATCGACTTGAGACAGTCATCCCAAACGGACTTGGGATTATCATTTCAAACTAAATAAGAGACCGACATTCCAAACCGAATTGGAACCATGGCTCCGAATGTAAGTGGGAGCGTCAATCGTCATTCCAAACCAAATAAGGAAGTCATTTAACTGCCAACTCTAGCGCAACTAGTGTTGCAACAATACTTGTCCATCCCTTCTTTTCTGTCCATACAGGACTGCAGGATCAGCTTTGGCCTTTAAGACAAAGTCAGCTAAAATTACTTGACACTCACATTCTCACCTCCAGCTTAACTATAACTTATGCTTTCCACTTATCGCTCCAATTCGTGCGTCGGAGGTGAACTAACATATCTCCACCGTAAATATGATTGGATATAGTCTGTTTCGGCATTTCGTGAAAGTGTCATGTGACCACAAGTTTTCACCAACATGAGCGTGTGAACCTGTAGTCACACGATTTTCACAAACAGTCGAAGCACACTATCTCCAGTTATATGTACGATGGAGATACGTTAGTTCACCTCCGACTCACGGAATCAAGGAAGAGTCATAAGGGTCAACTTTATACTTTATACTTTCAAGTTCAGTCCTGTGAAGACTACTCGGGAATAATTGTGTATTTTTTTTTCCTGATGCTTTGTTCATATGTTTGCTATTTGTCGAAAAATATTAATGAAAATACGGACAACAAGCATCATTCCCGTATAGATTTCATAGTATAAAAATTGTATACAGTTGAATTGATTTGATCTGGCTCCTGATGGTGGGAACACGAACTAAAATTTTGTAAATCGAAAAGGAAGCTTTAAAATGGCGTTATGAGTCCAAAAATGTTTTTGATTTCTAGAAAATAATGTAGGCACTGTTAGCTGAAAATGCATTAAAAATATTTATTTGCACTCACTTTGGTAAATGTCCTGCACTTTGGACAAAGAAACCGGGTCGAATTAAGTTCAAAGTTTTTATTACATATGGCACACACTGTGCTTGTCGATGCTTGAATTATTTAGTGACATCTTACTGCGAGTCTCTGTATTTTTTTTTTCAACTTGGTAAAGTCACACCATTTGAACTACGTCGACTTTAAGTCTTTTATGTACTATCCATACAAATTATTTTATTTCTATCCATTAAAAATAGTCAGTCATCTTTTTTTACGACATTTCACTATAATCAATTATCGTACACTTTTGCTTTGTCAATTTGCCTAAACATTGAAAGAAATTAGAAACAACACCGGATTTAATTACCAGGAAGAAAATTTTGTACACGGTTAAAAAAAAAATGTTTTTAGGAATAAAAAAGCAACCTACGCTAATAAAAGAAAAATTATTAAATTAATGAATGGAAACTAACCTTGATGTATTCTGACGTCTGTATATTGGCAAAAATCATATACAAAAAAAAAAAGAAGAAGTTTTAAAAAATCCATTTCATCACATTCGAAAATAACATTGGCTTTAGCAAACCCAAGACAACGTTTTTCGTCGAAAAAAAAAAAAAAAACTTGGTGTGTTTATAAAGAGACGAAAATGCCTCAGCTGACCATGAACGTAACGTAGCTCATTAGCACTGCGTAAATATGATGTTTAAACTTTAATGTTCACTGATTTCATACCATAAGTTTCTTGCCGTTCGCAAAGTAATCAACGCTTCTACCATATTATTTTTATTGTTGTTGTTTTTTTAAGATTATATATTGAGCGTGACATTTTTCTTTTAATTGTGTTTATAGCGGCGTTAAATTGGTCAGTGTAATAAAGATAATCGGCAAAAAAATATTAATTTCGCTAATTTTTGTCGTAATTTTTTTTTTCTTCTTTTTTTATTAAAAGTTTATGATATTCGAATTTAATGAAAAAAAAAATGATTACATAAGTTTATGTAAGATGTGATAAACGATGAACTGGCGGAATGTTGATAAAACTAAAACGCGTTCAAGTTCATTGGCTTGCGGTAGCGCTCCTTGGCCGGTTCGAACGGGTGTTTACAATTCCGGTACAACGTCTTGGCTGGAACGGAACCGTTCTCGCTCTCATTCCTCCGGTTATTCGTATGTAAGTTTTCATGATTATTTGAGAAAAAAACGATTTCGGAAGGAAGAAATTATTGGACAGTTTGGCATGTCACAGTGACAAGCGTTCGGTTGGAACAATTTTTTTTTTCTGACATTGTAAACAATATTTTAATGTAGGAGAGGAGCGATGGGTGATTGCTGTCAGACATTGGCGAAAGCAGCTTGATTCCGAATACTTTTACAAAGATATGGGTGGTATTTCATTGGAAATAAAATATTTTGCTAAGAACTTGGATTCTTAAAATTTTTAAATTTTTCAAAAACTTTAGCCAATAAAGTTTTTAACCTTTTCTTTTTTTTTTTTTTTTTTGAAAATTTTTTTAATTATTTAAGGTGTTCGCTCGCTGGCCAAAAATGCGCCTCTATTTTGAATTTATTTTTTGAAAAATGTTTTTGGCTTTAATTGGCCGATTAATGATTTTTAAAATCAACTAAAATTGTTAAAAAAAAAAAAAGAATAAATAAATAAAAAAAATTGGGAAAAAAATTTGAAGCTCGAGAAAATTGCTCGTCTTTTGTAAAATCTTAAAAAATTTGGACTTTTTTACCTTTATTTTGAAATTTGAAAAAATTTGTAGTACCACGCAACTAAACAATATCTGTAAAGAGAATTATTTTTCATGTTTAGGTTATGAGCAAATGGTTTATTTGCAATTAGATTTTCAGATTTTTTCACGGCGTCCAAATTTTACTCAAAAATAAATAAAAATTGAAATTTTTTAGAAATTCTTTGGCTAATTTTTTTTTTTTTTTTAAATTATTTAAGGTGTCCGTTCGCTGGCCAAAAAATGTGTGTCTACTTCGAATTAATTTGTTGAAAAATTTTTTTGCTTTAATTGGCCAATTAATGACCTTAGAACAACCAAAATCATTAAAAAAAAAAATAGGAAAAAAATTTGAAGCTTGTCTTTTGGGAAATCGTAAAAAAATTTGGACTTCCTCACCTTTATTTCGAAATATGAAAAAATTTGCAGAACCAAATAACTGAACAATATCTTAAAAGAGAATTATTTTTCATGTTTAGGTTATGAGCTAATGGTTTTTTTGCAATTACATTTTCAAATTTTTTCAGTGCTTCTAAATAAAAATTGATTTTTCAAAAATTCTTAAAGTAGTTTACGAGTCCCCGTGCGTAGTAATTTAAATACTTTTTTTATCAAAAAATTGAGCCAAATTGTTCGGACGAATAAATAGATTCTTATTTATCATGTCCAGAACAGTTCTCATAGATGATTTAGGGAATTAATTAAAAATTCTGAAAATAAAATTTTTAATAATAAAGACACTCAAATGACTTCGATTTCGCTTTACAAGCCGGTGAAAAGTCGAAATTTTAGTAAATGTTTACAAACATGGCTCCATCTTCGCCAAAAAAAAGTTTCAATTTCCAAATATAAATCGAAATATTTAACAATCCTTTAAAGGCGAGGTCGTTTTTTTTAAATAGAATCGTTGTAAGTACGAAGATCAGTTCATTTCTAGTTTTTTTCGCAAATCGATCGAGTAGATTTTTTAAAATTTGTGAAAATATCCCACTTCCGGTGCCTGATTTCCATAAGAGCAATGCTTTGATCGGACTTTGAGAGGTAACTTTGACATTTAATTACATTAAAACTACATAAGCGAAAAATCTGAAAAAATTCCAGTTGATAGATTATGTCCTGAAGAATCAATAAGCGGAAAATAAAAAAATTCTATCGATATTCGATTGACTCGTAAACTATTTTTTTTTTTTTTTTTTTTTTTTTTTTTTTTTTTTTTGTGGATATTTAAAGAAACGTATTTTATATTTAATGGGAATGTCTTAAACATATAAAACAAAGAATTTACACTTGAAAAAAAAAATTCTCCTCTGTCATTATTTGCTGAAGCTCCTCCAATCGGGTCGTAATGTCCTTACATAAAAACATTGTGGTTTCTGGCAACGAATCATTGGCATTACCGTATCAAGCTTTTTTTTTTTTTTCTTCAAGCTAAGATTTTTAATTTTCTGCTTCAGCTTTTCCTTTATTTATTTATTTTTTTTTTTTGTTTATTAAAATTCATAACAAGAATAAATTTCTTATCAACTGAAATCGCTCAATTATTTTTTTTAGAAGAAATAATGAGAGGATAAGCCAAAGCCAATTTTTTTTCCATGATTCATTATGTTTCTGCAAACAAACCGTTAAATCTGATTTCGATATGAATCAAGATACCTAATAAACATTTATTCGCTGAAATTTCGGTTGATGTGACGCAGACGTGCAGAATTATATATAATTTATATATAAATTATATATAAATTATATATAATTTATATATAAAATATATATAATTATATATAAATTATATATAACTTATATATGATTATATATATTTTATATATAAATTATATATAACCATGTATAATTATATATAATTATATATAATTTATATATAATCATATATAATTTATATATAATCATATATATTATATATAAGTAGATTTTATGTATAATTTTAAATTTTTTTGCGTTCCCAAAATTGATATGTATAATTATATATAATTATATATATTATATATAAACTGGTCTCCCAAAAGAGTTGGAATTTAATAGCGGTAACAAAAAATTATATATAAATTATATATAAATTATATATCATTTATGTATAATTTTTCTTCGAGCTGAAAGGCATAAAGTGCAGTCCCCTTCAAAGAGCTAAATCATTTTATTTTTTAGTAAGATTTGAATTTAGCTTTACACGTTTTATGCAACGGCCTTTTTTAAAATATTAATATTTTTAAGATCTTTTTACGCATCGCCTTTCTGAAGAAAAATTCATTTTTAGTTCATCCAGGAAAAGAATTAACTTTTTTTAAAAAAAAAATGTCAGTACTTGTTCTGGAATGTTATCTACTGTAATTTGAAATTCAAAAGTCTCGGCATTGCCTTCTTTATCATTGTTTCCGAATGATTTAAAAAATGGAGAAAAACGTAGGGAAGCCCTGGAAGGTCAAGTATTTTTATTGAGTGATATGCATAAAAAGTAGTAATTGCTTTTACTTGAAGTAGAAGCTAGAAGAAGAAATACTTTTGCTCGGAAAGCAAATGCTTTTACTCGGAAAGCAAATGCTTCTGCTTTTACTTTTGACCATTTACTAAACACCTTTTACTTAACACCTTTTACTTAGGAGCTTTTGCTTAAGACCTTTTACTAAGGACCTTTTACTTAGGACATTTTACTAAGGATATTTTACTAAGCACCCTTTACTCAGGAGCTTTTTACTTAGAACCTTTTACTAAGCACCTTTTTTTTAGCAACTTTTGCTTGGGACCTTTTGCTTAGGAGCTTTTGTTTAAGACCTTTTACTAAGCACCTTTTACTTAAAAACTTTTGCTTAGGATCTTTTACTAAGAATCTTTTGCTTTGCACCTTTTGCTTAGGACATTTTGCTTGGGACCATTTATTAAGCACCTTTCACTTAGGACCTTTTGCTTAGGACCTTTTACTAAGTACCTTTGGCTTAGAGCCTTTTGCTTAGGACCTTTTACTAAGAACTTTTTATTACAATATGGTTTTTCTCGTCGTATTATGGTTCTTCGCCCTTCGGGCTCATCACGATGTATTTAGGATCTTGGCTGAATGAGACAGCGGACCCCGACGAGGAAATCCGAACTTGAATTGAAATAGCCAGATCGGCATTTATGCGTATATGGAATGTGTTATGTTATCGGTCTTTAAAACTATCCGGTCAATTCAAGTTTGGATTTCCTCGTCGGGGTCCGCTGTCTCATTCAGCCAAGAGCCTAAATACATCGTGATGAGCCCGAAGGGCGAAGAACCATAATAGGACGAGAAAAACGATATCTTAATAAAAGGTATCCTAGTAAAAGGTCCAAAGCAAAAGTTTTTAAGTAAAAGGTCCTTAGTAAAAGGTCCTAAGTAATAAGCTCCTAAGTAAAAGGTGCTTAGTAAAAGGTCCTCCTAAGCAAAATCTCCTAAGTAAAAGGTCCTAAGCAAAAGCTCCTAAGTAAAAGGTGTTAAGTAAAAGCTTCTAAGGGGGATTTCCGACGCAACATTATTCCGCTAGAGGCTCTGGATGTCTTTAACGGTTCGTAGATTGATTGGATAACTTTCTTTTGTTTTAATTGTTGACATGCAATAAAATTAAAAACCGTTAAAGACATCCAGCGCCTCTAGCGGAATAATTTTGCGTCGGAAATCCCCAGTAAAAGGTATTTAGTAAATGGTCAAAAGTAAAAGCAGAAGCATTTGCTTTCCGAGTAAAAGCATTTGCTTTCCGAGCAAAAGTATTTGCTTCGAAGTAAAAGGTTCTACTTCAAGTAAAAGCAATTACTACTTTTTATGCATATCACTCAATAAAAATACTTGATCTTCCAGGGCTTCCCTACGTTTTTCTCCATTTTTTAAATCCT
The DNA here is from genome assembly GCA_037577465.1 of Liposcelis bostrychophila. Taxonomy (NCBI): domain Eukaryota; kingdom Metazoa; phylum Arthropoda; class Insecta; order Psocodea; family Liposcelididae; genus Liposcelis; species Liposcelis bostrychophila. The sequence continues at coordinate 12,346,467 of CM075211.1, read as the reverse complement.
TTAAATCATTCGGAAACAATGATAAAGAAGGCAATGCCGAGACTTTTGAATTTCAAATTAGGGGCTGTACAAGTATTACGTAAGCATGATTTTGGTGATTTTTGACTCCCTCCCCCCCCAATAAGCAAAAATAGGCTTCCTCTTATGGAGGTTTAACATTGGCGTAAGCATTTGAAGGACCCCCTCCCCTCCCTAAGGTTCTTACGTAATACTTGTACAGCCCCTACAGTAGATAATATTCCAGAACAAGTACTGACATTTTTTTTAAAAAAATGTTAATTCTTTTCTTGGATGAACTAAAAATTAATTTTTCTTCAGAAAGGCGATGCGTAAAAAGATCTTAAAAATATTAATATTTTAAAAAAGGCCGTTGCATAAAACGTGTAAAGCTAAATTCAAATCTTACTAAAAAATAAAATGATTTAGCTCTTTGAAGGGGACTGCACCAGGGGTCCGAAGCCGACGCCGATGCCGGCCGTGGCCAGCTAAAGTCTCGGGTCGATGCCGACGCCGAAGCCGATGCCATTATATCTGTTTAACTCCCGGTGCCGATGCCGATGCCAGCATCGGCCATCCGATGCTAGCGCCGAAGCTACCAAGCATCGATTACATCCGATGCCGGCATCGGATTCCGATTTTGAGGATAAAAATCAGAGTTATTCTATATGTTTCTTAAAATGTCATTTTTATGAATCATCAAGCCATCAGTGTTTGTATAACAAGGGTGCGAAGCCGACGCCGACGCCACTGCCGATGCCGGTGATAAAGTCAATGTCGGCACCGATGCCGGCGTCGACGCCGATGCCGACACTGACGCCGATGCTGGCACTATCAATTTTGCGATGCCGATGCCGACGCCGATGCCATTTCGACTGTAAAAAAAGAATCCGACGCCGATGCTAGCATCGGCGTCGGTCAAGTTTACCAAGCTTCGGACCCCTGGCACTGCACTTTATACCTTTCAGCTCGAAGAAAAATTATACATAAATGATATATAATTTATATATAATTTTTTGTTACCGCTATTAAATTCCAACTCTTTTGGGAGACCAGTTTATATATAATTATAATAATTATATATAATTATATATAATTATACATATCAATTTTGGGAACACAAAAAAATTTAAAATTATAGATAAAATTTACTTATATATAATTATATATGATTATATATAAATTATATATAATTATATATAAATTATACATGGTTATATATAATTTATATATAAAATATATATAATTATATATAAATTATATATAATTTATATATAATTATATATATTTTATATATAAATTATATATAATTTATATATAATTTATATATAAATTATATATAATTCTGCACGTCTGCGTCACATCAACCGAAATTTCGGACGGTTATGCTTCATAAATCTTGAATTTTTTTTTTCTTTTTTTTTTCATTTTAGATGTATAAGGTGGTTTGGTTTCTGCCAAAACGAAAACTTATTTTTAGAGAATGAAAGCATAATACCAAGAAAAAAAGAGTTATGTTTACTCTTTATATAAGAATTATTTTTAAAATCCATGCAATTTATGCTTTTCAAAATTAAATAAGCTCCGAAGGGCACGTTTTTTTTTTTTTTTTTTTTTCTTATCGTAAAATAAAAATAGCGAAATTATGAATCATTTCTGCGAATTTCTTTCTTATGGACGTCCTTCCGGGTGATAGGTTTATTTGAGAAAGGGCCAAAATTGTTTTTTAGTTTTGCCCCTGCACTTGAAGTTTTTTTTTTTTTTTTTTTTCTTACATCTTCAATGAAGTAACATTAGCATGAACGCCTACTCGTCATGACACATATTTTTGCAAACACTTAGAAGTTTGTGGACGTGACGGAAGCGTTGGTTACCACCTTAAAAAAAAAAGTTTTTTTTTATTAGTTTTCAAAGTGATAAGTCGCAGTTTTTTTTTAACAATATAAAATTTTATTTCCATTTTTTTTATATTAATAGGAAGTAATTAAATTGAAATATACTACATTTCCACGTGAGTGCTCTTATAATATTAGAAAAAAAAAATCTTGGTTTTATAAATAAGCCGATTCATACTTTTTTTTTGATTTCTGATGAAAAAGTCATTTGGACTGTTTGACCCCGCGACGATCCAGATGGCTTTTAATGGGATATTACATGAATTTTCCAAGTAAATTCTAAAAATAGTTTCTATCAAAAATTTGGCACGAAATGTGTTTGCGTACGTCTTTTCGAAATGAAACAAATGCTTTGTAAAATGATAAGTTATTGTGAAACTTTCGATTTTTTGAAATCGAAGATATCTGGGACAATAAGGGCAAAAACGATTTTTTTTTTCCAACCGTGGTAGCCCTGAACGTATAAGGAGCGTTTTTTTAAATTTTTCCAAAATGTTCAGCAACGCTTTTTACTCTGGTAGGATACGTGTTTTCGACGTATGTCTGTTGCAAGGAAAAAAAAGGAGACTTAAGTACGTCCATTAAAAAAAAATTTGTGTCTACCCTAAACCTGTTAAAAGTAGATCGTGCACCAGCTAATATGATCAATATCAGTCGCCAAGGACTAATTATCGCAATTTTTTTTATCATTTCAGGATCAGAGATCGTTAAAAGTCGGCGAAATTTCCCAACAGGAAAGTCAAAATATGACTGCAACAAGTATGACGATGCAGACAGAAGCATTCAGCTCGGAAAAGGTAACCCTGAATTTTCTTTCTTTTTTTTTTTTTTCTTTCTTTTAAGCCTATTTTTATTCGGTGGTCACGCCATTTGCTAATCTTAATATTTTACAAGGGAATTGGTCACGAAACTCTTCATTTCTATCGGTTTTTGCCGTACAAAGTTAAGAAAGTAGTTTAGTAATCGAAATTGGGAAGTTCGGATTCGTTTCAAATATAAATTTTCGGATTTTTTTTTTTTTTTTTTTTTTTTTTTTAAGGCAAAAGCAAGATTGCTTACCATGATTTTTTTTTTAATTTTTTAGAAAGCGATGTCTCAGCAACAGCAAAGGCAAACCGTCACCTCGTCTGGCATCTATAATCACGAAAAACACATGGCTCAATCTTCGCAGTCGAATTTTACAATTACTTCAAAGGGTGTTTGTAAATCGTCTTTGATCTCTTCAGCTCAGGTATAAATATGAAAAATTAAAAAAAAAAAATATTCAAAAATAAATTTTTTGAAATGTTTATAATTATTTTTTTTTATTTTTAGATGCATTCTTTGGCGAACGGAGGAATGAAATCTAATGAAGAAGAGTTGCTGACTCAAAGCTTTGAAGATCTTGAAAGGCTGGATACACATGCTACCCAACAAGATGTTGAAAAAGCTATTAAAAAGTATTCGAGTACCCTTTGTGCTTTCATACAAAGTTTAAGAGGGTGTAATAATGGCACCGGGAAAGGCCCATTGGTAAGTCGCCTAGCCTTAAAAAGCATTGGCCACTAAGGGGGGAGGCATATTAAAATTTGAAAATGGCTTTTTGCGCAAAAGTGATGCCTTAGGTCAATAATAATAATGACCGAAATTTTTACATATTTTTAAGCCAACTTTTGCCGCCTTATCGACTTATAATTATTATTTAACGAGGAAGGCGGGAGGAAGAGGCGGGCAAGCCTTTTTTTTCAAGATCGAGAAAATGTTAAAGAGCTCCCCTTTAAATTCTTTGGCTCATATATTTTCTGCGTCTTCGATGCCATTAAAAATCGTTTGGGCGATCGGCCATTTGAAGAAATTTTGCGCTACCTCTATTTTTTCGGGATGACTGGAGGCATGACGGGGGATTCACAATATCAAAAAGGATACGGATATTAAAATTCCTTGTTTTCCGAACAAAATTTTTCGTCATAGGTGGAATTGACCTGTTGCCAATTTTTCGCAATACGGGAAGAAAAATTATGATAATATCCGGATTGCATGACTGAAATGTTTTGACGGCAGTTTGAGCTTTCTAAAATAATATTTTTTAAAGTGAATTAGAAACTCATGTACACAAAAATATTTTCGCCTGTTAAAACGAAAAAAATTTTGGTTGCTCTTAAGGCACCACTTTGAAATTTTTTTACCAAAGTTGATCCCCTTCCTGCTAACCTACAATATGCTGAATGTTTTAATTGTGATTTAAATTTTTTTTTTTTTTTTAGATGTTGGATCGGATGAACCAAATGATCAAAAAAGCATGGGAAGTCCCTACCCACGGCCACGAATTAGGATATTCACTTTGCAACGCTTTAAGAAATTACGGAGGTCTTGATCTTCTCATGTCGAATTGCGTATCATGCGATAAAGAATTACAATTTTCTAGCGCCAGATTATTGGAACAATGTTTAACGACGGAAAATCGTGCTCATGTGGTTGAAAACGGTTTAGATAAGGTAAAAATTATCACCGACCGACATTTTCTTTTCAAAACAAAAAAAAAAAAAAAAAAATTTGAACATTCTAACTTAAATTTTTTTAAAAATTTATTTCAGGTTGTCAATGTCGCTTGTGTTTGTACTAAAAGTGCAAATAATGAACATTCAAGAGTAGGTACCGGGATATTAGAACATTTATTTAAACATAGCGAAGGGACTTGCAGCGACGTGATCAGGCTTGGAGGTCTCGATGCTGTTTTATTTGAATGCAGGAAAAATGATATTGAGACTTTAAGGCATTGCGCTGGTGCTCTTGCTAATCTCTCTTTATATGGTGGAGCTGAAAATCAAGAGGCTATGATTAAGAGAAAGGTATTGTTTCCTTTGCAAGATTTTTTTTTTTTTTTTAATCATGCGATTATTTATTTATTTATTTTTTGTCAACCTATAGGTTCCGATGTGGCTTTTCCCTCTTGCGTTTCATAACGACGACAACATAAAATATTACGCTTGTTTGGCGATTGCCGTCCTCGTGGCGAACAAAGAAATAGAAGCTGCGGTGCTTAAATCTGGTACATTAGATCTGGTGGAACCTTTTGTGACGTCCCACAATCCTAGCGAATTCGCGAAATCGAATCTGGCTCACGCTCACGGTCAGAGCAAACATTGGCTGCAAAAGCTGGTCCCGGTTTTGAGTTCGATTAGGGAGGAGGCCAGGAACCTGGCCGCTTTTCATTTCTGCATGGAGGCGGGAATCAAAAAGCAACAGGGGAACACGGAGATTTTCCACGAAATAGGAGCTATCGAACCTCTTAAAAAATGCGCTTCTTGTCCCAATGCCGTGGCATCGAAATACGCGGCCCAAGCTTTAAGGTTGATCGGGGAGGAAGTCCCTCATAAATTGAGTCAGCAAGTTCCTCTTTGGTCGACTGAAGACGTACGAGAATGGGTGAAGCAAATCGGATTCGCGGAATACGCTTCGAATTTCGCGGAAAGCAGAGTGGATGGAGATTTGCTGTTGCAACTGACGGAGGGTAATTTGAAGGATGATATTGGAATTAATAACGGAATTAGAAGGAGAAGGTATTTAATCGGAATTAAATTCTGATAAGAACAAAATTTAATGGAAATTTAATGCTTACCTTTTTTTTTTTTTTCAAGATTTACTAGAGAATTACAAAATTTGAAGAAAATGGCGGATTACAGTAGCCGAGATACAACAAATTTAAACGCGTTCCTACAAAACATCGGCCCGGAGTTTTCTATTTATACGTATTCAATGCTCAATGCCGGTGTCGACAAAGACTCGTTAAGAAACCTTAAAGAAGAGCAACTAACTAGCGAATGCGGAATTTCTAACAGTATCCATAGACTTAAGATTTTAGATACCATTAAAGGTAAAGGTTAGGTTCCCTTTTTTTTATTATTTACTTTTTTTTTTTTTTTTAAATTGTCGTTTTGCAAGAAATGAGCTGTCGAAATTTACATTGCCTTTTCCTATTTTACAGCTGTCGAGAACAATTTCGTTTGTTCAAGCGAGGAAAATTTGGACAAATCTTTGGATGTTTTCGTTAGCTATAGAAGATCGAACGGATCACAATTAGCCAGTTTGCTGAAGGTTCATCTTCAACTTCGAGGATTTACAGTATTCATAGACGTGGAAAGATTAGAAGCAGGGAAATTCGATAATAATTTGCTTCAATCGATTCGTCAGGCAAAATTTTTCCTGCTTGTCTTAACGCCAAAGGCATTGGAACGGTGCATTGCCGATATTGAATGTAAAGACTGGGTACATAGGGTTAGTATTTATTTTAATTTTTATCTTCGATTTTGATTTTTTTTCCCCCTTTTACTGATTTTGTTTTTTTTTTAACAGGAAATCGTCGCTGCTCTTCAATCTCAATGCAACATAATCCCAATCATCGACAATTTCCAATGGCCGGATCCGGAACAACTTCCAGAAGATATGAGGGCTGTGTGCCATTTTAACGGTGTCAGATGGATCCACGATTACCAAGATGCTTGCGTGGATAAATTGGAGAGGTTCATGAGGGGTGAAGTCCCTCAAAACAGGATAGGAGTCAATAAAGGGGATGTTACTCCCAGCACGCCTAGCACAATCGGAAGAACCCCTCCCAGCTATCAAAGGATGCACAGCAATGATAGCAACGGAAAGGGTAGCGACAAAGATGTGAACGGAAATTCGGGAGGAAGTAAAGATTGACTAGACGGCCCAGCCTCGTCAGTAAAAATTAATGCGTAGGTATCTATATGGTTTCAATTCAGTAAAAATTTAGGCCGGGACCAGGATAAGCAGACTAAATAAAAATTAATGAAAAAAAAAAAAAAAAAAAGAAGAAGAAAATTGGGAGACAGGAAACGAGAAAGAAGACGGGGACTCAGAAACTGATATACCCGGAAACTGATATACTCCGAAATTATATCAGTTTCCGAGGAAAAAAATTAAAAAAATAAAAAAATCCGGAAAGTGACATAAATTTTGTATATCAGTTTCCCATTTTGGGAAAAATTGTCAATATGAAAATAGTATTTTTAAGGCCAAGGACAACACGGGGGACTTTCCTGAACTCGAGACAGTGCGTTGTCAAGCCGAGCGAAGCGAGGCTTGACAACACTGTCTCGAAGTTCAGGAAAGGGCCCCGTGTTGTCTTTGGGGTTAAAAATATTTTCTATTTCGAATGAAACAGAGATTTTTTTTTCGTAAAGATTGATTTCAAGGGGTTAATATTGCTGTGACAAATGGGTGTGATGTAAAAAAAGAAAAAAAAAAAAAAAAAAAAAAAAATGAGGATGTGAATTGAAAACATTCGTTTGTCCAAACAATGTATATAACGTGACTCTTCACGTATATAACGTGACTCTTGATACAATGCTGCCAACCATTTTTCGGGGCCTTCATGGTTTCTTTTTTTATTCGATGCAGACGACACGATAGCAAGAGTATTAAAAAGTCAACTTTTTAGTACTCCGTACTAAAAAGTAGAGTCCCAAAAAGTTTTACTTTTAAGTCCCCAAATAATTCTCAAAAAGGGACTTTTTATACCATGAGTAATAGAAAATTATTGTTATTGTATATTTTAAAATTAAAAATATAAAGTTCGCAAAAATCAATAATAAATTCACGGTTTTCATAAAAACTAAAATTCTTTTTACATTTATTTTCAACGAGACTTCTATGTTTAGCTAATGCACAATATTAGATAGACTATGTCACAAGATTTTATATGTTTAGACAATGACAAGAAGTACGACTTGCATGAAAATTTAAACTAAGATTTTATTTTCTGAATTATTGATTTTTGCGAACTGTTTCATTTTTAGTTTTAAAATATTACAATGACAATCATTTTTATCTTCAAACAACATTTACAGAATATGTAAGTATTAATTTATTTCATATTGATAATTTTTCCCAAAATGGGAAACCGATATACAAAATTTATGTCATTTTCCTGATTTTTCTATTCTTTATTTTTTTCCTCGAAAACGGGCATACCGGACACTGCTAAACTGATATAATTTCAGAGTATATCAGTTTTCGGATATATGAGTTTCTGAGTCCCAAAGAAGACATTAATGAATAAAAAATGTTTACTTTTGAAGAATATTCATCTCCTTTTAATTTTGGATCTTATGCATAAATTAATCCCGATCCGAATATCCCTAAATTTTTTTCTCCGATTTAAAGCTTGCCGATAGAAATTTAAAAGTTCGAAAAATGCTTTAAGCGGTGAAAAATTGGAACGACTTTTTTTTTTACTGAAAAAATTATTTAAGAGCTTACGATTTTCGGAATTTTATGATTTTTGAGAGATTATGGGGATATTTTATGGATGGGAGATTATGATTTTTTTTAAAAAAAGGTTAAGTCGGGACCTTTTACCGTCGAATAAAAAGCTGGAAAAAACTCCAGGTAAATTTGTGTATAAAAATTTGGGAGGTATTTAATGCGTATTTGAATTTTTAAATTTGAAAGGGGCACAGCCCTAAAAGATACTGATAGATAATTTGATCTAAATTCTTAAACAACAAATGGTTCCCGATTTTAGATTTTAATTGTAGTTACCTTTATTGAATAAATAAAACTTCATACTGTGTTAGCAATGTACTACTAATCACTTTGAACAATTTTAGTACTTAGTTAAATCCTAATTTTAATAATGACATGGATAGTTTCTTCTAACTATTAACATGTTAGAGCATGTTAACCGTTTTTTTTCCTGATCCATTCTTTCTGACTTTTTTTAAATTTTTTAAATTTTTTTTTATGTTTCAGGTTGAGAAATTCAACGAGCCCTCAAAGAACATGGTTAATGAGTCGCCCACCTACAAGTCCCAAGAGCAGAGTTCGACAATTCACTCCTAACAGAGTGCGCCGTAGCTCGGCTCAATCACCGACTCCAAACAGCAGAATCCCTCATTTTGCGAAACCTGTTCTGTGTTCCAATAGATCTCGCAGTTTGGACGGCTTGTTAGACGGGCCGTCCGAGGAAACTTTTAGTGAAAATGATAACCCAAAGTACCTGAACGATTTTAATAATGAAAGTAAAGAAACGTTAGTTGTAGCGAAGGAGGAGGACAAAGGAAACGCTTGTAAAAATGAAGAGGAAAATATTGTTAATAACGAATCCGAAAATGATAATAACACTTGCAGTAGTAATCAAATTGTACAAAATAGTGAGAGTAACATAACTAACCAAAGTCGCGACGTTGACGATGGGAACGTCGAAGAAAAAGTGCCCGGTGAGTTCGATCGCGATGGATTATCGAAATCTCGAAGCTACGAAGATCATTTAGATTCTGATAGTTCGTTTGATCCGAATGGATCGATGCTTTCTTTGCCGAATTCCGGGGACGGAAAAAGGAAGAGGAATTTTATGGATAAATGTGTTAGTAAAGTTAGGCATTTAATTAGGAAATGACAAAAAAAAAAAAAAAAAAAAAAAAAATATGGACTTTTTTTATTTTAATGACGAGGCTGGACCCTGATATATAAAAATTTTTTATTTTTAACTGTTATTATAGTGGAGCTTTTTCTATAGAATAACTTAAATTTGTTTATTTTTTAAAATGATTTTTATTTATTTTTTTTTTATACTTTCCTTCCAATTTAAAGTTGTAGTTTCTTTTTTTTTCAGGTAAGCTCATTGCTTTGAGGTGATCGGAGATTAATTTACTTACTAACCATGCAACAAGTCTGGCTTTTAAGCTTTTAATGTACTAACCGCTTTTGGGGATTGAATGCTTTGTCGCTTTTTGGATGTGACGTCCTTGTGTTTGTCGGATGAAGAAATTTTGTCAGGTATAAACGTTTTTTGTTTTTTTTTTCTTTTTTTCTTTTTTATCGAAAACTCATCGTACCATTAATTGATTTACATGTTTATGCAATGTTTATCGATTACATAGAAGAATAAGACAAAAAATAATCGAGATTAATTTTATGATACAATCTTTAGAAATCGATGTTTGTAGGAATTAACTTTACAGCAAAAAGACCGCAAATTTTTTTTTAAGATTCATGTTAAAAAAGTAAGTGGGGGATTTCACGGATGAGCAAGCAAACCGAAACGCGTTGTTTTATATTTTTTGATATCAAAAAATATTTAGTTGATTACCGAGCGTATTATGATACGGGACTAAATTATTTATAAAACTTTTTTTACCGGTTGATATTTTTAGATTTTTTATTATTGTTACTTATTTTTTAAGAGAAAGAAATGTTGTGGTTTTTTATATTGGTGAGTAAAAGGAAAAAAAATGGAATTTCTATTTTTTGATTTAAGCAGATTCCTCGCTTTTAAATGCTTTCCACGTATCGGTTTGGAAAAAGGAAAAAAAAAATTGAGTATCGGTTTTTTTTTTGTGGATTTTATTCTGCCCCCGTATTTTTTGTATTCAAAATCCTCGGCTTTTGATTTAACCTCCTGACACGTTTCATGACTTCACGTGACGAATAAATTTTTTTTTTCAACTCAAATAATTAAATTCTTCGAAAGATTTAACAGAAATAAACTGGCATATTAACTTCGTTTAATGAATTAAATAAAATTATTTTATCCCCTGGAATAACTTTAAAGAAAACCAGCCCGGGAGAGGCATTAAAACGAAGGTTTTAAACCCTGGTAATTTTCCAAGTGGGTAATCAACCACCTTTCTATTGTATTTCTCGAAATTCCTCTTTATTTTCTTGAATGAAAGCGATTTCCTAAAACCCTATTTTCTCTCTCTCCGTCCTTATGAGAATATTGTCTGATTAACACCCCGAGATGAAAGCACACTTTTCATTCTGACAAGTGTGTCAAGTTCAATCTAGCTATTAAAACGATGAAAATAAGTAAAAACGGTTTAAGGGAGAGAAAAAAAAAGTCGAGAAATTTTCTTTCTTTTTTTTTTTTAATTCCCATTCGTCATGTTTTTCAATCGAAAAATGTTTTTTTCTAGAAAAAAAAAAATCTAGAGAGTGAGAACTATCGTGGCCGATTAACTCTGCATTGATGACATGAATTAGACCGATTAAGAGAACTTCCAATATTCAAACGCCCCGGGGGAAAATCGGTTGAAAAAAAAAAAAAAAAAAACGTGAGACAACGAATCTTTGTTTATAGTCAGCACCGCATGAAATTAATACTTTGCAGAGATATCAAAACGTTTTCGCTATATTTTATTTATTTCTTTATAATGGGTGTTGTTAGATGAGGTAAATCGATTTTTTTTTAAGGAAAATCGTAAGATCTTTTATTTTAAAAAACCTTGGCACATAAAGAGGTTTTTTTCGGCTCCGTGGATTTCCACATCCGGCGTTTCAGCACGGAAACGGGATTGTCATATAGCACTGCCTTGGTATACCAACCAACCAACCTGCCAAAGTTTCGTGCTGGGGCAAACTAAAATACGTTTAAATTTGGTGAAATATTTTTCATAACTCATCGGTAGGAAGAGCCGCTACACCCAACCCACAGGTTGGTTTTAAGACAAACGAAAAAGTTTTTATTGAAACATCTAAAATGTTTTTCCAGATTATTATTATTTTTATTATTTTTTTTCTTTTTTATAAGACTGGCCTAACGAGGTAGGAAATTTTTTCCAATAAGACATCGAATCCCGTTTAGGGAGACTTCTAAAAATTTTGTTAGTTATGCCTTAATCTATCCCTAAAATGAATGAAACGTTTGGGAAAAAGTTCGAATCTCTTAAGCTTCCCAGAAAATTTGTTTCTGGTTTTACAGAAATTGAAGAAATTTTTTATTTATGAGCCAAAAACGGCTTTTATAAACTCCCTATACCTCTTTCGGCTCATATATAAAAAATGGCTCCAAGTACTGCAAAACTGGCTTAATTTTTGAAATGAACGGAAAATTAATTTACAACGATAATTTTTAAATAATGACCCGGACCAACCTCAATCTCGTTTCAAATATTTAAATATTTGATTATAATCTAGGATTATTAAAGCTTCTTTTTCGTATTCGGATATACATACGGCAGCGCAGTTGTTGATAACGCTTTTAAAACGTTTCTCTGCCTCCATTTTGCCTCAAAAATATTTTTTACAATCTGAAATTTATATAATACAGTTAATGTATGCCTAATAATGGGTGTCGGAATGGTAATTCATTCAGAATAGCGGCTCGTGATCAGTGAAGTTAAGGTGACGCAGGAGTGATTCATTTTTTTGAACACCCTATACTTCGAAATATGCAAATATTATCCTTTTGGTGCTAGATATCAAAATTTCGCTTCCGAGCAACAATTTTTATCAATGTTAGGCACCTTCATGAAAAATTCCATACCTGACCATACAGTACTTTTTTGGGAAACTTTGATTTAGGATAAATTCCCGGGAATTTATAGTAGATTAAGGTTTTCCAAAAAAGAACTGTATGGTCAGGTGTGGAATTTTTCCTGAAGGTGCATAAGATTGATAAAAGTTGTTGCTCGGAAACGGAATTTTGATATCTGGCTCCAAAACATTAATATTAGCGTTTTTCGAAGTATAGGGTGTTCAAAAAAATGAATCACTCCTGTGTCACCTTAAGCAGCATTGATGACGGTCAGCTACTGAATGGGTGACCACCAACACTCCGCCTCTCTAGCAGAGATTGTAGGATCTATGGTTACAGTCATCTTGTAGTTCCCATAATACTAGTTAAATATAGGCACAGAAATTGGATTTCATTTTGATGATCTATGGCAACAAGCCGACCAATAAAACCTCTCCTCCGACTTTATATTGTTTTTTAGTATTGCCAAAACTTCTTTCTCGTATTCTGTGGTCCATACGGCAGCGCAGTTGTTGATAACAACTTTTTTTTTTCTAATTTTACTTTACTTTTTGTTTAAGTTTTATTTTTAGACAAAGATTGCTAGTTAAAGGCATGGTATTTTTTTCACGTGGTACGGACGTCGAGTGTACCGTATATCATTTAACGAACTTAACTGATAAGAAAAAAGAAAAAACTTTTATTGTAAGGGGTTGCTTAAAATTTATTAACATAGCTTTTAATTTATTAACCCGTCTTATTAACTCCAGCATTTTCATAGCCTACTTCAAATTTTACATTTTCATTCAATTAATTTAATTAATAAATTTTGAAGAGTTCACCAGTTCGTGAACTCAGGGGTGTAACAACAGGGGGGGATGGGGGGACATTGTACCCCCCTGGACCAGCTATGTCCCCCCCATGAATATATTTCTGCCCCCCCCCCCCCAAGTTGGGGGGGACAAAATATCCAGCTTTTTTTAGACTGAAAAAAAATTTGAAGTGAACGATTTTGAAGTAACAATTGGTTTTTTTTTTCAACTAAAAAAATGTTTTTGTATATTTTGCTTTTGGGAAAACAAAATAAAAAAGTCGATTTTTTCCTTAAATAATTACTTGTACAGCACCCTATCCTATAAATGTTTCATAAAAAAAAAAAAAAAAAAAAAAAAAAAAAAAAAGTTGTATTATACTTAAAATTATGGGTTAAAAAGCCACAGTATGGTAGTATGGAGAGGAGGGGGGGGCGTGCAAAATTTGCCAGGTTTTGATAATCAGTTTTTGTCCCCCCCTGGCCCAAAAAAGTTGTTACACCCCTGCGTGAACTGGTCAGAAAATAGGCCAGCCAGTTCAAGAACTGGTAAATCGGGTTATCCAGTTCACGAACTGGTCATTTTTTTAAACTAAAAATTATATTAAACAGTTAATATAGGCCTAATAATTGTAGACAAATGAATCCCTTAGGTAGGGATACTTCCCTGCCGCATTATTATTTTTTAATTCCTGTTTCGATCCTTAAAATTTACTTTAATAAAATATCATGGTTTTAGGCAAATATTAAGGGTACCGATGACCGAAATCGAAAATCCTTTTAGGAAATCATATACCAGGAGTCAAGGATCAAATTCCACGAAAAAAAAAATTTAGATCAAAAAACGCCCTCATCCTTTCCGATAGAAAACGAAATCTTGCGAATCAAAATACGGCCCTAATTTTTTCGGCCCTTACGATACTTTGAAAAACTCTGCCTCTGGGGGCAGCAGAAATTAGCCACCAAAAAATCTGAAAAAAAAAAAATTAAGGTTAATATGGAGGCTAAAATGAACCTTTCCGCGCTGCAGCGCGGGTTGCAGCTTGCAGGTTCATTAAATTTGAAAATGCCACATGTGGCATTTTCAAATTTAAAAATTCGTGCCTTTATTCGATCCACCGTTTTATACATAAATCTAAAAGGCTTTTGGAAAATCCCTAGAAGCATAGTTCCTTTAAAAAAAAAAAAAAAAAAAAAAAAAAAATACATAGAATACACTTTTTTAAATAGAGATACAGCTTAGTAATTATTTACAAAATTTAAAAGTCACGTGGTAAAAGGTGGAATCGAGCATGCTACCTACCTTTTTTACCCCTTCAACCAACGAAGGGCGTTATGTTTATTTTAAATGCTTTTTTACCTTTTATTTAGGTTCTTGTCATTTGCTAAACATTTTAGATTTTTGATTTTCCCACGAGAATTTAGAAAATAATTTAAGCATTCGATTTTTTTTCCAAACATCTTTTAATTTGACGGGCTTATCGAATTTAAAAAGTTTCAAGAAAAGAAAAGATACGCAAATTATCGATTTAGAAAAGTAAAATATTGACATTATTGGGACATTTTAATTTTATAAGTTTCCTAATTGTGAAAAAAGTAAAAGGGGAAAAGATTTTTTTAATTTTTTTTTTTTTAAGTCATTAATTTTCGACGATGATATGTCAATTTGTTTTTTGTAATTTTAAAATTAAATTTCACGTTTTACAATAAATAAGTAAATAAATAACAGAAAAAAAATATAAAATTCAAAAAATTATATTTCGCATTTCTTCATCGTTTTACACTCGAGCGAATCTTGAGGACACGTGCCTCGTCGTTTTGTTTTCTTTTAATTAATCTATAATTTGCAATAATTGTCGAGGAAGCGTATCCAGGAAATTCCGGACGAAGTCTAGACGGTCTAGAAATGTCAACATGTGACTGCCTTTTTTTAATTGCATTAATTTGAATGAATATAGGTCGAGCATCATTGCACTACCTGGTGCTAATTATTCCCTGTCAAGTAGAACAATGGAAAAAAAAATCACATAAAAATTCATCTGTGACTCGTTATCAAATTTTTTTACATCCTCATCGTTTCCATAAGAGTGATCAATATGTCTGGGGGACGGGAACCATATAGTCGGAAATATTTGTGATATTTTGTCACGGTAGGACGGGTTAAAGGAAATACAAAATATAAAACATATTTATAAAAAAAAAAAATCTGTTTCAGTGAATCTCTTGAGTCATTAGTCCGATGCTCAGTGATCTGAAACTCGGTGCAATGTCGAGAATGACATTAGAGAAAGTGATCTGTTGTAACATAATTGCCATTTTTTGATCTTTACTGTATCATTCCTTTTTATTCATCGTGATCACTTGTCCAAATCGATTTTATAATAATTTTTTTTTGTCATTTTTTTTTTCTTTTGTCTACAGGTTACATACGCCGTTTTTGCCGAAGCTTTTAGGCATTCGGTTCCTGTTAAATATAGAAAACCGGGAGAAATAGACGTTTCTCAAATAACCTTCACAACTCCGTCTGCGGATGTGGATTATCGGCCTTCGATCAATCATTTAAATTATTATAACGGGAAAAGTGGGAGCAATAGAATAAGCAAACCCGGTTTGATAACCGGAAACGAAATTTTTTCCCCGGAATCCAACAGGGCTCCTCAACTTTTCACCCCGATCGAGGAGGAGGATTCCCCTTTCGGGAGCAACAAATTTTACGAGACCAGCATCAAACCGAAAGATATTTATAAATCAAAACCTGGAGCACCTGTTGATAAGTACAAAACCCCGGATGCGAGCAATATTTTCAAACCGGTCGTCGGGAAAGTTCCCGTTCATTTTAAGCAAGGGGTGCAGCACGGAAATGGTTTCATACCTTCCGTCCCGGAATCTACGACCTTTAGAAATTCGGATTACGGAACGGTGATCGGTGCTCCGCCTGATATTTTGAAACAGTATTCGACGAAAGTGCCGATATCTCCGCACCAAGACTTCCCATCGAGTAATGGAAATAAATATTTCCAACCGCAAAACCAAGGCTTTGTATCCTTTTCATTTCGTGTAAATTAATTTTAATTGAAAATTAGGTTTGGTTGATTTTATCAAATAAGATAATTTATTTTTTTATTTTTAAATCGACGATTATTGCGTTTCGCTTTAAAATTTTGATTGGACCTTGTGAAGTTTTCATAAGGCACGAGTGGGCTGTTTATTCATAATTGTGATAACAAAATTGGTGAATGCAGGAACTATTTTTCAATATTTGCCAAAAATTCCTAATCTCTTTTTTTTTTTTTTTTTTTTAATAAGTTGTTGATTTTTTTATTTGAAACTTTCTTTACTTTAAGTCGTTTATAAAGATCAAAGATTTGGAAGTTAAGATATTTATATGAAGGAAGGAAAAATCGTGATCGAATAGCGTTGAAAATTGCAAGCGAAAAATGTGTGAAAATCGCAGGTAAAAAAATAATTTTTTTTTTTTTTTTTTTTAAATGTATTTGGTGAGAAAATAACTTTAACGGGAGAAAAAGTTTAAAAAACAATCGATTTATGTTCTTGTTAGAAAGTTTTCTCTTTAAAGCTAGGCTCCACAATTTTTATTTTATTTTATTTTATTTTATTTTTTTTGCAACACCCTATACTTTCAAAATTAAATGAATTCTCTTACGAAATTCCATTAAACGAAAGTCTTACTTTTGATGTATATAATATCAAAATTCTACTTACGAAGTGCTAGTGTTGCCGATATTTATCGATAACTTCGATATATCGATAAATCGACACAAAAATTATCGATATTTTTTCGATATTTACGATTTTATCGATACACCATATCGATAAATTTTTGGTCGATAATTTGAACGATATTTTCGGGAATTTTCAAAACAAAATATGCAGAAAAAAAGTAGCATTAACAACCTAAACCTTTAATTTTTATTTATTTATTTTTTTTTTTTAATTATTCTGAAAAAATTGGTTCAATTTATCGATAAATAAATTATCGATAGCTTTTCAATCGATATATCGATAGGTCGATATTTTTTATACAAATATCGATAGGATATATCGATAACTTTTTCGATCTATCGGAAACACTACGAAGTGCCTTTCTAGGAAGTAAGTAGCTTCGATAAAAAATTCAGCAATTGGGGTCGTCGTTCATAAATTACGTAATTAGGGATTGCAATCCCGGAACCAAAATTGAATGTTTCGGGATCGGGATTGAAATGCTTAATCCCGGAAGTGATCCCGGAATCGATTCGGGATTACACAAAAATCGCATGTCGCATATCAAAAAAAAAAAGATTTTTCATTCGGAATACACTCTCTATTTAAATTGAGAGAGTACTTACATTAAATCTATTTTTCTTGCATTTGAAAAAATGACCGGAGGAAGCATAACGCATCCAGAGTTTTGCTACCTAGTCGAGACCTTAATTTTGAGCACAAGTAACCTGCTGAGGAAAAGGCTCTCGGCCTCCACACTTGTTGGAGGAATGGTTAGTAAATATTTGTATGCCATGGCCGGCGATAAAAACTTTTAAAATTTAAAGCTTTGATTACTAAACACTTATTTTAAACACAGAAATAATAAATCTTTTAAAAAAAAAGTAAATATTAAATATTTGTTACGAACGGCTTTGTTGGAAAATAATAATATTAAAGATTTCTTTGTTTTCATGTTAGAAATTGTTTTTCCACTTTTTAAGTTAAAATATGGAAATTAAAAATTTTTCCACAATCACGATTGATTCCGGGATCCCGATTGAAAATCCCGAAACTTTCGGGACCGGAAAAAACCCGAAATTCCCGGAATCCCGGAATTCCGGGATCCCGGTATTGCAATCCCTATACGTAATCATGTAAAATGGTCTTTTTGACCCCCTCCCTTCCTTCGACAATACTTAGCTTATGCACGGTAAAAAATTTTATGTAAAAGTAATAAAAAATATGTGCCCCTTTTTATTTAACATGAGTTGTGTTAAATCTTCAATTTTTTCGAACGTTTCGAATTTCTGATGCCACGTTTTTATGTTAAATAAAAAGGGCTACATTTTTTTTATGTTACTTTTATATAAATTTTTTACCGTGTGGGTAAGTTGACACTAGGGAAAAACCTGAGCGTTCTTTTTCAGAAATTCCACACGGTAGGGTATGTCGCAAAACCTGGAATTGATTTTTAAATAATAAAAAATAAAAAATACTTAAAAATCAATTCCAGGTTTTTCCACACTACATAATCCTCCGTGTGGAATTTTTCAAAGAGGACGCTCAGGTTTTTCCCGGGTCTCGATAAGATCCCTTGTATGGATTGTAGCGTAACGTAATCTAATCTAACCCAACTTAACCTAACCTAACCTAACCTAACCTAACCTAACCCCCCTGAACATGCTTACGTTAATTTATGGACGACCCCATTACTTTCTTAAAAATTGGATCTGCGATATTTCCAAAATACCCTGGAATGTATCATGCATTCAATATAAAGATAAAATAGCTGATACAGGAATGAGGGGGAAGAGAAAACAAATTTATAAAAATACTGCCTGTATTTTTTTTTTTTTTTTTTTTTTTTTTGTGCGTTAAAATGCAATGTTTTGCTTAACGATTGGGGAAAATGGGGCTAAATCTAGCATTGGAAGGTGACTTCCCACCCTCCCCAAAAAAGACCTAGCGCCGCCACTGTTGGCCAAGAAAAGAATGAATCTTATTGGAGATAGATCGCTATTCCGTTTATATGAAAGTGATGATCGACTTTCATCAAAACAATTAGCAGTTGGAAATAAAGATTCCTTTTTATTTATAAAAAGATCTATGAGTTTAAAATAGGAACAATTCAATTTTTCGCTTGTTTAAATCGTAAAATTCGTTTGAAAAAGTGTTTGCATTAATTTGTTAGACTGTCGTAAAACAATAAATGTAAAAACACTGGAATGGTAACATTAATTATCGTACATTGAATTAGATTTAACATTCTAAAAGCGAAAATTTTGCTAATCAAGCGAGCCCTTAGCCAGAATTGGGGATAAAATCTACCTACATTTTCAAATGTTAGGGGAGTGAGGTAAATACCATCATTTAAGGAAAAAGAAATAAGATTAATATAACTTTCATCTCACATTTTTATGTAATCGTTGTTAAATGTTGAATGAGTGGTCATGACTGATGACTCTATTTAATAAAGGAATGAATATAGAGAAGGAAACGTGTAACAAAGGGGACGGAAATTAGGGCCGCCCTGCAAGGAAATATGTCGAAAGCCCTTGATGGAAATTAAGCCATTACAGAAAGTTTACGAGTCAGTTATATAACCCATAAGGAATCTAGAATAAGGGAGGGGGAAAAAAAAGTTATTCTTCCTTGTTATCCCTTTTGAACAGGGGAAAGCAAGAAATTATCGAAATTATCATTCTTATAGATTTTTCCTTAATCCTTAATAAATTAGGTGCCGATCAAAACGTCGGGAAGCAGCAATTTTTTCAACAGCGATCTCCCTGTTATTACCAATGAAGATTATAAGAAATTTGAAAAAATCACAGAAACTCCATCGTCGATTGGACTGGAATTCAACAGCAATAACAATTACAATAATAACAATAATTTTAATGCCGTGAAAAGCAATATAAACAGCAATATTAACAGTAATATCAATATCAACAGTAATTTCAACGGTAATAACAACAAACAACAGGAGCTTTATTCCAAAAAGGCTAATAAAAAGCCGGTTTATCCAAAAAAATTTTCGTCGAGTAGCTTGAAGAAATTAAGTCCTAAAGTCAAAGCAAAACCTGTGGAAACTTTAGGAGAGTCTCCAAGTGGTTTGCAGAAACTTAAAAATAAAGCTCCTGTTAGTTTTTATAAGGAGCCGGTACAGAGTCATTCCTTTTCACCGGAGCTCTCATCCTTTAATGAGGTAAGAGTTAAAAATTTTCAGAATGAGGTTTAGTGAATATACCGAGAGGAATGGCTGTTTCGTGTAGTAAATACTCTATATACGGGGAAAAACCAAAACTTTACGTATCTGAGGAACTCTTTCGGTATATCCTGGAATTTTTCATGCAAGTTTTAACTTGTCTGAACTTGTCTGTAAAAAATGACCAGTCAAAAAGCTTTGATTTGTTTTCCGGGTTCGTATATTTACTTGAAACAAGTTGAAACAAGATCATAACAAGTTGAAACTTGTATTAAAAATGACCAGTCCAGAAGCTTGATTTTGTTTTCCGGGTTCGTACTTACTATAGAGGCCCTTAATTAATAGAGACTGGCCAGAAAAAATGGGTGCGAAAAAGCGGAGTCAACTGGACACGCGCTTTGAGTTTTATTTCATAAAGCAAATTGTCATCTGCAACACCTGAGCAAATAAAAATGGCGATGGTTAATTTTTTTAAATCAATGTGATCAATAAATAAACGAATTTTGAATGTTTAAAATAAAATGAGTGGAAATAATCAAAATTTATGAAAATAAAACTTAAAAAATGTTGACGTTGAAAGATTTGATTAATGTTGATTTTTTTCCAAAATAAACAATCGCCAATTTCTTTTGATCGGGTTTGCAAATGGTGGCTGCTTCAAAAAATTTAACTCAAAGCGCATGTCCCATTGACTTCGCTTTTTTGCGCCAATTTTTTCTGGCCAGTCTCTTTTAATTAAGGGTCTCTAGTATTTACTTGAAACAAGTTGAAACAAGATTGTAACAAGTTGAAACTTGTATTAAAAATGACCAGTCCTTTGATTTTCTTTCCGTGTTCGTATTTACTTGAAACAAGATCATAACAAGTTGAAACTTGTATTAAAAATGCACTAATAAGTCAAAGGGTTTCGTTAGATACCTTAAATTTAGATTTTATCCCCATAAATCGAGTATTAGACAAAACAGTCATTTCCTTCCAATATTCACTGAAGCCTACCATTTAAAAAAAAAAATACAATTTGAAAATTTTTTTTTCTTTCATTTTAAGCCAACCGGAGGGGCCAATTTAGGTTTAAGTAGTTTTTCCGAGCCATCTTCATCGTTTCGAGGAAGCCCAGAATTATCTCAGTTCACTGATTCGGCTCCGTTAATTGGAGGAGGAGGCGATAGAGTCGAATTTCAAATGTACGGGATGGACGGTCCACATTCATATAAATTCGGATATGATACAGGAAAAGGGTAAGTTTTTTTCCCTTTATTATTTTGTTGGCACGCGATTTTAAAATGTCGATTTTCATTTATTATGGCTTTTTGTGTTTTAGATATAATCGACATTTTAGATTCGAGGAAAGGGATAGCAGTGGGAAAGTAAAAGGTCATTACGGCTACCTCGATAAAGATGGAAAAATGAGAGTAATGAAATACGAGGCAGATCCACATACGGGTTTCCGTGCTGGACCCATGGATTATCCTTCAAATGATTTTAATTGATAATGATTTGTCGGTTGCCATAAAAAACGTCGATTCTGCCATTTTTTTTTTTTTTTTTTTGTTTTTTTTTTTTTGTTATTGTTCTAGAAGGACTTATAGAATTTTTTTCGTTAGGTTAGAATAGAAACAAAATGATGCGATGCTTTTAAAAGGAGGAAACTTTTTTAAACATTTCTTCGCATTTTATTTACCGGGGAAAATGAGAAGTATTTTCTGAAGACACAATGATCATTTTATTTAAGGTCGAAGCAGCTAGTTTTTAAAAGAAAAGTTTTAACATGTTGGGCGTGAAACTGCGCTTCTATTTAGGCTTTCTTCATACTAGTCAGTTGTTTTTATCACCAATAAGTCTAGACAGTGATAAGCACAGTGGCTTAATTTCCGAAACTATCATGTGCTACGGCTTAATTCATCCGAAACTATCTTGTGCTACGGCATAATTCATGCTTAGAGGGGGAAACAATCTGAAAATTAAAGTGGTAAAGGCGGGGGTGACTTGTAGCAGATTTTCCTTCAAGAAGTTTTTTTTGTACTCCAGACGATTCTGGAATTTTTTTTTAAATTTTCTTAAGGGGGGGGGGGGTCCCGAAATGCTAACCTTTTCTAACAATGGGGGAGGGGGTCAAAAATTGCCAAAATAATGCTAATGTGGTTTATAGTACCACCCCTACCTGGAATATGCTTTACTAAAAAAATTGATGAACTGGATAAGATTGCCACAGTAATTACCCAGTAATATTCCCAACCTTAGGTATTCTAAAAATAAGTAGCCAACAGAACAACCTCAATTGTCGAGACTGTTCAACTGTTAGAAATTCGGTGTAAGGTGATTTCTTGGAAATGTCTGCGAAATGAAATTTTGTTGGGGTATCTGGCATATATTGCGCAACGACGTTGGGGGAGGGTGATTTCTAAAACCTTACGTAATCAGTTACAGACGTAATTTGCGGGCTATTTGGTATAAGAAAAATATAAAAACACGATTTTTTTTCGAGGTAAATCTGGAAAATTTCACATAATATTGCCAGCCGGGGGGATAAAAGAAAATCTTATCTTCTGCTCACATCTGGGAGGGAGGGGTTGAAAATTGACAAAAAACAATCACTAATGAAAACGACTAGTAAAAACAGAATTTTTCAAATGTCCATGTCGCGTCTCTACATTTAGATGTCTAAATTACTTCGTGGCAACGTGCACAGTGAAGTGTTGGCAACCTGTTACCATTTTTAAAAAAATGACTGCCTAACTAATTTTTTTATTTATATTCACTATTTTTTCTATTTCGTTTTTCGTTGTCAATAAAAAAGTTGTTTACTCGTTATTTCAATAATAATTGTTGCCTTATATTTTTGTGAAATCAAAATATGAATTATTATATATATATATTTTTTTTTTTACAGAAACTTAGTATAAAAATTATTCAAACTGACCATGCAGCTCTTTCTCCTAAATTCATGCAGTCAAATAATTCTTTAGAAAATATGCAGCTGTCTTCGAGTGCCACTGTAAAAATAAGAAAAAAAGAAAAGGATTTCGGTTTTAATAGGATAGAGCTGTTATTAAATTTCCTCTTTCTCTTACCTTTTTCTAGATTTTTAAAGCATCTGTTGACTTTCCTCACTTTGAAGTATCGAACCCTTTTATTTCTGATTTTATCTTCTAAATGTTTGTTGATTAGTGATTCTTGTGGGAAACCGAGTGAATTCACCTGTAACATTGATAATACAATATGTGATGTAATTTTGTGAGTAATGTAAATCAGGTTGGATTAGATTATGCTTTATTATTAATTGATGCAGTGGAAAAAAAAAATTGTCGGTCAAAAATGTGATAATTAGTGGTTTCAACGGATAAGTAAATACACCGCCTGTGTTACGCATTTACACCGAATGCGATTTAAGTAATGGAAAACCAAAAATTACGTGGATTATGGATGGATAATGTGTAAGTACTTTTATTTTTGTGTCTCAAAGCTAAAATGGAAATTGCATGGCCGGTCGCCAAGGGACTGCATGTCTGGTCGTAACCCCTTGGCCTTCCGGGCTGGCTAGGGCTCTGGTCGTTTGGAAAAAGACACAGATTTGCTTCAAGAAATTTTTTTTTTTTTTTTTTTTTACGATTTTAGTTGGTTTTAACGCCCTTAGTTAAAATTCGCTAATAGGCAACAGACACATTGCGAACTGATCATAAAATGTAGATATTATATATAAAAATAGAAAGAATTTTTGGTATCATGCGATACTTAATTACCAAATAAAATGGAATAGAAATTTTGGATGTTTGGACTGGTTCCGAAACGGCTGTGACGTCACAGTTCACTATTTAGATGCGTTCGAAGTCGAGTTAACGGCGGCACGCCTCAGAGCAAGAAAGTTAACGTACGAACGAATCCATGTTGCGGTTGTTTTGAAAAAAAAAATAGGCTCCGAGCAATTTTGTTTTGCAAAAATGTACACTTAAATATACCCGCTTACCTTATAGAAGCGTATATATTTTCATCACGCAACTAGTTCTCGGGAATATTGCTTTTTTATAAGCTAAACAATTTTAAGGGTGGTGCTGGAATCAAAGTCGCTCGGAGCCTATAACGTTAAGTATGGATTCAAACTATAAAAACTGCACTTTACGAATTGAGATGTATGACCGGGCAAAAATGTGAAACCTGTGAAATGATTCTCTTCAGCATTTTCGTTTATGCAATCCATTCGATAAAAAATACCCTAACCACGTGTGGTTTTGTTTATAAACAAAAATGTGAACGATGACGTCACACAAATGAGAAACGTTTTGGAGTGGGGTCATGTGACAAGAAGTTTTTAGGACTTTATTTGTATACCTCCACATGAAAAGGTTCCACTTTGCAGATGGTGCTTAGAATTTTTTGTTTACAAACAAAGGATTTTCTTATAAGTTAAATTTCCGCAGCCTTCCAAGTTCCCATCTGCGAAATGGGACCTTTTCATGTAGAGGTATACATTTATTTGTTTATTTATTTGTTTATTTATTTATTTACTTATTTTCATTTCTGAGAAAATCCCGTCAGTAAAAATGATCATTTCATGACAATAAAGCTTTGAACTTTCATTATAAATCATAATCTCCAATCATGTCTGTTGTCTATTAAAGCGCAAAAAAAAAAAAAAAAAAAAAAAAAAAAAAAACAATTTTTGAAAAAAGTCTCGAAGCACGCGTCTTTTAGCCAGCGAACCGACAACTTCACCTTCGTTTTCCATTCATTAATAAATACAATTTTTTTTTCAATAAAAATATATTGGGTGCCGTCAAGAACACTGCAAAATGTAACACTTATTCTGATTTAATAGCAAAGCAAGCGCTGCGTCTAGACGCAAATAAGTTCTTATCATATCCGTTTTTCGCTTTCCGTTCCTCTATTACATTTAACCCTTAGCAGCATCCCCCTTTTCTCCCTTATAAAACAAGTATATACTGGTATATAAACAGCGATAAATTCTTCCAAATGGAATTTATGATAAACCACCCACACGTGGCAAGGGATTCTCAGACTCGGAATCATTTTGAAAACCAGTTTCACTTCTTGGAATCGAAAATAGGAAATGCCAGATCAATTTACAGTTTGACCGCAGAATATAAAAGGCGCGCGAGCTTATAAGTTTATACGCGCGGGAGGAGGCAAATAATAACAAAAATCGATGTTTTTTTGTGGTTTTCACGGTTTTTTGCCCTTTCCTCTTCTTTCAGCCGGAACTGAAATACATTATAATTCTTTTAAAAATGATCGTTCACTTGAATAAATTTTTCTCATATATTATTTTCTCCCTGCCCCCGGAAAAGAAAATGTTAAGTAAAAAAACTCACCATTTCCATCCTCGAAAAAATACATCGGCTCGTGCAATTGTTATGATCGCTAAACGAACCGTGTAAAAAAGAAGCATGAAATCTCCGTCGGGACCCTCTTGACCCCAGTGATCTTTTAAATAAATTCCTTTCCATTGGGATCGGGACCGGAAAAGGCGTAGGAGGGGGAGACGGGGACCCCCGCCCCTGAGCCTGAAGCAACCATCCTGGATTTAAATTTCCGAGTAAAACTCGTCTCCTCGACTCCCTTTCGATATTTTCATAATATTCCTTTGACCTTCTTTTCTCCTCTTCCCTCTGTCTATAAAATTCCATCACTCTTCTATTGTTTATTTCGTTCTTTATTTCTTGGATTGTTTGATTTTTATTTAATAAACTGTTATTCACGGTCACGTACGAACATTCTTCAGTCGCCCGATCCAGCTCCGTTTCGAAAGCGTAATCTTCCGGTCGATAAACGTTTCTTGTACGTTTTTTGCTCAGCATAGTCCATGCCAGGTCCCAGTTAGCGACGATTACGAATATGCAAATCGGTGATATGGTGGATTGAAAAACAACGTCCATTTTTTTTAAAAAATTGTGACAATGACATGAAGTCATACGCGGTTTTCGGAATCATGCGAATCTTTCGCGGTATTTTACTTGAATTAACTGATGCGTTAAGAGAGAGAGAGACAGAAAAAAAAGAGATAAAACGTCCTTTATATACCGTATGAAATTAAAATTAGGTACTTTGCCATGCGTAAGATTCCTAATGACCGATCAATTGCTTGCTAAGGGAATTTAGGGAATTAAGTCGGTGTGCTCGTCCGTTAATAATGTTGTAGGGGGTAGTTCTTCGAAAGCCGGATCTAACACATATTAAGGATGGGGAGTAAACAGAGGGCTGAAAAACTAGGCGAAACAGTTTCATTCAAAAAAACTCGTAGATGAAAACTGGTGGAATACACGTAGATTTTAAGACTTTTTCCATCAATTTTCACGAGATTTCCACCAGTTATCCACGATTCACCAACTTTCCGCCAGATTTCTACCTGCTCGTGCTGCTTCTGTAAGGGACTTCAGCGCGTAACTCCATTTTGAAAACAACTCGAATAGAACCGTTGTTGACAAAAGCTAAATATCAGAAAGAGGCCATTGTTTAAAAAACAGAGATACGCTGAAGTTGCTTACAGGGACAGCGTGGATATTTGGTGAAAAACTGGTGGAAATCTCGTGGAAAATTGGTAGAAAAAGTATTAATAACTATGGTATCGCTCTAAAATCCTACGGATGCGACGGATAATAAAATAACGAATAAACCTTATGTGAAATCAGACGCCATTATATTTTACATACACCGGATATACATGTTTCCTTTGACTTTCCTTTGACTTCCCTTTAACGGCCTATTGCCACTACATAACACCCCCTCTCACCAGATTTCATTTTAATAATTTCTTTCCTTAAACTATTTACATAAAAATGACTAGCTACATAAATGACTAGATTTTAGATACTTTACTAAACTTGACCTTGACTAAACCTTTCATCGTAAGTTAGCCGTTGTGGCGCCTTCCCTTTATTTTGCCTTAAAGACATTCTCTGAGTCACCAACGCCGGCGGCTGAGTCACCAACACCGGCGGCCTCTCACTAAACCGGAAACGCACTTTCCCTTTTGTTTTAGAGTCCTCTTTATTCACGTTTGCTTTCTTAATTACTTCAGTTCCTTTAGTATCGCGCTCACAGTCTGTACTCTCACTTTTTACAAAAGGCAACATGTGGTCCATGTGGACCTTTCGATCAACCCCTACCACGGTAACAATATAAGTAAATGACCCTAACACTTTTACTACCTTACCAATCTGCCATTTCTCTCGCTCTCCGCGAACGCACAAAACCTTGACTGTTTGACCGACCGTAAACGTTCTGCTAGGTTTCTTTAAAATCGAAGACCCAGGTGCCTTACTACGCGGCAATAATAAACTTAACCGATTTCGAGGTCGATACGAAAAAATCATTTCAGCCGGAGATTTTCTCGTTACAGACGATGGTGTATTTCGATACGCGAATAAAAAGTTTGCTAATTTATGTGCAATACTCAACTTCTTTCCCGTACTTTTCTCTTCCAACACCTGCTTTAACAAAGCTTTCTTCAATGTACCTACGACTCTTTCAGCTGAACCGTTACTGGAGGGATGTTTTGGTGGAATCCTAATATACTTTATTCCATTTACTCTACAAAATGTTTCTATTTCTTCTGAATTATTCGGTGGACCATTGTCGGCCACCAAGACTTCACATACTCCAAAATTTGAAAAGAAAATCCTAAACTTATCTAGCACTCTTTCTGCAACCGTCGAATGCATTTCATACACCTCTAGCCATTTTGAGTATGTATCTACTATCAGTAGGAACTTGTGCCCGTCTTTTTCTGCGTAATCAAAATGTACTCTTTGAAAAGGCCTAACCGATAGATCCCACGAGGGACTCACGTTGGGAGCTGGCTTATTAACTGTCAGCTGGCAGACTGGACAGCACTTCACGAATTTTTCAATGTCCTCGTCCATTTTGTCCCAGTGACAATATGATCTCGCCAACAGTTTCATTCTAACTATGCCTGGATGCTCCTCATGTAACAGCTTTAGGACTTCTGGCACCAATGTCTTTGGTACCACCACTCGGTTTCCTCGTAAGAGACAACCTTCTAATAGAGACAATTCCATGCGCTTATTAAAATAACTACGGAGCTCAGGCTTTGGACAATGTTTTGGCCAACCGTTCCAAGTATAACTATAAACCTGAGATAAGATTGGATCTGCCTGTGTGGCTTGCCTTATCTCTGCAAAACCTAAAGGCGATTCCTCCGTTTTACCGAAAAATCCTATACTATTAATCCAAGCGTCTTCCTCGTCTGCCCCTACATTTTCACTGCTTACTACTGGCAGACGGGACAAACTGTCTGCATGCCCTAACAGAGAACCTTTTGAATGCTTGATTTTATACCTATAATTCGACAACAGCAGAGCCCAACGCTGTAAACGATGAGCCGTCATCGTTGGAATACCTTTTGACGGGTTGAAAATTGTAACTAAGGGTTGATGGTCTGTGACCAACTGAAATTCCCTACCGTATAAATAAAAATGAAACTTTTTTATCCCGAATATTATCGCTAAACCTTCACGCTCAATCGTGGCGTAATTCTTTTCTGAATCTAATAATGCACGCGATGCAAAACATATAGGCTTTTCAGTGCCTGGTTCAGGGAGCGTTCAAGTATTACGTAAGACCGAAAGGGGGGGGGAGGGGGTACTAGAAAATCTTACGATTTCTTACTAGGGGAGGGGGGGAGTTTGGCAAATCTTACGTAAGAATTTCCATTATGATTAATGTTCAGAATTTTTTTTTTTTTTTTTTTCATTTCAAAAATTATGTTGTTTTAATTTTTTTTTTCAAATGTCTAAAGTAGAAAAATTGAAACTTTTTTTTCAAAAAATTTTAAGAAATAAAAATTTAGGTACTTTTTTGATGAGATTTTGTGCCAATTGTAGCCGTCTTCAGGGATGTGAGTATGAACTATAAATCTAGATTTAAGAAAAATATTACTTAAATTTAAAATTGGCGTTAAAAAAAAGGGGGGGGGGTCCGCGAAAATCTTACGTAATATAATAGGGGGGGTTCAAAGAAATCTTACTAATTCTTACGAAGGGGGGGGAGGGGGTCCAAAAACCCGAAAAAAAGTCTTACGTAATACTTGAACGTTCCCTCAACTTCATGTGATAAAACGGCAGCTATGCCGTACGAACTTGCATCCGTAGCTAAAATTACGGGCAAACTAGGATCAAAATGTACTAACACACGGTCACTTGTTAACAGACCTTTGCATTTATCAAATGCCTCTTTTTCTGACTTGGTCCAACGCCATGAAGACCCTTGCCTAGTCAATGCCCTTAAAGGTGCCGAAACATCAGACACATTTGGCAAATAATTCTGATAATACCTAAGTAAACCTAAGAAATGTTGCACTTCCTGCACGTTTTTTGGTTCAGGCATTGCGTGTAAAGCCTCGACCTTATTTTCAAGAGGATGAAAACCCTCAGCATCTATCCGATGTCCAACATATTCAATACTATCTCTAAAAAATTTACATTTTCCGAAATTTGCCTTAACATTATAATCTTCGAGCCTCTGCAAAACTAACATCGTTAAACGATAATTTTCCTCTAGCGATTCTGCTCCTATACCTATATCATCGATTACGGATACTACTTTATCTGAGATTCCAGCTAAAATTTGCTCTATCACATACTGGAAAATCGCAACCGCGCTTGCCAGACCAAACACTAAACGCTTATGCCTATATAACCCAAAAGGAGTATTAATAGTTAAAAACTCTTGAGAATCTTCCTTTACTTGCAACTGTTGGTATGCATTTGAAAGATCTATTTTCGTAAATACTTTGCATCCATGCCACACTGTGGTCAAATGCTTAATAGTCGGCAACGGGTGCTGATCCACCTTAATACACGGGTTTAAGGTGCCCTAAAATCTGTACACATACGAATTGAACCGTCTGGCTTGGGTACTACCACGATAGGCGACGCCCACTCGCTATGCTTTACCGGGACCAGGATACCTGCCTGTACCTGCCGTCAATTTCAGCTTTACCTTACTCTTAATAGCTAACGGAACCTCATAAGCTCTGTGAAAAACAGGTATTGAATTTTCTTTTAAAACGACGTTAACTTTAAACTCTCTAATCGGTAATGAAAAATCTCCATCGCAAATCTTGGGAAATTTCTCTTTAACTGACTTTAAAAACAACTCCTCGTCGATAACGAAATCGCTCGGCTTATGAAAATTTATACTATTCACTGTATCTCTTTTCATTTGTAGTAAACGAATCCAATTTCTTCCAAGCAAGGCATCTGGACCGTTCCGCGCGAATCTCTCCTCGATGACTAGCAATGGCAGGTTGGCGCAGTTTACACCATTGTACTCGACAGTAACAAATATTAGCCCTTTTACTGGAACCCGATCGCCTGAAAAATATTTCAATTTTAAAAAGCAATCATACATTTTACAACATTTAAAAAATTTTCGATACCCTTTTTCTGAAATTACACTAACAACTGCCCCTGTATCCAATTCGAAACTCATTACCTTACCGTTTACCTTAACATTTAATAAAATTGGCTCATCCCCTTCTGTCAGGGAACCTAAAAAATACTCTTTTTGGCTTGCGGACAAATGGTGCATCTCCGAGTCTGATTCCGCTTCCTCGGACTGGCTAGTATCCTCTTCCACACCGTTTACATTTCGACTTCGACCATTCCTAGCGTCACCCCGAAAACGACCTTTATGCTTCCCACGATTCCGTGACCACGAACGTTTTCTGTTCCTAGAATTCTTAAAGCATTTTACGGATGTGTGTCCAATTTTCCGCAAGTGTAGCACTCCCACGTCTTGGCAGGGCAATCCTCAGCTTTGTGATCAGGAAAACCGCATCTTGAGCACTCTTCATCGCTTCGAACCGACCTACTGCGCCCTTTTCCACGGCCAAAATTCCTTCTCCTTGATTTGCTGCGAGCTCGGACGGCATTTACTCCCCCATTCGATGACACAAATGTCCTGGGCTGGTTTTCCGCGTTTTCTAGCTGGAGTGATTTCTCTACGGCTTGAGCAAACGACAGATTCGCCTCCTTCAATAACTCTTGTTGAATAAAAGAACTTCTTAACCCTACGATGAATTTATCCCGGAGCGCTCGATCCAAAAACGTGCCGAAATCGCATTCAGCGGCCTGTTGCCTTAGTTGAACTTCATAATCCGAAATCGACTGATTCTGCTTTTGAGAGATTTGGTAAAACTTAAATGCTTCTCCGACTACCGTTTTAGCCGGTTTATAATGATCCCTAATCGCTTTTGTAGCTTCATCAAAGGTTATATCTTTCACTTTCTTCGGGTTAACTAAGGTCCGTAATAAATTGAACGTGGTTTTGCCAACACTAGCCAAAAACGTGGCTTTTTTCATGGATGCGTCTGTTACCTTATTTGCGATAAAAAATTGTTCTAACCGTTCCTCATAAGCCTCGAAGTCTTCGGAGTTTGCCACAAATTCATCCATCTTCGGTTTTGACACGATTTGAGGCGACAACAAACCCGAGGGCAGCCCTTGCTGCGAAACACTTTGGCTTGCTCCTACGCGAGCATTTACACTAACATTTAACCCGGGATTTTTCCCCGGACTCGAATTCAAACCTTCTCCGGACAAACGTTGTCCTCTTCCTCGCATTTATCCTCGTAGCCAGATATGGTATCGCTCTAAAATCCTACGGATGCGACGGATAATAAAATAACGAATAAACCTTATGTGAAATCAGACGCCATTATATTTTACATACACCGGATATACATGTTTCCTTTGACTTTCCTTTGACTTCCCTTTAACGGCCTATTGCCACTACATAACAATAACTACGTGTATCCCACATCAATTTTCAGTCTGGGATGATGTCAGGTTTGTCATCTTGCTGCGAATCTAGAAGGGTACTCATCTATTGATTTTTTGTGTTATTTCCTTAACATATCCCGAGAGAAAAAGCTCATAAAATTGTATGCACTTTTGGGCAACATAAACTTTTATGAATAATTTTAAATTTTTATATTTACAAATGAAACCTTGGATTATTATTGATAAACTTGGATGATTATTGATAAACTTGGATGATTATTGATAAACTTGGATGATTATTGATAAACTTGGATGATTATTGATAAACTTGTATAAAAACTTGTATATGCATACTCATTTAATTTTATAAACTTTCGTATGTACAATAGCCCATTTATAAATTCTTATGTACAACAACCATTATTTATCAATAACATTTGTTTCTATAAATATTTTATAACATCGAAGAAGTCCGGCGCATAAACAGTTATCACTAATTATAAATTTTATGAAAAATCATAGCCTTGTATCGTTGTTCATAAAAATCGTTTTATGAGCTTTTTCCCTCGGGATCTCAAAATTTCCATTGTTTATCGTCTTAAAATATTTCTGCCAATTGTCTTATTTCATGTTTACCATACCTTTTCCTTACTGACAACCAAAATCTCACTGACACATTTTCGTTCAAAATAAATAAATAAATAAATAAATAAAAAATAAAAAAAAGTGGAAACTGACCGAAATGTCGGTGGAGGTTTGGGAGGTGTTTGGCTTCGCCTCCGGTTTTTTTCATAAATACTCTGTCGCTAAGTTCTTGGTTCTAAGAATTATAACACTGATCCTTTGTACTTAGCTTATAAAAAACGCGTGTCAATCTAGGAAGTGTAAGTAGAACAATACAATACGGGCCAGTAGCCAAAGGATGCAACGCCCCCCTGAAGTAAATTGGCTAAATATGACAGGTATTGGGAATGGAGGCCTATTGCCCCCCTTAACAAGCCCAACTGCCCCCCCGGCTCTTCGTTCTGGCTACGGGCCCGATATAATATCGAGTCCATGACATGGATGGACTATCAGCCTCCGGGGTCGAAAAAGTATTGCCTCTTCCTTTCTCATTTTCGAAACGATCTGATACACCAGCTAGGTTGGCTAGGTTAGGTTAGGTTATGTTAGGTTAGGTTAGGTTAGGTTAGGTTAGGGTAGGTTAGGTTAGGTTAGGTTAGGTTAGGTTAGGTTAGGTTAGGTTAGGTTAGGTTAGGTTAGGTTAGGTTAGGTTAGGTTAGGTTAGGTTAGGTTAGGTTAGGTTAGGATGTCTAACTCCTGCTCTTTACCTTTGAGGTAAGGTTTTCTTTTTCCGTGTAAAAAGCTTCGTGCTTTGTGTAATTAAAATATAAAGGCTACCGGTATTCGTAATAGAATTTAGCGTGTCTACTGTCCTATAATTCCTATAAGTAAGATCGTATAACCCTCCCATATTTTTACTACAAGAACTCAGAAATGGAGGCTTCACGAAATACCGAAAGGAATGGCTGTTTTCCTCATTCTATGAGGAAAAAATTCAGGTAAAGATCTCCTTTTTTCTTCGTATTTTTCTTTTTCTTGGATTTCAGGTACAAGTTTCAAGTTGTTTTAAGTAAATAAGAACCTGGAAAATCAGAATAAAGGTTTTTCGACCGCAGTTTTTTTTTTTTTTTTTTTTTTTTTTTTTTTGAAATTATTTTTTTGGCGTTCATACAGTTTAGATATGTTGAAACATGCACTAAAAATCCCAGAATATATACCAGAGGAGTTCGTTAGATACTGTACCTAAAATTTGGATTTTTTCATCGTATATCATGTATTAGGCAAAACAGCCATTCCTTTCGGTTTCTGTGAAGCCTTCTGGGAACCGGTTAATTTCAAATATTTTCAAGGCGTTCAAAGCCGATACCGATGCCAGCCCCAGCCGGCTAAAAGCTCAGGTCTGTGCCGAAGCTGGTAACAGTGCTAGATAATAATTTATTTTAAACTTAGTGCCAGCGCCGGTGCTGGCACCGGTCTTGCAATTATGACCAGATGGCAATGCTGAATATAATTGAGAAAGGCCACAAGTTCTGATCATATTAAGTGGCGGTGACTGTAACAATTTATTTTCCAAGTAAAAAAAACTTGACAAAATTGATGGTGATGCTGGCACTAATGCTGGCATCGGCTCCGGCACAAAAAATTTGGTGTTCCGGTCCCGGAGCTGGCGCCAGCTCCAGCACTAGATATTTCGGCACCGATGCTGGTTGGCTCCAACCAATTTTTACCGGCTCCACATTTCTGACATTTTCATACAATTTTAACAAAATTTTCCTCGATCGGCGCAAGGTTCATTTAAGGGAAAAAAGAAGCGGAAAAAGCCGACGTGGACGAGAAAAAAATGATCTTTAAGTCTCCAACTTAAAGAAAAAGAATCGGTTTCATTTTTTTTCCATTTTTAAAGAAAAAGAATCGGTTTCATTTTTTTTCCCATATAAAATAAATAAAAAAAAAAAGAAACGATGTGATATTTTCCATTGACCACGATATCGCATTCGGAGTCTAATTGAGAACGCAGGAGTGTGACAGAATGGAAACGTGATCTTCTCTTTCCTGTGAGACATGTCAATGAAAATGACATTTTGAAAAGGATCTCTTTTCATGTTTTTGTTTAGTAATCACTATCAGTCAAAATATTGTGATATCCCGGTTAGCGGAAAAACAATATTCCAAGGTCGAACCCGACCGCTTCCATCAATTGGCGGTTTTTTCCCAAACAGAGGGGGAGAGACAAAAAAAAATGCATACCCGACTGATCATTTATTTAAATATACGCCGATTATCTTGACTGCCTAATTGATCCTTCATTACTAACTCTGGAATTTTTTTTTTTTCCAAAACGATTTAGTTTGATGAAAATGTTGAAACCTCGACATTTCGTACTTTTTTTCATATTGTTGATTTATATTTGCACCGGTGACGTAAGTAAAAAACATTTTCTTTAAAAAAAAAAAAAAAAAAAAAAAAAAATACTTTTCCAGTTTCTGACGGAATATTTTCTTTTTCCAAGTATTTTCTTTTTAAGAGTTATCGTCGAAATTTTCCCTCAACAGCTTTATTATTCTTATCCAAACAAACATGATAACCCATAATAATCAGTATACTCCATATTGTATATTCATATCATTATTAAAGTTTAATGAAAGTTTCCGTTTTCCAAGACGCCTTGATTTATTTACATAGTTAAACTAATTATTTTGTTTTCGGGTGATCCCAAGTGATATATTATACGAAAGCTGACGAAGACTGAAAGGCTGGGTTTTGTTGATATATCAAAATTTTTTACATTGTTAAGAAAAACGTTATTTTTTTTTTCTAAGGGTTTGAAATGCAGGACTGGGGAGGAGCCGCAACCGAACGAGGATTTCGAATACGTCGTGAGGATTTGCCTGCGGAACATGAGAAACAATTCGGATTATTTAGAAATTCCCGATAGGAATCAAAATGGTTACGACTTCGATTGGAACAGGAGGTATAAAGATAGGATGGGGTTTGGTAAAAATCGAATCGGAAGCTCCAGGAATCGAGGATCGGAGAATTTCGAAAGATTTTGGGGACCTAACGGAAAACCTAATGATAGGTGAGTGAGTAGATAAACCGAGGTTATTGTTCCGACAGGGCGTACTGGCTACGGATAGGCCTATTTGTAAATAAATCTGTTTATTTCACGAAAAAACTCAATTCTTCTTACATGAATGCCCCAACAAACAAGACAGATGCCATTTGGGACGTAGTGAAAACCATAGTGTGCTAAAGCGCAGGATGTATCACGTGATTGTCTGACTTGTGACGTAATATGTCAGACTTTTGAAAAGATTTCTTCTGCTCCATGCCATAAGTGCAATGTATAAGAAACAAACCAAAGCAGAAGAAATGGCTTCAAAATTCTGACGTACGGCGTCATTCGCGAGTCGGACGAATTTTCGTAGGCCGATTGAGCACACCATGGTTTTCACTATGATTTGGGAGAATCAAAAAGTCTTATTCATGGTCTTTAAAGGACTCCCAGTAACTCAGTAGGAATCTGACACTACCCGAGGAAAACCCAGATGAATCACCCACGGACAGCTATGCAAGATTTTTCCTTCCTCGACACACATACAAAAGTTAGGTTAGGTTAGGTTAAGTTAGGTTAAGTTAGGTTAAGCGGAGAAGACCCTGCGAAGCCTTGGTCAACTGATACCAAACATTAGAGGGCCAAGGGCAAGCAAGAGGAGGACTCTTGCCAGTGTCGTAACTTCGACTATTCTCTACGCCGCTCCCGTATGGGAAAGCGTACTACAAGTCGGAAAGTACAGGAAGATCTTGGACGGAGTCATGCGAAGAGGCAACCTCAGAATTTGTAGCGCCTACAGGACCGCTCCAAGCGCCGCAATCGAGGTCATATCCGGCATACCGCCAATTCATCTTCAAGTTGCCGAGAGAACCCGAGCCGATCTCACAACGGACAAAGGGGAGGCCAAGAGATGGATGGAGGACCGATGGCAGGAAGAATGGCGGGATCCAACCGCAACCTCAGCTAAGTGGACTAGGAGGCTCATACCGGACGTACGGCTATGGAAAAACAGGAAACATGGAGAGGTTAACTTCCACCTCACGCAGTTTCTGACGGGTCACGGAGTGTTTGGAAACTATTTTCTCCGTTTTAACCTGGACGTTTCCGATGCGTGCTGGTTCTGCGGAATACCGGACTTCCCAGCGCACACGATATTCGACTGCGAGAGGTGGGAGGAAGACAGGATCCGAACGAACGCGGCAGTAGGGATAACCTTGACACTAGACAACATCTGCGAGACGATGCTGGATTGCAAAGGAAACTGGGGGACAGTTGCCAACTACATCGTCGGAGTTATGAGGAAGAAGGAAGACCACGAAAGAGCCTTAGGCAGATAAGGAGCAACTGTCCCTGAAGTAATGCTATCAGCGGTTCCGGGGACGGTTCAGCAAACAGAGGTGGTTTTTTAGTCAGTGCGAGTCTGACACTACCGCAGAGAAAATCCTGCGGTGTCCATAACGGATTTTTCCACCTTGACACAAAAAAAAAAAAAAAAAAGGTTAAGTTAGGTTAGGTTGGGTTAGGTTAGGTTCGGTTGGGTTAGGTTGGGTTGGGTTAGGTTAGGTTAGGTTAGGTTAGGTTAGGTTTGGTTAGGTTAGGTTAGGTTAGGTTAGGTTAGGTTAGGTTAGGTTAGGTTAGGTTAGGTTAGGTTAGGTTAGGTTAGGTTAGGTTAGGTTAGGTTAGGTTAGGTTAGGTTAGGTTGGATTAGATTAGGTTAGGTTAGGTTGGGTTAAGTTAGGTTACCTTAACCTAAATAACCTCAGGATTATACTAACCTTAAACAGTTAAAATAATCTTGTATAATAGGGAAATATGAGGTCAACGGCATAGGGGCAGCGGTGTCTTTATGCTAGAAATTGGAAAGTCACCTGATTTACAGTGAACTTTCCCCTATCCCTATTGTGTTTTTTTTTTCGGATTAAGTAGTGTGGTTTGTGTAGTGGCGGACCAAGTGACTAGGATTACGTCGTGAAACGCTATCGCACGCTTTGTTTCGGGGAAATCGAATTAGGAATCAAATCTCTGCGCCAGCATTATACGGTTGTATTTTGTTTGCACTGTTCAGCTCTCCCATGCGTTAAACACGAGGAACTAGTGGCAAGATGAACACTGCAGGTACAACCTTGTAATACTTACTCAGCGAAATATCAAACTGATTTTGGCCGAAAGAAAAGACTTTATTACGTATGTCTTATAAATTTTGGTTGCGCAGTTTCAGACTGCTGGGGCGCAATTTCACGCCAAACATGTTCGGCGAACATATGCTTTGCCGGCGAACATGTGTTTGATATAAAGTAACGAAAATGTTCGGCAAACAATTTCCCCAACATGCAGGGGAAGCTCCGCATAAGCAGTGACGCTTTTTTAAGCATGTTTGGTGAAAATGTTTGTCGAACTTGTTTGACGTGAAATTTCGACTTTGGGCTCTGTCACAATATTTTAATCTCCTGGTATCTCCACACCCTTTCTGGTGGAGTTCAAGACTATTTCACAAAGTTGAAACACTTACATAACGTAAGAGCATAGTATCCATCGCAAAAGTTGAATATCCCCAGGTAAATAAATTCTGGAGAGATAATTATCACACGATACCGGAAACGACCTTTCAACGTCAGCGGATACAACATCGAGATAATTTGACCTACTTCTTTTGTTTTATTTTATTTTTTTCTCGTCGCGGAAATTTTATAACGATGTAAGGATACAGGAAATAGGTCGCTAGTTGGGAGAGTTTGTTTTAAATCATTCAAGGGTCTCGTTAAAATTTATTCCCCGCGTCATATATTTTCGAAGTAAAATGTTAATCATCACCCCAAGCTCATCTCTTTTCCATCTTTGCTTCATAGGGATCTCGTTTCTCTTCTAAATTTTGCCAACGGATTTGATTTACATGCAAAATAAAAATAAAAACCGAACAAATTAGAATATTTTTTTCAGCATGGGGAAAAAAAAAAATTGTCGTTTGAATATATATATACATATATATTTTTTTCGTTTTATCGATGTAGGGACAGGGACAGAGATCGGGACCGAATGGAAGATGAATACTCGGATGAATCCGACTATGGTCCCATGACTTCAATGAGGAGCAACAAAAATCGTAAGAAAATAATGCTGAGAGTCCCGACACCCCACACCTTCCAGCAACAGGTACAACACGACCGGGACATGTTGTATGGTTACGGAAATCGAGAACCCCAATACTATTTCCATGGAAACCGGAATAAGAACCCGAGGAGACCGACCAATAATGATCCGAAAAACGAATCTCCATTAGAACAAATTGACGCGGTAAGTTATTTTTGTATCAGTTATTCAGTTTAATATAGAACCGGAGAAAAAGTCTTATGAACTTAATTAAGTGCCGAAAAAAAATTACCAATTGAAAAAGTAAAAGTGTCAATTTAAAAAATGATTAAAAAAAAAAAAAAAAAAAAAGTTGTAACACTGATATTTCTTGACAATGACCTTGGGATGTTCAGTTCATTTGCTGGAATGTACACTAATCTTTTCAATTTTCTGGAAAAGAAAACAAGCAATATTTATTTTTAATCTAATCAAATTATTTAATCTATTAAAGGAGAGGAGACTGTTGGTAAACAACATTTTCTTTCTACGATCATTTAATCAATTACTTCGTTTTTTAATTGATTGAAAGACAATTGCGTTTGTTTTTGCGTCTATACTTTTTTTTAAAATATCGTTTTATCAACTTTTTTTTTTTTTTAATCAGATCAGTCTTTCTCACTTATTTTTTTTTTTTTTTTCATTTTATCGATGTAGGGACAGTAACAGAGATCGGGACCGAATGGAAGATGAATACTCGGATGAATCCGACTATGGTCCCATGACTTCAATGAGGAGCAACAAAAATCGTAAGAAAATAATGCTGAGAGTCCCGACACCCCACACCTTCCAGCAACAGGTACAACACGACCGGGACATGTTGTATGGTTACGGAAATCGAGAACCCCAATACTATTTCCATGGAAACCGGAATAAGAACCCGAGGAGACCGACCAATAATGATCCGAAAAACGAATCTCCATTAGAACAAATTGACGCGGTAAGTTATTTTTGTATCAGTTATTCAGTTTAATATAGAACCGGAGAAAAAGTCTTATGAATTAAGTGCCGAAAAAAAATTACCAATTGAAAAAGTAAAAGTGTCCATTTAAAAAATGATAAAAAAAAAAAAAAAGTTGTAACACTGATATTTCTTGACAATGACCTTGGGATGTTCAGTTCATTTGCTGAATGTACACTAATCTTTTCAATTTTCTGGAAAAGAAAACAAGCAATATTTATTTTTAATCTAATCAAATTATTTAATCTATTAAAGGAGAGGAGACTGTTGGTAAACAACATTTTCTTTCTACGATCATTTAATCAATTACTTCGTTTTTTAATTGATTGAAAGACAATTGCGTTTGTTTTTGCGTCTATACCTTTTTTTAAAATATCGTTTTATCAACTTTTTTTTTTTGATCAGATCAGTCTTTCTCACTTATTTTTATTTTTTTTAAACGAAAAAAACGACTTTTTGAGGGTATTACGGTGTGGACGAGCGGATTTTCGACCCTCGAAAATCCAGTGGTGAAGTCGGTTTCTCGATCGGATGAGTTTCGGAACGGGAAACCCAGAAAAAACGTTTCTTGGGCGAATAAAAAAACGGCTCCCACGGCTCGGAAACTGCTCGGATCAAAAAACTGACTTCATATTCGGATTCAGCGACATCGAAAACCCCTTATGAGCCAATAAAATCAACACCTAAAATTTTCGCCAAAATCGATTTAAAATGCTGACTCATTTTTTCGGTTTTGGACGAAAAAATTGACTTTTTTAAATTTGTGCCAGGGTTTTGTGGGGGTTTTCGTCCCTCCTGAATCCAGGGGTAAAGTCGGTTTCTCGATCGGGTGAGCTGTTGAGCGGGAAAACGAGGAAAACGTTTTTTTTGGGGGAGTCAGAAAATTGCTCCCATAGCTCGGAATTGAAATAAAAAAACTGACCTCATATTCGGATTCGGCGACCTCGAAAACCCCTTATGAGCCAAAAGAGTTGACAACTAAAATTTTCGCCCAAATCGATGAAAATGCAAAGACTTTTCATTTTTAAAAATGATTTTTTTTTCTAGTGCGTGGTACATTGCATCTTTCAAGAATTACAAATGGTAAGTTCCGTCATGCTTAAATTGATATTAACAAAAAATAATTTCTTAAGCGAGTCAAAATATGAACATTTTTTCAGAGACAATTTAGTTTAAAGAAAAAAAAGTTGAAATTACAAGTTTTTTTCCCGCCAAAATTTTAAAATTTGTAACACCAGTGGCTTAATTTCACAAAAATCTTGGAGGGAGGGGGGGGGGGCAAAAAGTCTTGTATGCAATGACTTTTTGTGCAAAAATATTTTCGAATTCTTATCGTTTTTTAGTCCTCCGGAGGGTTTTTCGACCCTCCTGAACGTTCTGTGGTGAAATCAGTTTTCGAAGAATAAATCTAGAACGAAAACTGCTTTTGTAAGCAATAAGATGACTTAAATCCTTGATTTTAAAAATCGTTAGAGGGAGCTGCTAATAAGCATTCAGGTGCCAATGGCATGTAAGTGCC
Source organism: Liposcelis bostrychophila (assembly GCA_037577465.1). Taxonomy (NCBI): domain Eukaryota; kingdom Metazoa; phylum Arthropoda; class Insecta; order Psocodea; family Liposcelididae; genus Liposcelis; species Liposcelis bostrychophila. Next base: position 12,305,633 of record CM075211.1, on the reverse strand, counting down.
AGTTGAATTGTAAGGCAGTTGAATTTAGGTGCCACTTCCGTTTAGGTGTAAGTTTGAATTACGTGGCGTTCCATTTCGCATAACAGGCAGCAGAGAGAATGTTAGGACTGAGAACTTACTGTTCATTTTGCTACCCTCTCCTCCCTAACGTTGCTGTAGAATGCTTTTGGGAACGTTCAAGTATTACGTAACACTTTTAGGGGGTGGGGGGTGGTGGTGGTCAGCATTAACGATCTTTGCCATAAGGTAAGTATGGCGAAATATCTTACAACCGGGGAGGAGAGGGTCCGAAAACCCGAAAAGAAGTCTTACGTAATACTTGAACGCTCCCTTTACCCATACATTTTTCTCTTATTTTCGTGATCGTCAAGTTACGAAGATCTTTTTGGATTACCTTCTTACATATTTTACCCAACCTCTCTCCCCCAACATCTCGGGCTGGCTCCTGCCTGCCCGAAATTAAAGGTACCTTCGACTAAAACCGAATTAAAGCCAATGTTCACTTACTGTTATTGCCTAAGACAGAAGAGGTAGTCTAAAAGTTGTACAGTTTTGCTTACAGTTCTTGAACGCTCCTTTAAAAATCATGCTTTATTGCCATTTGCAGCTCGACGAAAGTGGAAAACCTGATAAATCCACTGTCTCCATAAAAATGAGTCAAAAAATTCGAATTTAGAGCTGAAATCTTTTATACAAGACGCCGTCGACGAATGCTTTGATCAAGTCGATGCCGAGGAAAGCAACAGCAGATATAGAGGATCCGATTCTGTTTGCATGTGGTCAAAACATTTTGCTATTTGTCTGGAAGATAAAGGACGGCAGGTAATTCAAATGCATATGCATAATACATGGAAAGTGATGCCGTTGCATCAAATTTTGTTTATTTATTTCTTTTTTTTCAGACGTGTGATGATTGGAATGAACCAATTCAATATAATTCCAATTCGAAATCAGAAGATCAAAAAAACAAACAGAGGGGTAACAAAGGGAATCGTGGATAAATAGGTAAATTATATAATCAAATGTGCACTTTCTCAAGGAATCAATAATTCCATTTGACTGAATTACTGTTTCGTATCTTCAGCTCTAACGTAATCAAACGAAATAAACACATAAAAAAAATATGACAAATCAGTTTGATCTCAGTCACGGAACAAAACGTTCGATCAGAGTAAATTTTATTTTGAATGAGAATCATAAGTTAATTTAATCAATTCTCTTTATAAACTTTCATCGAAAGTAATGCCAATGCCAATTCGACCGTATCGATCGGACTTTACATTAATTTTGATTTATAATGTTTACGAAATAATACATCATTTGCAACATCACTTCCCCAAAAGTTTTTGTTTTCACGTTGAGAAGATACGTTTTTTTAAACAATCATCGCGTGTAAATTAAACATTAGAAAATATACGCGCGGGCTAGTATCATCCCGTGCTTGCGGTTGCAATCAAGAATGACCTTCTCAGCTACGAATAAGAATGCTGTATTATTTTCCCCCTAAAATAAAATTTATTCTACAGGCCGTATATTTTTTTTGATGTGCGATTAGAGTGACTGAGGGGGGAGCGGTTTTTGAAATTTCGAAATGCTTTTTTCGCTGATAATAAAGATGGGGGGTTTGTAAGTTGTTCCACAAGAGAGAAGTGGGACTTAATGTTGAATTCTTATATAACGAAGAAAAAAAGGGCCAAAATCATAGCGAGATTATACCCTCATTAATTTTTTATTTTTATTTTTTTAAACTATTTCTGAACTTTTCTGTTTCAGATATTTTTAAGGTATTAGTTCAGAGATCTTGCTAATCCCATGGACCAGATCTGAAACTCCAAACAGTGTGTGAGATCAGCATCATTCGACATGTGCAAGATTCTGGACTCTTTTTTTTTTTTTTTTTTTTTTTTTTTTTTTTTTTTTTTGCTGGTGATGTATTTTAAGATTTAAATAATTTATTTTTTGACCAAAAAACTTTTAAATAAAAACTTGAAATTTAATTTACAACGATAATTTTTAAATAATAACCGGACCACCCTCAATCCCGTTTAAAATATTTAAGTATTTGAAACGAGATTAAGGGTGGTCCGGCTCCTTCCTTTTTCTCCGGCTTCATTTTTGTTTTCTACGATTGATTGTTAAAGCTTCTTTTTCGTATTCGGATGTCCGCACGGCAGGGCAGTTGTTGATAACTCTTTTAAAAAGTTCCTCTGTCTCCATTAAGTCCGATACAGCATATTTCGAACTTGTGCATATAGCCCACATGGAATTCCCCGATATTTGGAAAATATCCCGCATTACACCATATTTAAAAAGGGTGATAGGAGTATAGGGGAAAACTATCGTCCTATCTCCAAATTACCTGCTTTATACAAAATTTTTGAGAATATTTTAGATAACCGTATAAGATACATATTTTATAGATCTGTAGTCCCAGAGCAGCATGGTTTCGTTAAGGGTACGTCCACAAAGACCAACCTTTTTTGTTTCAAGGATGTCGTTACTCATGAACTACAATTGAATCATGAGGTACATGTAATATAATTCGATATCTTAAGGGCTTTTAACGAAGTGGATTATAAATTGCTTTTAAATAAAAGAGCACAAAATTTTGATCATTCCCCCTATGACCTCAATTTAAAATCAACTCTATTTAAAATGACCTTTATTTTAGCCTTTGCATTTTTTTAGATTTTGGGCAAAATGTAAGGTGTCGTTTTTTGTGTGGATAACAGGTTTTCGAGGGTGTAGAATTCGAATATTAAGTCCATTTTTCGATCCGAGCAGTTTCCGAGCCGGGAGAGCGATTTTTAGTTCGAAAAAATCGAAACTAACTCCGGTTTTTCCGGAATATCCGCTCCGGACGTCGTCGGTTCGAAAAACTGGCTTCACCATCGGATTCAGAAGCGTCGAAAACCCCTAGAACCACCTTTAAACCCTGATTTCGTAAAAGTCCATTTTTTCGTAAAATGAAAAGACCGAAAATAATCCGAAGTCGTTCGATCGACATTCACAAGCAAAAAATACTACTGTAATTGTAATTGTAACTGTAATTGTAATTGTAATTGTAATTGTAATTGTAATTGTAATTGTAATTGTAATTGTAATTGTATTAATAAAATATATATTTCAAGTAAAATAATTCAAACCATATGCAGTGTATTTGTATTTATATTAACCTTTACCTCACACGTCACTTGACCAAAATGATAAAAAGATGTTGGGTTCGCGAAGTCGAGCACCAACCGATAAAAGAAAAAAAAATGTGGTGACGTCATCACTTTTTTTACTTCATCGTAGAGAGTTGCGGTTAGGATCATTCGATTCGTCTCGACAAGGCGAAAAATTTTTCCAATGGGAACAAAAGTTCGACGCGCCTAGTCGAGAGGGTCAAAATTCCGTTTCGCGGGGCCCTCTAGCTCCAAAGGTTCCCCAGATATTCACTGTTAAAGTTTTAAAAAAAATCAATTTTTGAAAAACTTAAACGTGAATATCTCCGGAACGGATGGGGCTAGGGGACCGCGCGAAACGGACTTTTGACCCTCTCGACGAGACGCATCGACCTGCCAATCGGCTTCGCAATTGGAGCATAAGAAATCGTGGAGACAATGTCTCCACAGATTTTGTCAAAAAAAAGTAACGTGACGTCATCACTTGTTTTCACACCGTCCAATCGAGACGCCGATTGGCAGGTCGACGTGTCTCGTCAAGAGGGTCAAAATTCCGTTTCGCGCGGTCCTCTAGTCCCATCCGTTCCGGAGATATTCACGTTTAAGTTTTTCAAAAATTGATTTTTTTTAAAACTTTAACAGTGAATATCTGGGGAACCTTTGGAGCTAGAGGGCCCCGCGAAACGGAATTTTGACCCTCTCGACTAGGCGCGTCGAACTGTTGTTCCCATTGGAAAAATTTTTCGCCTTGTCGAGACGAATCGAATGATCCTAACCGCAACTCTCTACGATAAAGTAAAAAAAGTGATGACGTCACCACATTTTTTTTTCTTTTATCGGTTGGTGCTCGACTTCGCGAACCCAACATCTTTTTATCATTTTGGTCAAGAACAGTTGGGGCTAGGGGGCCCCTTGAAACAGAATTTTGACCCTCTCGACGAGACGCATCTACCTGCCAAACGAAGCCGCGATTGGACCATATGAAATCGTGGAGACAATGTCTCCACAGATTTTGTCAAAAAAAAGTAAGGTGACGTCATAACTTTTTTTCACATCGTCCGATCGGGACGTCGATTGGCAGGTAGATTCGTTTCGTCGAGATGGTCAAAATTCCGTTTCGCGCGGTCCTCTAGCCCCATCCGTTCCGGAGATATTCACGTTTAAAGTTTTGCAAAATTGATTTTTTTTTAAAACTATTACCGTGAATATCCGGGGAACGGTTCGGGCTAGGGGGCCCCGCGAAACGGAATTTTGACCCCCTCGACGAGACGCATCGACCTGCCAATCGGCGTCGCGATTAGAGCATATGAAATCGTGGAGACAATGTCTCCACAGATTTTCTCAAAAAAAAGTAAGGTGACGTCATAACTTTTTTTCACATCGTCCGATCGGGACGTCGATTGGCAGGTAGATTCGTTTCGTCGAGATGGTCAAAATTCCGTTTCGCGAGGTCCCCTAGACCCATCCGTTCCGGAGATATTCACGTTTAAAGTTTTGCAAAAATGATTTTTTTTTAAACTTTAACCGTGAATATCTGGGGAACGGTTGGGGCTAGGGGGCCCCGCGAAACGGAATTTTGACCCACTCGACGAGACGCGACGACCTGCCTATCGGCGTCCCGATCGGACGATGTGAAAAATAGTGATGACGTCACCTTACTTTCTTTTTGACAAAATCTGTGGAGACATTGTCTCCATGTTTTCATATGCTCTAATTGCGACGCCGATGTGCAGGTCGATGCGTCTCGTCGAGAGGGTCAAAATTCCGTTTCGCGGGGCCCCCTAGCCCGAACCGTTCCCCAGATATTCAAGGTTAAATTTTTTTAAAAAAATCAATTTTGGAAAACTTTAAACGTGAATATCTCCGGAACGGATAAGGGTAGAGTACCGCGCGAAACGGAATTTTGACCCCCACGACGAGACGCGTCTACCTGCACATCGGCGTCGCGATTAGAGCATATGAAAACGTGGAGACAATGTCTCCACAGATTTTGTCAAAAAAAAGGTAAGGTGACGTCATCACTTGTTTTCACATCGTCCAATCGAGACGCCGATTGGCAGGTCGATGCGTCTCGTCGAGAGGGTCAAAATTCCGTTTCGCGGGGCCCCCTAGCCCGAACCGTTCTCCAGATATTCACGGTTAAAGTTTTAAAAATGAATCAATTTTGCAAAACTTTAAACGTGAATATCTCCGGAACGGATGGGTCTAGGGGACCTCGCGAAACGGAATTTTGACCATCTCGACGAAACGAATCTACCTGCCAATCGGCGTCTCGATTGGACGATGTGAAAACAAGTGATGACGTCACCTTACCTTTTTTTTGACAAAATCTGTGGAGACATTGTCTCCACGTTTTCATATGCTCTCGTCGAAAACCCCTAGAACCACCTTTAAAGCCTGATTTCGTACAAGTCCATTTTTTCGTCAAAAATGGAAAAAATGAAAAGACTATAGTCTTTTCATTTTTTACGATTTTGGGTCAAAATTTAAGGTGTCGATTTTTTATGTTGATAAGGGGTTTTCGAGGGTGTAGAATTTGAATATCAAGTCCATTTTTCGATCCCAGCAGTTTCCTAGCCGTGAGAGCGATTTTTAGTTCGAAAAAATCGAATTTTTCAATAATTTAACAAAAATTTGATGGATATATACTTGTAGATTTCCGACTAATGTACATATAAGGGAGTTGTGGGTAAAGGCTTTAAAAAGGTGCAACTTCACCCCTAACGGGCATAGCAGGTTATGTTCTGTAAGTAAGACGCTTTTTTTTTTTTTTTTTTAAATTCCTTTTCCTCATCTTCATATTCCTAACCTCCTTTAGATTATTTAAATGGGAAATTAAAAGCCGAAGCAGTCCCGTCAATTTTCCAAACTCCCACATTAATTAGTCCCAAGTCCCACATCTTTTAGTTTAGGTCTTTAGATTTGTGATTAATTAGAATAGAGATTTTTTAGAATAGAGATTAACCTCGTTAAGGTATAAGTTTTTTCTGGAATTGGTCAATTTCATTATGAGGTCGTAACACACACACAATAAGTGATTCGACTTGGTATTTCTCATAGTCTTCACTTTGTGTATTTTAATACGGAATACGTACTAAATCACTTAGAAAAAAAAAGAGGGATAGGAAAAGAAAACATCATAAAGTAGGTACTTTAATAAAATATTTAATTATAAATCGATAGAAAAATCAATGAAGATCGTTTCACTTTTGGTATTTAGCTGCGTCATGAAATATCTTCCCCATTCTCTCTTTTCGTTTTATTTTTCTGTCTCTCAGGATCAATCCAATCGTTAAAAGATCACCAAGTGGAAAATGATTACTTGCCGTTAAAAAAGCCATTTTAGAAATTTTTCTATATCAAAACTTGGAAAAGAGGATAAAAAGCGATATTTTTAAGAGAAAAAAAAAAGAGGAAGAAAATAACGAAAAACCATTTTCGAAATCAGTGTTTTTCAGTGGAGATTTTTATAAATTACAAGAACTTTTTTTATCCCTTGAAGATATTTCATGATATACTTTTTGTTATTACATCCATAAAAAAAAAAAAATTGTAAACAGGAAAAATCACTTAATTTAAGAAGCCGAAATAAATTTTAAACGGACATCATTTTTTTTTTCTTTTTTCGACTTCCTAATTTTTTTCCCTAAACTTTGCAAGCATCTATAGTAAATTAGCAATTAACATCTTTAATATTCTACTGTTTTAAAAAAAATGGCAGATTTCAACTTTTTTTAAACGCAAACTCGTTATAAATAAATTTCTAGTATTTTTAAAAAAAATAAAATAACCACGATTTTTTTTTCTTTTTTTTTTTTTCATCGCTGGGTAAAAAAAATGTAAAGTTTTTATGAAGATGGTGCTGCAAGTTTTTTTTTCTTGCCATTGGTAATTAATTAAAATCGATCATAAGATTCGCAAAAATTTCGAGGCAACATGCAATGCGGTGTTTTCTTTCAATTTTCATAAAGTTTTATTTTCGAAATCGATAGAAAATTAAAGGTAAAATCTAATTTTACTCTCCACCGAGCTACCGGTAACTTTAAGAAAGTTTTTTGGCAGTTCTGCAATGCGGAAAGTTTTATTATTAATTTTAATTATGAGAATAAAAATCAGGAAATGTTTAATGAGCTGCGGTGACCCCGGGAGAAAAAACTAGCCTCATATTTCTTAAGAATCCACCGAGTATTCCTAATGGCCGCAGGCCAGATTTTTCTCGGGTTGTTTAAGTTGCCTTGTAAATGGAGAACGAGGTTATGATTTAAACCGTCCGAAAATTTCGTGGCTATAAAATTTACAAACATATAAATTCATTTAAAATATTTTTTTTTTTAAATGTAAACATTCTATTAAACTTTTTACTAATAAAAATAATTAAAAACATAACTTTTTTTTAAAAAATAAATAGTCAACAGCCTTCAATGATCCTTCTTTAAACATAGAATACAAACAAGCAACAGTTAAAATATATACATTTTTTTTAAAATTTAATATATAATATGTATTGATATTGAAATTGAAAATTTTGTCAGAAAAATATGTTAGTTTTTTTTTCCTAAAAAAATTTTCAGGTTTTACAAATAATGTCTCACACATCCAAATATCCATTTTATTATAATATATAATATTCACATTACCGAAAGACTATGTAAAATTAGTCGATTTATTTTATTTTATTTTTTTGAAGATAGCTGCATACCTTTCGTGGGATATGTAAACCATTTCTTGCAATTTCCATTTTTTTACAAACAGGATTTCAATAATGAATTTATTTTTGGAATTAAAAATTTTCATCGCTAATTAATTGATTGAATGGCTGCTAAGTCGTGTTATTCAGTTTTATACCGTTTGGAAACCAGTGTTAAAAATAAAAGAAAAACGAAAAAAAAAAAATAATAATATTTTTACGCCTCAGTTGTGGGGAAAATGGAACTTAAATACCGTGAAAATAAAAAAAGTATAAACATCGGTCCTCCTAGGGACCTAGGACCTAGGGACGGAAGGGGCATCAAAAAAATGAGACGAAGTCGGATTTAACTTTTGTGTAATTCGTTAAATTAAATGAGGGACTGATTACCTAACTCGCATCAATAAAAATAAAAAATAAAAAATTTCTTTATACGTAAATTATATCCCCATCTTTATCAGTGTCGTCTGCTTCGAAGATATTAGCTTCAACAAACCAAAAATGCCTCATTATATCACACCATTTGCATGATATTTCACAAACATCATGCCTCTGACGTCATGAGCAACAAAAATATTTTCTTTTTGATGCAAAGCAAGTGTGCCAACCAAAAAAGGAACGTTTGTAGTACTAACAAAAAGTCCTCTGCAGGCGTGCCACTTATATAGAAAAAGGATCTTTTATTGACTAAAGCATCGGGGAAAATAACGCCTCGACGTTATTTAGTGCTCAAGTTTGCCGCTCTCGCTTAGCTCAAGCGGCAAACTTGAGCACTAAACTTTCGTCGTTTATTGCTGGTGTCCAGTTTGAACATGACATTGGTAGGTTCAAACCTGCCACTGTCAAGTACTCACCCGTCTTTGTCAGGTTTAAACTTGATGCTGGCAGGTTGCAACTTGACCATGTTTGGTAATTGACAAATTAGCAATAAACAACAGCCTTTCAGGGCTTTCGTTAATCGTTAAGCACTGATGCGTCAAGTTTTTGGCAAAAACGTCGGGAATTTCAGGTGTTGGCGCATTGACATAACCCCATCAAGAATATCAGTTTCAGATTTTTTCTTTTTATCAGTTTCCTGTTTGGCAACCCTCGGTAAAATTAATAACTATTAGAGCAGGACTTTTCCGGGCCTTTGTACAATACTGTCGTGAGGTATTAAATTTTATAAGGAAAAAATATTTTTCATTCATTTTTAACTTATGACCTTTTAGTGAGCTTTTCCTTGCACGGATCTAACATTTTCCATTGTCATTTCATTATTACTTCAATCAATTAGCAATGTTACACTTGAAAGGAGGAAAATTAGCCGAAACGTTGTTTTTTAAATTTCCTTGCAAGGAATAAAAGATTTCCGAAAAAAATTACCTGCAAAAATAACGGGGCTTTTGCTCTGTTTTTGTTTCATTTGTAAAATCCTTAAAGTTTAAAAAGGCTTTGTATAGAACATTTTTGTTTTTCTTTTTTAAGCGGATCATAATTTATTTCTTACTCTTAATTTTAGCTAATTGTGTGGAAGATGAGAAAGATGCTATATCGGGAGAATTTTCAAGGATGTCTCTTGTATACTGCATATCGACTGACTTCCTCGCCGGAAGTTTCGCGCTATCGACGCTTTTCTGATGCTTCAAACACGAAACATCGATGCTTTTTTGGCTTTTTAATTGTGGAGTTGATTCTTTGCTGCTACCCAACGAGAACAGTTCTGCCCCTTTCCCTTTTTCCGCCGCTTTGAAGCAGTTTTTCGACGGGGACTTTTGCTCCCTTTCCAACCGCTCCTTTTCTAATTTCAAATGCTCCTTTTCTAATTTTTGTTGTTCCTTTTCTAATTTGTGCTGTTCCTTCTCTAATTTCTGCTGCTCCTTTTGATGTTCTTTTTCTAATTTTAATTGTTCCTTTTGCATTTCTTTCTCGAGTTTGAGTTGCTCCTTTTCGAACTTCTCCTGTGCCTTCTGTTCGTTTTTCATCATCTGCTCCTTCAATTTCTGTTGTGCCTTTTGATCAGACTTATTAGGCGTTTTTAATTGATCACATTTGTTATTTTGGGACTTGTCGACTGATTTGCTACCGCTCGGTTGGGATTTGTTTTTGTTTTTCGGCGTTTCCGATTTGTCCTTGTCCGGACTATCCTTGAGCTCGAAGGATTTTCCTGGAAAAAAGAGAGAAAAAAAAATCGTTAGCTTTTTTTTTTTCTTTGTTATTAACGTTTCAAAATCTTAAAGGGTTCAAGAAAACGTAATTAAGGGTAGGAAATATAACCTGAGAGAGTCCCGGAGAGGGATAGCGATGTTAAATTACGTATCTCTTTTGTTAGCTGCAACTGAAACGTGAAAATGATAAAGATAGAAATCGGACGGGCAACACAAGGAAAACAAGGATGGAGGGGGGAAAAAGAAAAAGGAGGTCACGTTAACAATGCGAGATAAAGTTTTCCATCAATCAAACGTAATGAAACAGAAAGGACGTTTCTGATTGACCCAATTTTCGCAACAAGGAAATTCGAACGTTCCTGGGAAATTGGCCACAAAATAATAACATTGATATATGTTGAAATCAATCACTCCGAAATCGATCTCCAGAGCTCCTCATTTTTCATTTTTATTAAAAATACCAGGGAAATAAGAAATAGATTGCCTTTTTGTTAAGTCATAGGATAAAACGGGGGGTTTGATTATTATAGCCCTATGCTTATTCGAGTTTGAATTTTTCATAACGAAAATCAGGAGCTAATCAACGGGTTGGTAAATAAGTGAAAGAAATAACTATTTGATGGCGGAATTTCCGAACTAAGGGAGGAGGAAAACCAAGAAAATGTTTTTCCTCGTTTTGCCGCCAGTAGTACATCTGCGTTTCTTATGCCTCTGGTAGAGTTTCAACGAGTTTTGACTTTAAAAAAAATTACAAAATTACAAAAGGTCAAAAGTTTTCCTTAAATAAATAAACGAATGAATGAATGAATGAATGAATGAATGAAAACAAACTGTTTATGGTATCAGTTTGTTTACATCACCGGTCGGTTAGCAGGGAGGTGAAAACATTTTAATAATAAAAAATAAAAAAAATAAAAATAAAAAAAAATTATTTTTAATTTGGTATTTTATACATGAAAACGGCGTCTAACCGCACCAAAACCGTGCCAAAACGTTTAGTCATGTTCAGAGATACAAATCCATGATTTTAAATGCATGAACAAAACTTAATTGTTCTTATATTTCATAATTTTTAATTGTTTTCGCGATTTAAAATAATGTTACTTTCCGAGACTAGTACAGCGCTCCAGAGGTGAAATAGGGAACTATTTCGACAACAAATAATAAACAATGGCGTTTTATTTTTTTATTGCGAAAATATTTTAGAAAATGTTCAGCGCTCTAGGGAACGTTGAATAGGGTGGGCCGAAAAAAGCGAATTTTTGAATTTGAAAACGCCTGATATGGGAATCGATGCCTTTTTATAATACTACTAGCTGCTTCGGGACCGCTTCGCGGCCCCTTCGCATCTAGTGTATGCACTGTAACAATTAGCAAAATTTTAAATATCAATTACCTTTACCGTGTTAACCTTAAAAGACATAATAATACGAAATTTCTTAAACCGTTTTATTAGTTCTCGCTTTCGGTTTTTTTTTCCGAAGTAAGGGAAAAAATAAAATGTGCAGTGGTGCCGTTAAGATTTAAAACGGAATCTGTTCAAAAATTAAAATCGGTTTAAAAGTTTTAAATGGGATCGAAAAATAATTTTGATTCAAACTGAGCTGAAAAATATTAATAAAAGCTTTTTACGATTAGTAAATTTGTGAAAATACCGGAATCAGAATCGGAATCGGCACCACTAAATATTTTCTAATCAAAATCAGAATCGGCCCGAAAAATATTAAAGAACCTTGGGAATCGGAACCGCAGCTTTGATGGAAAGTGAGACGGAAAGGCCAAAATTTCTACGAAAACAGACAAAGTAATACTCCCTCTGTATCAAAATACTTTGTGTTTCTCATTTTTATTTCCCATTTCGTAAGCTTTTCATTTTTGCCGGAACTGTTTGTAACACTTTACCTTACCACCCAAGCACTATTTCACACCGCCCCCCTATCCCCCCCAGCGGTCTCCCCCTTCGAAAAATAAATTATCGAAAAAATGGAAAAAATCAAAACCTTCGCCCCGTTTCAGAAACGAAAGCGAAAAATTTGAAGGTGGTCGAAAATGAGAGAGTACATTACCCTAAAGAAGAATCCTCCATGAGAATTTTTTTTTATTTGTCACAACCCCCCAAAAAAATTAAATACGTTGAGTGTCCGGCCGAGGGGGTGAATTTTTAAATTTCGATTAAATGGTCGCGAAACGTTTGTTACGGGTTTTTTAGGTCGCTGATTTCGATTCTAAGGTCCATTTTTAAAAATTCAAGATGGCGAATCCAATATGGCGGACCTTTTTTAATAAATCGATTTTTTTCACTAAAACACGTAAATCGGGGGGTTATTGAGGCCGTTGATTTTAATTGTGAAATCGGTTTTTGAAAATTCAAGATGGCGAATCCAATATGGCTGACATTTTTTCAAAAATTCTATTTTTTTTCGCATTAACACATGTCGGGGGGGGGGGGGGGTTATAAGGGACGCTGATTCCGAATCTGAGGTTAGTTTTACAATCATTGAAGATGGCGGATCCAATATGGCGGAATCCGAAAGATCCGGAATCCGCTGATTCCAAAGATTCCGAAAAATAATTTTTTTTATTCAGTCAAATTCATGATTGGCCGTTATAGGTGAACGTCCGCCATATTGGATCCGTCATCTTGAATTTTTAAAAACCGATCCCAGAATCAAAATCGATGTCCCCAATAACCCCCCGGATATATTTTAATGTGAAAAAAAAATCGAATTTTTGAAAAAACGTCAGCCATATTGGATTCGCCATCTTGGATTTTAAAACGCTGATCTCAAAATCAAAATCAGCGTGCTGAATAACTCCCCCGACATGTGTTAATGTAAGAAAAAAATCGAATTTTTGAAAAAAGGTCAGCCATATTGGATTCGCGATCTTGAATTTTCAAAAACCGATTTAAAAATTAAAATCAACAACCTGAATAACCCCCCGATTTACGTGTTTTAGTGAAAAAAAAAATAGATTTATTAAAAAAAGGTCCGCCATATTAGATCCGCCATCTTGAATTTTTAAAAATGTAGCTTAGAATCGAAATCAGCGACTAAAAAAACCCCCGTAACAAACGTTTCGCGACCATCTAATCGAAATTTAAAAATTCATCCCCTTGGCCGGACACTCAACATATCTAATTTTTTTGGGGGGTTGCGACAAATAAAAAAAATTTCTCATGGGGGATTCTTCTTTAGGGTAAAGTACTCTCTCATTTCCGACCACCTTCAAATTTTTCGCTTTCGTTTCTGAAATCGGGCGAAAATAATGAAATTTTTTGATTTTTTCCATCTTTTCGATAATTTATTTCCCGAAGGGGGGGATGGGGGGTGTGTGAAATAGTGCTTGGGGGGGGGGGTAGGTAAAGTGGTACAAACAGTTCCGGCAAAAATCAAAAGCTTACGAAATGGGAAATAAAAATGAGAAACACACAAAGTATTTTGGGACAGAGGGAGTAGCTGCGATTGAGTTGTCATCGGATTATGTTGGTAACAAACGGGGTGGGAAAAAAAATTGAAAGAAAAAGTCGGGGAAAAACCCCTTTGGCACGGAAAGGCCTTCATTATGGAAACCATGCTTCCTTTTCATGCAAAAGACCGACATTGTCCAGTAAATAAAAACAAAGAATCGAATTAAAAACAAAAAGTGTGTCTACTCATTGTCCGATTTTTAAAAATTACAAATAGAAGTAGATGCCTAAGAAAATTTTAATTTGTAGATTTTGCAAATTCAACGTTTTGGAGAGATAAAATAAAGAAATTTTAAGAAATTATATTTTTTTCCCATTTTTTTGATAAGAATTTGAATAAAGATTGATAGGGGTGACGGTTCTCATAAACAAATTCGCAAGATAATGTATCACCAATGGTCACAGTACCCTCAATAAAAACATCAACCTTTTGGCATTGTTAAAAACACGTCCCATTTTTTTTTTTTTTTCGATACCTGTATCAACTGCGAACATTTTTTTCCCTATAGGAAGTATATGGGATTTCGTTTTTTACGCAATATTTGGCGAAGGAATGGTGGTAGAAGACTAAATCTGTCGAATTTCGATGCGGCTCCCGAAAACGTGTCAGGGGCCGCGATCAAACTTAATTCGGACATCAGGTTTTCGAGAAAATCGCGATTCTTTTTTTCCTCGGACTTTCATTCTAAGTTGATGCGATTCCGGTTTGATTTAACGCGTAGAGCGATTTTCGTAGTTGCCTCTTAAAAGAAAGGGGGGGTTCTCAGTTGGTAGCAGGTATCGACCGTTTTCTTGGGTTGCGATTTCGTTAAAAAGTGAAAAAAAAAGTGAAAAAAAATCGTCTTGAATTTTATATATATAGATTAACCCTAATTTTTTTCAGATTTTTTGAAGGTCATCTTGAGGTCGCGCAATGACCTTGAAGTTTTTGAAAAGCCCATTTAAGGGCAAAAAATAAGAATTTTTTTTTTGCTAAAAAAAGTATCGCTCCCTATCGGAAATTTTGTGTAGATTACGAATATGAAGTCCAAAATTCATTTTTGTGTACAGTTTTTAAGGTAAAAGAAAAAGCAGCCTAAAGCATTTTCAGTGTATAAAAAATAGGCGTAAAGCTCAAAAACCGAACTCTTAAAATGATTTTGGACTTCATATTCGTAATCTACGCAAAATTTCCGATAGGAAGCGATACTTTTTCAGCAAAAAAAATTCTTATTTTTTGCCCTTAAATGGGCTTTTCAAAAACTTCAAGGTCATTGCGCGACCTCAAGATGACCTTCAAAAAATCTGAAAAAAATTGGGGTTAATAGTATTATAAAAAGGCATCGATTCCCATATCAGGCGTTTTCAAATTCAAAAATTCGCTTTTTTCGGCCCACCCTAACGTTGAAGTATTACGTAACACCGAAAGGGGGGGGGGAGGGGGGGATAGTTGAAATCTTACGATTTCTTACACGGAGGAGGGGGGCGGGGTTGGAAAATCTTACGTAAGAATTTCTAGTATAATTTATTGTTCAGAATTTTTTTAATTTCAAAAGATTAATTTATTTATTTTTATTTATTTATTTAATTTTTTTTAAATTTTCTTACAGAATAAAATAATGAACTCAAATTTGAGTATTACTGCAATTTAAAATCGGAGCTGTAAAAAAAATAAATAAATAAATAAATAAAATAAAAAAAATAAAAAAAAAAAAGCCATAGGCAGTTGAACTGAAAATACAATATTTTACAATTAAAAATTTTTGCTTTTTTTTTAATTTTCCAACTTTAACCTAAAAACTGCTTTAAGGAAGGGGGGTGTAATTCTCTCTTGTTGTTCTCTCAAAAATTTTTTCACAACCGCAATCCACATACCGATAGCCCCTATCGGTATGTGGATTGCGGTTGTGAAAAAATTTTTGCATTTACCGCAGCCAATTTTTTTTTCGATCCCATATTCGTAATCTACTCAAAATTTCCGATAGGGCGCGCTAGATTTTTTAAGGATATAAAAAAAACAAATTTTTAATCAAAAAAGAGTTTTTCGAAGTTTTCAAGGTTCTTGCGCGACCTCAAGACGTAAATTTAAAAATCTGGAAAAAAAAATTTGGACAAGTAACACCAAAAAAGGTACCGATTCCAGTATCAATTCAAAAATTCGAGTTTTTTGGCCCACCCCACTACTGATCCTCTTGCACACCTAACTGATGTGGCCATCAAAAGTCAAGCCCTTTAGCTCCGGCTTTACCTGTTGTGGGTCACTTTCAGGAAAAAATTTTAAATCGCCCGCTCGATCCGCGTTTTTTTCACAAACGAAACGAATCCGAATATTTGCATTAAATATCAGTCCTTTTCTCTAGACGGCGATTTCTTTTCATTTTGTCATCTGAACTAATCCTCGGATTATTGAGATAGTTTCTAAATTACGAACTGCGTTACTATAAAAAAAAAGCAAAAGAAGTAAATTCCAGGGAAAAAAAATTATACTTCAAGGGAAAAAAGTAAAAAGTAACAGAATGTCACTCAAAGTCAATTAATTCATTTCTTCTTTTTTTCCATCTGGAAGGTGATGTTGACGTCAGCATAAAAGGGTTTATTCTAAAAAAAGAAAAAAAAAAAAAACTTCAAAGCGAAAAAAAAAAAAAAAAAAAAAAAAAAAATTCTCTGAGATGGTGTATCATCGTTTCGCGATTAAAGGAAAACATAAATCAGTTTAATCTAAAGGAAAATAGGTGTAAAGAAATTCATTTTGAAACCAATTTCAAGATTAGAGCGTAATGTAATGAGAAAAAAAAAACTTTTTTTTTATTTGGTATCCAATTTTAGCTCCCTTTCGTATATAGGAGCTCTTATTTTTCCGTATGTTTTCCTTCAAGGTCGGAGCTTACATCATAAAATAAAATAAGATGGTTCTTTTTCTCCATTCCTTAAGCATCCGCTTTCCCCTTTAATTATGTAATAAATAAATGTATTATCCTCGAGAAAAATAAGTACTGCGCCGCAATTTTTATTATTGGCATAAAAAAAAACCTATTATTTCCTTGGAAAATTATACCAAAGCTAGCAGTTTCCTCTTTCTATCCCCTCATTTACTCTTTTTGATCGACATATTTTCAAGATCAAGAATAAAAAAAGTTTCAAAGTTTTTTCCTTCGGAAATTTTCTCAGAAAACTTTTATTTTCTTTCTTTTTTTTAATTTTTTCCTTAAATTTTTCTTTCTACGAGTCAAAAAAATGCCGCGGTTTCACCTAGCATTTCCAAAATTATTTCGTTCGTTTTCTTTTTAAAAAAAAAGATAAAATAATGGTTTTACGCGAAAGGGAAATGAAATATATAGTGAAATGTAATCGCGTGACTTGGAAGGTTTTCCACGGCGAAACGAGTTTAAAAATAACTACCCCCGACCACCCACTTTTGAGGTAAGAATTTATAAAGCTTCCCGAAAACATTAACATTTATTTAACGGGTTGTCGAAAAAAAATTAGAAAGAGAAGAATTGAATTTGAATATACGTCGCATTTTTCGTATTTTTTTTATTTTATACAAAAATCGCACCATCAGTGGTCGGAATCTCTTTCTTAGCCGCAAAAAGAAAACATGAAATTGAGCAAACAGAGGTTATCAAAGGTGGTCTGTTTGGAATTGAAATTAATTTGTTTAGAAATTCATCATGGCTGACCCAATATGGCGGTCATCAAAGGGCCAAAATAGCTTTTTTCCTTAAGTAATCAGAAAAAGGCACCATTAAAGCCGAATTTAGAATTTGGAAGTTTCTGAGAGCGCCCTATCTACATACGAAACGGCCCGAAAAAAACTGCTTCAAACATTACAACACACCTCACCTAACCTAACCTAAAAAAACCTAACCAAACAACCTAAACATACGTAACCTAAAGCTAACCTAACCTAACCCAACCTAACCATAACTTTTTATTTTGTGTCGAGGTGGGAAAAATCTTGCATAGACGCCCGTTGTGATCCATCTGGTTTTCAGTCAGGAAATCTAACCTAAACCTAACCTAGCCTAAACCTAAACCTAACCTAAACCTAAGTTAACCAAAACCTAAGTTAACCTAAACCTAAGTTAACCTAAACCTAACCTAAACCTAAGTTAACCTAAACCTAAGTTAAACCTAAGTTAACCTAAACCTAAGTAACCTAAACCTAAGTTAGCCTAAACCTAAGTTAACCTAAACCTAACCTAAACCTAAGTTAACCTAAACCTAAGTTAACCAAAACCTAAGTTAGCCTAAACCTAAGTTAACCTAAACCTAACCTAAACCTAAGTTAACCTAAACCTAAGTTAACCTAAACCTAAGTTAACCAAAACCTAAGTTAGCCTAAACCTAAGTTAACCTAAACCTAAGTTAAACCTAAGTTAACCTAAACCTAACCTAACCTAAACCTAAGTTAACCTAAACCTAACCTAACCTAAACCTAACCTAAACCTAAGTTAACCAAAACCTAAGTTAACCTAAACCTAAGTTAACCTAAACCTAACCTAAACCTAAGTTAACCTAAACCTAAGTTAAACCTAAGTTAACCTAAACCTAAGTTAACCTAAACCTAAGTTAACCTAAACCTAACCTAACCTAAACCTAAGTTAACCTAAACCTAACCTAACCTAAACCTAACCTAAACCTAAGTTAACCTAAACCTAACCTAAACCTAAGTTAACCTAACCTAACCTAAACCTAAGTTAACCTAAACCTAACCTAACCTAAACCTAACCTAAACCTAAGTTAACCTAACCTAACCTAAACCTAAGTTAACCTAAACCTAACCTAACCTAAACCTAACCTACCCTAAATCGTAATGTTACTTTATGATATGAATGCCCGGTCATCAAACTCATCCTTTCAATAGGGGAACGTTCAAGTATTACGTAAGACTTTTTTTCGGGTTTTTGGACCCCCTCCCCCCATTTCGTAAGAATTAGTAAGATTTCTTTGAGCCCCCCCTATCATATTACGTAAGATTTTCGAGGACCCCCCCCCCCCTCTTTTTTTTTTTAGCGCCAATTTTAAATTTGAGTAATATTTTTCTTAAATATTATATTTATAGTTCATACTCATATCCCTGAAGATGGCTACAATTGGCAAAAAAATCTCATAAAAAATAAAGTTTTATTTCTTGAAGTTGTTTGAAAAAAATTTTCAATTTTTCTACTTTAGACATTCGAAAAAAATTTAAACAACTTAGGCCTAATTTTTTGAAATTAAAAAAAAAATCTGAACAATAAGTTATAATGGAAATTCTTACGTAAGATTTGCCAAACTCCCCCCTCCCCCAAGTAAGAAATATTAAGAATTTCGAGTACCTCCTCCCCCCCTTTCGGTCTTACGTAATACTTAAACACTCCCTAGGCACAATTACGCCTTAACCTTAGTGCCGATCAAATCCTGGTTATCCCGAAAGAGAAAAGGAGACATATAGGCACCCCCAGTGACGTTGATGAAGTTTCACGTCTTATGATCACAAAAATAAAAAATTTAGAATTATTAAAAAAATTTTAAAACTTCACAAAATTCAAAGAAAAATTTAAAAAAAAAATGGTTTGCATTTTTATTATCTAAACATTGCATATAAGGCGTTTTTATGTAGCTTAATAGTATAAACAACATTTTCAAGGCGTTTTGCACTTGTTTAAAAAAATTAAAAAGACATTATTTCCCTTTTTTCCCCCATTCCCATCAGTTAAACGACACGTTTAAGGCGTTTTCTGCAGCTCTGTTCTTCAGATAACAAAAAAGAAGAAGAAATCTTTTGTAATTTAGCAAAAAAAAGTTCTCATCCGTTTTCCTATTATTTAAACAGCATAGCATATATAAGGCGTATTCTGTAATTTTATCATGTAACAATAAAAAGGTTTTATGACCGTAAGCTAACTTTTTAGAACCTCTAACGTAATGGCCAGATTAATTAAGTCATTTGACTGTAAAATCCGAATATGAACCTGAATTTCACTGTGGGAAGCGTAAGGATTACGTCTAACCCAGTTAGACGTAATAAACAGAAATGTTACTGAAAATTCACCACGATTTCCTA
Source organism: Liposcelis bostrychophila (assembly GCA_037577465.1). Lineage (NCBI taxonomy): Eukaryota > Metazoa > Arthropoda > Insecta > Psocodea > Liposcelididae > Liposcelis > Liposcelis bostrychophila. Next base: position 12,286,135 of record CM075211.1, on the reverse strand, counting down.
TCAATATACATTTCCTAACGTCGGAAGTCAACTGACGTATCACCATCGTAAATCTGATTCAAGATATGTTGTTTGTGTCACGTGACCGCAAGTTTGCGCAAAATATGAACGTGTAAATTTTTGGTCATAAAACTTTCATAAAGAACTAGTCGAAATAGACTATCTCCAGTCCTACTTAGATTTTCAGCGTACCCGTAAAAAAAAAAAAAGAAAAAAAAAAAAATCTTATTTTGTAAATCTATGATCTAATCCTCGAATTTAAAGCGTTTTCTGAAACTAATAATTGTTCACAAAGCAAACGGGGCTGGTTGAAAGTCTCGATTAAAATGCCAGGGCAATCTCCCTATGAAGAAATTTTTAGCCTAAAATTGCGCTGAAAGTACTGAGCAATTTTTATTGCTTTTCATACGAGAATAATGAGCGCCCAAAATAATTTACTTCAAAATAAATCTGAAAAAAAAAAAAAAAAAAACTAGAATGCGTTAAAAATATTTAGCGATGCGACTTGGTCCGTAAATATTTTTTAATGGAAATATAATTTTTTTTAAAACGGAGGGTACTTAAGAGCTGAGGTCATTCCCGTTTTTTGAACCGCCATCACTTTTCGCTTATTAACCAGTAGATAATGAGGGTCTAGCCGACGGTTTCGGGAATTTTTAAATTTTTCCGACAAAAACTTGAAGTGCTATAAAAACTCATTAAAAAGCGGAAAAGCGTCCCCATCCATTCCCCATTATCGAGGCTCGTAGTTTAAACGTTCATTCACCTTAAAAATAATTTAAAGAGTTTCCGGGGGAAAAAAATTATTACTTTTAAACCCGAGTGACCTTAGACGTCCCAACAATGTGGTTAGGCTTCTTCTGCGTAGACGTTTTCCAAGCAAACAATTCATTTAAGTGTTAGTTAGGGTCAAGTCCATTATATTGGCAACTAACAAATTTTAAATTTCTCAACCCCGGAAGTCGGCATCCCTAATCCCGAAATAAGGTTAAATTTTTTTTCAAATGTTTTATTCCATGGAAAAGCGTAACAACTTGAGCTGAAACGTCGAAAAATTCCGATAAAGACAAAACCGTGACATACAGTAACAGATTTTCTAATTTTTTTTTCTTCTGAAGGACAGTCATTTCTTTTTTAAATTTTCCGCAGATCTCCGACCTAACCTAACAAAACGTAAAACCTAACCAAAACTAAACGTAAAACCAAACATAACCTAACCTAACCTAAAACCTAACCTAACCTAACTTAAAACCTAACCTAACTTAAAACCTAACCTAACCTAAAACCTAACCTAACCTAAAACCTAACCTAACCTAAAACCTAACCTAACTTAAAACCTAACCTAACCTAACCTAAAACCTAACCTAACCTAACCTAAAACCTAACCTAACCTAAAACCTAACCTAACCTAACCTAAAACCTAACCTAACCTTACCTAAAACAACCTAAACCTAAAAACAACCTGAAACAACCTAAAAACCTAACCTAAAAACCTAATCTAAAACCTAACCTAAAACCTAACCTAACCTAAAACAACCTAACCTAATAGCTAACCACCCGAGTTCCGAACCCGGACCCTCAGGTTCGCGAGCCCTGACTTCTACTGTTTGCGCTATCTGACTGCCAGGTAGCTTGAACTGTGTTTTTTTGTAAAGCTTAACAGCTGTACAGCTTAACCGAAATGGGAGTCTAGATTCGTCACCTGCACAAAATTTCCGATTCAAAATTACTGTTTCTCCAAAAAAAAAAAAAAAAAAAAAAAAATTAATTTTTTTTGTTCTTAAGGGAATTTATTGGCCTTTAAGCTCAAATCGGCATGCTTTCTCGTCTATTAAAAAATTGGGGGAAAAAAATTAGGTTTCATTTGTGAATCAGGGATCACAGTTCTGCACAGGCAACTCGGAAAAGTGATGTCATGTCATCGTACTCACATGTGAAAAAAAAAAAAAAAAAAAAAATTCCTCCTACATTTTTTTTTTGAATGGATAGTGCGGTCCCGTTTGCGGTTATTTTTTTAAATGCCATTTTCGAAATGAAAGGGCTTGGTATTTATCGAAAGAACTCTTAAAACCTTTTGTAATATTAAAGTCGAGGTCGAAGCTGAATCTCTGACCGCTACTAAAATTCGGTTTATTGAAAGGTCACAACGGGGGTAGGCCTATGCAAATTTGCCCGACGGAAATTTTATTACGCCGCAATATAAATAAAAAGAGATCAAGAACCCCACATATACGTTAATGACCCCATTTCCCCGATCGAAAAATGCAATGAATCATTAATGGGAAACCTCTCGATATTTTTCTTTACTCTTTGTTTTTTTATTTTTATTTTCGAAACGTGGGAGAAACGGTTAAAAATAAACTTCCGTTTTATTTTTAAAAAGTCTATAATTTCCATAAAAGTCGAACTACGGAAAAATGATTTATTTGTTTACATTTTTTTTTTTTTTTTAAATAAAAAATCATATATGTCACATACTTACATTTTCCCTTTCAAACCTTTCGGGAGCGATCTATGTCAATCTACCGTGACAGAACCCTTTAGTTAAATCAACTGAATAAATTGACAAAGAGTAATGCGGGTTATTCAGCTGCTGCCACAATGGACATCGTTTTGATTTTCGCCGGAAAAAAAATTTCCGATATTTATTTTAAGAGTTTCTGCTGGAGGAAATCGCATCGTGATTAGGAAACTTTTCAAAGTTAAAATTCTTGTAATAATATTCTTAAAAGAATTTTTAAAAAAGCAAAAAAAAAAAAAAGAAAAAAAACCGTAGGAAACGTTTTAAAACGGGATTGCGATCGGAAATGTGACAGGAGAGAAGGAAATTAAAAAGTCGGAATATTGCATTTTTTGTGTTAAAATCTCTTTGAGGCCGTTCCAAAAAAAAAAAAAAAAATTCGATATACTCAGGCTACACTAAGATATCAAAAAACAGTTAAACTTTAAATTTTTTTTCACGTCTTGAGATTGGTATGTTCAGCTTTTTGGAGGAAAAAAAAAATTAAAGAATTTATTCTTACAAAATCGATGTCAGAACTTGTGTGAGTACAGAAGTAGAAATGCATAACAAAGCGCCTTAAATATGATGTTTAGATAATGGCAGTACAAAAACGCCTTTCATATGATGTTTAGATAACCGATTGCACGCATTAATTCATTTTTTTTTTTTTTTTTTTACGTACGGTAAATCTTCCAAGATTTTTGGAATATACGTGGGGGGGAATTGACATTTTATGTGTAGGGGTAGTTCCGGTATTACGTAAACATAATATTCCATTTTCCTTTTCCCAGTTGTAAGAAATAGTAAGATTTTCTTAACCGCTCCCCCGCCCCCCTTCTGCATTACCTACAATTTTCAATTTTCTTCGATTTTTCTTGTTTTAAAATTTTTATCCTGACCTTTGTTTGAAATACTTTATTTTGAAAAAAAAAAAAAAAGAAAAAAAAATTTGTTTCATCGAATTAATTTTTTTTTTTTTTTTTTTTTTTTTTTTATCAAAAATTATGTGCATCGGATGTTCTACCGAAGAATTTGAGGCTCTTAGCTGATCGTTCTCTTGCAACTTAAACATGGACGCAGCTTTGTTTATTTTTTGTAAAAAAGTTTTCAAAAGTCCAATTGGAACCTAATAATTATTTTCAAAATATGGGAGCATTCCACTTAGCATTTCCCACAACTTTTGTCACATGAAAATTCACTTTTATAATTATTTAATTAAAATTTTATTAAAATGTTTATAAACTTTACGAAAATAATTCGCAAAAATTTAAACATGTTATTGTTTTGTCCACAAACTTCGGTTTTTTTTAAAAATTTTATACCGTATTTATTTATTTATTTATTTATTTATCTATTTATTTCGAGAAAAAAAATAATAGAAAATTAGTTTCCGTTTCTAAAAGGTTTTTTTCTGTTTAAAACCAAATTTTTCGGTTACAAAAAAATCTAAAATCTAAACATACGGTTTTTCGCTAAATGGTAGGAAAAAAAAAAAAAAAAAAATTCGATATACTTCGGTTACACTAAGATTAAGATATCAAAAAACGGATGAACTTCAAATTATTTTTCTTTCACGTTTTGGGATTGGTATGTTCACCTTTTTGGTGGGAAAAAAAAATTAAAAAATGCACTCCTACAAAATCGATGTCTGAACTTGTGCGAGTATAAAAGTAGAAATGCATAACAAAGCGCCTTACATATGATGTTTAGATAACCGAATGACTACCGAACCGAATTGAATAGACTACCGAACTGAACTTGGTACCTAGTACAAAAAAAAAAATAAAATAAAATAAAATAAAAATAAAAAAAATAAAAAATAAAAAATAAAAAAGTCGAAATGGGGACGCTTCCTGCAAAATGTCTGTCTACAGTTAGGCTATATAAGATGCAAGTTTTCAAGTCCTAAATGCGAAAGATCGTGCTAAATTCCAATTCAAAACTCGAAAGAAAAAAAAAATCGAATTTCACATCACCCTGCTATGTTGAACTATTTCAAGGTTTTCTTTTTTTCATCAAAAAAAAATTCGAATGCAACGATTAAAATCCCATGCGATATCAAATAAATATTGTATAGCATTCGAACTCTTTTAATATGGAAATGAACCAGATTCCCTGAAGGATTTATCTAATTTGACTTTTGTCTGAAACAAACCTTTTTCGTTCTTTTTTTTTCGGGAAAAAAAATCTCTTTTTACCATTTTTTTTTTCCGATCAATTCTGAGAAGAAAAAAAAAGTTAGTCGAGAAATAAGATGAGTTCACCAATTTTTAAACTAAAGGGATGTCATAAAAACGGGGAAGGAAACTTCTTTAATCAAGGAAAACTAGTATTCATCACCATATGGGACGAGCATGTCGCCTTTATAATTAATCAAATCGAAGGATGGAAAAACATGTTTCCTTTCGTAGAAAATTTAAATATATCACGGAAAGCCTTAAAGCTGGAATTTTAATTGACGCGCATGTCCGTCCGACAGAAAACCTTGATAAGCTGATAGTGCTCACGGCATTATCTCCGGTAGTCGGATAACAAGAGGTCAAAGGACGGAATAATGAAACGCTGATATGAATCATCTCATTTAAAAAAAAAAACATTTTAGGTACCCTTTTTGGACAACCGCGCTGCAAGAGTGTTTAGTTTAGACTGGAGAAAGTGCAAAAAAAATTGTTACGGTACTTATACATAAAAAACATATGGTGTCTACCCTTATTTCAGTCGGCGTCCTGTTAGAATTGCTAAAGGAGTTAAACTTTTTATTGCTTTAAAAAAGAAGAGATCTTGCAGATGCACTGTTTCTCTACAGATTCTGCAACAATTTGGTTGATTGTCCTGACTTACTCTCTCTATTGAATTTTCATGTACCTATTCGAGTTACTAGGCAAAAAAAAAAAAAAAATTATATTTTAACATCAGTAGAATTGTCATCTCGTTTCTTTTCTCTTATTAATAGATTAACAACCTTCTACAATAATTTAACGTAGGACAATCATGACTTAGAACTTGATCCCTTCTACATGTCCTTTAGTAGTTTTAAAAAATCCGTCACAGAGCTTTTCTCCTAATTTTATTTATCTCTTTGTTTGTTCCCCCCCCCCCTTCCTTTAAAACAAAATTTGTAAGAGGGCTGTCTTACCGGCCGGTTAATTTTAATAAAAATATAAATAAATATAAATGGCTGCTCGAAGTACAGAAATTCACAGATAGCTCTAACTGAACTACACACTACACTAACGACTGGGATCTGTTAACATTTCAGACTTTTGACCGCTTTAAATGGGGGAGGCAGACGCCGAACTCGTCCGTTGGAGTCGCTAGTAATTCGTCGTCTGCTATAACGGTCGCATTGTTGTTGTCCAATCAGTTTGAGAGTAAACAAAGTTTTTATTGGACGACAACAACGTGACCGTTATAGCAGACCATATTCACTAGCTAACATGGCGGATGATTTTCGCGTCTGTCTTCCTATTCTAAACTATGCTGAAGAGAATTCAGGAAGCAACGTTGCTTTAATTTAGCCTCAAGCCACTCTGGAAAAAGGTCACCTGATTGCGTTCAGCAAAGCTGCTCCTCCGGAGTTCTTTTGCTGAAATGGCGGCAAGAGAAAAATTAACTACTAAGGGAACGTTCAAATATTACGTAAGATTATTAGGGGGGGGGGGTAAGCATCAGCCATCTTCGCCATAAGCTAAGTATTGCGAAATGTCTTACAACCGGGGGGGAGGGGGTCCAAAAACCCGGAAAAAAGATTTCTTTGGCCATTTGGTCTCCAGTTTAAAACCTAACCGTCTAACCTAACCGAACCCAACCCAACCTAACCTAACCGAACCCAACCTAACCTACCTAGCCTAACCCAACCCAACCTAACCTAACCTAACCTAACAAACCCCAATGACTCCTCTAAGGACTCTTATGCCCCCCCCCCTCACTTGGAAAAATTACTTATCCGTGTAATTTCCCTATTCTTTATGTCGTAAGCATCCATACGGTGCCCCCCCCCCCCCGAAAAATTTCGAGTCCCTCCTGTCCTCTCGATCAGACTACTGAACGGACGTAGAGTGGAGACATGAACTTAATACCGGTCCTGTAACTTATTGCATGATATACTAATAAAGTATCCAAATTATTATCTAATGGAGACAAATCACAGTTATACACGAAAAATGTAGAACAAGAAGACGCTTTAACTTACTAAATTTTTAAAACTGCTTATTCAGTCAGGTCGGATTTTTTATAAGCCTCCTACGCTTAATCATGCACAAAATGTACAAATTCGAAATGCGAGCAATAAGTGTGTCTAATTTGCTAATCAGCGCCCGTCACGTTAGATTGATCACGAGAACTACCATCAGAATATCCACTTTGCTGACCGTAAAACCTCTCTAAATAGCATTTGAAAATGATTACGATGAAAATTAGGAGCTCTGATTGTGCAAACATATGCTTCGCTTAATTGAAGCTCATCTAAGGGATTGTGGACATGCTATATTGTTAATTCCTGCCGGTGTTTTGACCCATAAAAACTAAAATAAAACGATATTCGGGTCTCTGGAACATTTTTTCACGAGTCTTAAAAAATTAAAGCCATGAATCATGCACCGCTGTATTTATTCCCACGTTTTTTTTTTTTTTCACTTTTTTTTATAGTTCATTCATTCGCATTCTCAAACAACAAGTGATGCAACAGGAAACGCAACCAAGGTTATCGACACAAGAGGATCGATCTCAAGAGGATTGGCCATTTCATTTTTTTTCTCAGAAAAAGAAAAAAAAATTGCTTTGCGTGCAGTGAAAACTATATTTTCTATTTCGATAACACAATATTTGTCAAAAAGGTTTTTTACCTCCCCGAGAAATATACAAGCAAAATAAAAAAGGTTCAATATCCTTCTTACATTTATATTAAGTCTTCTTGAAAGACGGTTCGTTGATCCTTTACATCCCTTGAGGACATTTTGAAAATTTATTTTCGGACTAATTCTGGATTCTTTTTTTTTTTTTCTTTTTCGAGTTTAATCATTCAAAATCGAACTTAATCCCTTAAACGAACCGAACGTAACCGGTTTCTTTTTCTTTTTTATTTAAAAATTTACCGATGTCAAACAAATTGCACCCGTCGTCGCCATGGTAATGATTAGTGTGACGTCATTAAAGAAAAGACAATGAGGCGTCGTAGAAAATAAATACACAGCACGTTTTCATTTCGCTGATTACCCCCGGGTTGGTTAGTTTTTTTTTTTTTTCTTTCAAATACAAAAATTGCGATGGGGACAGAAAAGAAAATTATTTGAAAGGGACTGGGAACGAGAAGTAGAACACATTCGATTTTATGTAACAGAATCGGATTTTCAGTTTCTATTGATGTCGATGATACAATGCAACCAGGCAATCTATATTCGGAAATGAGAATAATTGAAAAGTTTTATAAATGCGAGAGAAAGGTCGGGGAAAAGAAGAGGAAGAGAACTATATGGATGCGTGTTATCGTAGTAGGAACGTACGATGTGGTTGGAATATTATAAGAGGTTATTGACGATGTTTGAGACACAACATAGCACTCTGTCAATACCGTGAACTAGGGAAGTTTGAATCATTGAAAGCACCCAAAATTTACTTTAAAGTATTAACCTGTAATACTCAAAAAAAATTGATTTTTAATGGCAAAGTAATCAGGAAATTAAAAAAAAAAATAGTACATTGCATATAAGGTGAGGAGGTACGGCTTGGACGTCAAGACTGGAGTAGCATTCAGCACGTCTCGACTGGTGGCTTGCACGTATCGACTGGTAGCTTGCACGTATCGACTGGCACCTTGCACGTCTCAACTGGTACCTTGCACGTAGAGATTGCAAATTCCCGACATATTTCCATTCCCGGGAATCGAGAAATCAAGTTTTCGAAAAAAATAACAATCCCGGGAACAGGATTTCGCGTTTAAGGTAGCTTTTTCATTTCTCGGGAATCGAGAAATTGATATTTGGATTTAGGGAATCCCGGGACTTCATTCAGAAAAGAAAAAAAAGAAAATCCTGATTTCCGTATTTTTTGGAATTTAAGTTCGTAAATAAGCGGAACGATGAGATAAAAATTATTTCCATGTTGTTCATAAAGGGCACGCTTCAGGCAAAAAAGGAAAGCATGTAAAAAAAATAAAATTATCTGTTTTATAACTTTTTTCAAAAATGTTGAAAATTTTATGTGACAAATGATCAAAAAGTTGATAAAATTCACACTATTTCCGTTCCCGGGAAAAAAATTTGTCAATACCGAGAATCGGGAATTCTCGAAAATGAGAACAATTCGATTCCCGGGAAGCGGGATTCCCGGCAATTAAAAAAAATTATTTCCAAGAAATTTTGTCGGGAAAAAATCGATTCCCGTCCAGGAAGATTTCTCGGGAGCAATCTCTACTTGCACGTCTCGACTGGTGCTTTGCACGTCTCGACTCGTTACGACACTCTCAATTCGTCCAAGTTGAAACGAGTCGAGACTTGCAAACTACCGACGCACCTGGTTTTTAAAGTATTCTTCCATCACGAATTATAAAAACAAAACTGTAAATGGCGATTTTTAAAAACACCCTAGTGCGAGAAATTTAATTTTCTATTTATGAGTATTGTTGAAAAAAAAAAAAAAAAATATTATGGGGAATTTTTTTTTTTGCAACTCTTGACTTTCACCGTTAAGGGGCTAGTCTTTTTGAGGAGAAGTTCTCAATTGCGTTTATGACACCCTTCTTCTTATATTGCGAACATTTTTTTTACAAATATGTTGGTTAATTGCTTCATATATTTTAAAAAGACAATTCAATACCCGAAAACATCCTTAAAAATGAATGTCATTTAACAGTACCGAATTTTTAGCTGAGTTCTTGAACCGAAATTTTTTTACTCAAAAAGCGTGAATCTACTACATATAGCGAGCGGATCCGAAGTAATCTCACTTCAAAAAAACAGTCAGGGGATTATGAGGCATATCCCTACGTAGGATTACGTCCAGAATTAACAAAATCTTAATTTATTTATCTTCCTTTTTCGTTTTCTTATTTGCTCTTAACATATACTTCAAAAATTTAAAAAAATCGAACGAAGGTATTGCTCCCACACAAAAACTGATATCTTTTTGAAATCCTTCAAACATCTACGATGTTTGAAAAAGTTTATCTAAAATTATATCAAATCTTAGTTTCAAAAAATGTATTAAAAAAAAATTTTTTTCAATAAAATTTTAAATGAACGATTGAATGAAAAAACGTTTTATTTGCCTTCGCTTTTTTTTTGGACTTTTAAAACAATGCATTAAATTAAATTCTTCCCTCCTTTACATCTTCTTTTTATACTAAAAAAATAAATAAGTGCCAAATTAACTTAATCTTCAAGACAAAAGCTCCTGACCTTTAGGACCAAATGAAATTTTAAATAAATTTTTTTAATAATCAAAAATCATCGAAATGTTCGTTTCAAAAAATTTTAATGATCCCCCTAAATCCTCCAAGCCCTAATATTAGTCCACGTGGCCCCCCTTTTCAATGAAATTTTATCAAAAATCTAAAAAATCTAAAAAATTTTCTCTTTTTTCTTAAAATTAGTAAAAATTTTACGATATTTTGTAAAAAATTTCCTTATAAACATTGAAAATTTTAACAAATAAGGATCATCAAGAATTTTTGATAAAAATTTTATTGAAAAATTTATTTAAAATTTTATAAATACTCGTTTTTTTTAATTATTTTTTTTTATGTTCTGTGTCCACAACACCAACCGGACAACCGGACACGACAAAACCATCATGGTGCGCCCTAAGACGTAGTCCTGCGTCAAAAAATTTCCCTCTTTCCTTGCGTTTTTTTTTTTTTTTTTTTTTTTTTTTTTACAACTCCAAGGTCACAGTTTTAACAGGTTTTTAAAAATAAGGGTAAACATCGAAACATCAAAACACCAAAATCCTATTAAGGAGCATAGGAAGGATTTAGGGCCCTTAGTACCAGAATCGTCACCGAAATATATGCGGGGTGCACGTATGAGGAAAATCATTCCCTTCAAAAAGCATTTGGAACACATTATGGATAAATATAAAGGTGAATCACGGTATCAGATTCCAGACTCACATTCCCTCTTATCGGGGGAAAATAACCGCCCACGATTGCTTTTCGTCTGGCACACTGAACTGAACTGCAAACTTTAAATGTCGGTCGAAAAGAATGAATGGCTTTTACTTAAATACGTGGGTGGTGAACATTAAAAATCTCTCAAGGCGGTTTAAAGCTCAATGTGGCGCATTTCATTAATTACACAGAATGTATTTGGGATTAAGCAAACGCACAAGGTGGAAAAAAAAAAAAAAAAAAAAAAAAAAGAAAAGAGAAATGGTTTGTGTGGGGATGAAAATTCCCATTGCGTGCTTGATAAGCGATTGCAATTTTTTTTTTATTTTTTTTTTGTTTTCTTTTAAGAAACATTTAAAGACGTGAAAACACTTCGGTCTACACATTTTAAAAACAACATCGAGAAACTTACCCCTTGCTTGAAGGAGTTTCTTCTGTCGATCCTGGTCATTTGTCGACACTCTAACTTGGTCGTGATCGTGGAGATTAAGTGGTGGGAACACCGCTAAACAACGAAAAAAAAAAAAAACTCCTCGTTACAAAAGGCCGAAAATAAAGTTAATTTTTTCCATATTTTGAAAAATAAAGACAAAAAAGAAATGAGAACTTTTTTTTTTAAAGAAATAAAAAATTCCGCTGAACATGAAAGTTTTATTCGTAGAAAGTAAACAAGAGAGGTTGGGAATTTTAAAAAAAGAAAAAAAGAGAGAGAGAGTGCTAAATGATTAAGAACAACAGAAGCAAATTATGGTTGCATACACTTTTTTTTCATGTTTTCTCGTTTTTAAAAAAATAAAAATAGCGAAGAATTTTCAGCTCTCTTCCTGTACAATCTTGCTGTAATTAGTTCCTTTGTTTCAAATTTTATAAGAACTATTATTCCCTCAAAAGAAAGAAGAAATCGTTTATTAGAGCGGAAGTCATCGTAAATTATACGCAAGAATAACCTTTTCACTTTTCATTTTATCCCGTCTTTATTTTTCGTTTTCCATAAATAAATTTTGCAACCTTGCTCTGTTTATTTTCATGCTACGAAAATATCGTGAATGAACTTTTGACGGTGATTTTTTTTTTTTTTTTTTTTTTTTTTCCTTCCGCAAAATGATTTAGGTTCTTTTCTCTTAAAGCTAATGAATAATTTTTTAAAATATGTAGACCATGATATATGGAATGAAATTTTGATAAATCGTCGATTTTTTTTTTCATCGATAAAATTTTCATTCGTATTCCTCCCAAGCTGCGAATTCGAAACATTATTAATTTTAATTTATGTTTAGCTTGTGAAACCGATGGTTTTAAAAGTTTTATAAGTTAAAAAATTTTACTTTCTTATTTAACTATAACCTAAACAGTACACCAGTGGTGGCCCGTATAGCCTAGTTCATAGCGCGCTCGACTCTCAATCATGAGATGTGACGAGTCGTGCTTCTATCCTAGTTCACAGCTAGGAATTTTTCTCAGGTCAAAACTAGTGCGCTAGTCAGAAAATCAACGGTCACCACCCCTCGGAAGGCAATGGCAAACCACCGAGCGGTAACTGCCTAGTAAAATCTCTCAAAAATAACCGTTCGGTTTTATGTTCGCCCGATGATATTAAGATATTGTCCACGAAAATCATTCCAAACAGTTCACATAACATAGCACATAGGTCAGGGTTAACCAGATAAATTAATGAATTTTCCTAAATTAATAGAATTTTAATTAAGAGAAGGTTTCATGCACATAGTCCCTTTCTGCATTGAAGTATCGCGAGGAATGGCTTTTTTGTTAATATTTTGCTTTCTAAGCAAAATATTGAAATTCTGTACACATAAGACCCTAGGTAATAATTTTCCTCATCTTTTGACATAAAATTCATATTTTTTCAGGTGAAATTGAAGCCATTATTTTGTTTCAAAAATTTTTTTATAATTTTTTTTTTCAAACCCAAAAGCCGGCTTTAATTTCTTTTGGAAAAATGTGAACTTGGTGTCAAAAAATAGAGAAAAACATTGTTTAGGGTTTTGTGTATACAAAATTTTGATTTTTGGCCTGGGAAGAAAAATATGTAAAAAACAGCCATTCCTTCCGGCATCCGTAAAGCCTCCTCTTAACTTCCGTTATAAGACCACAAAACAAGAGAGAGTAAAAATTTTACCTGGCCAAAGACGACAGCCGCGGGGATTCGAACACCGATCTCTCACTATCGCGGCGAGTGCTCTACCATTAAGCTACGTCTGAGCACTCGCCGCGATAGTGAGAGATCGGGTGTTCGAATCCCCGCGGCTGTCGTCTTTGGCCAGGTAAAATTTTTACTCTCTCTTGTTTTGTGGTCTTATAACGGAAGTTAATTAAAATTCTATTAATTTAGGAAAATTCAATAAAAAAGATCATAAGTTTCCCCCCCCCCCCCCCTTTAAAAACAGATAAATTAAAATATTGACATGGACAGTGGTCCCCTTAATCGTTACACTCAATATTTCAGCCAATAACTTTAAATCCTTGAAAGAGCGCCTAGCCGTGTTACCATCACTACTTGTCCCGAAGCCAGACTTTGGTACGTCTACTATAAGTCCGGTTAAAGTTTTAAATCTTTCTTGCAATTTCCTTTTTCCTTTCTTCAAAAATATCTCTTTTTGCTTTGAGAACTTATAAAAGAAATCACACAGAAATAAATATGAGTTGAGTTCAAATTCAAAACCAAGCTTAATTTTATAAGAAAAATTGACTGACCTTCCATATTTTAATATGCAAAAAAAAAAAAAAAAAAAAAAAAAAAAAAAAAATTATATAAGTACTAGTAGTAGGTATTAAAGGGGAATTCTGACCCAACAGCAATGCTGTCGGTCAAACGCTGATGTGAAAGTGATGTTTGTATTTGACCAAATTATGTTGGTAAAAGTGATATCTCTGTTGGCTGTAATCTAACCCAACATAACCTAACCTGACCTGACCTGATCTCTATCCTGATTTTTCTGCTGTTACTCTACTGTAACCTAATCTGACTGCTGATTTGGCTGTCAGCATTCTTGTGGGCCAAAATCCCTCATAATACCTACTAAACTGTACCAGCTAAGGAATTGAGGGACTACTAAGCGGGAACCAAAGGTCACACAAACGAATAAGGGAACCGGTGTTTCTGCTAATTATACTGGAAGTCATTTTCGAATGGAATGAAAAAATATGAAGGGCACAAAGGAAAAGTCAGATTCGGTTGGGTAAAGTTGAACTGTTTTCACAGCAGACCGTATATAAGCAATCTAGGCAAAACAGTCTTGGGAACAAGTCCGTATTCAACCTACAGGAATAAATTGGGCAGTCAAAAAGAAGAGAGTTAAAACTTTCAAACATCAACAGCAGTTGTTCAACTGCAAAAAAGTCATCAAAGTGAAGAAGATTTAAGAACAAAACTTTTAGAAAAAATACATCAAGTTAATGTTTAAAAGGCTGTCGAATATAACCCTTTTCTGATTAAAAATAAAACGGAGAAAAACAAAAATAACAAAAATTGATTAAAAATCACTAATGGAATTCTTGAGCTATTAAAAAACTCTCATCCAGGATCGATCTTATTTGTGGGATTTTGGAACAAAAGGATAAATGATCTAAAACAACCTCATTTATCTGCCGACAGGTTTCGGCAATTCCTTCATCAGGGCTAAAATAAAAACAAAGATAAATCTCATGAGAAAATACATTATGGATGAAATAAACAATTTCGTAGTAAATAACGATTCGAAAAAATTAACACATATTTAAAATAAAACAGAAATGGAAAATTAAATCCTAACCTCACACCTTAAGGAGGCAGTTTAAAACTGTTACCACATTTAGTCATATTTTTGATATGGTATCCGCTGTTGTTTTTTTTTTTTTTTTTTTTTTTTTTTGCGTCTCTAAACAGTCTGAATGTTATGAAAAAGTTTAAGTTACCTTTGGGAAGCACAACTTCCGGGAGAAGACTCAAAATTAGAAAACTATGGAACAAGGATATTCTAATATGTATAATAAACGATAATTGAACTGAGAAGCACTATTTTCAGGGTGTCTAGACGTAGAATAATTATTTTCTTTATACGTGAATGAAATCCCCCTTTTATCAGTGTCTTCTGCTTCGAAGATATTAGCTTCATAACAAACCAAAAGTGCCTCATTAAATCACACCACCTGCATGATATTTCACAAATATCATGCCTCTGACGTCATCAGCAACAAAAATATTTTCTTTTTGATGCAAGGCAAGTGTGCCAACCTAAAAAGCAATATTATTGTCAAAAATTCCTCTGCAGGCGTGCCATTTATAAAGAAAAAGATTCTTTCATTGATTAAAGCATTATGGGTAAAATAACACCTCGGAAATTCTTTATTCGAATTTCGACTCTGTGTTATTTCCACGGCCATATAGACAGGTCCGGAAACTTCCCATGTTGTTCATGCCCCGCTTACTACGAACATTATAGTTTTCGCGTAGTTAAGCGTAGTTAAGCGGGACAAGATTATCCATGTATAAGGGATAGTAGTTTCCGGACCTGTCTATACGGCCGTTGTTATTTCACCCATAATGCCCTAGTAATGATATATACTATCTATAATGATATATACGCGTAACGTTTCAGAGTGAAAAACCGTTAAAAATTCCAAGCTGTCCAATTCCAAGACTTTGCAGTATCACGCTATTTTTTTACAGCTCCCACAAGCTAAGCATTGAGTAAGATTTTTCGGGCTAAAAAATTGGTTTATGCAGGAAACCAGATTTTCGTGACGGCAAAATAAAAGTAGGCGCTTTTCAAATCTGAGAAACTACTTTATGTTTTTTGAGCCGTAGAATCCGGAAATGGCCATAAAAATTACGTACTGAATCGGAAAAAACCCGATATCTCCAGTCTCCACATCAATTGATAATTAATGATAACAGTTAAAATTGATAATTGACCTGGAGATATCGGGTTTTTCCCGCAACAGTACGTTATTTTTATGGTCATTTTCGGATTCTACGGGTCAAAAAATTCTCAGATTTAAAAAGGTCCGACTTTTATTTTCAGGTCACAAAATCGGACTTTTTTCATAAACCTTTTTATTTTTTTAAGTTGGCAATAGAATTTTTCGTGTTTTAAGTCTAGACACCCTGACTACGTCAGATCCTGACAGTATTTCTCGACTAAAACTTCTAGGATCTGACTTAGCAAACACTGTTAGCTCGTTTTCAAACATTCAGTTTAACGCAATTGTACCATTATCTTGTTAATAAAAAAAAAATAGTTTTCCCATTACGGTATCCAGGTGACCCTCGCCCAACGAAAAGGATTCGTTTCCCCGAAATTTCACGTGTTTAACAGATTATTTTTCCCGAACTGGAAACAAAGGGAAGTACGATCGGAAAGTAATTTATCAAGGTTAAAATCCGAACTTTAACATCGAAACCACCAGACAAAGTAACATCCCTAGCAATTACTTTATTTATTTATTCATTCTGGTCCATTCATTCGTTTTCTAAATTATCACTTTAAGAGAAAGCTAAGGTAATTCCAAATGTTGATTCTCCCTCAAAGAAAATAGTAGGAGGTTTTTGTTTCCGCAAAAAGAAAAAAAAATTCATTTATCTTGTAAAACACGAAAGATAAAGCTTCAAATTTTAACCTTTAACATTTCTTAATATTTTTATTAAAGTCGTTATGCAAATTTTCATCGCTTCTTCTTCCTCGCAACCTAATTTTTGTATAATGAAAAATGTCAATATCGGCGAGGGAAAAATAATATCAAGGTAAAAATAAACTTCTTTAGCCTTTTCTTTTCTAAAGCTTCCCCCCGTTTTTAAAATTGTATATATAAAAAAAAATTATGGTACCGTATATATTTTGCCGATTAAAAAAGAACGAACATAAAAAAAAAATGTTTTCCTTGATTTCGGTAGGTAATCAATCCTCCAAAGCTTTAATAAAATAAATAGGTAAAACATTTTAACGATTCAAATAAAGATGTCTATCGCTTTAAATTATCCGGCTCGTTAGCTCGTTATGCTTATGTTAATTTAACTTTATTCGAATGTAAACTGAAAGTAATTGATTAAGTAATTACGTCTTACGGACGAGTTTCGAGATTCTTTTTTTTTTTTAAATTTTATTTTTATTTTTTTGTAACTTTTTCGAAAGCTTTTCCGTATGTATTATATGACATGCATAAATAAATGAAGCGAGAAAAACGCCCCCTCAAAAAAGAAATCCTTGCTTTTGCGTTGGAGGTTTTAAAATATTTCAAAAACTGAAATCCACCGTGGAAATCTCGTACGATTTTCCCGGAGCTTTTAATTTCGTTTTCCTCATATTTTAATCGATAAATCTTTTTCAAAATCCCTTTTTCCGCAGAAATTTTTGACGAAGAAGCGGTTTTAAACTTTTAAAAAATGTTTCGGACCTTTTTTTTTTTACGTCAGAGATGATGACATCGGGGTGAGAGAAAAAAAATAATATTAGAACACATGTTCAAGTTCTCACCATGCAGATCGCATGTTTAACGCCTTTTATTCCGGTAAGAGTAAAAAAGGGGAAAAAAATATATTTATGACTCCCGTAACGTTAATTTCACACAAAAAAAAATGAAAATATACTTGCCTTTTTTTCCACCCCCGGGCATGACATAGCTAGGCCTTGCCGTAGGGGCGGACGAACTCAGCCAACAATAAATGATGAAGTCGGTAAAATCCTGTTAAAAAAATAAGCGGATGGCGCCGTCTTATCGAAAATGAAATATTACAAAGCTTCGAAAGCTTCTCTGCTTTTTTTCAAGTTCATTCCAAGTTTCCGATTTTGATTTCTGAAACGAAAAAAAAAAATAAATAAATAAATAAATACATAAAATAAAAATTTGATTTTCTTCGTGAATTTGAAAAGGTTTCGTCGACCTTTTCATGAATATTTTAGGAATAGATTTTTCGTCCCTTGTCATTTTTCATTCTTGTAATTAAGATCTCGTTGAAAAAAATTTTACCGTTTTATCTTCGAGTCGTAAAGTATAAACTAATGAGAATTTTTTTCTCCCCTCCGTAAAGTAAAACCGACATGGAATTTACAAACTTAAAACAAGGGAATTCCGCGTGTGGGCGAAACAAACACCTTTTAAATTGGTCCCCTCGAAAGATTATTTTGAAAGGCCCCTTCAGAATTCTACAAAGGACATTCATCAATTCAAAACACTGTGTTAATGATCCCTTCGGTTATTAGTCGAAACTGTTAATAATGAAATCAATGAAATTGAAATCAAAGCGTAATTTTCAGCTCTCTTTCCTTCTTGGAAAAATTTGGCGTCGATTAAACCGTTTACTCAGAAAAAAAACTCAAAAAATGAGTTGGAACAAAATATTTTTCTTAAAAATAATTTTATTACACAAGGAAAATATCTTCTCCAGAAACAAGTTACACGTTGTAGCAAAGGACTTTTGCTTTTCTGGTGTTTATTCTCAAATTGATAAAGTCTAGAAATTTTTGCGACTGGTGAATACATAGGATGGCAGTGAGGCGTTCCTCTACCCAAAGAGCTTGGATCCGCCAGGGCATACAGGCCTGCAGAGCAACGGAGGGGGGGGGGGGGGGGCCCCCTTGATGGGAGCTCAGCTTCCCTGTGAGAAGGTACTAATCCCCCATCAATGTTTTTTTTTTTTTTTTTTTTTCTTTGCCAATGTAATTTCCCTATTTTCCATGTTAAAAGGGGTAATTCGGAGAATTTTACTCCCTCTTCGGCCTATCGGGCTGGCTACAGGTTTCAGCGCCTAATAATCACACGGTACTTATTATTTTCGTTTCCGACCATTTTTCCTAATCCGCTTTTCCTAAGAAAATAAATTCCTAATCCATTTTTTCTAAAAATTTTGGTTCCTTAAGGTTTTTTTCCTAATTTTTAATTTTCCTAAAATGTTTTGACTCCTAAAATAAATTCCTAAAATGAATATTTTTCCGAATTTTTCAAATCCCTTAAGAGATTTTAGGAAATTTAATTTTATGGATTTTAGGAAATTCAATTTTATGGATTTTAAGAAATTTTATTTTAGGAATCAAAAAATTTTAGGGAAATTAAAAACTAGAAAAAAAAAAAAATAGTTAGGAAAACAATTTTAGGAACCAAAATTTTCAATAATATTTATAATAAATTAATTTTTTTTTTTTTTTTTTTTTTTTTTTTTTTTTTTTTTTTTTTTTTTTTAGGAAAAATGGATTGGATTAGGAATTTATTTTTTTAGGAAAAATGGATTAGGAATTTATTTTTTTAGGAAAAAGGGATTAGGAATTTATTTATATTTTTTTTAGAAAAAATTGATTAGGAGTTTATTTTTTTATTTTTTTTTTTTTTTTTTTTAATGGACTAGGAATCTATTTTTTTCTTTTTAGAAAAAATGGATTAGGAATTTATTTTTTTAGGAAAAAGGGATTAGGAATTTATTTATTTTTTTAGAAAAAATTGATTAGGAGTTTATTTTTTTATTTTTTTTTTTTTTTTTTTAATGGACTAGGAATCTTTTTTCTTTTTAGAAAAAAGGATTAGGAATTATTTTTTTAGGAAAAAGGGATTAGGAATTTATTTATATTTTTTTTAGAAAAAATTGATTAGGAGTTTTTTTTTTTTTTTTTTTTTTTTTTTTTTTTTTTTTTTTTTTAGGAAAAATGGATTGGATTAGGATTTATTTTTTTAGGAAAAATGGATTAGGAATTATTTTTTAAGGAAAAATGGATTACCAATTTATTTTTTTTCCTTAAAAAAAAATGAATTAGATAGGAATTTTTTTTTTTTTTTTTAAGTGGACTTTAATTAATTACTTTAGTTAATTTATTTTTTTCTTTTTAGAAAAAATGGATTAGGAATTTATTTTTTTAGGAAAAAGGGATTAGGAATTTATTTTTTTAGGAAAAAGGATTAGGAATTTATTTTTTTAGAAAAAATGGATCACCAATTTATTTTTTTCATTAGAAAAGAAAAATGGATTAGGAATTTATTTTTTTAGGAAAAAGGGATTAGGAATTTATTTTTTTAGGAAAAAGGGATTAGGAATTTATTTTTTTAGAAAAAATGGATCACCAATTTATTTTTTTCATTAGGAAAAGAAAAATGGATTAGGAATTTATTTTTTTTAGAAATTTCTAAAAAAAATAAATTCCTAATCGGATTGGATTAGGAATTTTTTTTTTTTCTTTTTAGAAAAAATGGCATAGGAATTTACTTTTTTTTAGAAAAAATGGATTAGCAATTCATTTTTTTAGGAAAAAGGGATTAGGAAAAACGGTAGGTAATCATTATTCTTGTTCTGCGATGTCGTTAAGGATAAACATAAGAATCACTGCAACAAAAATAATTTCACAGGGGACATTTCAAAATCATGTTTTCTTTTTCAAAAATCATGTCACCACAAGTTTACACCATAAGCGTGTAGCCTTTTGTTACGTGAATTTCAAGAACTGTCAAAACCATCCATTTCCAATCGTATGAATGATGCAGATACGCCAGTGAACCTCCGGCGCACGAAAGATTTTATATCGATATAATCGATGGAACGCATAATTTTTACGGCTGTTCCCCATAGTAAATTTTTACCCCCTATATAACCACCTCTTCATGTTACTTTTTTCTCCCTCTAGTTCGGCGTTTCATAAAAATTTGCCCCCTCAGTTCATTTCTGCTTCATAAAAATTTTAACTGATTTATTTTTGGAGAAGGCACTCAAAAGGCATGAAAATTTCCAAAGGCTTCCTAGTAAAAGTTAAAATATTTTCAGGAAATGAACTTTATAGTAATTCAACCTTTGCCCTTAGGAAATATGTCCCGAACAAAAAAAAAGCAAAAAAATGCAAACACTTGCTTTTTAAGAGATCGAAACCGGTAAGGTTGCGGCTATTTATAAAAGAAAAAAAAATCAAAGCGGCGAAACCTCCACACAAAACCTCCGGGTTTTGCTTTATCATTTCCTCCTGAGTTCATGCAAACTCGTAAACGTTTTATAACATCAAAGTTCACAACCTTTTAACATTTAATTGCTTGCTAACTCATTCACCTGGCTCGCTCATCTGCTAGAACGTTTAATTGATTACCGCCGCTTCTAATTTACCTCCAGCGATTAACCAATATTCATTTGGAAGAATTGCTTTTCATTCCTGTATAATATAAATCTGTTTCATTCAATTCTTAGAAGCTTATTATATATATAAAACTTTATCCAACAGCTCCTTATTGCCTCATGCTTTAAACTGGTTTTTAGAATCTGCATTTTTGTGACTGTGCATAGGAAAAAGGGTGGTTCTTATTTTCCGAAGTTTGAATTTTCGCGAGTGCCACCCCTTAACTTTTTTTATTTGTGTGAGATAAGTTTCCCTGAATTTTTTCAAATTTTTTACTCCACGGGAAAGCGTGCCTCATCGAGCTTTTAGTTCCGAAAAGTCCCGTAAAAACCAAAAAATTTATAATTTTTTTTTTTTTTTAATAAAAAAAAACGCTTGTTTCCTATCGGAAATTTTGCGTAGATTTTAAATCTGAAAATAGTTTTTTTGTATCTGGTCCGGTTTTTGAGCAAGAGACCAAAATAAGATGAACAAATCGAGAAAAGCGACAAAACGCACTAAGTCCATAGTTTTCATTACATTTTGAATTTTATTTCATAAACCGGACCAGATACAAAAAAATTGTTTTTAGATTCGAAATCTACGAAAAATTCCCGATACGAAACGAGGGTTTTTTTTTTTTTTTTTTTTTACAAAAAAAAAATCATTAATTTTTTGGTACTTACGGGATTTTGCCGAACTAAAAGCTCGATGAGGCACGCCTTCCATGTCTGGGAATTTGGCGACGCTAGGTCAGAGTGCCAGATCGGGACCGGTGCCATTTAATTGTGCTCTATTTGTGCTAATTTTTCCGCTATCATCAACTCAGCTAACTTCAGCATTGACGTACGAACCTTATTGCCCAGAATTTTCAAAGATCCGGTCGATGACGGATCAAAATCGATTTCCCGATGATTTCCAAGTAAACTAACTTAAACTAACGTTTAAACTTTTCTTTTGTTTATAAAACCTTTTCAATCCGTGTTTAGCTTACGGCCCCTTTAAAGCACACCCCACCTGATCCCAAATTGCAATCCAATATTTATAAATACCGGAACATCCTAAAAGGTTTTGTTTGCTTGCAGTTTTCGTAGATATTACGATTTCCGTCCTAGGAAATCAAACAAACGAGATCAAACTAACCATCTCCTTTATGGCAACTCTTAAAGGAAAAGCAAACAAATGGCTCTCTTGGCTGCCAGAAAATGATTCATTCCCGGAGCTGCCGACTCATGACATTTTGCGAAATCGTCCATATCATTTTACTTTCGAAAAGGGAAATTTTCAACTTTCCTCCTTTTTTGTTTTCTTTCTTTTTCTTTTAAAAAAGTGCCGCAGTGGAAATAAAAAACGTGATGATACTTGATTCACGTTCTTTAGTAAGAAAAAAAAAAATAAAAAATGAAAATTGAAATGAAAAGTTCGAGTACCTTCAAAACGCGCGCGCAAAAAAAAAAAAGAAAAAAAAAACTTTTTAACGTGAATTGCATTAACCAGAAAAGAGGAAAAAAAAAAAAAAAAAAACTAAAATCCAACCCATTGAATTTGGTATTCGTAGTTGGGATGTGCTAGACGTACATTTCCTCCTTTTTTTGCATTTTAAATCAGTAGTAACATAATCTGACAGCGTTCTTAAAAAAAAAGAAAAAGAAATTGTTGAAGAGAAAAAAAAAATTCGATCCGTTTAAAAAGTCATTCACCTCTTTCCTCTTCTTCTTTTTGAATTCGAAAAATATCAGCAAGGGAGAACACATTTCGAATCCTTTGAACTTTATTAATTTTCAGCACTAAAGATGTCTTCCTTTTTACTCGAATTTCAAAAAGGCGGAATAAATTATGAAATTATATGAAAGCGATTTTAATTTACGGTATCCAATATGTTTGCTTTTACTAAAAAAAAAAAAAAAAAAAAAAAAAAAAGATTATTAATATCTAACAACTTTATTGAATTATGAGTCTTTTGTGGTATTAAAATATTCTTTTTTTTTTTTCGAACCACCCCTCTTCCTCATTTTTTATGAGCGAGATATTGTGCCTTGAATGTAGGAGGAAAATTCTACGTTTAGTCATTGTTAAAAAAATTGCATTAAAGCACACTGTTACTCGTAATTATACGGCCACTATGTGAAATCCATTCACCATCCGATTTTAAAAACATTTTTTTGCAACTTTTTGCGATTCGTAATTCCGTGCGTCGGAGGTAAACTAACGTATCTCCATCGTAAATATGATTGGAGATAGTCTGTTTCGAGTGTTAACGAAAATCACGTGATAATATGACTGCAAGTTTGCACGCCAGGGTTGTCAGATGTACGATTACGATCGGAAAATCATACTATGGAGAGCAAAATCCGATTGTCGATCGTGACCCCCAATCGTACGCTAAAAATACGATTATTTTCAATTTCTACGATTATTTATTAAAAAGATACGATTGTCGCCAGAAAATGTCTGATTTCCAAGCGATTTCTTGAATTTTTTGTTGTTGTTTGCGCGAGATATAGTCGATATTTAACCTATATTTAGCTTATTCATTACAAAAGTTTCTAAGATCTTATAGTGTGTCAGAAAGGCAACCTTTTTTTCTTCTCAATTGACCGTGCCGCCTATGTTTAGCTTATGGGCAAAAAATGTACGATCATGCATGGTAAAATCCGATTATTTTCAACCAGCGGTACGACTGTCTGAGGATTTACATCTGACAACCCTGTTGCACGCTCATGTTGGCATAAACTTGTGGTCACGTGAGTAGGGTAAAATTGAGAGTTCACCCCCACGTAAGTGGTAGGCGGTGGTGGATGTGATGCGGGTTTCCTAACCTAACCTAACCTGATCTGTTACGACTGTTCATTGAAACCCCTCTGTGTATTGCTTATGGAGAAGCGATGGACTGTGATTTTTTTTCAAACCTAACCTAACCTAACCTGACAAAATTGTGATCACTTCATTTTTAATTTTCGCGCCTTCTTTTTTTTTTTTTTTTTACCTAACCTAGGCGTGAGCTCTCAGTTTTTTTCCTGTCTGTACAAGTCTAGACTTGTTTAAACAGGTATTGTTTTGTCAAAAGCAAACTTTTTGAATCTAACGATGGGGTTATGGTTTGATCCCATCCGAATACGTCTGGACTTGTTGAAACATGTTTAGTTTTGTCAGAACAAAATTCTGTACTTGGCAGGTCAACTGAGCTATGTCCATCACAATCGTGCATGGAGATATACTCTTTTGAACCGTTGCAGCTCAAAACCGGTTCAGGCAGCGGTTCAAAAGGAATATCTCCATGCAAGATTGTGATGGACATAGCTCAGTTGACCTGCCTAGTACAGAATTGTTTTTGATTTTTTGTTATGGAGAAAGGATTTCTGACGTCACAAAAAGACTTCAATTCCACAACGTAATATATCCACCGCCATGTTTCCTACCACCTGAACATGTAGCTCTTGTGGAGAGACCCTTGCAAAATTAATTTTATATAGAAAGTCATTGAAAAAAGAGTTGAAACTCCTACAATTCATTCGTTTAATTATTTACTTTTATATAAAAAAATATCCGGATATTAGGAAGATTGTGAAGAATAAAAAAAAAAATTCGATAACCCCAATACCGATAACCCCAACTCAGAGAATTACACTCCCCCCTGCCTTATAAAAGCGGTTTTATAGATTTGTTGGAAAAAATTTAAAAAAATATTTTTGTGAATCTTCCATAAGAGTTACATTGGAAGGTGGTAGGAAAGATGGCTGCCGTGCATAGCGGGTTATGGAACTGCACTTTCCCCCACCATTTTCTGGGTATCATCTATAGCAATGTTAGGGCTTGGTTGCAATGTTAGAAACATGTTGGCAACATTTTTATTTTCATTTTCCAATACTGGCAACATGTTTCATAGTGTAATTGCGGCATTTCTTTTCAACCTCACGGATTTAACTCTGAATATTGAGCTAAAAGATAATGGTGGTACAGAAAGCGAAATCATTTTCTTTTTTTTAGTAAACAAAAAAAAATCCCAAGCACCATTTGAAAACAAGAGTGGATACGCGAAATGCCTCAAAACAAACCGAAGATTGCATCTGCTTCGATTTTTATTTAACGGCTATTTTGAGCTATTTCTCTATCCTCTCGCGTCCCCGTTTATTGTTTTCGGTGTCTGGGAATTTAATTATTTTAACTGAAGTTGATTATCGGTGTCGTTTCCCGTAACAACAATGATGGCGTATAAATTTATCATTTGATTTTCATCTTAGATGACCGAAAAACGCATTTAAAGCGATTATTCTCGGTTTAATTTATGACTTACGACAATTTTAGCCTTCCCAGCCATGTCTTTCGAAAACAAATATGTATCAATGAGCGAATTTTCCACTACTCTCAATGCTCAGCGGTTTAATGAGCTAGTAATATTGACCTCAATTGCTTTTACTACATAATTTTGTCCGCCTTTTCATTCGAATTCGCAGAGATCATCCCACTAACATGATACGCGATAACATGAGAAACTTAGTTTGCCGGTTGATTGTTTGACATTTTGGATAAATAATTAAGGAAATTAAATTCCAAACACACTGACAAGAGGTAATTGTATATGTTTCAATCTAATTACCGATTTTACATATTACAACGAGCAATCATTTTAAAAGCCATCAAATTGGCTTTTCAGACGTAAATTTTCACACTGATTTTATTTTAGGCAAAAAAAAAAAAAAACCTTTTATCGATTCGAGGGGTTGCTCACTCTTGAATTACCGTGTACACCTTGTCTTGAATTACTTTGAATTACTTTGAATTACCGTGAATTACTTGAATTACTTTGAATTACCGTGAATTACTTTGAATTACCGTGAATTACCGTGAATTACCTTGAATTACTTTGAATTACCTGTGAATTACATGCATTACCTTTGAATTACTTGAGTATTTTTATACATATTTCCATGATTCTTTTTTTTTTTTTTTTTCAATTGATTTCATTCTTATGCATAATTTTTGTCCCTTAAAAATTGTAATCAATTGCTTTGGGCATCATTTTTGTTATGAACGGCCTCTTTATCAATTAATGATTTATTTATTATCATTATTTTTAAATAATATTTTTATTTTTATTTTTATTTTTTTTTTTTACTTTTTTTTTTTTTTTTTTGGAAAGTTAAATACCGTAGGCTATGATTTTTAATCGTTTGTTGTCGGAAGCCTATTTTTTCTTTGAAGCGTTGCGTTAGGGGCGTAGATGCTAATTGGTCTCTTTCGGTAATATTTTGATACGGCATGATCCATTGAGGCAGTTAGTCAAGCTAAAAAAATATTTGGCCGCCTATGTTTAGCTTATGGAAAAAAATATTTTAAATGAAATCTTACAAAAATTTGCTAAAAACTAATAGCTGAAGTATAAAATGTAGTAAAATTAAGATAACAAGTCTCAGAATCTATATTGATATCAAAATTTATATCTTATGAAATATTTGTCATATTTCGATTATGAAAGTTTGATTTTATCTTAGCCCGATAAGCTAAGTATGGGAGGAATAATACATATGATAAACATATCAGCTCACAATTTTTAATTTTGGCCATACCCAAATAGTTTGTAATTTATTTATTTACACTAACATTAAAAATATAATTGATTGAAGTTTGGCGATCCATAATTATTATTAAGATTTTTGTTAATATTTCCTAGCACACGATAAACATCGTGGCTTTTCCAAATATTTAGATCCAATCCCGCCAAAAATCTTAATAATTAAAAATTTAATTTTAATGTCATCAATTAATATTCTAATTAGGTAATAATTCTCCCATAAGCTAAACACAGGATTTACATTTTCGCCAAAAATTTATAATTTGATTTTTCCGGCCACTTATGTTTAAGTCCAAGTCTATTTATTGTCGATCAAATGTAATGTGTCCATACGGATACATCCGCCTGCAAGGGGTTTCAACTTAAAGCTGTTTCTTTATTGAGAAAGAAACATTTAATTACTGAATTTATTTTTAAAAAACTACTATGTATAGACTTTATTTTTTCTAAGATTCTATTACTGAAACTATATTTGAGTAATCTTTGATTTCGGGTAGCACTAACCTTGTGCCTAATATTAACGACTGATTAATGTTTATTAATTGGACAAGAAAATTAGCCGAGTATTATTTCATTTTTCACGACGTCACAGGATAGGTGATAGGCACTATTTAACATAATAGTTATAATAATAAAAAATTATTCAAATAAATAAGAATGAGTCTAATATAAACTCGAAACATGTCGTTTTAATTTCATAACTTGAATGTTCCTAATTCCGAGTAAAATAAAGAATAATAAATAAAGACTTAGTTTGCAGTGATTTGGAACTGCCAACGGACTTGAAGAAAAAAAAAGTATGATGACCAAAAGGATGCTTGAAATAAATAATACAGGTAGCATTGTCGCAGAAAAAAGAGTTCGCCAATAAAAAGCATTTTTTTTCTTATTTGGTTTCCGCAGAAGGGATATTACAGTCGGTCAGTCACGCAGTTTTTAAAATAAATTTTAGAGCATTATTTTTAAAATAAATGTAGAGCAAGTGACAATGCCGAAAAAGAGTAAATTTATTGGGGTGATCGGAAATATGTCCAGATTCCACGAAACCGACAATGAGCCACAGTTAGGAATAATTGAAAAGGGAAAAAAATTGAAAAGAATTTTTAAAGGATTATGAGGTTAACAACCCCTAGTTAAGAAGAAAAAAAATGATAGAATTACAAAAGCAAACAGTAGGTCAGGTAGCAAATGGTCATCTGGAAATGAATTGTATAATGCACCATTTACATTAAATTATAAATATCATGTCCGAAAAAAAATTAATGCCCCGAAAATTAGAAATTATGAAAATAAGTTAAATTATTAAAGAAATCAATTTTTTTAATTAGTATTTTCTAAACAACATGATATTTTTTCCTTTACATGCTACCTAAACAAACGGCAGCAGATTTTCCGATGGACGCTTTATTAAAGCCTTGTAAATAACTTTAAATGACTCATAATAAGCCTTACATAAGTTAAACATGCGATTTAATTTATTGAATTTCCGGAATTACTTTGAATTACCTTGAATTACTTTGAATTACTTGAATTACCTTGAATTACTTTGAATTACCATGAATTACTTTGAATTACTTTGAATTCCTTGAATTACCTTGAATTTCGCTTGAATTACTTGAATTACTTTGAATTATGAATTACCGTGTACACTTTTTTGCAGAGTGAGCAACCCCTCGTATCGATTTTAATGTATTATACTTCCACTAAATCAATATAAACGACCGGTGTAATATAACAACCTAAATATAGTGGCAAGGGTGAAATGGCTTATCGGTTTTAATACTCTCCGTTTTTATTGAAAAGCGGTGTTATATTGTAAAACAAGGGCAGTCATTAAAATCACCCTCTAAACGTCAATCTCAACACGTTTTTGTTTTGATTAGAATATTAATTTTCACTCCTATTTTTTTGATATTGCGTTGTTATTTAATTAAATTTAAACGAAAATGGGGTGTGAACCAACGTTTTTGGAGGTAAAAATATTGAGAAAAAAAAAAAAAAAAAAAAAAAGAACTGGAGGGTAAAGTGGTTTTATAAATAATGGAATTTGCTCGATTTCAGAATTTTAATCATAAAAAAAATGTATTTCAGGTTCAAAACAAACTCCGATCGAATATTTTTTCATGCGGAAAACCGCGGCACAAGGGATCCGATCGTTTTTTACAGAAAAAACCTATGCTTTGGGGTCCTCTCAACTACTGAAGGCAAGTCTTGAGTTATCGAATCATAATTTTTTCTTATTTGGGATCCAGAGTTACAAAAAAATTGAAGGCTATAATTTTATTTTTCATTTATGAAGAAAAAGCTAAAATTCGTATAGGGAACGTTTAAATATTACGTAAGACCGGAAGGGGGGTAGGGGGTACTCGAAATTCTTACGATTTCTTACATAAGGGAGGGGGGATTTTGGCAAATCTGTCACTTCTGAATTACTTTGTCGAGTTATGGGCTCATCAGCTTTTCTCGACGCCTAACAAAAAAAAAAAAAAAAAATTGAAGTTACGAAAAAAAAGAAAAAAAAAAGAAACTCATTTTACAAAATGGAAAACTACAATCTAATGCACTCGGCTTTGAATATAAAACAGATACGGGATGAGAGAATAAAGAAATTAGTCGAATTTCTAAAAACCTTTTTGTTTTATGCTCGAGGTGTAAACATGGTATGAATAATAAAATCATCATTGCTCCTGAATTTTCAACGCGATTTTGCCTTTTCGAAATTCGTCATGTGAAAGAAAATCGTTTTTTCATAAAAAAATTTTCGAAGGGAAATAAAACAAAAAAAAGAAGGAAATTATCATTTTCCACCCCTTCCTGTGCACGGCCCTTTGTATATTTAACCGGGGAGGAGATTTCGGTCTTCTTAATTAACCTTTAATTATCCCAATTTTTTGTTTTCCTTCCCCTCCCTTCTTTTTTTTAATATTTTATTTTCTGCGTGGCTGAACCCATGGAAAGGGATAAATTAAAATCAATCAAAATCGCTTTTCCGTTTTTGAAAAAGCTACCTATCACGAAAGGGGTCGTTTGTTATTTGACGCTTCGCTAAAAATATTATCACGAAGGATAATTTTCCTGATTACGAATTCAGCATTTCAGGAAATTTATAAGGGTTACTATTTCTTCCATTTTTTATAAATTGGTCCAGTTATTTGACCTACATTAAAAGGTTCTCATACTTTTTTTTTTTTCAATCGCAGGAAATATATAGAGGTTAAAGATTATTGTCTGCTGTTGTTGACCTACGTTATGACGGATATTTATTGCAATTGCTTTTGACGGATAAATCGGTCGGAAATGAACTACAAGCTCATGCTGTCTGCAACCATTACCGATTTTAGTTCAAAAATAGAGGGAAGGAGGGATTTATGGATTCGATGTGAGAAAGATTAATTTCAAAATCATTGCATTGTGTTTGAAAAAGTGCAGGACAATGCATAATTTCGAATTCCCGTAAAAAAGTTTTTTGAATGTGAATTTTTCTCCCATTTTCCTGCGTGATTTGAATTTTTAAAATGAATGCTTTTTTTAAACTAACAATTTTGGAAAAATTAAAAAAAAAACGATAGAAATACTATTTTAAATAGATAAAGAATTTTATGCAACTAAATGAAAAAATCGAAATGAAATCTTGCAATAAAAAATTTGTATGATCTATCACTCTCATGGATTTAAAAAAAAAAAAAATATGGAAAAAAATGTACTTTTAGCCAAAATAAGTTTACACGTAACCGAGATCAAAATATCCGAAATCGACAGTATATTAATTTGACACTTTCAACATTTAAAAAAAGTGTATACTGTACACTGAATAAACATGACGCTAATTTTATAGCAAAATTTTTGGGGTCTGCCATCAATTTTCAAAGTTTCTTTCGGTATATACGTAAATCGGTAACTGAGTGAAGACCCAATCACCCAAATGGCATAACGTAGCAGTACAGTTTACACCAAAAATTTCGAAAGAAGGGCAATGTCAGTGAATTTAAAAAATGATAGCAGCAAAAAATTATCAAAACCTACAAGTTCTGATTCCCCGTTTTTGACAAAAAAAAAAAAAAAAAAAAAAAAAAAAAGTCTCCCGATATTTTTTGCGTGAATTCTAGGAAATTTTCCAGGAAATTTTTAACCCGTTTATTACCAAAATGCAATTTTTAAATAAAACCGCCAAAACACCATTTTGGCGGTTTTATACCATAGAACCCCATAAGAAGTGAAACTTCTCATGGCCGGGTCCGTGTAATGAAGTGAAGTTCGTGACGTCATCAAACAAATATTTTAATCAAGTGACTAAGAAAAATATGACTTTTTTGAAAGAAGTCAAGAAAAATATCACTTGAAGAGCACCATAAAATAACTATTTCACTTCTTAAAAAATTTTTTTTTTTAAATTGGACTTAATGAGAAAATGAGAAATCTTTTTTTTATTAATAGGTAAAAAAAACTTTTTGAAAAATGGTTAAGAAAACTATCACTTGAAAAGCATCACAAAGTAACAACTATTTCACTTTTTTTTGAATCTTTTTTAAAATTCGGCTTGACGAGAAAATTTTGAGAAAAATTCCAATTATTTCGTTGGTTTCTAGAATTTTGTGAAAATTCAAAAAGTGCCTAACGAATATTTTAATTATTTAAGACAAAATTCAAAAAGGGACTAAGAAAACTATCACTTTTCTTTAAAGTGATTAAGAAAAGCATCACTTGAAAAGCACCATAAAATAACAACCTAATATTTAACCCCATAAGAAGTTTCACGTCTTCTTTACGCTATATAGACATAGAGCGTATTCATTCTTTCTTTCTTTTTTTTTTGGTTTTTGGAAAATTTTTGACTCTTTCAAAAGTGAAGTAACCGGCAAACTTTTAAAATGATCAAAACCAGGGAAACAGGCTTTGACTATAACAACTGTTCAAATCTATATCATTCTCCATTATATTTTTGCTGTTTCAGTCATTAAAAATAGCATTCCACCATATACGATTAACTGGTAGGCTGAGCATATTTTTCTTACGGACAATGGTCTTTTGGTACAGGGAACAGGTTAAAAAACGAGAAAAAACCCCAAAAATTTGAATCCTGAGAATAGGGATCTATTACATTTTCGATATCCCGAAAATTCATAGGATGGAAAATCCTGGGCAGGACCTCTACCCAGAAACCTGAACAAATTGGACCCAAAACCTACAGTAAATCAAGACACTCATTACTGGAAGTAGGGTAACTCAACACAGTAAAAAATATTATGTAAATATGGGATTAGGAGTCCACATAAATTTTTTCTGTTGTTTTTCTCCAAAAGGTAAACATAAACAGAAACAACATAAAAAATTTATGTGGACTCCTAATCCCATATTTACATAATATTTTTTACTGTGAAGAAAAAAAGAAAAACACATTTGTTAGATCGGAACAGCCTCCTTCATGTCTTCAAATTGCTTCAAAAATGCTCGAATATCCCAAACCGTCTAAAAAATTCAAATTTTTTTTTACTAATATAGATATCAAGAAAAGACTAATACAGATTTCGTAACCGAATCAATTGTGATATTAAACATTTTTGGTAAGGAAATAAATAAATTTTTTACCACGGTGGTACAGAAATAATGATGTGCAAAAAATTATAGTGGCAGAAAATAATTAAAACCTATAAATTCGAATTTCAAGTTAAAAAAAAAAAAAAAAAAAAAAAACGTCTCCCAGGATTTTTCTCCGGAATTCTCCCGGAATCTTCCTGGAAATTTTTAAAAGCGGGAAAAATCCAGAAAAAATTTGAATCTCGGGAAGAACGAAATTACTGTCTAGGTACTAAATTCTGGTACCCATAGCGTATAACAGTACCCACACAATATACTGTTGTAAATTTTCAATCTCCGATCACGGAATCAAAATTTCATTTGGCCTAATTTGCACCAAATTTCGTAGCACTTTTCAATTTAATTTCGCTGCATATTTTCAACAACAGAAATTTAAGCAAAAATCGCGTGAAACTAATTTTTTTTTTTTGTCAGAATTTAAATCAGATCAAAAAAAAAAACTTTAAATCTCTAACGAGTCCCTTATTCCCTTTCAAAATTAATCCTCCATTGATAAAAATCACTGTTATCTGAATGGCAATCCGGAAATTGTAAACTAAAGCATGTATTAATACAAAAAAAAAAATTCAAACACACATATTAATGAATTATAGATGCTCCTTTAATATTTTTTTAATATCAAAATTAATTCTCATTAAAAAAAAAAAAAAAAAAAAAAAAAAAAAGCGAACAAAAGGCAAAAAATCTTACCGGTAATTTTTAAAAAAATTTTGAAGACGGTGACGGAAAATTAATTATTAATCCCTTTTTACACCATTTAAAACCGAGTCGAAAGATGACAATAATAAAAACAGTAATAATGCGACTCAATACAGTTTAAACAAGATTATAAATGTGCACCGCGATCGGAACGTATCCTTCCTAGTACGTTATTTCCCGCACAATGGCTGGAAGTTTGCTAAACAGCTCAAGCTTCCAGTGAAAATGACCTTCTATTTTCCCGGCGTAGTAGAGAGATTCCAAAGTGGGTGTTTATCTTTTTATGACGGAGCCACTAAACTCGCTTTTTACGATTTATCCCCGCGCTTTTTGATAGTTGACTGGAAATAGTCAAAATGCCGTTTAAAATGAATCGTTTATTCAATAATTGGGTAGTTTTTTTCGGTTGGTTAGCGTCTTTCAAATAATTTTTTTTTACTGTAGGTTTTTCACGAAAAAAAAAAGAAAATTAACGGAAAACTTTCAATTTTAAAAACAAAACTTAAAAATTCTAATCGTGCAATTTAGACGTACTTCTTCAATCGGGGGGAAAATTGTAAAAAAGAGGGAAAATTTGAAAGTAGCAATATTTTTTCTCCTCTATTTTCATCGGGAAAAGATTTTTTAAACGGTAGTGAGGCACCGACAACTGCGCGTGTTTGGATTTTGAGGAAAGACGAGAGAGAGGTAGTAGATACGAAGTTGGCGGACGTATGCGGTTCTTTAAAAAAAAAAAAAAAAGAGTAAGGCAAAGGAGTCTGTTTTCAAGAGAGACAACAACAGAACAATAAGAAAGTATACTATTTCAAAAGACTCAAAAAAAAGAGGAGCAAGTAAAAAAAAAAAAAAGAACGAAAATATATATACGCGATATTTGATATGAGAAATGACTTATTTTGATTTTGATTAAGTTCATGTCGGCGTACCACGTTATCCGCCCCCGCCAAAAATTTCGTAGGGAAGTTGTTTTAAATGTCTAACGAGGTGGAAAAATAAGAGCTGACGGCTTTCGCGGGGAAAAAAAATTAAAATTGTAAAAAGTTCAAATGGCAATGAAAAAATTATTCCCCTTTACTTCTCAACCCTTCCCCTCCGCCTACTTTCGAAAAATTGTATTTGAAGTGGAGGATGACTAATGCTTGGTCCAGAACTTGACTACGGGCGAAAACTCGTGTGAATATAAGTTTTCTCAACGACACAGCTTTAGTTTATTTGTATTCGCCATTTTTTAAAGGTCAGAGCTTTTTAAAAATTCTTCTTCTTTTAAGTGCCAGCTCCGCGACGAAGATTGGCTATCATCTGGACTATTTTTACTTTAACGACCGCTACTCGAAAAGACCCAAGGAATCGGCACCAAACCAGTCCCTCAGATTTTTGAGCCACGAGGTTTTCCTACGACCGTGACTGCGGTTACCCTCGATCTTTCCCTCCATCACAAGCTGAAGGAGGCGATACTTTTCATTTCGAATTATGTGGCCGAAATAATCGAGCTTCCGACGCTTGATCTCGTACAGAACTTCTACTTCCTTCTTCGTAAGAGCCAAGACGTCAGTATTTCTCACCCTGTCATTCCACGAAATTTTAAGCATTCGACGGTATACCCAGTGACCCACATCTCAAAAGCCTCCAACTTCTTTTCCAACGTCCCAGTTAATGTCCATCCCTCGAGTCCCTATAGCAGCACGGGAAACAAGTAACAACGGATCCTCGTTTGGAAACTCAGGTTGCTATTGCACAACATCTCTAATTTTGAAGAAAGTTCTCTGGCTTGCTCTATGCGGGCTCGGACTTCCTGGCTACAATCCCAAGTATCATTCAAGAGGGTATAAAAATTCACTCTCTCTCAATCCAACATCGTGACCGATGTGTGGTGGTCAATTTCAAGTGTCTGGGATATTGCGAGCCACTGGCTTAACAATATCCCTCCATTTGTCCCGGTCGTTGGCCTGTCTGCACGCCTTCTTTAAGGTTGGCTCCGTCAATTTAGAGGTTAGTTCTGTCCCCCTAGTTGACAAACGTCCCCTTACTCTTTTGCCTTTCGGTTTACCTTGTGCCACGAGTCCCTTCATCGTATCATGACGAGAGATGTGGCAGAATAACTTGAGGATCCGGCTATACGTCACGGACGAGTCGCTGAGTTGACTTGATCTCATTTAAGACAAACGCGTTGGTCCTCCTAGCTGTGCAGGGTATTCGGAGCCACTTTCTCCAAACCCACATTTAGAAAGCATGTATTCGTTTCCTATCGCTGGAGTGAACCACCCAGATCTCAGACGCATAGGAAAAGACGGGAAAAACTAAGGCATTCACCAGATCTGTCCCTCGTCTTCTTTTTCGTTTTCGTCCAACTGGATGACATCTTCATCGCTCTCATTCCCATGGTGCTGCTGCTGTTCTGGTTCTTGATCAAATTCTTTCACCTTGTTCCGGCTGCTGCTAAGGAGGAGGTTGCTGCACCAGCTCATTCCAATCGCCGTTTCCGATCCCTTGAAGATGAGCGAGGGGATAGCAGGGGACTAAGGCAATCGCATCTAAAATTAGACAGATTTCCTGAATCGTTAAACATTTTACGCAGACGGTGTCTCCAGTGCGTTGAGCCAGCATAGAACAGGACATGCTGTTGACCTGTTGGCGGTGATCCTGGTAAAATGTGGCACACTCCTGCTTTACGCAAACGGACAACGACGCCCCTCTGGGAAATTCACCCGGATGGACCGCCGGGTCACATACTAAGCACCCGCTTATTAACCTGATCGCCTTTTTGGTCCGTCATGTGAGCCAGCACAAAACATTGCCCCCGTAAAACCACTTTCCTCCTAGGGGAAAGCTCCTATAGTCGAACACTTGATGCACAGCATTTTTTTTTCCACGAAATTTTTACGACAACCAGACGATGGAATCAAAACGAAGAATGATTCAGCGGGCTAATTTATAAGGACGACATGGACGGCGGCGGTGGGGGTTATATAGTTTTAAGGTAGACAGCCATATAAGGACAAATAAAATAACCACAGCTAGTTGGAAATTTTATTTTTTTAAGATATTGTATTCATAAATTTTGGCCGGGTTAGGCTTGGTACTTAATATCCTGACCCGTACAGGGCAACGCTACCATCAACCACTATAACTCATTGTTGACAATAAGACAGTGTTAATGGTCCATGCCTGCAGTCGGATTTCGGACAAATCCCTTGCAGATCAAATATCTAACATGCCAGCTACTGGATGGGTGACCGCCAACACTCCCCTCTTTAACAGAGATGGTAGGATGTACGGTTACAGCCATCTTAACCTCGTTGTAATACGTAGTTCACATATCAAATACCAATTCATTTACAACGAAATCGGATGCTCGTAAAAACGGAATACGATTTCAAAGCAAGTTGATGGTCTATGGCAACAAGCCGACGATGATGGTCAAAAAGGACTCTTTTGTTGCCATGATTTTTCCGCTTTTGTTAGACTTCACTTTCCTCACTTCGGCTAATTCTATAGTTGAATAATTTTGTAAAATATAATATTCCTGCCTCTTCCTTTTTCCTCTGGCTTCATTTTTGCTTGCAAGAATAGCTGAAACTTCTTTTTCATATTCTGCTGTCCATACGGCAGCGCAGTTGTTGATGACGCTTTTAAGATGTTCCTGTGCCTCCGTTTTCCTCAAAAATATTTTTTACAATCTAAAAATGATATTAAACAGTTAATATAGGCCTAATAATTGCAGACAAATGAACACGTGACTGAGACTTTAACGAACGCTTACCGTTAAAGCAAAATCCAACAATGAAATATATTACGATTTATACATAAAACTAACGATATTTTCACATAAAACTGCCCCATGCATTTTATATGGGAAAAAGCAAGGTCTCACAGGCACGGGTTAGAAACAAGTTAGGAAGTCCAGTTTCGGGACATATTTTTATTTATTTACTTAGAAATTTTTCGGGAGCAGGGAGTTTTTAAATTCCATATTTGCATTCCTACGTTGGCCTTCAGCGGCCGAACGTATTCAACAAAAACTTATTTTTCCCCAATCCTTTGACATTTTTGGAAAAATCCAACAATGAAATATATTACGATTTATACATAAAACTAACGATATTTTTATATAAAACTGCCCCATGCATTTTATATGGGAAAAAGCAAGGTCTCACAGGCACGGGTTAGAAACAAACCTATAAATGCAAAAGCTTACAAAGTAACAACGAAAAAAAATTTCCTTTTCTATGTGAACAAGTCAAATCTAATTTTCTTTTATATGTGCCGGTTTGGATGTGATAGGTTCCTGTTATTGAACTCCTGAACTTTTACGATTCGACTTAGAATCGAAAGGGAATATTTCCCAATCAACCGAATGCAATTTAGACGAAGAGATCGATTTTTTTTCCTCCCTCAAGAAAACTTGGCGAATAAAAATTCTTCCCGGTTCCCCTTTTTTTTATCGAAAGTCGAATCGTAAAATTCAAAAAAAATATTGCTATATATCATCACGGCATTAATAAAAACCGTCTAGACACGTACCAGGAAGACGAATTTTTGAAAGGCATCATCAGAAAAAGTATTTATCAAAGGGCAAAGTTTAACGATGATGATTTTTTTTTTCTTTTTTTTTTCGGAAAAAAGGGGTTATCTTAAAGATAAGGTCTCTAACCCGCTGCGTTTTCATTGTTTAACGTGTAATTTAAAGTTTCGCTTAGCAAAAGTGAACGACCGGGAAAAGGAATGACCTCACTCGTTTTTATTTACTTCGGAAACTTTGTATTTATACTCCTTGTCGGGAGAAACAAGAACATTGCGAATCCTTTTGAAAATTTTATATCTTTTTTTTTTCTTCTTTTTTAAGAAGAAAAAAATGCACTCTGGCATCACATCCACTTACGAAGATGAATGGTTTTCTTTTCTTTCTCTGCGCTTTAGCATCGGCTGAAAAGAGCAGGAAAGTTAGGGATTTTACATCCGGTGATAAAAATGAGAAAAAGAAGAGTAGTTTTTCACTCTCCCACACACACAAACATTTCGAGTAAAGTTGTCGATTGACCTTATTTTCTTTTGTGACGTTACCCGAATTGTCGCAGAGATAAGTCAGCTTTTCAATGATTGAAAATTTGTAGCCGGTAAAGTTTATTTTTCTTTCGAGTAAAATCTGGTCATGTGACTTTTTCCCGGTAAACAATTTAGTTAAAAATACCTGGAAAGTAAACCGGTTAGCTTTATTTATTTTCGAATCGCAATCGAAACTGATTACGATTGTAGAGTTTTACGTTACATGACGTAATAAAAATAAAATTGAATGAATGAAAAATCCGAAGGGTTACTCACTTGCGCAATTCTGGTGTGCTTTCGGCTTTGTAATACATTGCGTAACCTATGCATTACATGCATTTTGCATCACCAATGCACTCAGAAAACAAAATAACTTAATATAAGCGGTTCTTATGCTTTGAACGCTTTTGTTTCGTGCCAAGATATTTTCTGGCTTGTCGCAATAGTCATTCAGTCGGCTATCGGCAAGTCATATATTGTAAACAAACAAAATGGCGACTTACGTAGAATTTATACATTATGTTATGATAAATACTGTTCATGCTCGGTTTTTTTTAAATAGACGAAATTCGTGCATGCAAATGCATGCAAAACCATTATAATACAAGTGATATAACTTTTAAGATTTTTCATATGATTTCTAAATCTTTATTTCATATCTTATATGAATAGTAATAACGTAACCTAAACATAGCCCCTATCCTCTGCATTGGACAATGATAGATTTCAGTTCAGTTTTTTTAAAGAAAATGTTTAATTTAAGTTACTTGAATATAAAAATCCAGGATATCCATTTTGATTAATCCATGATATGTCCACTTACACGTTTTTAAAATAAAAATTTAATAGATATTTACGTTTTTATTTCATTAAATAAATAATTATGGTTTTCGCGAGCCGCCATGTTGATTCCGTTAGCGTAGTATAAGAAATGTCCGCTAGTGTCGCATATTGTTTTGTGGCAAGACATTCGTGTACCTCCACATGAAAAGGGCCCACTTGGTGCTTAGAATTTTTTGTTTGTAAACAAAGGGTTTTCTTATAAGTTAAATTTCCACAGCCTTCCATGTCCCATCTCCCCGGTGGGCCCTTTCCATGTGGGTGGAGGTCCACATTTTATCCCAAGGCAAACCGAAATGACTTATCACAAGAATTTTTTTGTTTTCGCACGGTTTTTAGGAAAAATATCTTGTCTGAATGCACTTTTGCTTTCGCATTAGTCATTTTCTTTTCTGAGTGTGCTTTTGGACATCTACTCCATTACGGACTGCGTTACCTTTGCATTAGATGTATTAGCAGTTCATTGGGGACTATTTCGCTGCATTATGTGCACTTTGCATTTAAAGGGGTCAAAATAAACCTCAACAAAATTCATTTTCCTCCCTAGGTTAACAATATACTATTTCACGTTCGTAATTTTTTTTCCCCTTAAAACTCCGAAAACTAAGCACATATTATTGTACAATTTTTTTCCGCAACCAAAAAAACAAAAAAAAAAAAAAAAAAAAAAAAAAAAAAAACGTAAGTGGGTTTTAACAATGATTGATACTTTTACAATGACTCACAACTTTCCCAGCGTGGGAGGCCAAAGTTTAACGGAATCATTCACTCGAAAATGATAAATTAAAATCGGTAATCTATTCGGAAATGAAAACATTAGGAACGAGGGGGGGAAAAAACCGAGAGTATTTTCTACCATTTTCATCTTTTTTTTTTTTTTTTTTTTTTTTTGTCCGGACACTAATGCGATTATATTCACGTCCCACATGAATAATGGGACCCCACGATCGAAATTTTCTTTTGCAACCTCACAGTATTCGAAAATTAAAAAAAAAAAGACGTAGGAAATTGATTATACGAAATGTCATTTCATCGAGTAAAGAGGCAACTTTGCTGTTATCAAAGATCAAGTGGGAGATGGAGACGGAGGACGATTCACCTGGAATCACGTTAACGCGTCATTTAGAACAAGGGGTAAATGCACTTTTACGTTCTTTTAAGAGTTCACGAGGTTAAAGGTTCATCGTAGGTCGAAAGATGAGGAGTTGATAATGGATAAAAAACTGTTAAAAAAATTTCAAAACTCGGTCTTCCGAGCTCAAACATCCCTGAAATTTCTTTATAAGAGCTATGCGTTTAATTTTTTTTTGTAAGGAATAATATAAAAGGACGCGGAGAAGCAAAATGATTCTAAGTTAAATAGGGGTATTTAAGAAAAGCATTCAAGTATTACGTGAGCAGTTTGGGGGGGAGGGGGTCAAAATTTACCAGGTTTCGATAAACAGCTTTTGTCCCACCATGGCCCAAAAAAGTTTCTACACCCCTGCCCCGCACACTCAGTCCCCCTCCCAAAAAAAAAAAAAAAAAAAAAAAAAACAGGAACCGAATTTATTTTTCCGCAGGTAAGTGACTGAAACAGCCATGTGGTCCGGTAATCAAATGAAAGGACGAAAACCAAAACATCCAAAATATGCAGATAAATAAATCCTTCTTTATTTATAAGTAACATCCATAAACGTAAAAACCCTAGATAAGAGATCACAGATAATTTAATATACAAGCCATATCGCTTCAATGCACTAAAGGACTTACCGGATATACCGGGTTTCACGATTAGAATAAAAACTGATCGTCGACTCCCTCACCCTTATGCCGGGGAAGCAAATAATTTAACGACTCATACTCGTTGATTAATTGATCGTAAAAATATCAATCTATTCATAATCTTAATTAAATAAAATAATCACACGAGGAGAAATAAAGATGGCGATCTCACCGGTCAGCGATCGAGCACACAACGATGGAAAACGGAAGTCGATCAGGCTAAGCGCGCATGCGCTCGGGGTTTCTTCATTTAAACAGAGACGTATTCAGGTTGCGCGGCTTGCGCTGTTTATGTTCGTTACATGACCACATATATTTACATTCTTAATATGGAAGTTGTTAAGGAACTTCACTTGCTACCAGACTACCATTCTCCAAATCCCTTCAAGGCCCAAAGCACCCCTAACCAGTTTTGATATGACCCTTACCTAAATAGCTCAAATCAACCTAACATAACCGACCTTCAGTTAAGCTATTGCAATAAATTCCCTAGCACTTTTTTTTTCCTATAAAAAGCTTGCGTGGTAAATATAAAAAAAGGAAGTGAGAAAAAATTAATGAGAAAAAAAAAATAGAAATATTTCAACTTTAGTCAATCAACACGCGAAAGACAGTTTGGATGGCCCGGTAAAAACTTTTCTCCGGACTATTTCGAAGTAACGGTATTATACATATTTGATTTTCAAAAATGTTAAAAAAGTTATATTTCTTAAATGTTCTGCTGATTTACATTTCACACGCAAAGACCGAGCAAGTGACGTATATTCGATTTTTAGAATATTTCGATACTTTTAAAATTTTGGAAAGAATAAGAGACACCAACTCTGAGTCGTCTTGTGCAAATCACATTTCTGAACTTTTAAATGATTTAAAATCGGATAAACACTGGGCAGCAGTCAGTAAGTGATAACAAAGATTGAATGAAACCCTTCCTTTTAAAAAAAAAAATTTTTTTCATTCATATCAATTAAATCTCTGCAGTGTTCGACTCAAGTGCCAAAGTCCCAAATGGAATTTTCAAGGGTAATATTAAATCACTTGGAAGTTTCGATGAATGCATTCAGAGCAAACATCCTCGCAACAAGTTTTCCGGGAAACACTGTCTCGTGAATATATATTCCTCTATGAATGGAAGCAACGGTATCAGCGTTTTTCAAACAATGAAACGATTTGAGGTAAAGCGCCAAGGCACAAAAACTTATGCTTTCATTTTAAGTGCAGCATAATGCACCCATAAGTGCAATCTTGCTTTATAAACACACACTTCCGTTCCTAAAGTTTATACCTAGAGGAGTGATTTTTGTTAAGAAAAATAATTCGTCCTATATAAAAAAAAATTTTAATTCTATAAATTGGCTGTTGAAACTCAGGGCCGTAATTCCGATTCCAATTCCGCCGAATCTTGACTATTTATGAGTACGATTCCGATTCCGAAAGATGAAAATTCAGATTTTGATTCCGATTCCAACTAACAAATATTTTAGTGATGCCGATTCCGATTCCGATTCTGATTTCAACCAAAATTTATAACAATAATAACGGTATTTTCGTGCTTTTTAAGTCAATCTGAATTGAATATATTTTTTTGGATGCCGATGCCTATTCAGATTCCGATTCCGATTACTATTGAGATAGCAGATTCCGAATAAAAATTAATCGGAATCAGCTTGACTTGGTTAGACTTGTTTATTTCTAAATATAATAAAAGTGAAATTGAAATTGAAATCGGAATTGGAATCGGAATCGGCATCGATTGTATAATTTTAAATCAAAATCGGGATCGTAAATTTATTCTTTTTTACAGAAATCGGATTCGGAATCGGAAATGGGAACGATTAATATAAAATATTACAGGAGAATCGGTCGGAATCGGAATCACGTTTGAAAAATCATGGAGCATCACGAGAGTCGAAATTGGAATCGGAGCCAGCATGCCACCCCTGGTTCCGGTTTACTAATTTTAAGCTTAGTACCCAAAATCGAAATCGCAGCGCATTCTCAGGTCAAAATTTACACTCCGGATTCTAAATAACAACGGATCCATAAGTAGAAATTTACAATCTGGACTCTATCGAATGAAAGATTGATGAAACTTCTCCCACCCTCCCCCCGTATTAAGAGGAGGCTTCAGATATTTATTTAAATATACCAAAATAAATTTCCATGGCTTAGAGCTTTTTTTTGGAGATACAAATTAGAAATCTGGCTTCGTAGCGAACTTCATAGTGATACTGGCACCTTTCCTTCAAAATTTCAGATTCTCAGGTTGTAAAGAAACTCCGGAAAACGCTTTGGAAAATATATTCCCGACATTTATTTTTGAAAACGTTTTCCGGAGTTTCTTCACAACCTGAGAATCTGAAATTTTGAAAGAAAGATGCCAGTATCACTATGAAGTTCGCTACGAAGCCAGATTTCTAATTTGTATCTCCAAAAAAAAGTTCTAAGCCATGGAAATTTATTTTGGTATATTTAAATAAATATCTGAAGCTTTCTCTTAAGAATTAATTTCAATATTTTCAGGAGACGAACAAGCTTTACAAAGCTTCTTTTTTGCAACACGGAATCTGTGTTCCTTCGACTTGCAATGCTTCGGAAATTGCTAAAGGCTTCAATTTTATTTTCAATGACACGCCGACTAAAAATGTAGCATTTGCTAATTTAACAGAAGAAAATTGTTGGGTGGATCACATGCCAACACCAAGTCAATTAAATTTTGTTGTGATGTACGTACCTAAATACGTGTTCATTTATTTTTTGTTCATTTCGTGTTCATTTATTTTTGACAAAAAAAAAGTAAAGAAAAATGGGGAAAAAATTGCTTGGAAGTGTTCAAGTAACATGTGATATAATATATATGATATAATATAATATTTGCACGCTCTCTCCGGACTACAAAACAGCTAATCTTTCATTTTTTTTCAGTACCTTCTATTCATTTTCGTTCTCATCGCAATAGTTAGTACAATCTACGACTTCCACCAGCAAATTGTATAAAAACAAGTAAGTCATTCTTCGAAAAACACTGACAGTTCAGTCAGACATGCGAACGCAACTAAAAAATTGATACTAAAAATAATTAAGAGTCAAAGGTTTTCCTTCTTTTTTGATATTTTTCGGCTCAGGGGTGGTTTGGCGGCAAGTCGGGATTGGGAGTCTAGAGAATGTCATGTAAATATATACGTATATAAATACTGTATATAAATAGTATTTATATAAAAATATACCGGAAAAAATATACCATGTATTTTTTCTATACCTCGGTATATTTTTAAAAAAACCTTATTTATTAGTCTAAATAATGCTGTGGAATAATCTTTTGCACGTTAAATCAAAGATTAATTAATATTGAGTGATATAAGAATATAAAATATTAATGGAAACTGGTAAAAAATTAAATAAGATGGATTAATTAAATCAATACAACCGCCATTTTCAAAAAGCCCCATTAACAAATATGGCTGGTATCAAGTAGAATTTACATCATGTTGGCGCGTTATTTTATTTTGCTGTTTTTTTAAAAATTTAGGATGAATACCAACCCGGAAAAAAAAGAAAACACCTGTTTGAGCTTGATTCTTAAAATTTATTCAATAAAATATGATTAAAGTGTGATTAAATTATAAGAAAGAAGTATAAAAATAAAAAAAAATACCATAAATACCAGTTGGTATTATTTACGTATTTATACGTATTATATACGGTATATATACAAAGCCTTCGTATACCGTATATTTATGTTCTCTAATTGGGACGCGCCCCAGGGCTTAAGGGATGGTGGTGTGAGGTCATAGGGCTATAAATATGACTGCTACTTTTAACTTGTGAAATTTCGTATCAAAGAATTAACCAAATCGTTTAGGGTGCCTAGCCACCTTTGTCCTCCTTCTAAGTGAATGATTACCCCATACACTCAAAAACGAAATAAAATCCAAACTGACCAAACTATTTCAAGTTAATTTTTTTTTCTATAAATTTAAGTGAAGCCTCATCCGCTATGGGCATCTTTCTCTGTATACACAAATGGAAAACGATTATTTCAAATTTCGAACGATTCCGAACAGTTACAAGTTTTGCATGGAATCCGAGTCTTGTCAATGTTTTGGATTATTCTACATCATTCATACACGAACATTTGGCTTGGACCTCCAGCAAACCTATTCGATTACGTCAGAGATTACCGAAAAATCGATCACATCATAATCCTCAACGGGTTTTTCGCGGTGGATACATTCCTGTTCCTAAGCGGTATGCTTCTCTGTGTTGTGTTCTTCCGCGATATCAGAAAAAAGGGATATTATGACGTGCCCCTTGCATACATTCACAGATACATACGGTAAGTTGAATTCGAAGCTTGCTGACTCAACGTTAACTGCCTATAAGCCCTATTATCTGCTGATTGGGAGGTGGGGGGGTCGAAAATTGCAAAATTAGAATGACGTAATACTGGAATGGCCCACGGGGGAGGGGACTAATATCTGAATAGCTCCATATAAGTAAACCTTGCATCAGGACATGGCATGCTATTTTCTCGGAAATATCTTTACATTATACGAGAATGAAATCCCCCTTTTATCAGTTTCGTCTGCTTCGGAACTGTTAGTTTCATAACAAACCAAATATGCCTCATTATAGGTCGTGTCTTCACATCCTGACGCAATGGTGAAATGTCACTAGTCACTATTGTCT
Source organism: Liposcelis bostrychophila (assembly GCA_037577465.1). Taxonomy (NCBI): domain Eukaryota; kingdom Metazoa; phylum Arthropoda; class Insecta; order Psocodea; family Liposcelididae; genus Liposcelis; species Liposcelis bostrychophila. The sequence goes on along the minus strand of CM075211.1, from coordinate 12,241,271 downwards.
ACTGTCACCAAAATATCGGAAACCAATATGTATCACCGCTGACGAAACGTGGAAAAGAATTTGAAATTTGAAAAAAATTTACTTATTTTAATTCTTTATCCACATTTGGTCGGCGGTGATGGATGACTTCTAAGAATTCAGTTTCCGGTACTTTGGTGACCGTAGACAATAGTGACTGGTGACATTTCACCATTGCGTCAGGATGTGAAGACACGACCTATATCACACCACCTGTATGATATTTCCCAAATATCATGCCTCTGACGTCATCAACCACAAATATAATTTTTTTTTTTTTTGATGCAAAGCAAGCGTGCCAACCTAAAAAGCAATGTTGGTAGTATTGTCAAAAATTCCTCTGCAGCACGGCCGTACAGACAGGTCCGGAAACTTCCTGTGCCGTTCATGTCCCGCTTAACTACGCAAAATTTAGTTCTAAAATGGGCCACTGGCGGCGCTGCGATCTTGAAAGCCACAACATGTCTAATCGTTTAACTTGGGTCTCCCACTGGGAGTCTCGTGGCGAACAACAAGAGAAGGTCGCCGCCATCGTTGTTTACAAATCTCAACGATCAATCAAAAAGCGTCTCTCGTACAAGTAGCGCTCACGATGGTAGAAAGGAAGAACTAATTTTTGCGTAGTTAAGCGGGACATGGTCTCCAATGTATAAGGGATAGGAGTTTCTATAAGGCCGTGCTCTGCAGGAGTGCCACATATAAAAAAAAGAATCTTTTATTGGCTAAAGCATTATGGGTAAAATAACACCTCGACGTTTGCCGCTCTAGCGGAAATTTCGTCTCGGTGTTATTTGAACCATAGAGCCCTTGTAATGAAATATACTATTTCTTTCAGCGGAATGTAAGTTCATTAAAGCGTACCGATTTTTTTCCTCGTTTCAGATTAACACCTTCCTACATCATTTTAGTTTTGATAATATCTAACATTTATATTTATTTGGGAAACGGCCCTTTATGGTATTCAATTGTAAAGAGGGACGTAGAAGTGTGCGTAAAAAATTGGTGGATTGGCATTTTATACGTTCAAAATTTCATCGAACCTAGTTCAACTGTACGAACTAAAACTTGGCCCTTAAAAAAAAAAAAAAAAAATGATTAAAACTTTATAATCCAAATTTCAGTGCCTCGGAATTTCATGGTATTTATCAGTGGATATGCAACTTCATTGGTTATCGCCGTTAATACTATATCCTTTATATTTTTGGCCTTCTTACGGGATTTTTTACCTCACTATAATCCTTACAGCAGCTATGCTAACCAATTTCACAGTGGCTAATGCTAACGACTTGGGTGTTAGTATATTTACAACAAACAATCCGTAAGCACTGCAGCGACAAAAAAAAAAAAATTAATATCTATACTTAGGAATCACACATAAAAGCAATTCTATTTTTTTGTATTTTTACCCAACTATTTTTTCAGCGTTTTGCAATGGGAAATCGATTACGTAAAATTTTATACGTGGGCGTCGCCGTTTATCATAGGAATGGCTGCCGCTTTTATTACAAATAAAAATCAAATTGAGAAAACGAAAATTAAATTGAAGAAGGTCGTACGAAACTTTCCTTTTCTATTCGCATGCGATACGACCAGACTGAAAAAAAAAACTTTTTCCTCTCCAGATTTTCGTGGTGCTCAATTGGTTAACGGCTTCAGGGCTTTGCATCGTCTGCTTATACGGAACACTGCCATTTTACGAGGAAAATTTCTCTACATTGAAAGCAGCTACATTTCTAACTTTTTACAGAGTAGCGTGGGGATTGAGTCTGTCATGGATTGTTTTCGCGTGCTCTCATGATTACGGCGGTAAATATGCCCAACTATATTTCACATCTCTAAAGTAATAATAAATTCCTTTCTTATGTAATAATTAACATTTTTTTTTTTTTTTTTTACAGGACCGGTAAACGCGATATTATCTTGGAAAATGTTTCAGCCGATTAGTAAATTATGTTACAATATTTATTTAATACACGTTTTCCTGCAATTGTATAGGATAGGAAAATTACGAAATAGTACTTTTGCAGAAAATTTAGAGCTGGTAAGCACTGAATTAGGACATGCTGCGTCAGTTTGTTATTCAAGAAGGGACTAAGTGCGTCAGCATCACTACTTTGATTGCCTGGAGAAAAAAAAATTCAGCTTCTCTGAGTATTTTTCGGCATTTTATTTACTCTATTATCCATGTTGATAGGGTTCATTTGAACATTGTTTTGAACTTTAAGCGTCCTAACTGCAATACGGTTTTCTTTTCAGACTTACAATTTCATAGGAGATTCTGTGATATCAACTTTACTTTCTATCCCGTTTACTTTAATCTTCGAAATGCCTTTTGGTAATATTGATAAATATTTTTTTTGTAATGTTAAAATATTTCCTATCCCAAGGCAGAAAGACAGTGGAAAAAATGAAAACACAAGCGATGCGAATAATGAAGTCGAAGAAGGAAATGTTAACTTAGCGTTTAAAATAAGTTAAAATAAAATAAATTTAAAAGAAAGTAGGTTTCTACTTACAATTTTTTTTTTTCGACCGAAGTTTCATAATCTTGGGTGGATGCTACTGACTTCGATTAACCAAGTTGCAGTCTACGGAAGCCGTAGAAAGTTGAATAATCCTCGCCATTTTCCTTCCTTTTAAATGTACGTAACGACCCCTAAAATTGAAATAAAAAGTTATATTAGAAAAAAATAATGATAATATTGTTTCAGTACGTTGCTCCTTCGGCTAAGCAATAATACGCCGGTCATTTCAATTTGCTTTCAATATCCAAATGACTATTATTAAACAACGCGGCATCGATGTCAGAATATAGCCATCGCCCATCGACCATTATAAATCATAAATTTCGTCTTTTAAATTTAAAAAAAAAAAAAAATTAGACGTCCTCTGAAATAAAAAAATACTACGCTGATGTGTTTCTGTGTTGAATAAGACGTCTAAATTAAGTCAAATTGTATTCCCCGTATTATGCTGAATTTCATATACAAAAAATATAAATAAATAAACTAAATGATTCCATAATTCTTTTTATTTTACAATAATTATTCATTTTTGAATAAACAATTTTAAAGAAAATATAATTTGCGTGCACTAACAATTTTTTTTAATAAAAAAAAAAAAAATTTAAAGCGTCAAATAATACAACCGATTCCGCTACATTTTTATTAAAAAGAATAAAAAAATATTTCTTCTAGCCTTAAAATAATAAAATGATATAACATTTTAAAGGAACTAATGTGATAATAAAATTACTTTAAAAAGTTTCGTTTGTACTATGCACGATCGATATACCTTAATCTCACTGGAATATTAATAACGAGGAAATTAGCTGGATCTTTCAAAATCTGGAATTCACTTGTCTTCCTAAAGACAGCGTTGGTGCTTTTACTTAATAAACAACATGGCCGTAGAGACAGGTCCGGAAACTTCCCATGCCGTTCATGTCCCGCTTAACTACGCATATTTTAGTTTTAAAACGGTCCATTGATGGCGTTGCGATCTTCAGAGACGCAACATGTCTAATCAGACTCTCCCGCACAAATTACAACAATAGAAAATCGGCCGCCATTGTTGTTTACAAATCTCAATGACCGATCAAAAAGCGTCTCGCGTACAAGTAGCGCTTACGGTGGTAGAAAGGAAGAACTAATTTTTGCGTAGTTAAGCTGGACAAGATTTCCCATGTATAAGGGATTGGAGTTTCCGGACCTGTCTATGCGGCCTTGATAAACAATAAAAAAAAAAAAAAAAAAAATAACGCCATCTCCGGCAAACGAATACTTCTAAACTTCTTTCCATTGTTCATTACATTATGCATCCAGCAAGTCATGACAAGTCATGGCAGGTTATTAAAGTAAATAAATATGTTGGCTAGTTAGTATTGGTTATTTACTCTAATTACCTGCCATAACAAACGAGCAATATTCTATTGCTCACTGTAAAATTATCAGTAAGTGTTTAGTGCGGGCAAAAAGTAATTTAACAATAATAATAATAATAATAATAATATCATCAGCAAATAAATACAAAGGCTACTTTTCTTTTTTCAAATTTCTCGATTTCCTTCACAGCCTTATTCTTTATACAAAATCAAATGTTTCAAAAGCAAATAATTATTATTGTAAATTGCTAAGCAAGAAAGCTAAATAATGCGAATAATTTTTACAATTGACTCATCTGCACACTAATGTCGTTATCTACAATTTTTCTTTGGCAGTTTGAATCACCTTTCTGAGGGTCTTTAAACTGAAAAAGAAAAAAAAAAAGGCAAAAATTAAAACATGGAAAATTATAAAGTCAAATATTTTTTGATTTACATTTCAAAAATCCTTTTGCTTTTCCTAATAGATTGGATGCAGTATCCGAAGATGTCTCTACTGCTTCAGCTTTCTTCTGAGCTACTGTTTCCACTACCTCATCTCGTTTTTTATCGATATATGCATCTGCATCCTTCAGACTTGCGTCTACAGCGTCGCCAGCCTAAACCGATATAACACAAGACATAAAAATTAACAAACCAAATTTCGTTATTAAACACACACACACAAAAAAAAAGAATATTTCAGTACCTGAGCCATTCCCTCGTCGATTTTCTTTTCAGTTTTAGCTACTTCAGCATCAAAAGCATCGATCGCCTCCTTTTTAGCTTCATCCGCCGTGTCTGTAGCTAATTTTTCGGCGTCCGTAACAGTACCAGAAACTAAATCTTTTGTTTTATTGATCTGCCCTTGAATAAGTTCGCTCGCTGCCGCTTTTTTCTCTTCTATAAGCTCAGCAGCTTGCTGCTTCTTCTGCTCAAGCAGCTCCGATGCTTTCGAGCCCAAATTCTTAACAGCTGAAAAGAAAAGATATTATCTCATTATACAAAGTGACACAAGTGATAAAGTTAATTAAAATTTGTTTTTCTTTTTCGTAAAAGTCGCATGTACGAAGTATTATGTACGAGAAGTTATTTATTTAATCACGATAATAAAAAATGATCATGCAAGCTCAGGGAACCAAATTTCGTTGCTTGGTTACGGTGAAAATTAAATACGAAACTCAAAACAAGTTTGGTTTGCCTAAAATTTGAAAAGATTTTTTTTTTTTTTCAAATAAAACAATTACCTAAAACACAACGGTAGATGACCTTGTGCATTCCCGCTTTAATCGAACATGTAATCTGTACTGCCCAATAGAATTTTTTTTTTTTTGTTCCAATTTAACACGAATTAAGTCTCATCAATGCGCGCAATAAAAGAATACAATTTTTTTTTTATCAGATTTAAAAAAAATTTATATAGTGAAAATAATTTTCATTTTTTTCAGGTCCAGTTAAAAATCTGACATTGTTCTCCATTCTCATGATGCAAGGTCAAAGTCATTTTTTGAAAGGAATATGTTCCCAATTGAAATTTATAAGTAATTTAAGCTGCGTAGGTGCAATGCAACGATTTAAAAGCTGTATTAAAAAGATTTTCTTACCTCCAAACATGGTTTTTCTTTTCTTTTCCCTTTTCTCTTGTAAAAGAATGCAATGTAAACAAAACGCACAATCCGCAGTGCAGACCCAAATACAACTGAGTCGGTTGAGGTAGTCCTCCAGACGCCAGTACAGATATCGACCTCGCGTTTACTTATTACACTACGTCCACCATTTTTGAACTTAAATTTTACGCGCCGCCTTTTTATAATTAATCAAAGGGACTTCGGGGGGGCAGAAGAGGGGGGGGGGAGATAATTAATGAATGAAACATCCATACATTTTTTTTTTTTGCATGTAAATCGTGAGAATAAAAATTTCTAGTAATTGACCTTGTAGTCATTTCATTTATATCAAAAAGAAAAAAAAAATGCAATTTTCTTTTTTTATTTCAAATCTAAATTCGAATCCTTTTCAGAGGAAAATAACTAACCTTTCCGCCCACGGTTAAGTCTCATTTATGTAAAAATAATGCAACTTCAAACTTTATTTACTACCCGTTTGAAAGAGTTTGAAAGGGGTTTAACATGTAAAAAAGTAATAAAGGATCATTCTTACCATTATAATTTATTTCTTTTCATTTTCCTTCGCTTCATCTATTTTTAAATTAAAATTACAATAATATCATTCTTAAAATCGAATCCAATTAAATTCAATCAATCTTATATTTTTTAAATCAAACATGCATTAAAGCTTTTTAGAATACCAAATTAATCCGCGAAGACCGTTGTCGTTTTCATTGAATATTACTGCTTTAATATAACTAATTTAAAAAAATAAATTTTTTTTAAAGCTTGAAACGGAATGTTGAAACAACCTCTAGCAGATTAATTTTTAATCAATAAAAACTTTATTACAAAAAATCAGTCTTTTCATTAATTTTAAAAAAATTATATAGGAAAAGCACCTAAATAAATTAGATTTACTTCAATAAAAGCACAACAATATGTTCTGCAGTCAACACTATTTCCTTTACATTTTCTAAACATTTCAGACCATTTCAAATAAATATCAAAATTAATTTACATTTTTGAGCAATTAAAAATACATATAACATACAAAAAAAAAGAAACCAAAAACCACAATCCAAAAAATTTTGGTAAATCTTGAAGGCAACTGTTAACAATAAATTAAAGCCTTTACTGTATTTTACTAATACTGATTCAAGCTACATGAATTCCATAATTTTTACGTGTATCAATCATGTTTACAAGTATGATAAATTTCGCTACGGTTTCTAAAAACATACTCATAAACTGGTCTTCCACAATATACACAATCTCCACAAGGATCATGTTTTATGTTTTCGAAATGAAGTTCAAGCTCCTTAAATTTATTATCAAGTGATATGTTTATGGAACCACATTGTTTGCAAAAGTAGTGCTCTACATTTGAGGTAAATTCATCAGGTGGTTTCGTTTCAGTTTCCGTCGATTTTGTTTCACGATTAGGTTTAAATAGTCGGTGTACTGCGTCTGTTACAAATTTACTTTCTGTAGGATTTGATCTGACATCTGAAACAATGAGATAATGAATAAGATAATCCTAGTTGCGTTGAATATTTAAAAAAATCCTTGACATATGTCATTTTTAAAAGTTATGGTGTACCTTAAAATTGTATTCGTATTACTTACCATTTCCAAAATTTTTTGACATCGTTAACCCTTTTCGCAATAAAAGGGTTTTAAAAATTAAATTACCGTTATTAGCTATTTCATCTTTTTTTTTTTTAAAGCACTACATGTAAACAAAAATCGCCATTACATATTTTAGTTTAGGTAATGACCGCTAACAGCGCTGACAACCTCGTTCTTCAAATTCATTTTTTTGAATTATAATTTCTTTGCTGGAAATTTTATTGGTAATGACCAACGATAAATTGTTTAAATTTTTTTTCAACTAAACAAAATCACGAGTTAGATTTGATTGATCAAAACATTGTCCAACTTCGACATATTATCCAAAATCATACAAAGCGTAACGTATTTAGCACGACCTCCGTAATTTTAACAACTTGAAAACCCGGCCAATTTGAATGCTGCTAGGAACTTAAAGAAACCCAGGAGGCCGCGCTGTGATAAGCCAATCACCGCCATTTTTGACGGGTTCTTAGGATTTTTATTAGTTTTGCTTTAAACGTCCACAAAACTCCGGTGAAATATTAACTTAGGAATTATGGATATACTGGATATAGCAGATGAATCAATGACGATATTTAGGGAAAATAAGAGTTTTTGTGCTTGTGCGGGATCAAAGGAGAAAGAGCTCTCTTGCAATTGCGGGGAAACTGACCAAGAACCTAGCTGGAAATGGGATGAGAAAGCACGAACAGAAACGTCAATCATTTCTCATAACAACCAGCAAGTATATTTTCATAAAGGTTACAGCACAGGGAATGCTTGCGTTAGAGGTGATACCCCGATGGTAACAGGCTATGATTATTACTGGGAAATCAAAATAATAAGTGCAGTGTATGGAACATCTATGGTAAGTAGAGTAAAAAAAAAAAATCACATTTGCTTTGTGATATTTATATCACAATCAATAAAAGCCCAGTTACTTGAGCCTCTATAATTGAATTATGAGGCTGCTTATTTATAGCATGAGAAGATAGTGAATATATTGTTTTTGTTTTTTTACAGATGATTGGGATCGGAACAGAAAATTTTAACATAAATCAGTCAAAAGAAGAATTCACAAATCTATTGGGAAGTGATGCAGAATCTTGGGGAATGAAATTAATGGAAGTTTATATCACAATAGTAAAGCCCAAAGTTATAATCCAATTGCTGGTTTTACAATGGGATCGATCATAGGAGTTCATTTAATATGTGGAATGGCACTTTAGAATACTACTTAAACAGGGTACCATTAGGGATAGCATTTACAGGGCTTAAAAACAAAGTTTTATATCCGATGATATCATCAACAGCTGCACATAGCATTATGAAATTAACATTTGCTCGATCTGATCCATATTCATTACTTTTATTGTCTTTGAAGTCTTTACCAACCGCATCGCTAAGTCAGTTACCACCAGGTTTAAAGTGTTGTGGAGAAAATTGTTGGTGGTTATTCCCAAAGTCCAAAAGGCTTAAAACAGAAAATAAAAAATCAGAAAACTCAGCACCTTTACATGGAATATACGTACTAATTGATAGTGATGAAGAAGAAGAAAATGAAAACTCAGCAGGTTGCAATCTTTTAGCTCACAGAATGAGAACGGTTTTGGAAAATTCTAGACATCGGAATTTCGCCGTTAAGTCTGAGGGGACTCCAGAAACAAGGCATCATTACAGAGGCGAAGGAACTCAAGAGCCAAGACATTTTCACAGTCACGGAAGACCTATTCGAGTTTACCGTCATAGGTTGAGGAACTGGATGGATTACTAGCATAAGGGGAAATTATATTACATCGGGCCAGAATAATTCTTTGGCTTGATTGTAATAGTCCATAATATTTGGAAACTCATGATACAAATCAACAAATAGTCATTTATTTCTTTTTTTTTTTTAAAGCACTACATGTAAACAAAAATCGCCATTACATATTTTAGTTTAGGTAATGACCGCTAACAGCGCTGACAACCTCGTTCTTCAAATTCATTTTTTTGAATTATAATTTCGTTGCTGGAAATTTTATTGGTAATGACCAACGATAAATTGTTTAAATTTTTTTTCAACTGAACAAAACACGAGTTATATTTGATTGATCAAAACATTGTCCAACTTCGACATATTATCCGAAATCATACAAAGCGTAACGTATTTATTTAGCACGACCTCCGTAATTTTAACAACTTGAAAACCCGGCCAATTTGAATGCTGCTAGGAACTTAAAGAAACCCAGGAGGCCGCGCTGTGATAAGCCAATCACCGCCATTTTTGACGGGTTCTTAGGATTTTTATTAGTTTTGCTTTAAACGTCCACAAAACTCCGGTGAAATATTAACTTAGGAATTATGGATATACTGGATATAGCAGATGAATCAATGACGATATTTAGGGAAAATAAGAGTTTTTGTGCTTGTGCGGGATCAAAGGAGAAAGAGCTCTCTTGCAATTGCGGGGAAACTGACCAAGAACCTAGCTGGAAATGGGATGAGAAAGCACGAACAGAAACGTCAATCATTTCTCATAACAACCAGCAAGTATATTTTCATAAAGGTTACAGCACAGGGAATGCTTGCGTTAGAGGTGATACCCCGATGGTAACAGGCTATGATTATTACTGGGAAATCAAAATAATAAGTGCAGTGTATGGAACATCTATGGTAAGTAGAGTAAAAAAAAAAAATTCACCTTTGCTTTGTGATATTTATATCACAATCAATAAAAGCCCAGTTACTTGAGCCTCTATAATTGAATTATGAGGCTGCTTATTTATAGCATGAGAAGATAGTGAATATATTGTTTTTGTTTTTTTACAGATGATTGGGATCGGAACAGAAAATTTTAACATAAATCAGTCAAAAGAAGAATTCACAAATCTATTGGGAAGTGATGCAGAATCTTGGGGAATGAAATTTAATGGAAGTTTATATCACAATAGTAAAGCCCAAAGTTATAATCCAATTGCTGGCTTTACAATGGGATCGATCATAGGAGTTCATTTAAATATGTGGAATGGCACTTTAGAATACTACTTAAACAGGGTACCATTAGGGATAGCATTTACAGGGCTTAAAAACAAAGTTTTATATCCGATGATATCATCAACAGCTGCACATAGCATTATGAAATTAACATTTGCTCGATCTGATCCATATTCATTACTTTTATTGTCTTTGAAGTCTTTACCAACCACATCGCTAAGTCAGTTACCACCAGGTTTAAAGTGTTGTGGAGAAAATTGTTGGTGGTTATTCCCAAAGTCCAAAAGGCTTAAAACAGAAAATAAAAAATCAGAAAACTCAGCACCTTTACATGGAATATACGTACTAATTGATAGTGATGAAGAAGAAGAAAATGAAAACTCAGCAGGTTGCAATCTTTTAGCTCACAGAATGAGAACGGTTTTGGAAAATTCTAGACATCGGAATTTCGCCGTTAAGTCTGAGGGGACTCCAGAAACAAGGCATCATCACAGAGGCGAAGGAACTCAAGAGCCAAGACATTTTCACAGTCACGGAAGACCTATTCGAGTTTACCGTCATAGGTTGAGGAACTGGATGGATTACTAGCATAAGGGGAAATTATATTACATCGGGCCAGAATAATTCTTTGGCTTGATTGTAATAGTCCATAATATTTGGAAACTCATGATACAAATCAACAAATAGTCATTTATTTCTTTTTTTTTTAATTTCGTTATAGCCTTACAGTAATTATGGAAAATTTTTGAGAGCAGGTTAATTTTTTTTCAGTTATTATTTTTTTTTTTTTTAATCAGCTATTATTTATGAGGATTTATAAATCTGAATATTTTTGTGTATTTAAAGCATTTTTGACAAAGTTTATTTTCGGCTACCCTACTTCTAGTTCTCTCTTACTATTTAAATCGTTATTTTTGAAAAGATCACTTGTCCACCTGTTCTCAAAATAGGGGTATTTTGTTTTGCTTTAATAAGAAAATGTAAGCATAAGTGTTGCTAGAAAACAAAACAAAATGCCTTCGTTTTGAAAACGAATGGAAGAGTTACCTTTTCAAAATTAGTGATTCAGTTTTGGTCTTTCTCTATGTCTTACTGTTTATCTTTCAAAATAAAATTATTTTTGACTCCTGGCTAAGGATCTTAATCGTTTTAAAGCAATCTCTAAAATAAAGATTATTCATTAAAAACTGAGTCGTAATATTACTTCAAAAAAAAAAATTAATAATTAATTGTGATATTTTAAAAAAATGTATTTTAGTAAGCAAGCATCATGGTTGTGCAAATTATACTGCCCCACACTTTTGTTGTCCTGTACTTTCAATAAAACCAGGCATAGGCGCCACAGTAAAAAAATAACTTATCAAAAGCAAATTCAAATATTTAATTTTCTTTCCCATTGTCGATTTGTTAAAAAATTTAATTTTTAAAATTTTTTATCATTGTTTACCTAGTGTTCCAGTTCCATGCCTTTTGAAAATTATGAAACACAATAAATGTAATAAATGTAAGATGTAACATCAATCAAATCCTCCAAATATTCTAGTTGTTAATAAAATTAAAATGACTGTGTTTATGCAATAAAAGCATTAACTAAATATTAATTAAATGTCAATGTGCATCAAATTTTGACCCTGACACCAAGAAACAAGCTACAAAACTTGGAAAAAAAAAAAAAAAATCAAAGCCCAAATTCAATTCTGGCTTTTAATTCCTATAGGGACCAAAATCAAAATCGAACACATGGCTACAACACCCAAAAACACCAAAATCGAAAATCACAATCAAAAACCATTTTTAATAATAAAATTTGTCTTCCTAGTTCCAAAATGCGATTTAATGTATGACTGGCTGAACGTTAACACCATTAATTAACTGTAATTTAAATGTAAATTGTTTGCTTATAATTGCCATCACCAAAGTTAATAGTAATAACTGTTACATGGTAAATTATTAGCAGGTTGTTTTTTTTTTAAATGTAATTAATAAAATCATGGTTCTTTAGTGTGCCTTTTATCCCAGTTCCAAATTTGTCGCTTTAAAATGTTCAAATTAAAATAAAGCCCTATATCTAGTTTATAATTGATTTTACGTGCATTTAAACAGTTATAATTATTGGATTTATCGTTACTAAAACTGAAGAAGAAATAAAACAACGGAAGGTAACTTTAAAGCAAATAATTTAGACTTATTTCACCGCATGTGTTTATATTGTAAAGTGTAAATTATGGAAATAAATGGACAAAGTAAAAAAAAAAATTTCGAAAATGTTTATTTTTTCCTCGGACCTTTTTTTTAATGTCTAAGAAGGGACACCATTTGGCGATGAACATAAATTCAATAGAACGATTCAACACTATTTAGGACTTTTAGGGGTCAGTCTGAATATTTTGGGAGCTTTTTTTAACCTCACTGCTCCGGTCAAAATCTTATCTTTAAGTTTTATACCAGCCTTAAACTACACAATTTTTTTTTGTAGATTGTACCACCTAAGGTAAGGGAGAAGTTTCTAAAATCTTAAACTGACATATTATAGATTTTAAAATATTTTATGTCACAAATGTATGACTCTGAGTCCAAGGGTCAGCTTCCTTTTAACCATCTGCCAATGAAAAATCTTACTAATTTCCCCATAACGCCTATTTAACAAAGGTAGGCTTAAAAAAAATTGTAGATTCTCAACTTCTCAAAATGTTGTTCGCCATCCGAAATCACAATTAGATTGTACTTCATATTTCAAACAATCAGGAAATAAATTTCTCAAAGGATGCACGTTCTCTCGCGATACGGGTTTCTTACATTGGATCTTTCGAAACGACCGTTCGTTTTATTTTCGTTAAATAAATAACGTGAAATACTTCGTTAAAAATAAACTTTATTGCCCAGAAAAAAAAAAATCAAATTTTCTTTACCTTACCACAATCTTTTTTCAAGTTTATCGTTATCAACAAAGGCAAACTTGATTTTTAAAATACTCTCATTACTGGTATGCATTTAAAAAAACAGAAAATTAGAAGAGAAAAAAAATTTTTACATACAAACTATTACAAAAACTTGTTTTTGAACAAGCTGCAATGTTTCCAAATGGCTGTCTTTTTTTTTTAAAAGAAAAAAAAAAAACCTACAAACTTTTTTTTTTTTGTTACATAACAATGTCACTACAAATCAAGTAACAAAAAAGAATTTGTTTTCAAATGTTAATTTTTAGATATGACTAAAAAAATTATTCATAAATATCCTCTCTATCTCCTACATATCTAACTATATCTGCTGGAGTAAGTAACTTTTCAGCATCAGTATCAGGAATTTCAAAACCAAATTCATCTTCCATAGCCATTATAATCTCAACATGATCTAATGAATCCAGGCCCAGATCATTCATGAAATGTGAATCCAGACTAAGCTGAAACAACAAGAAAAAAAAAATTAATCATCTTTCAATGAAATGTGCCTTATTTTGAAAGAATTAAAAAAAAAAGAAAATTATATTTGTTATGCTTTTCTGAGTACGTTCACTGTCTTTTTATTTCAAACAAAAAAGGTCCAGAGCATACCTTATTCGGATCAATCTTGTCATACAGATTAAGAACGAGTATTACTCTGTCCTTAATAAATTTCAAACTCAGCGGTTCATGGGCTGCATAAAATCTTACAGGTGTGACGAGGGCAGGCCTCTGTAATTCAGAAAAACAAAGAAATATATAAGTACCTTGTCAGCAGTGATTTTTTCAAACGCCTTGCAAACTTTTAACACTCTCTCTCGAATCTGCTCTACTGAGGCTTTTTTGGCTTCTGCGAAGTGTCGTACCTGACCAGATGGACCAGGAATCAGATGCTGTTGGAAAATTTTTGATACATAAAAAAAAGTTTCCTAATCCATTTTTCAAATTAAAGTACACCGCACACCAGGTAAAAACCTGCATAAGAATATAACAATAGGTTCCATATAAAAACCATACTTAACCGAAACCTTTTTTCCTATTCTGGTGTGCGGTGTTCTTTTCATGAATAAAAAAAAGGAATAGAGAGAACGGAAAAAAAATCAAATCGTTTGCCAAGGACTGATACGACCGTCCATGTTCCGACGACCTTTTTTCTACTTACTTGATTTAAAGCGAAGGAAACTGTTGGTTTATTGAACAAACACGAATGAAACCTTTGTTTTTGTAAACTAACAACAGTTGCACGAGGCGTAATAGTTTTAAATAAATTCCGAGAAAAAGCTAGAGCACACCGAGTATTTTTTGCTATCGCCGCCATTTTGATTTTACAAGAAAGATAAAATAGCCGGAAAAACTATATGGAACGTGGAAGAATTATGCTAAGTGCCGATTATTGATAAAAATTAGAAACAAAATCTTTCTGCAAAATTATGAATTAAAAAATTGATACAAAATCAATGATAAAGAAAATGAATTTAACGAAGTGTTTTTTTTTTCAGGGCCTCGTTATTGATTCGAGCAGTCATACCGCGAAAATTCAAAAAGGAAAATGTTGCGTAAAAAAAAGAACCAGAACGTGTTAGAGCGATTAATATATTTAAACTGCAAAAAAAATCCCTTTCAATTGATTTTCACACAGTTTTTTGACTTCATCATCGATCTCAATTAGACTAGCTTTCTTCTGGGTAACAATTACATAAAATTCTCTTGAATTTGACAATTTTCCAACGATCCAACAATCGTTTAATGTTTTCATCACAACTTCTCCTGACTCATGGGTCCTGTAAGCATACAAAGTCATTTACAAAATATTCAAAAAATAAAAGAAAGTAATTGTAAAATACATACCCAGATTTATCAGAATTTACTTCGGATATAACTCTTAATACGTCTTGTGGAACAGATATATTTCCGTTTTTCCTCGAATCTAAATGCACTGTACTTTTCTGAGCAAGATTTAACTTATTAAAATATAAATATTTTGGGCCTGCATCGCTTGCAGCTTGCATAACTGCAGCTTGCCTAGCACAATACTCAGCAATCTCGGATACTAAAGTCGTCAAATGAGGTCCTAAATGCGAATCTAAATTTTTAAATAGTTCTAGGCTTAACGCATCATTCTGGTCTATAAAAAGACATAGTGTAGCACTTAATGCTCTGTAAACAACTAAATGGTAGACCTCTGGTTTTGAATCGGATTGCAAAAATACTTTTGGCACCTGAAAAAAAAAAAACAATTATCCTTAATTTTAAACTTTTAACTTGAAGCATTCCTCATAATACAATTTTAACCAGAAAAACATTTATATTTTCGATAGAATACTAGAACTTTCAGGAGCAAAAATTTAAACATTATTGTTACAGTAAATATGAAGACCCTATTTTACATGGCTTATAAATATGGCCACTGTCAAACATTTAGGAACTGTTTCCCAAGAAAAATTCTGGGCTTGAACATAAGGATGTCCCTTTTAATGACAGAATGTCAAAACCCAAAAATTAATATGTAGTTCCCATAAGATGGCTTTTTCAATTATTGCATGTCTCAAACACCAAACTGTAATTTAAAAAAATGGACTTATTCAAAGTTTTTAATTACCTTTCCTGTTGAAACGATAGAATCTTTTAAATTGGGTGGGCCTGTTACAAAACTACCATAGTGATGTACAGTTGAATTGTTTCCTCTTGGTAATGATCCCCCTTGCAATTCAAGGTCTAAATGAGATGGAAGCAGAGTATGCACTAAATACTGATAAATGATTTGCATGTCATCCGGTTCGATTCCACTCCTTAAATTAGACAAAACAAAAATAGCTTATACTCCAATTATTTGTCAAAATTTATTTAAAGTAACAAAACCTACCAAACTAACTGATCGTTATAAAGGAAAGCAGAATACCTAACAGGTTGAAAAATACTTTCAACTAAATTAATAAAGCTTTGAACATGAAGAAATGGTTCTTTACCTAAAGGTAAAAAATAAATCCCTTGAAAAACATCCAATAAATCACAATGCCCCAGTCTTAAATTGAGTAAATACTGAAATTTAAAAAAAAAATTTGGCATTAACATATTTCAAAAATTAATTACAAATGATAAATTTTTCCATTACTTACTCGACTATAAAAATGTTGCAATTTATCTTTTAAAAATTGAATTTTATCTTCACTAAACGAGCTACCTAGAACTGATTTCAAAGTTCCATTAAATAGACGAAACATTCTATATGTTTGTTGTAACACAGCACTGTAAACATTTTCCTGAACTTTTTCACTTTGATACTCATTGGTCCACATAACCTCGGCAGTTTTTGTCAAACAAGGGACATTAACTGTCAAAACAAACCAAAAATTTCCTTCCGGCTGATATAGAAACTGCTTTGTTTTTTCTGTATGAAAACATGAACAGGGTGTACTCGGGTTGAAAGATCTAAAAATGAAAATAAAACACATTATATTAATGCATTCTTAGATTGGAAGTTCATACATACGATGTAAATTTAATCAAAGCTTCACAAAGTCCAGCATTCTTCAACTGTGAATCCTTATCTACTTGCGCCGGGTAAAAGTATAAAATTTTCTTTTCTTCCTGTAAAATAATCACAGGATCAAATGACTGAAATATTTAATTTTATTTTTGTTAATTACCTCCCCTTCGCTACATGCAAACGTAGGGTTAAATATGAAGAAATTCAATAATTCTATCTCTGTGGTTGAAGACATTTTACAGTAGTACCGAAAACGTTAAAAATTCGATAAGCAAACATTTAAATAAAGAAAAATAAATAAAAATTATAAAAAACAAGAAAATATTATCAACTTGTCAATGAAAACAAATGGAAGGAACGTGGTCTACTTACACGACAAATTCCGGCACGTCGTTCGCGTCGTCTGCTTCGCGCCGCTAATATTTAAAAATTAAAACTTTTACCGCTTTCCAACACAAAAATTTATCACAATTGCGACTTTATCACTTTCATATCGGTACTTGAAGTTTAGAAATAACCGAATTAAAGGTAGATTATGTAGAAAATAGAAATCTATCATCTTTTTAAAAATTGCGCTATTCCAGCGAAATTAAATTTCCCGAAGAAAAAAGTTAATTTACTAAAACTTTTCTTCTTTAGAAAGCCCTATGTCGTGACTTTAGAATAAATAAAACGTTTAACAGCGATGCCAATTCTCGGCAGTTTACGAATCGACATGGAGGGAGTGAGGTAGCAAGAGTTTTTTTTTTTTTTTATTTTACGAAAAATTATTTTAACGACTCCGATTATGCAAGGAAAGACGAATTTGCAGGTATTATTTTATTATAAATATTACAGAATATGTATTTTGAAATCTGACCCGATATATACGTGCGCTTTTAAAATAACAAAGGGGGAAAGGAAGTAAAGGATATTTTTTTGTCTATCAAAATGTTTCTAAATTTAACTTTCACGAGGAGTGTCATCGTTTTTTTTTTCTTTTCCTATCTTTCTTTTACCCTAACGATTTTTAAATCGATTTATATTTCATGTTTTTCAGTGCAAATAAATCTTTTTTTTTTTTTAATCCGTTTTTTAAAAAGTTTAGCTCTTTTAAACTTTTAATTTCGCGTTTCATTTTCCTGATGCATGATTATACGGAAACAATGTATTTTTTAATTTTTTTGGATATGATCCAAAGAAGTGCGCCGTGAATATTTAAAACACAGTTAAACGAAACACGAGTTCGATTTTAAAAAATTACACGTTTCCTGTTACGTTCTTTTTTCTTTCATTTCTAAATAATCGATATATTAATTTATTTAAGGAAGAACCCAAATTTAGTAGAATCAAAAATAACTGTCGCACGCATAAGTAAAAGAATCTTGAGCGTATAAAGTGGTAGAACCCACACAGAGCGAATTTTTTTTTTTCTTTTGCCGTACACGCCTCTTTATGATACCAGGCCCTCTTAATAATTACAATGTTGATGTCATGAAGTCTTAACAGCTGTAATTGATTCGGGCAGCATCTTCCGCGATTTTTTTTTAATTTGTCACGAAATGTCAAAGTATGCGATGATTCATTCGTCAATTAGAACCATCTCACGTATAGGACGCTCTCACGGGAAAGTCGCGGAAATTGGGTTCGCATTTTTCGGTAGGAAAGTTTTCGCCGTGCCAAACCCAAAATGTCACACAGAAATGAATTGCGTCAAATTTAAACTAAGCTTTATTGCATCACGAGTGCATACGTAGGCTTAGCATATGGTAATGACGACTTCCCACTTTAAACAGAGTCTTTCGTTGTATGAATTTTAACATGGGTTTTTTTTTTTTTTTTTGCATTCTTTCGAAGTTTATTCTTAATTAGACCCGATCATAGGCCTGTTATGTAAACAAACCGATTTTAAACGATAATTTATTTTTCAGAGAGTGGATCAACTGATTGGTAAACCGAAAATATTTTCTAAACCAATCATGCGATTTAAAATGTGGAAAAGTGAGCAGAAAATTGCTTACTGAAAAAAAAAAAAAATTTCAAGGATTGGATATTTAATTAGACGACTATTTCTTCGAAGCCGAAAAACGAAAAAAAAAAAAAAATTATACACTATTAAAAAATGCGAATTTAAAAAATTGACTGAAATTAATATTTATTGATTAGCCATGGCGGAAGCGCATTTTAACCAAAGAGAACTTCAAAAAAGTCCTAAACAAAATTTTTTATTATCCCGAGAACGAAGCTTCGTGAGGCCGCAAAGCCAGTATCAACCTCAACAGCAATATTTATACCATCAACAGGTAATCATTTTTTTTTTTTTTTTTCCAAAATTATTAGGGACTCTAAAAATATTTCCCAGTTATATTTACTTAAAAATAAACCGTAAAACTTCAATATTTACGGTCTTGCCACGGTTGAATATTGCAAACAATTTAACAACGCAAACTCAGAGCATCTTCATAAACTTTTAAACGACGACGCCACAGACCCAAAAAATACACTTTTTCAATTAAAAAAAAAATTAACGCTTAGCCTAAATTAATTTTTTTTTTTTACTTAAAAAAAATGAATTAAGCTTTTCCCCAGGTGGTAATTCACACAAACAGTTCTACTTATATTTATAGATCTTGTCACATTGCTTGACTTAAAAGAAAAAAAAATTGGCACAACATATCACTCTGACTGAAATCTTTGCCTTCAAATTTTAAAATAAGAAGTCAAGCCGAATAACATATGCTAATTTACTTTTCAAATACAATCTTGCAATTTAAAATTAGACTTTTTTTTTTCTATTCCTACTGAATTAAAAAAAAAATCAGTTGTGAATGTTATGATTCACAAGATGCTTGTGTAAAATTACTTAACTTAAAAGACTTTTGTTTAATCAATTTAAAAGTATGGAGTACAACTAAAAATTTTATTTTTCCAAAAATGAAATGAGTGAAAGTGCTGGTACTTAAATGATTGATTTTTATTTTAGGTATTAAAGGATAAAAAAAATAAAAATGTCCACGCTCAAGTTAATACCAAGCAAAAACCCACCATGGAAATTTACAGACCTCCTAACGTAAGGACTGATGGAGTTTCCCCTAATAATGGTAGTTTCATTAATCCCAAATTAAACGTTCATGCAAAGGAATTTACTATGAAATATGCACAATTGCAACCGTCAAGGTAAGTCTCATAACCTTATTAAATCCCAAAATATTACATTAGAAGTGTCTAGGAGCAGTATAATTTCCAAAAGTTTTAACCCCCTCCTTTTCCTTGTCAGTAGGGATGGATAACAAGAAAACAAGAAATTTTCCAAAAAATCAGCTCAAATTTTAGTTTTTGATTGATAAGCCAATAAGAGGATTCCAAATTCAAAATTTCTTGTCGAAGATTCTTGCTCAAGAATTCTAGTACCATTTTCTAAATTCTTGAATTTCTTGTTTTCGACATTTCGAATCCTAGCCTTTTGAAAGGTGGAAAAACATGATTTGAACGATTTCTCGAAAAATGTCTTGTCTTTTCTCGTCTTGAGATCTATCGCTACTTGTCAGCCTTTAAAAAGACCCAGTTCGTGTACATGTTAATGCATGAGGTAATAGCTTCTGAAAAATAAATGATGCTTAAATGTGCTAATAACATCTGCGGATTTCCTTAGCCCAAACATTTTATGAAAAATAAATGACTAGAGTTTGATTTAAATCAAATTTAATTAAGTAAATAAAGTTAAGTAAAAAGCTTTATTGAATTATGGTCCACTTTCACTCAATATGCCCTCTTTCACTTTTACTCATGCCTGTGAATCAAGAGCTTTCGGAAGTTATTCTTTATTGAATTAAAGTGAAACAAATCAAAAAATTTTTGTGCAGCTTTTAAAAAATTAAAACAGCAATGAAAAACATAGAAAAGCTTGCCATGGCTGTATCTCCTGAATCTAAAGTCCACATATAAGCGAAAGGCAACCTGTATACAATAACGACAAGGCAAATTTTAGAGAAGTGACTTCATCTCAAATTGTTTCATAATGAATGTAAAATTCATTCTTCACCGTTCAGAAAGAATGGGCAGTATAAAACTTTGATTGCTGTAACTACACTTTCATTAAAATGCCATACGTCAAAATAAAAGAAACAAATCAAAAACAATGCTATAAATATTATTATAAATGTTTGTAAAAGAAGTCAATAAATCTCATATGGTGATCCACCATCAACATTCACATCAAAATAACGCCAAGAAGGTACCATATTAAAAATGGTCAGATCGGACAAGTTTGAAATGGAAAAGGGAGTTGAAGAAATATGGAAGCATTCGGGCAACTCCGATACGGAATTTAATTATCCTGACTATATACCATTAACTTTAAAAATGGGTACTTACAGCTTTTTCAGCGGATTCTCATCATAACCAAACATTGCGGTCGGCGAATTACACCACAAAACTGCACACTGTTTTATATTAAACTTACGTTAACAGAATTCCGATTCCACCAAAATTCACTACATTGAATAAAGAGGAAACAATTTAAAAAACCGTAAAACAACACTTACACTTATTTTACACGATTATCATAAACATTCAGTACAAATAAAAACGACACGAACACCGCGGCCATTACGGTACAATTACCAAACAAGCACTGCCAACTGTTGATTTTTTGTGTTCCATCGTAGCAGTAGAACACGTTTTTCAAAAACCGCTTCCATAATCTTGTTAACTTTTACAAAACTTTTGAATCATTTTCGTGTAGGACTGTGGCAATAAAAAAACTACGAATGAATTCTTTTTTAATTTTTAGGTCCAGCGGAAACATACTGTTAGCTATGGATCACAATTATTACCTTCAGCAATCCCTCTCAAGTGGAAATATTTTACACAAACTTCAGCCTTCGTTATCAGTAACAAATGTTCCAGTTACATCTCCTCGAGTTCATTTCTGCCTTCAACCGGTTGAAAATAACTCGGACGCAGTGACTGCAACCCATGTTTCATCTATTCAATCACACCTTAAATCGAACATGAAAAATCAGATTGATGGAAGTAATAAAAATAAAAACTCTGGAGCCCAGGATAATGCCCGACAAGTTCGGTTCCAAAGTAAGACTTTTTGACATTATAAAGTTTTAAATCTGTTATTCTTCTAAATGATATTTTTTTAAACTATAAAATTTAATCAGGTAATATGCCTGCTGGGCTTCAGCGTTCTAAAAGCTTAGGAGCCGCAGATATGCTGTCTCGGAACTCTTTTCCCAATTCGATGGATGCAAGTGATTTGGGTTCTTTTTCTCCTCAAATTCAGGCAACTATTTTCAAAGCGATAGAAGGTAAGTCGTGGGCTCAATATTAAATTGTTCTAGTTACACTTTCCAGTTTGACACTAGTTCCCTGTACTTAGCTTATGAAAAACGGGTGCCAACCTGAGAAATGTAACTAGAACCATATAATATTGATCCCACGAAGTATAAAATTAATAAACGAATAAATAAATTAGTAAATAAATGAAATAAAATAGTAATAAAAAACAGCGAATTTAAATGAATGTTTACCATTTCCAAAATTTTCAGATCCAAATCAGCTTCCTGCTCGGACACTTATGGAATTAGTCCGACACGTAATGGAAAGAGTTCTCGAGAGCAGAAGATTCGCGGAACCTGCGGCTAAATTATGTATTAAAATAATTGAAAAAGAAAAGAAAGAAACTTTTCTTGAATCATTATTGAACACTTGTCAGCAGTGGTACCAAGAAAGGGAGAGAATGTTGAAAGGGAGACCGTCGAAGGCCCCTGCGTTTATGGCATTTTTAAATGAGATGTATTGTCAGGTAAATTATCCCTTAAAAAAATTTAATTAATTAATTATGGAGGCCAATTTTTTTTAAATATTTAATTTTAGCTTAAAAGGAGACAACTTCAGTTAAAAACGCACCAGGAGGGAGTCCCTCCAGGTCTTGTTTTACTGACACTTCTTTGTAAATGCTGCCAAGATTGTCTTAATCCACCATCTGTTTCATCGTTAAGTGAGGTAAAAATTAACAAAAAAAAATTAATGCCATGTAGCCCATTTTTTTTTTTTTTTTTTATGATCAATTTTTTTTTTCTTGTCTAGATGGAAAGCTTATTTTTTGTGCTGACGGCGATCGGCAAAGATTTAGAGCAAGAATTACCGAGGCAGCTTGAAAATTTGTTGGGTGGAGTACGTGATGCATTCTTAACAGCTCAAACAGGACCGGCAATTAGGAAAACATTATTACAATTAATTGAATTAAGTGCGGCAAGATGGCAATTGCCAGCACCGGCCGTTATGTATTATTATCCCGGAACTTCAAAATGATAATTCTTTTTTTCTATAAAAAATCACTAAGTTCTTTCATAAAAATTTAATAAAAGTGATCGAAAATCTTTTTTTCAAAAATTGATTAAAAGGCAATATGGATCACTATAAAAATGATATTAATTCCCAGTATTTTCTGAGTTTCTTTTTACTTGTATAAAAAGGTAATGTATCGTTAGGTTTTTTCTAGAGATATATTTGTGTAGAAGCGCAAAAAGAAAAGATGATGTTGAATGTTTTTTTTTTTTTTTTTTTTTTTTTTACTTATTTTTATTTTCTTTTTAATTGTTGTGTTCTGTAGATTTAATAACCAAAGAATAGGAATCCTTTTTTTGTAACGATTTTAGACGTCTAATTAGGATTACTTATTAAAAAAATCGATTTATTTAAAGGTGCTAAAAAAAATAAATAAAATAAAATAAACGATTTAAACAAAAAAAAAATTGATTCTATTTCCTATATTCTGATAGAAATAGAGACATTGTACAGTTTTTAATTTTTTTTTTACTTTTGATCAACTACTGATCGTCACACCAGCTTTAAAATTTAATTGTTTTAATATAAAATAACTTATTTCTTTTTATACAAAGATCTTTTTTTCCTTTTTTTTGTGTTTCAATTAAATAACTTTCGTTAAAAAAAAAAAAAAAAAAAATGAAATAAATCATGACACTGAATTCATTCAAAAAAATTGTACTTCAACTTCTCTAAACTAACGGTGCCGCACACGGATCGTGAGAAAAAAAAAAAAAAAAAAAAAAAACTTTTTGATGAACAAAGTTTTATGTCCGATATGTTTTTAATGAAACTGGCACTTTTCTTATATATTGTCGCTTTACCCAAAAAATTCAGTCGTTCACACGCTACTTAACTTAGGAAACAATCAACGGTTAATCGGACACCTTATGTCAATAGCTAAATATTGTCAAAAATTATAAATGGGATCGAAGCGAGTTTTTTTTTATAGCTCAAAGTTAAAGCACATTACTATTCGATTATACTAAGAAAAAACTTCTAATTTAAACAATAGCATACGATACAATCACTTTTTAAAGGTAATCTTTTTTTTTCAAATCGATTACTGCTATAAGCAAGGATCTTAAAAACAAGATCGTTTTCCACACAATAATCGATTGATAGTTGAATAAAAAATTAAGAGAGAAAAAATAAAATAAGGAAATCGCTTACGGATATGAAAAAGGTTGTGTTTGCAAATTAATTTCGTGATTTTTGGCTGAAATAAAAATTTGGCTATGAAGTTATTAAAAAATAATGACTTTGAAAAGGAAGACTTTTCATTCTTTGAGACTTTTCATACTTTCGTTTCCAGATTGTACTATGTAAATTGTACAAAGTCGAAGAAAGGTCACAGCAAAAATGATGGATTTAAGTTAAAGATGGCAATATTATTGATATTTTTAAGTTAATACGACGGAAAAATTCTAGACACGTTTCTAAGAAAAAGTTTAGAAAGAGTAAAAAACCATTTTAAATTAAATAAATAAATTACTTAATAAATTAAATTACTTAAAAGCTTAAAAAGTTTTTAAAAAACGTTTCAAAATTTTAAAGCGATTAAGAAAATGGCATCTGATGCAGACAAAAAAATCTTTCAAGATATTCGTATTTATCAATAAAAAAAATGGAAATTCACACTTGCCAGAAAGAGAAAGATAATTTTGCAAAAGTCTGTTTAATTTTTAATTTTTTAAATACGTTTCGACCAACTAATCAATTTTGTAAAATTATCTTATTCGATTTTCCTCAAAGAAAAATCAAATAATGAATATTTCGGTTGGTCCAACGGGTTTCAATTTAGTTTCGCAAAATATTAATCTTGTGCTTAACCCTTACGGGTTTAAAGCAATCGTCATAAAAAATATTTTTGAATTGCTTTCTGTAATAGCTACAAGAGCTAAACATAAGATTAAAATGTCTTCAAAACCTTACATTATCTGAAAAACATCGTTGCATTTTATAATAAGTAAACTAGAAGTTATGACGTATAGTAATAAAAACAAGGGTACTCAAATATGAAAAAAAAAACAAGATCAAGTAGTGCCTTACAAAACCTAATTGTGCAATTTAAATTCACCGCCTCTTGTTTCTAATAAAGTGCATTAATTAAGTAAGCTTTTATTGAACAACTATTTAAAAAGGAAGTAAAATCGGAAAAAAAAGTATGCGGAATCGCTGATTATATAAATGAGCAAATGCTTCGATAAAAAAAATCGTATTTTAAAAAAAATAAATTATTTCCTAATTCGCTGAACAGAAACGCTTCGATAAATAAGTAGTGACGACGTAGACAAAAAGTTAACTCTATTTTTTTTACCGCTTAAAATTAATGCAGAAAAAAGAAAAATTCACACGCATTTGAAAACGATAATTCGGACATCTAATTTTTCAATTTATTTAAAAAAAAAAAAAATCGCCAAATAATAAAAAAATTACTTGACATTGTCGTAAAAACACTTTTCATATCACAAAATAACATATATAATATTATAAACTATGAAATTGACTAAAAAATTCGTCGCCTGCCAGCAAGAGACATTTCAAATTCAATTTAAAAATTTTTCCTAAGAGTCTAATTCTCGATTTCTTTGCTTCCAATAATCACAACCTGCTTAATTTTTAAGCACGAGACCAAGCCCCCCAGAATAGGAATCATTCGCTGCAAAATACTATTAGCCCAAATGCAGAATATTTAAAAAAAAGAATATAAAATTGCGTTTGATATGATTTAATTGATTGTTCAAATTTTCCGTTACGTTTAGCACCTTCTTGGGAGGCTTGATCATTCCGAAAAAAAATTAATATTTACAATTTTCTTTTTAAAAGATACTTCGTTCGTATAAAAAATAAACATTATTCCCTAATTCAAATTCGGCTTTCTTTCACAGCATATTTGATCTAAAACGCTGTTACGTCTTCACTTAATGGAAAAATATATATACTTTTTTTTGTTCCCTTAAATTTAACTATGGAAAACATTTAATTAATAATGAATTCAAACTAAAAAGCGCTGCATATCATTCATTAAAAAAAAACCCTCATCAAATTCAAAGACTTAATTTCAGCCGTCCGTGAAACGAACTTGAAAGCTTTTAAAGTAGCGCTGCATAACAAGTAATTTGCTAGTTATTTACAAGCCTGACGATTATTTGGCCGACGGATTCCGAGGCTTCGTTCTAATAAAACGGCAATAACAATTTTTATTTTTTAAATTACTAATAATTATTTCATTAATAAAAGCCTCTTGCATCCTGTTTAAATTTAATTACACGGAGATCTTCCTATGTCCGGTTTTACCTTAAAATTTACTCTAATGACCCAAACAGCCGGAAATATTTTTTTCTAAATATTTTTTTCGTTAAAAGCCATTATCATTTATTTTTTTAACTAAATAAAATAATTAATCTAAAATCGACTTAGATCGAATAATTATTGAAAATAATTTTTTTTTTTTTCGATTCGACTATAGTAACAACGGAAGATATCATAAATATGCGTACGAGAAAAAGAAAATGTATTTCTTTTTTTCTTTTTTTTTTTGGCTAATGTACAGAAAATTATTTTTCTTACCTTGAAAAAAAAGTATAAGTTATATATGCTTTTTTTTAGTCGGATTGCTAGATCAAATCCGATATTTTATCTAATATATCTTTAGATTCGTTTAGGAACTCGCCGGAAGCAGAAGTGGAAGATTCGTCGATGCGAATTGAAATCTCGCCGGTTTGATCGATCGGTTCCAACCAATCTGCAAAACTGTAATCCAGCGGATTGAAAAGAGATCATCTGGAAGGACACGAACTTGCGCCGGAGCGGTTGCTCAGAGATGAAAATGCACTGTGTCCTGATTGTAAACTTGACATAGAACCCCTAATAAGACAATAAAAAAAAAATTATTTACTAAATTATAATAAAAAATTAAAAAAATAAATTTAATAATTAAATTTACTAAATTATAATACTAGTAATGACATAAACTATTTTTAAGAGTAGACTACTGTGAATATTAGAAGGAATGGCTGTTTGGTGTATTACTCTGCTTGCGGACAAAAATTTTATATTTTAGGTATCTTGCCACTTTAGAACCATGTGAATAGCTAAACTCGGTCGGTTTATTTTTTAAGTCTGTTGTCAGCCGGATTTTTTATATTTCTATTGTCATTATACTGTCGTCAATGATACTAAAAATTGCAGTATAAAGAATGAAATTGGTTCAAAATGTAATTATGAAAACACACTTTCAAAAAGTTTACACCTGACCTGATTTTTTTTTGTTTGTCCTCGAATTATAGTGCAAGTTTAAACTTGCTTAAATATATGTATAATTCCGTGCATCGGAGGTGAACTAACGTATCTCCATCGTAAATATGATAGGAGATAGTCTGTTTCGAGTGTTTATGAAAATCACGTGATCATGCGACTGCATGTTTACACGCTCAAGTTGCCGCAAACTTGAGGTCACGTGACACTTCCCCGAAACGTCGAAACAGACTAAATCCAATCATATTTAAGATGGAGATAAAAATCACTTGCCTAGAGTAGAAACCCGTATGGAAAAATATAAGCGAAGTGGACAATAAAATAATAAATAATTTCGAAGTCAATAATATTTTTAAAAATATTGTTGAACGTGAATAAAATATTCAAAAATATCATTGACGCTGAACAATAATTTCCGAATAAAGTTTTTGAATAAGAAAAGTCGAAAATATTTTTAAAAGTATTATCCAAGCGGAAAATGTTCTAAAAAATATTAGTGTCACTCAATACTGTAATCCAATAAAGTTTTCTGGCTAATAAAAGTTGATATTATTTTTTAAAATATTATTCAAGTGGACAAAAAAATTATAAATATTATTGAGACTCAATAGTTGTTGAAAAATATATTAAAATACGAATTTCGAGATCCTGGAGAATACTGTCGAAAATACTATGGAGTGTACTATTGGTAAAAATATTTTCAAGAAAATTATTGATGAAAATATTATCGAATCACTGGAAAATAATTTTAGTAATATTTTACAGGAAATTAAAGTTGATAATAGAATGTCCCAATTTTATTGTCCACTTTTATTGAGCATTTTGTTTTTATTATCCTCCAGTGAGCTACATTTTTTTCTGCTACGTGATGTCTAAAACTGTTATCTAATTCAAATCTTTTCAACACTGGTTATGGTAAACAAAAAATGGCAAGTATTTTTTTTCCATTATTATAAAAACACCAGTGCATACTTTATCGAAATTAGTTGCATGTTTTAATTGTTTATGTTACATCAACGGCATAAGTACCTGTAATCTGCGGAGTTCAAAGTCTCATAAAAATACATGACTTGAGCTTTAGGCTGAGTAAACGAATCCAATAGGTCTGAATGATGACCGCAATGGAATTTCCATTGTAAAATATAATACCCTGCTTTCTTGGCTACGTGTGAACCCTAAAAAAATAAAATCAAGAGTTAAAACGATAATGAAATGCAACAGAATTTATTTAAATTTCAAAAAAAAAAAAAAAAAAAAAACTTGACAAGATGGATAAGTTGGCAAAGATGGAACCCTAGATATGAATATAAACATAAGCACGTGTAATTTGACATTGAACTTGAACGTATCACTCCCGAGCGGAGTGATCACACCGAATTATTTTTTTAGGTATTATTCAGAAAGACATGATAATTATTCAAATTAGTGCTCTTTTTTTCAGTCCTTACCTGTACGCTCTCCCCGTCGTGGCAAATGATCGAATTTTCCACTTTGTTGTACTCCCTGCCTTCTTTCCAATTTTTATCCAAGTAGGATTTGTGTTCCGCGTCGCCGATATGCGTGATGCACGCGTCCTTCGGAGGTAAAGCAACGTTTGTGATTAAAACCGAAAATTGAACGTCTTGCCTCATGACGTCGAAATCCCAAGTTATGACCGTGTGAGGTTCTTCGATGTTTATAACGACTTCATGCAGCTGGCCTTTTCCCAAACTAACGCTGTGATAAATGCTGTCCTCCGTCAGGGAGCATCCTTCTCTTTCGATTTCGCCGTTCGTAACGTACAAGCTCTTCGAAATCAAGCCTCCTTCGGCGATTTTTGTCTGTCGAATAAAATAAATAAATAAATAAATAAATAAACAAACAAATGATTTTTATTCCTTTTTTTTTTCTCACATGTAAAGGTCCGCCAAGGAAATCCGGCAAAATATCCATCGATATGTAATCGACGAGGCCTCCGGCTGTCAAATAATCGTTCCCTCCATAAAACAAAAATTTGTCCCTAGTGTTTTCGTCAATGAAAGTCCCTACCAACGTCCATAATATAGGGAAAACTCTAGGCGCTCGGATAATGAGCACCCGACCCATTGTTTCAGGATAATTCGCTTCAACGATTTCAATTATTCGTAGCAATGCTCTGATTCCAGGACGCCACAAATGCCTCATGTTCAAACCTTCAAGGTCGACTAAGAGCGTCCAAGTGGAAATCGGTTTCCCGCAATTCCTCGTTGCTTCTTCCATTAATTTTAAACCTTCTTCGCAAACGGCCAATGTCTGCAAAAACAAAAAAAAATTTATTAAAGAAAAAAAAAAATGCAAAAGTAATTAAAACCTAACTTTATAAAAAAAAATCGCTCCCATAATAAAAAAAAATGACTCATAATAAAAAATTGCTTAGGATTGGAATTACTTCTTAAGGATCCATACAAGTATTACGTAAGCACGTGAGGAGAGAAAACCATTTTGAAATTTTTCTGACAAAAGGGAGGGGGTTCGTAATTTCTGGCATAGGGGTCGTCCATTAGGGGAGCGTTCAAATATTACGTAAGACCGAAGTGGGGGGAGGGGGTACTCGAAATTCTTACGATTTCTTATTTGGGGGAGGGGAGGAGGGAGTTTGGCAAATCTTACGTAAGAATTTCCATTATAACTTATTGTTCAGAATTTTTTTTTTAATTTCAAAAAATTAAGTTGTTTTTATTTTCTTTCGAATGTCTAAAGTAGAAAAAGTGAATTTTTTAAAAAAAATTTAAGAAATAAAAATTTATTTTTTGATGAGATTTTGTGCCAATTGTAACCATCTTCGGGGATATGAGTACTTATGAACTATAAATCTAGATTTAAGAAAAATATTACTCCAATTTAAAATTAAAGATAAAAAAAAAGGGGAAGGGGGTCCGAAAACCCCCAAAAAAAGTCTTATGTAACACTTGAATGGGGCCAGTAGAAATTTCTGCTGGTACGGGATTTCAAAATTTTGACGGGAGGTCAAATTGTAATAAAATAATGCTAAGGACTGCAAATAATTAAATCTTAATTGCTGATTAATGAATCGTGCTTAAGGGAAGGGTGGGGTGGTATTTTAATTTTTTTAACAAGATTTTGACAAGGGAAGGGTGGGGGGTATGATCAATGCTTAGTCTTGCTTACTAGGGATATTATACGTAAGCAAAAATGTCGTGCACTTAAATCAGTTCACTCCTCTTTTCATTTGACAAAAATTTGAAAAATTCTTTTTTGAAAACATTTCTAAGATTTACTCTTTTTTCATTTTTCTTTTATTTCCTACTTATAAATTCCTTGAAAAATGCAAAAAAAGGGAGGTCAGGTCGACAGATCTTTGCTTACGCAATTGTGGAGGTATAAGTTGTTAAAAAAAATCAAGATCTCCATCCCCATATTTTTCAAATTAGAGGGTGGAATGAGGAGAAAATTATTTGTTTCCGTGTGATCAAGGCAGGGGTCCGAAATTATTTATTTAACTCCGATTCCGATTCCAATTCTGGCACTGACACCCGAAGCTGATGCTGATGCCGACGCCCCCAAGCATCGATTATATCCAATGCCGGCTCTGATTCCGATTTTAGGGGGAAAAAAAATCATAGAGCCATTCTAGGCGATTTTTAAAATCAGCGGTCCGATTCCGACACCGGTGTCGATGTCGATTTCGGATATTAAAAAAAAATCCGATGCCGCACCGGCAGCAAAAAGTCTTCTGTTTTCAAGCTTCAGAGGACTTACCCCCATAAAAAATGATCTTACCAATTTTAATAACCCTTCTTCTCCAATTGTTTTTAGTAAACCCTTGACATCCATTTGACCAAGTCTAAGTAAATATAAGGGTCGTCCATCTGCAAAGAATAAAGAAAAAAAACTCGTCAACCCATTTAATTCATTTCTAAAAAAATACTCCCTCTGTCCGGAAATAATGTGTGTGTTTCTAACTTTTAATTCACATTTCGTAGGCTTTTGATTTTTGACGGAAGTGATGGTACCACATAACTCACCCACCCGAACACTTTTTCACACCACCCCCCCATCCCCCCCGGGGTCCCCCCCATAGAAAAAAAAATTCATGAAAAAATGAAAAAAATCGATAATTTGAATTAATTTCGCCACGCTTCTGAAGCGAAGGCAAAAAATTTGAATGTGACCGGGAATGAGAGAGTACATGACCCTAAACAAGAATCCACCATGAGAAAATTTTTTGCATTACTCGAAACCCCCCAAAAAAAATTTGCGGTCTTGACTACCCGGTAAAGGGGGTGAATTTTTTAAAACCTATCAAACGGCCACAAAAATTTGGCCACGGGGGTTTTCGGGGTCGCCAATTTCAAATCTGAGGTCAGTTTTTGAAAATTCAAGATGGCGGATCCAATATGGCGGACTTATGTTAGAAACCTTGACATTTTCCCACGAAAATCGTGTTCGGGGGATATCGGGGTCGCTGATTTCAAATCTGGGATCGGTTTCCACAAATTCAAGATGGCGGATCCAATATGGCGGACATATGTTAAAAAAATTGACTTTTTCCCAGGAAAGTTCCTGTTCGGGGGTATATGAGGGTCGCTGATTTCAAATCTGGGGTCAATTTTCAAAAATTCAAGATGGCGGATCCAATATGGCGGACTTATGTTAAAAACATTGACTTTTTGGCACGAAAATTCGTGTTCGGGGGTATATCAGGTCGCTGATTTCAAATTTTAGGTTCAAATTAACTGTTTTCTTCCAGTTCCAACCATTCTTTTTCTTTCCGTCATCAAAAACCGAATCTTCTACGAAACAATGTGGTTTCGCGTTATGCCGCTGAACTAAAACTTTTTACGAACATTTTGTAAAGAAAACAGTTAATTTGAACCTAAAATTTGAAATCAGCGACCCTGATATACCCCCGAACACGAATTTTCGTGCCAAAAAGTCAATGTTTTTAACATAAGTCCGCCATATTGGATCCGCCATCTTGAATTTTTGAAAATTGACCCCAGATTTGAAATCAGCGACCCTCATATACCCCCGAACAGGAACTTTCCTGGGAAAAAGTCAATTTTTTTAACATATGTCCGCCATATTGGATCCGCCATCTTGAATTTGTGGAAACCGATCCCAGGTTTGAAATCAGCGACCCCGATATCCCCCCGAACACGAATTTTCGTGGGAAAATGTCAAGGTTTCTAACATAAGTCCGCCATATTGGATCCGCCATCTTGAATTTTCAAAAACCGACCTCAGATTTGAAATTGGCGACCCCGAAAACCCCCGTGGCCAAATTTTTGTGGCCGTTTGATAGGTTTTAAAAAATTCACCCCCTTTACCGGGTAGTCAAGACCGCAAATTTTTTTGGGGGGTTTCGAGTAATGCAAAAAATTTTCTCATGGTGGATTCTTGTTTAGGGTCATGTACTCTCTCATTCCCGGTCACATTCAAATTTTTTGCCTTCGCTTCAGAAGCGTGGCGAAATTAATTCAAATTATCGATTTTTTTCATTTTTTCATGAATTTTTTTTTCTATGGGGGGGACCCCGGGGAGGGATGGGGGGGTGGTGTGAAAAAGTGTTCATGTGGGTGAGTTATGTGGTACCATCACTTCCGTCAAAAATCAAAAGCCTACGAAATGGGAATTAAAAGTTAGAAACACACACATTATTTCCGGACAGAGGGAGTAAAAAAAATAAAAATAAAAAATTATTTTCAGGATCAAATTTATTAAATTTTTTTTTTCTCCATATGTAACCAACCACCTACCCTTATCTTGATGATGCCACCCTCCGGGAAAATAATCCTTAACGACTTGCGGAGTCACATATTCAGATAGAATCCGATCCACAGCATGTTTTTTCCTCCATAATAGGGACTGGGACAGCATTTCCCGAGCTTTTTCAACATTGAAATCTCTTGCCCGAAGGAATCGAAGTAGTGTTGAATCGTTGGGTACCTGGAAAATAGTAATTACCCTATAATGTGGAGCTCGGAATTATTCAACCTTGAAATTTTAAATTTCCGAGATGCAAGTTATTTTCATTTGTACTTGGCTATTTTAGCAAAAAGATTTCTTTATCGTAACAGGAGGAAAAAAAAATATCGACTTTTCATATTCAAAATGAAAAATGTTTTTACACTGCAGGCGTTTTATTGCCGCTGACATGATTTTTTTTTAAATGGTAAAAAAAATCATGTTTTCCTGAAAACGTTTTTCTCTCTCCTATTTTTTGATGTTGAATGGTGTCAAATGGAAAATCTTACAAAAAAAAAAAAAAAAAAAAAAAAAAAGATCCGTTTTGTCGGAATTCCAATGTCAAAAATTTACAAAAATGTTTCCATTGCGTAGGTTTTGCTTGTATAAAAAGAACGACGTCGAGTGAATTCAATCCTAAACATTTTAATAAAAAGCAAAGGGGACGTATTCGAAAGTTTAATGTAGGAAACGCATGCAAAATTCTAAATTAAGATACATTTGAACGGATCTCGAAGGCTTTCTACGGTCTCCGGTTCCATATCATAAATTTAATTTTTAGATTTCAAAGCCTTTGATTTTAGTATTAAATTTCTCTGGAAAATAACGATGGTCATTAAAGTGTCCCAGGATGAAAGTCAGTCCTAGAGCTTAACTATAAATTCGAGAAGAGAAGATCGATTTACAACAAAGAGAAGACACAGAATAAATAAAATGAAAAAAAAAAAAAAGCTACAGCAAGTTTTTCTGCGAAATCTTGAGCAGCTTTTGCTTCTCACATTAGAAAAGTTTTTGGGATTCGAAAAATGACACAATATACACGAAGGGCAGTTTAACTGAATTTATCATGTCTAGTTCAGTCCTATCCTGTCCAGTCTTGTCCAATCCAGCAGTGAGCTGTTGTTCTATGACGATTTTTTTTAAAAGGAGCTACTGGCATCCCAAATTGGTTTTTCAATGTAAAAAAAAATCCAAATTTTAGGTGTCTAACGAACTCTGGTGTATTCTGGAACTTTTGGTGCAGGTTTCGACTTGTCTGAAATGAATGTGCGGCCGGAAAACGATTTCAAAAAAATTTGTGATCGAAAAACTTGATTTCTTTGATTTGTTTCCTGGGTTCATATTTAAATGAAACAAGTTGAAACTTGTATCGAAAATACAAGAATAAATCAAAGGAGTTTTAGATATACCTAAAATTTAAATTTTTTTCCTCCGTGAATCGGGTATTATGCATTAGGCCAAATAGCCATTTCATCCGTTTCCCATGTCGTTCATGTCCCGCTCATCTACGCACATTTTAGTTCTAAAACAGGGCATTGATGGCGCTGCGATCTTGAGAGACGCAACAAGTCTAATCGTTTAAGTTGGGACCCCACTGGGACTCTCGTGGCGGCCATGTTTATTTGTTCGTTACTAATTTACTATTACGGTTATTTATTCGTTTACGAAAAAGCTAATAATGCCCTGCAAGTGCAAGATTATGCACCATCACTCTATTCGGTATTTTTTATTACATTTTCACAAAAAAAAAAAAAAAATAAATAAATAAATAAATAAATACAAAAATTACAACAAGAGAAAGTCACCGCCATCGTTGTTTACAAATCTCAATGACCAATCAAAAAGCTTCTCGCGTACAAGTAGCGCTTATGGTGGTAGAAAGGAAGAACTAATTTTCGCGTAGTTAAGCGGGACAAGATCTCCCATATATAAGAAATACGAGTTTCCGGACTTGTCTGTACGGCCGTGTAAGTAACAAATGAGAAGGCAGGAAAATATTTCAAAAATATAAATTAAGAGTGTAAATGAAGCAACGAAAAAAAAAAAAATGAATAAATAAAACCTCATTGTAAACATCAAAATTTTCTCGAATGTCAAGTCAATAACGATGAACCGAATGTAAGTCTCGTATGCTTGGAAAGTAACCAAAATTTGAAATATGGTAGTTATCACGCTAAAAAAAAAAATATTATTTCAAAATAACCATATACAAATGAAAATAATCGAATTGAATTTCCTGGAAAAGTCCATCCAAAATTATTTCCCTAATGATGGATGTTTACAGAAGAAAGAAAAAAAACACTCGAATTAGCAAAACATACATAATGGATTTCAAATCGATAAAAAAAAAACGACAATTTGACTGTCAAAAGCTTAAACATAACTTCTAAAAAAAGAAAAAAAAATAGTCTACTTCGACAATGATTAGGAAATAAGTTTCAATAATATATCGAAACAAGGAAACGATACGTTTTAGAACTATTTTATCGAATAGAATGCTTCTAGGAAAAAAAAAGAAGAGAGGAAACATTCTATCATTTATCCTGTTAAAGAAAACCGAGAAATGCTTTTATTCAAAGCAAGCGTTCGAAACTTGCATAGTTTCCCTTCCGTGGGAAGTTAAAAGGAAAAGGCCCTATTCCGTCAAATACTATCGGGGCGTTATTTACAGATTTAAAAACGAAAAAATTCCTACAAAGTTATATTTCGGTGAGGAAAATAAATTTTGAATTACGTATATGTTATTTTCCACTGTTCGTAAAATCAGAAAAAAAAGCGACACAGATAAACGTCGGATATTCTTAATAGTATATGCTCATCAATCACGCAATGGAATAAACCCTTTAATTTAAGCAAATTATATATTGCCTAGCCTATATAACAGGGTTTTTAGCAGTAAGCGATGAGTTTAGAAAAGGGGCGTTCGGACCCAGAGTTGCATGATTTTAATTTTTTAACATAATTCAAAAAAAAATCTCCTCAAAGAGACTACAAAGAAAGTGCAGAAGAAACACTAGTATTTTTTAAATGAATAGGCACGGTTGGAGGAAACATGAAAATTTTATTATTGATTGAATTTTTTAAAACGAAATTGAAAACAAAAAATTGAATTAAATACTAATTTCGTGTTATGAGTTTAGTAATTATTTACTAGCCGTAAGTGGTTATGACTTCAAATCAGCTAAAATTTCAGCGATGAGGTTTTTTTTCTATTATTAAAATGGGGAAAAAAATGAAAGGAGGAAAGCTATTTGAACTTAAAAGAGCTTTTTCCCCTGCTGTGCTGTTGTCTCTATAAGATGATTAATCAAAGGGTTTGATTAACCATACCACCGGAAGTTGGTCGATATCTTTACTCTGTATCTTCATACCCGATCTGACTTCACATCCGGACATTTATATACGAGATGTTCAGTGTGACGTCACAACTGAACCTAAGCACAGAGTAAAAAAAATTGATTCCCTTCCGGTTGGTACGATTATAGTGTATGTGATTAATAATACCGTCTGATTAATCATACCAAAAAGCAAAAGAAATAAGAATAAGAAAACTTAATTTTAACAGCCTAGGACTACTCTGACAAAAAAAGTCTGTGAAAAACTGAAATTTTGCTCTTTTATTAACTTATTCACATAATAAACTTTGAGAAAAAAATTAGCTGAAACCTTTTCCTAAGAAGCTATTTCTTCAGCAAAATAGATCGTGGATGACCTGAACTAGCTCTTTGGATTTTCGAAAAAAAAAATTAGGATTTTTTTCCTGAATAAGCCCTACATACCGTCTACACTGCAACTAATTAAAGGCTATAAATAATTCAATGCATGTAATAAAGGAAATTGTTTTAGGACTTGTCCGCGAATCCCTTTGTCACAAGAGTAACGGGGATTCATGTTTAGCTTACAGATTTTCATTACTTTTAAAACAAAGAGAACGGTGCACATGCCCTCTTTTTTTTGAACTTATGCCCTGCTTAATGCAATGGAGCTATCTGTTTCAGTACTTTCGTAAATGATACTAAAAAATGCAATAATAAAGAAAGTAAGAATTTGGTTGCAAATGTAATTATGAAAACATACTTTCAAAAAGTTTACTACTGATCTGATTTTTTTGTTTGTTTTCAAATCCTAGTGCAAGTTTCAACTTGTTTGAAATACATATATGTATAATTTGAAAAAAAAAAAAAAAAAAAAAAAAAGTCGATTAAAATAATCTCCGTGCATCGGAGGTGAACTAACGTATCTTCATCGTAAATAAGATTGGAGATAGTCTGTTTCGAGTGTTTATGAAAATCACGTGATCATGCGACTGCAAGTTTACAGACGCTCATATTGGCGAAAACTTGTGGTCACGTGACAATTCCACGAAACGTCGAAACAGACTAACTCCAATCGTATTTACGATGGAGATACGTTAGTTCACCTCCGACGCACGGAATTAACCACATTAATTGCATATTATTCGCACTGACTTGAATTAATCGTCTAATGGAAAAGAAGAATTTAACGAAAGCACTTTTTTCTAAAGGAAAATTACAGAAGAAAACTTTGATGGGTTTTGATCCCAGTATATAACCGATTTTGGGCCATGTTCTTCATTAAACTATACTACCTTCATTTCAGAGTAATATTATTGGACTTCTTAATAAAATAAGCTTAGTGTTTGAATCAAAAGAGATGATTTAATTTATTTAAGTCACCTCTCACCATTCCAGGTCCAGACCTGATCAAATAATTTTCCATGGGACCCCATATCCACCATTTTGTTTTTGTTTTTGTTTTTGTTTGTTAAAGCGTGATCTTGTTGAGTGATGTTAATCAAGTGTTCAATTCGTGTATATATACAGAGTGGAACAAATTATACAATTGAAAAAGTGGACAAGCCGTAATACTTCGCTTATACGAAAACAATTGAAGGTTTATTCGTTCTACCCTGTATACGATGCCCATGCTCATCACCCATGTTTAGTTTATGAGCACAGGGTGTCTAGATTTAAAAATACAGAAAATTCTATTGCCAACTTTAAAAAAAATTTTTTAGTCTGAAAACGTTTACGCTATGCTTAGCTTATGGGAGCTATAAAAAAAATAGCGTAGAACTTAACAATATTTTACGAGCAGCGTAGAAGTTTTGTCGGTTTTTTAGTTTAAAAAGTTCTACGCGTGAATAATTATTCTACGTCTAGACACCAATAATGAGTATTAAATCTTTTAAAATTATTTTTTTGCTTACACCGTATAATAATAAGCTACAAGTAATTTTTTCTTGTAACGTAAAAGAAAATTTTTTAAAAATCTGAAGCCATAGCCTGCTTAGACCTGCTAAAAACCCTGCACCATAAAAAAAATTCTAGTCTAAACAAACAAAAGAAAAAAAAAGGACTTATTTTCACAGTACGGAAAAACCCAACTTAAGTGACAAATACCATTAGAGAAAAGAAGAAAGCTTGAATAAATTCGAATGGCGCCGTTAAACTTACTTCCTTTAAAGAAAAAAAAAAAAAAGATCCGATTTTCATAAGAAAAATTAGTAGCCATTTGACTCTTCATTTATAAATCATAATTTTATTTTGGAATCAAGGATAGAAAATCATATCCAGTTCTAAATATAAAACTGACATTCAAAAGCATTGCACCCCCGCGTCGCTTGCACGCAGACTTTTTCCCCTTCTGATTTATTAAAAACGAAAAATTCTTTCCATTAACTTTCTCATG
Organism: Liposcelis bostrychophila; assembly: GCA_037577465.1. NCBI lineage: Eukaryota > Metazoa > Arthropoda > Insecta > Psocodea > Liposcelididae > Liposcelis > Liposcelis bostrychophila. The sequence goes on along the minus strand of CM075211.1, from coordinate 12,202,751 downwards.
AACTCTCGTAACCTTTAATAATCTAAAAACTATCGGTCAAATTGCCCTTGACATAATTAATGAAACAAAAACTCAGCAATTCATTAAGTATGCGATCGGGAAAAAATATAACAATCATCTTCGAATGGCGTAACTATGGAAACTTAGGGAAAGAAAAAAAAAAAAAAAAACGTCAGAACTCACCTTTCCTTTCTGCAAATCAGCCACCCATTTTTTCAGTTGAACTAAATTTGATTCCTGAATTGGAGACAATTCACCGAGATATCTTTGAATGTAATCCGTTTCCAATTGAAACTGATCCCCCTGTCCCTTCTTTTTCTCCTCCGGCGTCCCCTCGCTTTTAAATTTGATTTTCGACACGTCCAAATCGACTTCGCCGGGGGTCCAAAGCGGGACGTGAGTTATCCCCTCCTCCCTTAATTGATTTACAAAAAATTCGACTATCTCCTTCCCTTTGGCTATGTTGGCCGAATATTGTTTCATTGCTAATTTTTCCATGGAATTTTCGAATCCCAGGAAATTCCTTATATCGAGAGTTGCGGATTGTTCGAAGCAAGTCCAGCTCCCGTTTTCGGGGTGGACGAAATACCTGCAGTGTTCCAATACGGTGACTCTACTTGAAAAGCTTTCGTTATAGGCTTCGATTTCTAAAACTCTTTTCCGACGATCCAAAGTGTTCTTTTGGATAAAGTAAACCACTTCAACTCCTATTATCTGTAAATAAAAGAGAAAAAAAAATTAATTAAAATGAGGTTATAAAATATTCCGCAAAAGCAATGGTTCTTTTGAACACAAAAAAAATACTAGCAAAGAGCTAGTAAAATCAAATTAATGCAATCGATTGTTTTAGGCAAAAGACTCAAGGTGAAATCAATTTTAAAGAAGAATCTTCTTCTTAATCCAGAAATGTTTTTTTTAGTTTTTGGAATAGGGTTCCTAAACTGCACAGTAAAAAATTTTATGTAAAAATTAACATAATTATGTTAAAATACATGGTCTACATAATTCTTATGTTGTTTTTTTGTTTATGTTTACCTTTTGGAAAAAGCAACAGAAAAAATTTATGTTTACCTTTTGGAAAAAGCAACAGAAAAAATTTATGTACACCGTTTTTAACATATTTTCATAATATTTTTTATTGTGTGATTAGGGGCTGTACAAGTATTACGTAAGCACCTTAGGGGGGGGAGGGGGTCCTTCAGATGCTTACGCCAATGTTAAACCTCCATAAGAGGAAGCCTATTTCTGCTTATTAGGGGGGGGAGGGGGTCAAAAATCACCAAAATCATGCTTACGTAATACTTGTACAGCCCCTTAACCAGTCAATTGTTTCACACAGTAAAATATTTTGTGAATTTTTAACAAACCCGGTCCACACATGTTCTGTATGTGGATTCTGTATGTGGACCTTCTTTGACACAAGTTGCTAGGCAATATTTGTTGATTGTGTTATAATTTACAAACAAAAATGTATGGACCGTTATTTAAATATAAATTGTGTTAAAAGTACACAAAATTTTTTACTGTGCAATATTTGATAAGGGAATAGTTTAACCTTTTAACCTTATTTATTTTACAATAAAGAAAAATACGAAAAGTGAAGTTAAACTTTGAAATTTTGATTTTCTGACTCGTTTAATAGCAGGGCTGCTAATCGAAATTCGCTTGAATTTTGATTAATTTCAGTTATGATTTTTTTTAAATAAGAATTTTGATTTTGATTATGGTTACTGAACTCAAAATCTTGACAGCTGATAACGATTTTGATTTTAATTATTAACTTTGCTCAATATACGATTAATTTCGGTTTTTCATATCAGATTTTCGTTACTTTTATTGATTCGATTTTGATTTCAGTTACGTTTATTGGCTTTTCAGTTTGTAAATTTTCGATCTTGATTTCAGTTTTTCGGTTGCATTAAAAATTTAATTTTAGTTTCAGTTACCATTTCCACTGACTCTTTTGTTAATTTCAATTACGATTATGATTACGATTTTTAGTTATAGTTTTGCTTTCTTTTCCATTCTTTGTTCTAAATTTTGAGAAAATTATCCCTTTTTTACAGCCAGTACCAGAAGAAGCACACCATAGGGAAAAAATGGGAAAAAAATTCAAATTGTTTAATTCTTTTTAATTCAGAATAAAAAATTTAGGAAAATAAGAAATTCACAATTGGCAGTAAATGACTTGTCGGCCCGAAATAAAACTTTAAAAAAAGGCGTAAAAATATATGAAAATAGAAATTGCCAATGAAATAAAACTTGACTGAACTAAAAGCCCAGTACAAAGATCAATTTTACTTGAGATCAAATTTGAGACCGCGCACTCCTAGAATTTTTAAATTATTTTCGGTTTATTATTTTTTTTACAGTTGTTTTGATTATGATTTTTATTAAAAGTATTTAAAAAAATTATTTTTAATTACGGTTTTTAGCAAATTCTTATTTCAATTTCGATTTTCAATTTTTTATTTCGAATTCAATTTCGGTTATGATTTTGATTTCAATTCCGTTTCTTAACCTCTAATTTCAGTTACGGATATTCAATGATTTCTCTTCTTTTTCGATTGATTTCAGTTTTGGTTTTTTTGGAGCCAGAAATATTCGATTAATCGCTATTTACGATTATGATTATGATTTGATTAACTGCCTTGTTTAATAGGTAGTAGCACGAGGCGATGCTACATTCTTTGAAAATGAGTGAATTTAGCGCAAATGTTGTGCTATCAGCAATCAGCAAAATCGACTCCCTTTGCAAAATTGACTTTTTTGCAAATTTTGATTCTATACTTTAGGTGCTCCATCGACCTCCTACGCTAACATTATGAAATTCACGATTTTTCCCGCTTTTTTCATTAATTTTTATCATTTAGAAAAATTTGGCTCTTACTACATTACACCGTAAAAAAATTTGTGTAATTTTAACACAATTTATAATTCAAAAACGGTCCACACATTTTTATTTGTCAATAATATACAATAACAAATATTGCCTAGCAACATGTGTTAAAATAACAATAAGTGTTTGTCAAAATTAACATAAAAAGGGTAATAAACAAAGTGTGTAGACCGAGTTTGTTAAAAATACACAAAATTTTTTACAGTGATTAACTGAGTTTGGAGCCATTACACAGTAAAAAATTTTATGTTAACAACCTTCGAAAGGTCTACAAATTCCATGTGTAACACTTTTTATGTTAAAACTTGAATGTAAACATTTTTAAGTTGGCAAATGCCGATTGGTTATTGGTTGATCAACAATCAGATTGATGCAACTTAATCGTTTTATGTAAAATTTACATAGAAAATATGTGTAGCCTCTTTTTTTACTAGTGAATTATGTTACTTTTAACCTAAAATTTTTACCGTGTAAGGAACTCTCGTATATTTCTTATGGGCAGCGCTTTTTGGTTCTGAATTGAAATTAAATTAAATTAATTAAAATTGTTTCTACAGACTTGTTTCACAGAATTTTTTTCGCTTAATGAACTGGCTCACTGTCCAAGCTCAAGTCTTGTGACAAGACATTCTCTTAAAAATCATGCGAAAACAATAAAAATATCTTGTCAAGAAATAACTTGTCCGTTGTCATGAAGAATTTTTGTTTTGATATGAAACATTCCTGTTTTTCTGCAAGACAAAACTTGTTCCATTTCCTTTTTCTGGGTGTTCCAATAATTTTGTACCGGCTTCGGACCTCTTATTACGTCATCATTTTAGATAACGAAAAGGCTTCTGGATTGAGATTTTATACTTTGGGCACTTATAAAGCTCTTGGTTTGCATTTTTCACGAAAAATAGGTGAGTAAAATATTTCGTGTTTTTTACACATTTTTTGTGTCAAAAAAGATTCTCGTATTTTTATTCGTAAAATTAACATAGATTGCTTTAGCAACGTCTGACATCACATTATGTAAAAATTAGCATTAAAAAGTGACATACAGAGTATGTGGACCGTGTATGTTAAAAATACACAAAATTCTTTACTGTGTAAATAGTATACGATGGCGGCTGATCCTGCGAATATTTCTTGAAAAATCGCTGAATCCCTTCAAGAACAGTTACGCAAGCCTTCATACTTCTAGGTTTTGCGTTAAAGATTTTTCTAGGTCTCAGGTTGATGCCTACACGGTAAAAAATTTTATGTTAACTTGCTAAAAAAAGGCTACACATTTTTTATGTTAAAAAAATTGAATGTTATTGTCCATAAGACATTCTTTTGTTTTTAGTGTTTTGTTCGAGGCTACAGACAAATTATGTTACTTTTAACATAAAATTTTTTACTGTGTAATTTGGGAAACTCCTTAAATTTCCGGAAATTTTCGAAATTTTTTCAGAAAATACAACAGCCGAATGTCTTTTCGTCAATCGCATAAAATTATATGCGATAGCCTTCAAGAAAAAGGTTAATAATTCAAAATCCCTGAACCCTTTTTACTTGTTTTTTTCTTTCTTTCCTTCTTTTTTTCATTCATTCTACAAGGTAAATTCATCCACTCAATTCATAACTTTTACGTCTTCAGCATTATGAATCAATAATTTATTTATTAGGCTGCATCCGACATGGTTCATATAAGCTCATTCATTTGCCTGTTTATAATTTCCTTCCTATATCCCAGTTTTCCCGTTTCATCCTACGGTATTTCCGACTTAATCTATTTTTAACCATTTCCCCGTAGCATTACATAATCGAAACCCTTTAAATTTCCGCATTATACATTTTTAAACTTCTTAATCTTTGACCACACTTTCAAAAGATAATCTGCATGTACGACCCGTTTGATAATCGTAAAAGGAAGATATATACGTATCCCTTTTGTAATATATGCAACTTTGAAAGAAGCCTGGAAGCAAACAAAAAACAAACAAAAAAAAATACTAACCACACCCCAACGCAAAAACCGATAATACATCCTTTTTTCCTGTCTTTAATTCGCTTTACTTTACCCTCGTTTCCACGGTTTTATACACTAAAAGGTAAAGATTAATGGAAGGATTCTAAGAATTCTGAAGTGAATTGTTGTTTCAAAATATGAATCTAAAAAATCGGAATTTTAGCAACAAGTCCTAATATCCTAGACGAAAAAAAACGGAGTATGCACCAAATTTACATCGTGTAAATGTGGTACATTTCCATCCGGATAATACACCAATCTGTGTATTTTAAAACTTTTTGCATGGTATTTATACGGGAAAAAATGGTAAAATAATTATGGTTTTATTCAAGGCAGGCATAATTTTCCATAACCGGATTTGAACTGGAAAATGGAATTTGTTTATTAGTAAAATTAACCCGCAACTGTAACTTTATTTTTATAAAAAAAATTAAGAAATATGTTTCTGTGAATAATTTTTTTTCCCTTATTTATCCTTTCCAAATGAAGGATATGTTTTATTACTGATTAATCCAAAAACGGGATTTCGATTCAAACCAGAAAGCAGCTGTAAAAGATGCGACTTTTTCGGAACCGGTTGAAATCTTGTATCAGTTATAAAAATCTAAGGTCTACCACCAGCAGCAGTAATAAGTGTTACCAATCAGTAAAAGTTCGTTCCAGAATCACAAACAGGGGAAAAAAATACTAAAACGGGCTCAAAACGCTGTCAAAAACCGATTCACACCATTGAATTTAAAAAAAAAAAATTCGAAGAAATACACTCAAAAAAACGAAATGATTTGAACAAGTTTTGTCTTGAAACGAAAACCGGAATGTTTCACAGCAAAACAAAAATACTTCATGACAACGAACAGGTTGTTTCATGAAAAGATATTTTTTTTTGTTTTCGCATGATTTTTAAGAAACTGTTTTCTCGCAAAGCATTTTTGTTTTAGCATTAGCCATTTTTTTTTCTAAGTGTACATCAAAAAATACAACCAATCACAGAGCTTCTGTAGAACCGGCGAGTCTTTCGTTTTAGACTCTATTTCAATATGGCAACTTTTTCAAAATGGCGGACGTGAAAAGAAGTTTTAAAAAAATTGTAAAATCTTGTATGCTTTTTTGTGAACCGATTCTTTATGCTTTAAAATAAAAGTTTGATGTCCGTTTGTTACTTTAAAAAATGAACAACCGAATTTGAAGACGACACTTTATAAAACGTCAAATAATAACCCGACAGTTTATAACGGTCTGTTGGTAACAAGACATTTAATAACGCTACCAACTGGTAACGCTACCCTTTAATAATTGCGACATACAATAACACCGTCATTTAATAACGTGCCAAAATTATCACGGGTCAATTCGTAACATTCAAATTTTTATAATAAATTTTTAATATAAAATAAAAATGTCTTATTTGCATATATACAGTAGCGGGCAGAATCAAAAAATTAGATAATCAATGAAATCGATTATTTATAAAATATTTAATTATCTGCACTAAGAAAAAAACTCGTTGATAATTTAAATTAAAAAATAAAATTTAAAATAAAATGCACAAGTGGTTTATGGCCATCCACTTTGACCAAAAGTAGTTCAGTATACCCTGTGAATTATTGATTTTTTCACGAAAATTTTTAGTTGGCTTGACATATAAGCTTAAGCTAACAATAGAATTAATTAGAAATTAACTTACAGCCAAATTTGTAAGAAGTAAGTTTTACATAAGGTAACAATAGAATTTCCTAAAGAAGTTTTTTTTTTTTTTTCTTTTTCTTACAATTTATTTTATTTAATTATACATACTGCCCGGCAAACATGTTACGAAATGACTCTTTGGAACGTTATTAAATGACTGTGTTATTATATGTCGCAATTATTAAAGGGTAGCGTTAACATTTGGTAGCGTTATTAAATGTCGTGTTACCAATTTACCGTTACAAACTTTCGCGTTATTATTTGACACGTGACGTGCTAGACGTGCAATGTTTTGTTTGTTGAAACTTTTCTCCTTTTGTTAAATGATAAAAAGGTAAACAATGGACTTCTAGCATTATTCCCGTGCAATCTTCATTTGTTTTTTTCGTCCGAATCCGGCTTGATGATAAAATCGCTTAAAGAAAATTCACTTAAAGCTGGGCATAAAATAAATCCATTACACAAAATTTAAGCTGCATCGGCGTGAGCTTTCCAAAAATTTTATTTGGAGTTCATAAACATCCTAATATCCATATAAAAAATTATAGACGCAGTTATTTGCTTTATCTTTTTACGGCTGTCATTTTGAGAGGATGCGTCAAGCTAAGTGGCATCATGCGTTTTTGATATCTGCGATGTCTAATACTATTTAATGTACTATGATTTCGAGGGTATCAAAATCATATTAAACTATCTTTTTGAGAGCCTAGCTCATGGGTAGAGATGGATCACAAGACGAGACAAGACAAGACATTTTTTACGAAATCGTTGAAATCTTGTTTTTCGACCTTACAAAAGGCAGAATTTCGAAATTTAGAAAACAAGAAATTCAAGAATTGAAGAGATGGTACAAGAATTCTTGAACAAGAATCTTGGACAAGAAATTTTTAAATTGGAATCCTCATTGGCTTATTGGTAAAAAACCAAAATTTGAGCGGGTTTCTTGGGACATTTTTTGTTTTCTTGTTATCTATCCCTAGACTGTAAAAAATTTTGTGTAATTTTAACACAATTTACACGGTAAAAAATTTTATGTTAACTTGCTAAAAAGGGCTACACATTTCTTATGTTAAAAAAATAGAATGTTATTGTCCATAAGACATTCTTTTGTTTTTAGTGTTTTGTTCGGGGCTACAGGCAAATTATGTTACTTTTAACATAAAATTTTTTACCGTGTATAATTCAAAAACGGTCCACACATTTTTATTCGTAAATAATAACACAATAACAAATATTGTCTAGCAACATGTGTCAAAATTAACATAAAAAGAGTAACAAACATAGTGTGTGGTCCGACTTTGTTAAAAATGCACAAAATTTTTTACAATGGGGAGATCAATTTTTTAGACTAGGAAGATCAAAAAACAAAGAAATGGCATCTGTTTACACAAAAATGGGAAAATCTACCGCTTCTGCTTAATGCATATCACTCATTGACGAAATAGAAGGCGGATGATATTCTAATGGTAGACTAATTCTGATGTGATAGGCTATCATTCTAATCTTAATGCTATTATCGTTCAGATTTCAGATTTCAATCTCGGTATCAAAGGTGGGGGAAAAAAACCGCTTCCAAGTGCTAAAGGCCAGCACCTGAAAAGGAATGGCAATACGCATAAGAAGATAAAAAAGAAACAAGAAAATTCATTTAATTACACTCAATAACCCAATAACTTTTCACAGCATTTAACGATACTTTGTGTTACGAAAAATTCCTCGAGAAAGCAATAAATGCCAATACCCGCTGATGCATCGCATAAGTTTCGTATAAAATATAAAAAATGATTTATTTTCGGTAAAACTCCAACAAAAGAAACGATAATCCCTAAAAATATTTTATTTTTTAGGAAACTGGGCGGAATTCCAAAAAAAATAAAACCATACAACACCGAAGGCCAAACGATAAGTGAAATAAATATAGAAAGCAGACGAAGATGGATCAAAGAGCCAGAGTTGTGGGAGCCAAAACTCTTTAAGATATAACTCCAGGAGAGAAAAAAAAAATTCTGAATACCAAATTCGGAGAAACATAACTAAATAAGCCATTCGAAAAACTGAAAAGGAGATTTCCTCTTATTAACTAGCCTCTCGATTTTTTAAATCGCAGATAAAAAGATGCTAAGTTAAATTAATTTTAAAAAAAATTGAAATTTTTTTTTCTACAAATAGAACGGGCTACCTTCAATAGCAATTAAATATTTCCTTTATTTATTTTTCTTGAACATCGGAATTTTTTTTTTTTTTGGCCAATTGAACTTTATGAATAAAAACAAGAATTCCAGATTTTGAGAACAGTCGAATTTAATTTTTAAAAAATAATTGGCGGGAACATCCCTGCCTAGGGGCCGTTACGTCAACGCCGCACACTGAACTCAATAAAATATTTCAACATTTATGCGGCAAAATGTCAGACCTAATCAAACTTTCACACAAGAAAGTATTTGCCACCGCTCTTTTTTTTTTATTTTCCACAAAAGCTAAAACATTATAAATACTTAAATAGGTCAAGAAAGCGTGATATGCTTTTTCTTTCAAAAATTCCTTCCCGCATGAAATATTCAAGATTTTAATTAATGCAAATTTTTTTTCTGCATGCTCGACATTTAAACCATGGAAAATAACAATTCTTTTTTTTTTATTCTCTTGAAACAAGACAACAATTTTTTTTTTTTTTGTTGAAATGAATATTATATTATTTCGTATTAAAATGTGAACTCGCGTTTCGGTTTATAATACGAGATCATCCTTGAAAATAAAGTAGACAGTTAGGCCTATAGTTGTTGACCTTAGCTTTTTCCTTGTTGTGGCGGAGAAGCCGCATCCGCGGGGAGAATTTTATACAAAGTTCACCTTCGGGAAAGTTGCATTTTTATTACTAATTTTTTTTAAAAATCGCGGTGTTGCATAATGGAAGTGCACAAAACTCGGTCTAATTAAATAATACTCATTTATAATTGCCATAAAACGCCTTAGATCACGGTGAATGTGATTGGAAAAAAAAAAGTTAAACAAACGAGCAAAGCAATCGTAGAAATGCGAGTTTAGGTTCAAATAAATTTTTCAATCCCTCTAAAAGCTACATATTTTTTTTTTTTCAAAAGCTTTCACTTCCAAAGGTATACAGTAATTAATCGATTAAAAAGCTTTCTATTAAAAATGGAAATCAGATAATAAGATTAAGCTTAGAATTTAGAGTGTCCAAAAAAAAGAAGCAATTTTGCAGCTTGCTGGTTTTTAATCTTTGATGCGAGGTAAAAAAAATTGATTTAAATCTCTGAATCATTGGAGCTAAATTACTCGAAACGGTTTATATTTTTTACCAAATAGACATATTAAGCCTAAAGGATTTGTTTTCATTTTAAAGACATCATCAGCAAACTTGAAACGGGAACGTTCCTGACCATTTTTCCTAAAAAAATAAATTCCTAATCCATTTTTCCTAAAAATTTTGGTTCCTAAAATTTTTATCTAACTATTTTTTTTCCTAACTATTTTTTTTCCTAATTTTTAATTTTCCTAAAATTTTTTAATTCCTAAAATAGGTAAATATTAAATATTATTAAAAATTTCCTAAAGGTTAGGTTAGGTTAGGTAAGGTATTTTTCCTAATTTTTTAAATCCCTAAAATCTTTGTAATAATTTACAAGGCAAAGCTGCGAATGTCGGTTTTTCTTTTTATTCTTGCCTTTTTAATAAACTATTATAAAAATACAACTATAAAAATATAAATATAGCTAAAAGAACTTTAATTAAAAAAATTAAAAAATTCCTAAAGGTTAGGTTAGGTTAGGTAAGGTATTTTTCCTAATTTTTTAAATCCCTAAAATCTTTGTAATAATTTACAAGGCAAAGCTGCGAATGTCGGTTTTTCTTTTTATTCTTGCCTTTTTAATAAACTATTATAAAAATACAACTATAAAAATATAAATATAGCTAAAAGAACTTTAATTAAAAAAATTAAAAAAATTCCTAATTAAAAATTAGGGAAAAAAATAGGAAAACTTTTAGAAACCAACATATTTAGAAAAAATGGATTAGGAATTTATTTTTTTTAGGAAAAATGGATTAGGAATTTTTTTTTTTTTTAGGAAAAATGGATTAGAAATTTTTTTTTTTTTTAGGAAAAATGGATTAGAAATTTTTTTTTTTTTTTTTTTTTTGGAAAAATGGTAGAAAATCGACGGGAAAGATTTTTAGTGTCGGCCTCAAGTCGGGCTACCACCAAATCAAAATGAACAAAAATTGTGTGCCCCTGGACGCATTTACAGTTTACGGATTTGTACCAGTAAAAGCCCAATATTGCTTTCCATTTTCACCCCAAACACACTGAGAAAACGCAGGAGTAAATCTAACTAAATATTCAATGAATAAATAAATCCCCCAATTTGTCTAATTTTAAAATTTATTAAAATATCAATTGCATTTAATAAATTTTAAAATTAGACAAATCGGAGGATTTATTTATTCATTGAATTACATTTTGTTTGCGCTCAAATAAAGAAAGTCATAACTAACTAAATATATTAGTGGAAAATCGACTGACTAATAATAATTAGTCAGCCAAACTATTTTTTTATTTGATTTAAGGGCTCCGCTCTAAAACCCCGACGTCAAAATCCCCGACTCTGTCGGGGTTTTAAAATCAGGCACTTTAAAAAAATTGAATAAAAAAAATGAAATTTTAATTAAATTTATCTTTGTAAAATCCCCGATGTTATTTAAAAATAAGTAAACGTATAAAAATTAAAAATTTTTAAAATGGCTTTTATTTTACATACAGTAAAAAAAAATCCATCTATCAACGCTGATAACAATAAAAGAAATGACGAAAATGATGAAACTGCGCATGACTGCTTTTTCAACCGTTATTATCGTTAGTTGAACGCGAAAGTTACTATAATGGGATGGAGCTTGGATTCTTTTTAAATTTCTTTTTTTTTTAAATTTTTTTTTTTATCGTTAGTTGAAAGGGGAAGTTAACGTAAAGGAATGGGTTTCAACGTTTTCTTATATTTCTAGATATTGTTGATATATATATATATATATCGCTGGTCAAGTTAAATAAAAGCCATTAAAAAAATTAAATTAAAATTAATTTATGTCAGAAACCCCGACGTCGAAATCCCCGATATCCGCAAACATTCGAAAAAGGAATAAAAAGCAGATTTATGCAGTGTACTAAAATTATTTCCTATGACAGTTAAAGTAAGCAAGCCTAAGAAGCAGCCGGTAACATGTCTGCCGGTACCCGATAGTAACATGTTGTAAATGTAGGCCACTTATTTTTTCAAATTTACTGTAAATTCCCGGGAATTTATCCTGGATCAAGGTTTTCCAAAAAGGTACTGTATGGTCAGGTATGAAATTTTTCATGAAGGCGCATAAGATTCATAAGAATTGTTGCTCGGGAGCAGAATTTTGATATCTGGCTCCAAAACATCAATATTAGCAATCTTCTCTTCTCTTCTTAACTTAAATCAATATTAGCGTTTTTCGAAGTATAGGGTGCTCAAAAAAAAAATCACTCCTGTATCCCCTTAATTGTTACGCTACATTGTGATGTTGACTTCAACTATGATTAAAAATATTTTTAGTACCATGCATAATTCTGCTTTTTCTTCCTTTTTCCAATTTTTGCGGATATCGGGGATTTCGACGTCGGGGTTTCTGACATAAATTAATTTTAATTTAATTTTTTTTTCTTTACATAACATCGGGGATTCTGACGTCGGGGTTTTACTACGGGTCCGATTTAAGTAAAAAAAATTATTCTTATTAGTTAGTCTAACTAAAAAAATAGTTTGGCTGACTAATATGCTTAGTCAGTCGATTTTCCACTAATATATTTAGTTATACAGTAAAAAATTTTATGTCAAAATCAACATAAATCAACATAAGCAGGTCCACATAATTTTTATGTTGTTTTTGTTTTTGTTTTATGTTTGCCTTATGGGAGAAACAACATAAAAAATTTATGTGGACCTCTTAGAACATATTTACATAATATTTTTTACTATGTAGATTTACTCCTGCGTTTTCGCAGTGCATCAAAGCCCCACCCAAAATAGCTGATCAGGATTTCACTATTTTTCTAATAAAAACCTTTATTTTTTATTTTATTTTATTTTATTTTATTTTTTTTTTTTTTACATTTAGTACCATAAGCTAACGCAGACGAGTTAGAAAAACGTTTAGACAGATTACAGCAAAAGCAAATTACATTGTATGTATTTGTAGTCCATCGACTGGGGTATTGGGACTAATTGGGAAAAAAAAGAATATTTTTGAATACAAATAGATATCCTCCATCTTATATTTAAATTTTAGCTACTGGAATTTTAATATTAAATTTAAAAAGAGGATCCAAACAAGAAAGAGTAAAAACTATTCGTCCACTTTTTTTTTTTTTTTTTTTTTTATTGTCCTAAAGCCGGCTATTAGCGAAAAAAAATGGCTGTAATGTTTATTTAATCGCATGTTCAACTTTTTTTCTGACCCAAAATGACCTAATAAGCAAAAGCCGCATTTTTCTTTTTTTTTTTTTTTTTTTTTTTTGGACACTCCACCCGCCGAAACGCTTTTTATTTTCATTCATTTGTAAGGCTTGGCCGCTTTTAAAACCCGAAGGTCTTTTATCGACTGCGAAACCCGATAAAGTCTAACGGATTCGGTTTCCAAATTGATAACTGCATTATTGATGGTCACTGCCTACTTGTAAAAAAAAAAAAAGAAGAAAGACGAAGCTCGTTCAACTTTAAGGAAGAACTAAGTTCATGTTATCTAACCCATAAAAGATAATTAGGCCTATAGCGATTTTCATTAAAAATTGAAGATCTATTCAACCCAATGGAAAACGATTATGTCCATTTGCAGGGGCAAATCGTGCCCTCGGCTGACGTTTTTGAAATCCTTTTAATTCGGCATGAGTAGATTTTGACATGTAAAAGAAATGATAAAACCGGATTCGGTCGGTTTTTATTTTTGAAAAATTTGCAATTTGCGCCGAGGGGAAATTAATGATTGCATTAAGCTTTAATTAAAACACGCGATGACAGTAGAGACACAAAATAAATATTCACGAGAAAAAAAATTTAAGACGGAATTCATTTTTTTTTTTTTTTACCGTTAAAAAAATTTATAGTCATATATACGATTTTTCGATTTAACTTGTTTTTTCGGATATAAAATTCGAGAGTAAAAAGTTTCCCTCGTAAAATGTCGGGAAATATCATCCATAAAGGAAATAATTCGTGGAAAGGAAAGGAAAAAAAAAAAAAAGTTTTAAAAGCTGAAATAAAAGGCTTTCGTTAGAATATTCAAATTGCCAGAATCGAAAGGAAGAAATCGCTAGTATTCAGAAATGGGAACGTTCTGAATAAAAGAAAACAGAAAAAAAAAATCTCTTGCACATATTTCTTCTTTCAGACGGGCCCATAGCCATAACGAAGAGCGGGGGGGGGGGGGGAGGAGGGCAGTTGGGGTCGTTAAGGAAGGTAATAGGCCTGCATTCCCTACACCTGTCACGTTTAGCCAATTTACTCTAGGGGGGGGGGGGCGGGACATTAAGTTAGGGCCCCCCCCTTGGCTACGGGTCCACTTACAGATCGTAACTAAAATACTTTAAAATTTGGATCCAATGGTGCTTAGTGCTCCCTTCTTACCCATTATTCATTCTTTTAAAAAAATCATACTGGGATATGGGGGCATACGAGGGGGCATATCTCTTACTTAAGGACTACGAGTTTGGCAATTACTGTTTACTACTGTCCTAATATTACTAAATTTATTTATTTATTTATTCATATATTTAAAAGAAGCTAACAGCGAAAAAATACACCTATTAGTAACAATCTTTGTCAAGATATTGAAAATAATTGAACAAAAAATTGAAAATAAAATAAATACGATAACAAAAAATAAAAAATAAAAAATGAAAATAATGACAAAATAAAAATAAAAAACGACAATAAAAAAAAAAAATTATTTTAATTAAAGGATGAGGGTCAATAAGGCCGTTTTTTGGGCTTTAAGTTCTTGTTTTTGTTCATGAAATCTAATTTTAATATTAAAAAAAAAAGATATTTAAAAAAACGGCGAAAATTTAAAAAAAAATTAAATAAAATTTACAAGAAATTTTCTAAGTCCTTGCTTTCGTTCATATCGTCTATTTTACTATTATTAAAAAAAGGTCAAAAGTGAAAAAAAAAAAAAATAGTCCAAATATTATTTAAAATTTTTGAAGTTAAAATTTTAATATTAAAATAAATAAATCGACACCCGGACAGACAGATTTCCCCAGGACCGAGCCTCAAGACGTAGTCCTACGTCAAAAAAAAAACTTAAATTTTTTTATTTCGTACTAGGTACTATTTCGATAGCAGAATTACAATCAAACAAAAGTCTTCATCAATTGCACTTTGTCCTGCTTTACAAGCTCAAAAAAAGTTCGGCCTGAGAGACCGATCTTTCGGTCTGGAAATGTTTATAGGGGACAGGGGTATCCAGTATATTGTTGACAAAGCAAGCGTCCTATAAAGTACCATATTTTTTCTTTAAAAATTTAAAATTTATTATGCTTTGGAATTTCTGAATTGGCAACCCTAAAAGAATTAAATATTTCCTATAATTTGAAAGAAAAAAAAAGGAAATACAAATTAATTTTTTTTTTGTCCATAAGGTAAACATGGGCGAAACAACACTTTCCTGTTACAACAGGTAGGGCACGACTTGCTTTGATTTAGCCCTAGGAAAAATCTTAAGCAGCAGCCATTGGACTTTCAAAGGATTTTTTTTAACACTTCACAAAAAATAAAATGGAAAATGACTTATTTTTTATGCTTAGGGTAAGTCCCAATTCCGTAAGCATAAAGCGCTCAATTTTTCCGTAAACTTAACATTATTAAGCCTGTACGTATTCCACTTCAAGGCGCAAAAAAAACTGCTACATAATGCGTCGCAAAAAAAAAAAAAAAAATGTAGATATTTAATTGCATAATTTAAATACCGGGGAAGTTTCATCTCGTCAAGAACTTAAAATCGTAACATGTTATGTATAATGATATACCATATATAGAATTGCATTTGTAATGAGCGATAAACATCACGAGCAAATTTCTCGGAAACATCGTCTAGAAAAGAAGAGGCGTTGAATGACATGACCTAAAGGATCGATGTTTCGTTTGTTTAATCGTAAATTCGGTATATAGCTTTCTGAAAGGATTTTCATCCTCCATTAAAACTGGGGATTGCCTTAGGATTTTTTTCATACCGTAACCGGTATTACTGGTAATTCGGCTCAATTTCGGTACCGGTATTACCGGTAATTTTTTAAACAAAAATTTTAATAAAAGATGGGACTACAATTATCAAAAAAATTATAATTTTATGATAATTTTTATTCTACGTTCATTTTAACATTAAATTCGATTAAGGACTCTGAAAAATCACTACCTATATACAGGTAACGAAAAGAATAATTTACCGAATTAACGGTAACATCAAAATCCGATAAAATTGCAATCCCTGATTAAAACCAAACGACGTGGGTTAAATTCTTCCTACACGGATTTTCTTTTCTTTTTATTTTCTCTTCCCGCTTTTCATACTCTTCAATTTCAAAAAAGAATATATTGTACTAGATTTAGTTTTGAGTTTTGCGTACCTCCGTTAATATTGCAAAACGAACGCACTTTGCGGGGATAACGTTTCATAATAATGCTATTTACGCGTGTCTGTCTGTCCGTCCGTCCTTTATGTACTCATTTTTTCGTGCTTTAAATGGAGAAACAATTCAGCCTGATTGATCCTGAATTTGGCATATGAATAGGGGGTACTAAAGACAAGAATGTATAACTTTTGGTCAAAATCCGTTCGCATCTAGAACAGCAGAACGGCAGCCGTTCGAAGGGTATAATAATAAAAAATTTTTTAAAAATCGGGAAACATTTTTTTACCTCCTTTGTAATCTCCAAGTGAAATTATACATTTTCATATCCGATCTAACGTTTCGATATATCGAAATCGAATTGCTTTTCCCGTTATCGACAATTTTTCCTAATTCGTTTTTCCTAACGAAATAAACTCATAATCCGTTTTCCCTAAAAAAAAAAAAAAAAAAAAAAAAAAAAAAAAAAAAAGATTTCTAATCCGTTTTTCCTAAAAAATAAATTCCTAATCCGTTTTTTCTAAAAAAATTAATTCCTAATCCGTTTTCTCTAAAAATTTTGGTTCCAAAAACTCTTTTCCTAACCATTTTTTTTCTAAATTTTCAGTTTTCCTAAAATATTTTGATTCATTAAATAAAATTTCCTAGAGAATGAATATTTTTCCTAATTTTTTAAATCCCTAAAAGGGATTTTAGGAAATTTTATTTTAGGGATTTTAAGAAAATTTATTTTAGGAATCAAAAAATTTTAGAAAAATTAAAAATTAGAAAAAAAAATAGTTAAAAAAAAATTTTAGGAGCCAAACATTTTAGAAAAAATGGATTAGGAATTTATTTTTTTAAGAAAAATGGATTAGGAATTGGTTTTTCCTATTTTGTTCATTTATTAAACTCGCTCATTTTTATTTTTTATTTTATTTTATTTTGCAAACAAATAGTCTAATTGAGTTAGAAATAGTATATTGTAGTTAAGAACCAGAAATACACCTACACCAAAACCCAACATAATATTTACCCACATTTTTACGTATGCGAGTAAGACCTATATGAAATTGAAGAATATCAAGCACTCCATTATAAATTTTTTTTTCTTTTTTGTCCCTTTTTCGTAACTTGGATATACTTTTTGTCCCTTTCTTTCGAGTTTAATGGATAATTTTAAGAAAGGAAAAAAAAAAAAAATCCGAGGCTGTCATTTTTATCCTTCTAAAAAAGAAAGGTAACTCAAAGTGAAATTTGATTCACCAGAAAAAGAAAAAAAAAAAAAAAAAAAAAAAATTACGAAAAAGAGCTAACGGTTATTTGAACATAACAAAGGAAGTGTCAAGTGGTGCGAGATAGAAAGTGAAAACAAATGAAGATCGCCGAGTCGTTTAATTACGTGCCGAATCATTCGCAAGGTCGATGTTTCATGTTTCATTTCCATACTCAGCATTTTATTACTCCATTCTTTCGCGATACCAAAAGGGTTATTTTTCTTTATTTTTATCAAAGGAAGCAAATTTTTCGCATGCATAAAAAATTTTTTATCTTTGAAAGAAAATACTCTTTTGTTTTGAATTTAATCATGAATGACATTAACTAAATAAGAATTATAGCATTCCCTTGTTTGCTTTATTTGATTTTTTCATGACGTCTATTTGTTAATTTTTAAAAAATATTAGTTTAGTTTTAAATAAAAAAATAAGCTTACCTTTTTTAGTAGATATGGAGCTTCAACACCTAATTTGCACCTTCGTTCTGTTTTTCTGATGGCTCCGTCAGGAGTTTCTGAGTCTGCCGTTATTTCACAATCTATAACTACAGGTATTTGTGGGCAACTTGGAAATCTCCTTTCATAAGCCTGGAAAAATAAAAAATGAAATTAAAGAGATTTGAAAAAGAAAACTCCACAAAAATCATTCTCTTTGTCTCTCCATGTTTCTTTGTTGATGTTTATTAAGTGTGAAATTAAAAAAAATGTATATATATAAATCACCGATATAAAAAAATGATATTTTTGTTTGATTATCCTCTTTCTTTGAATGCCAAATAAATCACTCTTTAATGTTTTCAATCAAAAGCTCTTTAAACAGAAAATCACCATTGAGTTTTTTTTCCTGACTGCCAGATATAATCATATGATTGCTTTGACATTCAATTTACATATCAAACATCGAAGTAAAAATTAAAAGGTTTAATTCAGCAATTTAGCTTAAAAAAATTCAAAAAAAAATTGGGTAATATTCCCTTTCTTCAAATTTAACCCTGATAAATTGACCTAATTTGACATTATTGCTTCAGATGAAGACTGTTACTTCATCTCAAGAGCTTGAAGTTAAATGAAAGAAATGCAAAATGAATGAACATCTCTTTGTTTTCATTAAGTTTTTTATATTTAAAAAAATTTCCTTACCATCATCACTAATTCAAATGGATATTTATAAACTCTAACCGGTGATTGATATTTCTGAACCATTTTTACAAATTTATTATTAAATACAACCGAACTTCACGAATGTAACTCCCTAAAACAACAGATCCGATATAATAACTTCCGCAGGAATGAAATCGAGTGAATAGCAGAAGACGGAAGTTAAAATTTCCGAAAGTGCCAACATTGATAGTAGTTCCGCGAATGAGCGGTAGATGACAGCACCATACACACAAAACTTTTAGCGCGTACCAGACGAAACGTTCAGCTTTTCTCTCAAATAAATGAAAATGAGTTTCTTAATCCTTTTTCATATACATGAGTAATGGAAACCGATTTAAGCTTTACGCTTTAATTATTTTGATCCGCATGGCAGTCTTTTTTTTATACTTCGTAATTTATGAATCTATCCCGATTTGCTTTTAATCATTTTAAATCCACTTTCATCCATCCGGATCAGAGATAGCGAGATCTAGTCGTAATTAAAAAAATAATATAAAACAGAAATCTCGAAAAAGGTTTGATATAATTTCAAAAATAACGGCTACACGGATGTTCCTCTCATTCCCGGATGAGAAAAAGTGTAATTTTTCAAATGGGAAAAAACAAAAAACCCGGGATTAAGAATAATGTGGGGTCGCACTTAGGCAAAAAAGATATATTATTCTTTTACGTCCTTTTTAGACTTTAAATCCAAAATGAACACGAGGAAAAGTAAGAGATGTGTTTTAGTAATGAAAATTTAGAATAGAACCTTCTTTTTTTTTACGATTGTTTCGGAAGTTTTTTTTGTGTTTTTTTTGTTTTTATCCTCGACTTTTCCTTTATCTAATTTCAGTTTAGAGTTTTGCACTGTTAAAAAATTAAATTTCCATAAGAGAGCTAAAGAATTTTGGAAAATGGGAAAGAAAAGATGTATACAGACCATTTTGATGAATTTATAAATGCCATGTGAGAGCTCTTAGCTTCAAAATTTTCGAGAATTGTGCGAAATGTAGTACTGAAAGTTATCCCGTGGATATTGTAGGTACTATGGCAGAGTTTAATTTCCAATCTATACCCCAAAAATTCAGGGCCCATTCGTCGATATTATGGCTTCATGTGGCCAAAACCGGAGGAAAAAATTCCTATGAAAGTTTGGCTCACTTGTATGCGTTAAAACTCACTTTTTTACACTTTTCAAAGCCTCAGTAGCGTGGGTTAAGCCGTTTGTTTCCCGGTGTAATATATAATTTCGGAAAATATCCATAGCATCGTGGGATTTAAAATTAAGCCATTATTATGCAACGAACGATCCAAGCTGAGTGTAATTCAAATAGAATTGGAAAACGATATCACCTCTTTTAAAATCGGAAAGTATGCTAAATTCATTTCAAAAATGATAATGTTTTTTCTCTAATTTTCTTTTAAAAAACGCTCGGCTGGAGTAGCACGCTATTTTTATTAAATTTTTTTTTTCATTTCGGGGAAGAAAGAAAGGAAAAAAAAGGTATTTAAATTACGTTGTTTAAAGGATGTAACAGGAAACGGGTCGATGACCCTTTCTTTACCATGTTTCTTTTGTTTCCCTCCTTTTTTGCTTTTTCCTCTTGAGATAATGTCTCATAAAAGCAGCAACCCTACCGTAATATTAATATAATACTTTACTGGAAAATCGCATGTGGAGGTTTTACAAAAATTACAAGAGACTATTACGGTTAAAGTTTTATAGGGTTGCAATATTTTCTCCACAGTGATATTAGGATAAAATTTTCGTATTATTTTTTATTGGCTAACATCTGACTAACCTGTTATCTAAGGTTTGGCGTCTGCTTCCCCCTTTCAATGATTAAATTTCCACTAAAATTAAAAAAAAAAATTCAATTAAATTTACACTTTTTTTGTTAGGGATGCTATATGTACAAAAATATTCTAAGGGAAACCGTAGATTTCAAAAGAAATCTGTAAGCAGGAAAAATAAGATTCCGCAAGCTTTTTAAAAAAGTTGCAGAAAACATTTTTCGAAAAAGAAAATGAAATAAAATTATTTCCAAATTAAAGTCTCGATTTTCTTAAACCGTTGTAATGGAAATATTTTCGAAACTTTTCGACCTTAAATCACCTCCATTAATGCTAAAAGTTTTGTAACTTTTAAAAACTTTTCATTTAAATATTTCAAAAGTGGATTTTTCATCAGTTTTCGAACTGTGCGACTTCCTTTTGGATAAAAGCACTTTGCAACGCTTTTTGAAATCTTCCTGCGGGGTATTTCAGCTGGGCCTATTCAATCCGAACAGATTACATAGTTTTAAAGGTTCTTAGCCTACGGGAACCCGCAGTTTCGAAGCTTCTTTGCCAAAAGCGATGGATGGTTTTATTTCTGCCCAGATAATCAAAAGCTTACGATATTTAAAAAAAAAAATTGTTAGCTTGGAATGGTTACCGTTAACCAATCGATGGCACGCAGGGATCTGGCAGAGAAAGTTTCTTTGAATAAGGACCTCAGTTTTGCCGATTAATTTCAGCAAAGTGTAGTAAAAATTAAATTCCTAGCCCAAAAATAACCCGATAAGCAAAGAAATATTAATATTTATAAAATATTTTTATAATATTAATGTCCTGTCTCCATTGGCCAATTAATCAAAGGGTACAATTAATTGTACCACCGGAAATGCTGTATATTTTTGAACTTATTTCTTCTGTTGCCACTTTTTGTTATTGTTTTGATTACTTTTTCGAACACTAAAAATGATCAAAACAATAACAAAAAGTGGCAGAAGAAAAAAGTACAAAAACATACAGAATTTCCGGTGGTATTTTGGACTTGTTTCTTCTGCTGCCACTTTTTGCTGTTTTGATCATTTTTAGTGTTCGAAAAAAATAATCAAAACAATAACAAAAAGTGGCAGCAGAAGAAAAAAGTCCAAAAATATATACAGCATTTCCGGTGCTACAATTAATTGCACTCTCCAATTAATTGTCCAATGGAGATAGCATTTAAAATATTAATGTTAATCTTATACATATACAATATTAAAATATTTAAAAAGCATTTTATAAATATTAATATTTTTTTGCTCATTGAGAAACCTTTTAGGAAAGATCATATTTGAAAATATTTTTTGGTTTACGGAGGATGGTTGCTAATCTCTCTCGTGGTATCCTTTCTGTAATGAAACCTTTACAAGTTTCAGCATGCGAAAAACCAAAAAACTGCGGGGAAAAAATTGCGGTCACACATGGTTATGAGATGACAACGATTTCAGCGTGAGTTTTTTTGTTACAATAAATATTCTTCCGTCGTTTGTTTCCGGATTCGCATTTACAAAGCCGTAGGGAAAAGGCATTTTTCATATAGTCGTTTTGTGAACAAATTTAAATTTATTTTTTTCATACTTACCCTCAAACATTATGTTCGCATTTTCTGTTCTGATATATATAACGCGCTTTGATTTAAAATATCTTCCGGAAGCACTACTGAAAAAAGAAAATTTCCTCTTTTTTTCTGTATTAGAAATTTCCCTCGCCCGAAGCATCGAGTTTGATAAATCTAGTCATTCATAAAGCATAGCCTGGAAAAGTAGGGCGCATTACTTTCTTTCCCCCCACTTAAAGATCGTTTCATCTCGGTAATAATGATAAAAGACAAAGAGTCATCAAAAAAAAAGAGGGAGAGGGGGAAGAAAATAATATAAACATAGACATTCCTTTAACAGATTCCATAAACTAGAAACTGTGGCCACGTGGAGAGTTTTCCCGCGCATTAAAAGGGCAAAGATCTTAGATACAATCTTCAACAAATTGAATGGTTTTCGTTCTTTTTTTTTTCATCAAGGACTTATAAACTCACCCCTTGTTTTAGACGAAGTTTTTATCATTCTGCTTTTACGATTCTGGTTTTAGGTTTTTTTTTTCTCTCGAAAATAAATAAACTTGAATGATAAAACACAAATGCACAAAAACATTTTAATATAAACTTAAAAATTCATACAATATGAAAAATTATAGGCTATAACTTTTACACTTGTATACATTATAAAGGAGATTATAAGTATACCCTTCTCTCACTAAATTACCTTAAAATAATTTATTTTATTAACGAGCTGCCGTTGGGCTTACTGTTCATCCCAATAATTTTTTTTCTTTATTAAATTTTGGTTTTTTTAAAAAGAATTGGAGGGGGAAGGGGGCGTGTTTTTTTTTTTTTAAACATTTGACGTCTCTATTTGAGGTATTTAATGCCAACATAAAACATGAAAGTGTTGCCAACTAATTTCTAGCCCAAGCTCGCCTCCAATTTTAAAATTTTTTTTAGGGTCTGAATTAGCATGGCAACCTTTTATATTCACTAAAAAAAACAGGGAATTGAACTATTTCGCTTTAAAATCTTGCGCTATAGATTAAGAGTTAATTAAATTTAGTTCAACATTTAATGTTCTATTTCCGTTAAAACGATCTAAAAAGGGCTTGGCAAATTTGTTTTTTCGCATTTAGGCTAGTTTTACATTTAAACTGCTCTGAATTTTTTTCTATACGAGGAGTCGTCAATTAATTTACCGAGAAACAACATTTAAGACTTTAAAAGGAGTTTAAAAAAAAAATTCAACCAAAATCGAATCTATAGTTTAAAAAAAAGAGAAAGCAGAAGAAAACAAAAGACGTAAATAAAATATTTAAGCGTAATTTTATAAAATCGTTGAAAAGCAGTTACTGAAAAAAGCCACTGCCAAAAATCTATCTTTCTTACGATTTCGAATAATTGAAAGATTTTCTTCGCAGTAAATTTGGGCAAGTCGCAACTCGCAATAGAAGGTACTCTGGTGCAAAACCTATGCAAAAAAAAAAAAAATCGGTTTTGCCAACCTTTGCAATTTTTCAAATCTCGCGCGGAAAAATTGAAAACCGAAAAAATAGTCCATTTCCCATCATTGAGAATCAGCTTTATCAGCAAATGCTTTTTTATTTTCTATTTTAGTTTCCTGGTGTATCTCAAAGCAGCTACTAAAGTCTGAATTTTGTTACCTTGAAGTATTTTTAATTAAAAATTTATGAAAAATGATCCGAATACCAATAAAAACTGACTTTTGAAGTTAATTAAAAAATAAGGATAATGATAAGTTTTTTTTTTCTTTTAAGATAAAAACTACGTTTGAGAAAAATTAAAAAAATAATTCAAGAACGAAAACCAATCAATTAATTATTTCAAAGAAATAATTGATCGAGTTTTTGAGATACACTAAAACAAAATTTTTTTAATTTTTTTTAAAATGTTTTTTTATTATCACCTTTTACATAATTAATACATTTTTCAAGACAGAGATTTGAAATTTCTTTTAAAAAACACTCATCAAAATAGAAGATTTTTTTGTTATTATTTATATTATTAATAATTACTATTATGAAAAAGAAATTTGAAAAAACACAACCATGACATCGTTTTTCTTATAATAAAGTTAAAGACATTTATAACTTCATTTATTTTTACTTATTTTTTTTTTTTTTTTTTTTTGGATTTTTTTGATGATCTTTTTTTTTCTTATTTTGAAAGACAGCAAACAGCAAGATTAACAAAGAGTTAGCGAAAGGATATTTGGCAGTATTTTTTTTTAAATAGTTTTTTTTTTTGTATCAGCCGTTCCTTTTTTATATCGCCACTAACTTTTATTTATACAATCTATTTAAAAGAAATCAATTTTTCCCTATACTATTTTTTTCCATCTACACAAGATTTTTTTTTTTTTTATTATACTTCAAGGTAAACATTAAAAAAAAAAAAAAAAAAGAATTGAGAGAAATTTAAAAAAATAAAATGAAATAAAGTTTTTTTTTTTATAGTGATGGACTTGGCCTGGACGCTTTACTATTTATGACTTTTTTTTAAAATTTAATTTCTTTTCACAATTAAAAAACGAAGGAACATAATTTATCATGTACTTTTTGTAGCAACGCTCACCTAATTAGGTGAAATATATATATAAAAACACACTAATAAAAGCTCTAAATTATTATTTTTTTTTCTTTTAATTTACGCCATCTAAAATAATTATTTCTCATTTAGCAAGAATATTTATAACAAAATCCGCGAGTGGGGAGGGGGGCTAAAAAATTAAAAAATAAAAATTTTTATTCTCGCTTAATCCAATTAAAAAAAGAATTTTATTTTTTAAAAAAATCAACATTGATTAAACAAAAAAAAATAAAATAAAATAAAATAAAATAAACAAAAAATGCTAATAGAAAAACATTACAAAAGTACTATTTTTGTTAAAACCTATCTTATTTAAATATGTAAAAATTTACTACCCTTCTACAAAGTCATGAAAAAATATTATAATATATTATATAAACTTTCCTAATATGATAATTTTTTTTTTTTAATTTTTTTAAAATTTTTTGTGGTTATAGAATTACAATAACAAGTGGTAAAATGTGAAGAGTATCGAATGTTACTAAGAAAGCGAAATATTTTCGAATGATATAATAATTTAATTCCGCCTAAGTTAACGAAAAGAATATTATGCAGCCGAAATAAATTTTACAGGAAAAAAAAAAAATGATCTTAAGCAGCACAAGAGGAAAATTTCGACATGTGCTGCTTGGAATTTTTTTTTCCCTTTCTGTTCTTCTGCCACGTGCATATTT
The DNA here is from genome assembly GCA_037577465.1 of Liposcelis bostrychophila. Classification (NCBI taxonomy): domain Eukaryota; kingdom Metazoa; phylum Arthropoda; class Insecta; order Psocodea; family Liposcelididae; genus Liposcelis; species Liposcelis bostrychophila. Next base: position 12,177,472 of record CM075211.1, on the reverse strand, counting down.
CGGTTACATAAGGCTCCCTTAAAACCGCATTTTCTTAGTATACTTCTTAAAACTCATCCTCGGAGAACACAAAATAGTGGAGGCTTTTTCCTTTTTATTTGATTTGCTATATTTTTTTTTCATTTAAGCGACCACCATTTTTATTTTTATTTTAAATTACTTTTTCTGTTATTGCACAGTTTTCTTAATAATCTAGTTATGCTAAAGGATAAAACAAGGCGTTAACATTTTATTTTAACAGGATGAAAAAGTTTTTACGATTTTTTTTTCGCGGCCTTTTTATCCTTATAGAATGCTTAATCGGAACCGGGATCGAAACGATTTTCTTTCCCGTTTAATTTCGATACCAAGGAATATTTTCATCATTGAAACAAATTACAAAAAAAAAAAGTTATGAAAAAAAGTACAGCACGCCGAAACATTTATTTAAAAAATAATTTTTTTCAAAAAAAACGTTTACATCATTTTTTTTTTTTAAATCATTTTTGTAAGTTTTAATTTTTTTTTTTTTTAATTTTTATAATTTTAGAATGAAAATTTTTATTTTTTTATCTTTATAATACATTTAACAGAGATGCTAATTTAAACGATAATACACGATTTTTCTTCTTTTGTAAAGTTTCGCCCAAAATGTAGTTTACCTTTTCCCAGAAAAAAAATCCGTGCATTATTTATTTAAATTTTGGAAAAAATCTGCCTAAATATATTTTTTTACTTTTCACTTCCTTTTAAAAAAAAATAATCGGCTCCAACCGGGTATAGTTAAAATTTTCATATTTTCCGACGGAAAAAATTAACTATTAACCAACACCTTAAATTTGCAACTAGGTTTCTATCGTTTTTTTTTTTTTTAAATTTTATTTTCATCTAGTAAAATCTACCAAACTAAACTAATATTAATTAAATTCGGTAACATTTAACCGTCGTCTTTCTCGGGGAATGGAATTCCACGATAGAAAAAATTTATTAAAAATAAATCTTTTCCTCTCGTGAATTTCTTATGAGCTTTCCTTTTTTTTTTTTTTTGAACGATGCCCGTTAAAAAATCTAAAAAATATTTTGAAATTAAAAAAAAGGAAAATTCATTTAAAAAAGCGATCTTATCTTTGGTATTAATTAAAAATTAATAATATATATTTTTTAAAAAAAACAAAGGACATGAATCAAAGTTCTATCGTTTTAACTTTTTTACATTCATTTTTTTTTTTTATTTAAAAAAAAAGAATTTTTAATAAACGTTGAAAAAGTATAAAAATAAAGTTAGGGTGTACTAAAATTAATTACTAGAATTAGTGCTTTTTATTATATAAAAATATAAAAACGTGAAAATTTAAGACAAAATTATATATTTTATATATAATATAACACATATATCTTACCGGTTGCATATGTAACCGATTCTTTATTTATTATTTAATTATTTGTTTATTTAGACTCGTCACATCTTATTTTTTTATTATAATTTTTTTTTTTTAAATCTGAATACCATACCGAATTAATCGAGCAAAGATTTTGGTCGAAAAACGATTGACAATACCATTTACAACAAGTTTTTTTTTGGTTTTTTTTTTTACTAGGCCCTATATTATACAACATTTTCACTAAAAAGAAAGTTTTGAATCTTTTGTCGTTAACAAAATCATCACAATCAGGTACCTTATTACTTTTATTTTTTTCGCTTTTATCACTTTCCAATTCTTAAAAAATATTTTTTTAAAATAAAATCCCAAGAGTTATAAATTTATTAATGATGGAATGTAAAAAAGTGTTTATTTTTAATGTAGAAAAATAAAATTCAGCGATTTATAAAAAAAACAAAAAGAAAACAAAAAAAATTTACTTACATTTTTTTTAAATTGACTAGATATCCACTTTAAGCAATAAAAAAATTTTGCCATTTAAATCCGCATTTGGTAACTTTATTTTTATTTTATTTATTTATTTATTTACTTCTTTTTTTTTTTTTTAATTTTTTTTTATTGGTCGACGGATGTAAATGGCTAAAAATATAACTCTCGATTATTTATTTAAAAAAAAATGAATTTCAGTTAAAAAAAACTCTTTTAAGAATTCTTTACCAATCTGTCTGTACATCAACGTATAATAAACAAAAACATCGTATTTGAAAGAGGAAAACAAAAATTAAAAAACATAACATCAAATTGTGCAAGTTTATACAATTAATGCAAATAATTTTTATCTAAAAAATTAAATTAAAAAAAATCAATTTCGAGATGGGAATCGAAATAAGTGCTACTAATTTTAAAAAAAGAAGGCTAAATAATAAATGAGAATAATTTTTTTAAATCAGAACTAGAAACGTTGGGTAACCATCCAACTGACTGTTTTGCTGGTTAAAGCTAAGAACATCCAGCGCTCCTAGCGGTAAAACTTTGCAATGAGAAACCCAGCCGCAAAACTATTCCACTTGGAGCGCTGGGTGTCTTTAAAGCAGCTAATCAAAACTAGTTTGACATCAGATTTAAAAGCTAAGACTGCAGATGGACTGGAAGATGTGCACATGGACTCCTAATGCAAAGATATTACAGGACTAAAATTTTCATCAGTAGCACCTATCCCGATTTTGCTATAAAATACATACAAAACAGAAAATGAATAAAACCACATCAATTTTTTTTTTACTTTCCTATTTCTTTCAACTTTTTTTATACATATATATTTTTTTTTAACTTTTATACTTAAAAACTAGGCGATAATTGATCTGTACAAAAATAAAAATTTACAAATTTATTTGGATTTTTTTTTAAAAATTATGATTTTCAATTATTCTACAATTTTTTTTTATTTAAACTGGCTTTTTATGTTTACATCTTTCATCTCTAAAAAAAGGAATTTTTATTATTATAATTATTAGTATTTGTTATTAAAAAGATCTATATAATAATATAATTTTTTTCAAATAAAAAAATAAAAAAAAAATAAAAAACTGGAACAAATGTAATAATCTATTTGCGAGTTTCAAGCAATGATTTTTTTAATTATTTTGTAACAGGGACTAGAGCTTACTAGAATTTATATTTGAATCACGTTTTTTTAAGAAAAAAAATCAGAAGCAAAAACAAAATTGGAAAAAAAAATCGAATATTCCATATAACAGCAAGAATTAGATAAAAAACAGATGCCGACTAAAAAATTTTCATAATAAAAAATTTATTCATGCGATTTTTTTTTTTTTTTTTTTCGGTTTTTTTTTCTTGGTTTTAAGTTACGAAGAAAAAGAGAACAACACGGAAAATTATTACGAACTGAGAATATTTTTTGTAGTTGTTTTTTTTTTTTTTTTTCGTTTCCTTTTTTAAATACGATATTTTGGGAAGTTTCGAAAATAAAAATCGAAGACTGACGTACTGATAAAGTTATTTTTCTTCATTAAACCACTATCCATCGCAAAAGTTTTCCGTTTTTAACAGTGAATCCGGTACACGTTTAATTAATTAAATCGCAGGGATTTTTATTTATTTTCGAAACGTCTTGAAAAAAATAAAGGGCCTACTTAAAAAAAAAAAAAAAAAAATTAAAACTGATTGAGCTCTAAAATTAGCCTGCTGCCACCTAACAAGTAAAATAAGATCGAAAAAAAAAAACAATTGCGCTACAATAAAGTACTGTGGATACCACTCAAAGAACAAGAAGAAACTTGTCTGTTGCTTTTTTAATTCAGATGTTGTGACTTCAGAAAAGCAACGCTTTTCCGCAAGGACCGCTGGATGTCCGTAGCGGTATCCAATCAAAACTCACAATTTAAAAAAATCTTTAGCTTTGATTAGAGAGCCTGTATTAACAGAAAAACTGCATGACGCCACGGGCTACCAAAAGACCAAATGGTCATTAAAGGCTTTTATATTTAGCTTATGACAGCAACGATCTACTAAATTACTCAATTAAATCGAAGACAAGTTCAAACTTGCTGGAGACAAGTATAAGCTTCGCGACTACTGTTGCCCTCTGGTGATAATAACCAGAAGACAACAGCAACAGTGAATAGAAGTCGTGAAGCTTGAACTTGTCTCCAGCAAGTTTGAACTTGTTTTCGATTTGATTTGGTTATAATAACCAGACGACAATAGTAGTCGTGAAGCTTAAACTTGTCTCCAGCAAGTTCAAACTTGTCTTCTCTTACTTTTATTGATTTTAGTAAGGGATATTATACGAGTTTGGTGAAAAGAGTTCAGGCTGCGTCCTTCGTTCCATTTTAATATTTTCTTAAACCAAACATTACGTGGCATTCTGCACTACAGCAACGCCATCACGTGGTGTAAACTTTAAACCGATCACAAAAAAAACTTCATCAGGGTCTTTGTCAGGTTTTTACGTTGATATTTAATTATGTGGCAGCAGGAAAAAAAAATCAATCAGATCTTAAAAAAAGAAACGATTTCCAAAGGTAAAAAGAAAACATTTTTTTAAAAATGGTATTGCACAACAAACTCCAACATATCATTCATGCGATTGAGCTCCTTATTTCATAAATTCTTCCCGTTTTTGATAAAATTTATCAGGTATCTGGTATAACTCTTGAATTTTTTTTTTTTAAATTATAGAACACATTGCAATAATTTTTAAGGCCTTATCCTTGTTACCTATTTTTTTTTTTTTTTTTTTTTTTTTTTTTTTTTAAATTTTAATAATCGTACCTTGTTTTTTTTTTCGAATAAAAGATTTTTCAAACACAACAAGAGAAAATACTGATTTAATATTATATAAATTTTTCGTGATTTTTATTTTATTTTTATTTTTTTTAATTTTTTTCTTAATCAGACCTCAGGTACCTTTTTTAAATACTTCGAAGTAAATTAATTAGCAACTAAAAGATGCTGATACTGACTTGCCGGATAAGGCGTGCCAAGCCCGAAATTATTTAAATTATCCAATAGTTGTTTATTGTTCTCCTGCTGAGCATTTGAATTATTCGTGTTATTGAGTGGTATGTTCGGTTGATTCTGGGATGGAGGGGGGATGAACGGATGATTTAACTGATCCCAACCCGGGAATTTATTGTATACATCGGGCATGTAATGAGAATTATCGAAGAGGTTCCGATGAGTGAATTGAGGGTGATATTGTCCAGGGCCCGGAGGAAAGTAGAAATTATCCGGAGGCCCTTGGTGGCCCTGGGCGTTTGGAGACAAAGCCCGCCCCGACGGGGACGCTTGAGATGGGTGATGATGATGGATTTGCTGTTGCATTGCTCGCTGTTTGATGTAATTTGAAAATTCCGTCGGTGACATCCTGGAAAAAGGAAAAAAATATATTACAATATATCGAAATTTATATATTTTTATTGCTTTGAAATTTATTTTTTTCTTTCCCATTCATTACATCGGAAAAAGTTATGCAAAATTTGATCATTATATAGTTTTCAAAACTCATAAATATTTTATTTTGATCTTTCCGACGTTTTCCTTTAAGTAATACATTTTTTTTCTTTATTTTTTTTTTTATTTTAGGCAGCGTTGCCTTTTTGCACGAGTTCACATATCAATCTCCGTGGGATGGGTCGTAAAAATTCTCTTTCGAACAGATTCGATTACCAGATTTATTAGGGAAGGATATAAAAAGGGACAACCCCTCGTAAACCTTATCCAAAAATCAATCTCTCTCTTGTGAATCTAAAACCGAAAAGAATTTTTCAATTAAAAAACCCTGAAACACCGGAACCGAAAAATCGCGTGATCGGCAATATTTGATTTAAAATCAAAATAACTCATTTATATTAAGATGTTTAAATTAAGACCTTTTGCGATTTTGAATTGAAACGGGGAGCGAAAAAAAAAATGTTGTAAAGGTTATATAAGATTTTTTGTAGAGATCCCACACAAAAAGGGCTTAAAAGCAGAGGTAGACATCACGCAGTCAGCCTTGTATCTATCAATTGTATTGTATTTTCGTGTAAAACTTTTCGTGTGTTACCGCAGTCACGATATTTCCCGACAAAAGTTTATAAAAATCGATCTCTGTATGAATTTCGGCTTCTCCGTATAAATATAGTAATTTTCGTAGTCTATTTCGAAATCGTTGCTTTGGAACAGAGACCAAGTTTTGCCTTTCGAATTTTCGTGCATCGACATTGCTGGATTTGTAAAGGTTGTTGTTCAGGTCCGTAGCTAGGGAGACGCGGCAAGAAAGCTCAACTCTCCTATAGGAGAGGGAGCTCTAAAATTAGCCTGCTGTCACCTAATAAGAAAAATGGGATCCGAAAAAAAAAAACCGATTGTGCTACAATAAGGTACTGTACTGTGGATGCCACTTAAAGCACAAGAAGAAACTTGTCTGCTGCTTTTTTAAAATTAAATGCTGTGACTTCAGAAAAACAACACTTTTCCGCAAGGAGCGCTGGATGTCCGTAGCGGTATCCAATCAAAACTCACAATTTTGAAAAATCGTTAGCTTTGATTAAAGAGCCTGTATTAACAGGAAAACTGCACGGCGCCACGAGCCAAAAGACCAAATGGTCATCATTAAAGGCTTTTATATTTAGCTTATGACAGGAGCGATCTACTAAATTACCCAATCAAATCGAAGACAAGTTCAAACTTGCTGGAGACAAGTATAAGCTTCGCGACTACTGTTGCCCTCTGGTGATAATAACCAGAAGACAACAGCAACAGTGAACAAAAGTCGTGAAGCTTGAACTTGTCTCCAGCAAGTTTGAACTTGTTTTCGATTTGATTTGGTTATTATAACCAGAAGACAACAGTAGTTATAGTTTATTCAGGTCCGTAGCTAGGGAGACGCGGCAAGAAGGCTCAGCTCTCCTGAGAAGGAGCTCTAAAATTATGTGCTACAATCGGTCTCCAGCAAGTTTGAACTTGCAAAAACTGAGTTTGTTTGAACTCGATTTAATTTGATTATAATAACCAGAAGACAACAGTAGTCGTGAAGCTTAAACTTGTCTCTAACAAGTTTGAACTTGTCTTCAATTTTATTTGGTTATAATAACCGGAAGACAACAGTAGTCGTGAAGCTTAAACTTGTCTCCAGCAAGTTTGCACTTGTCTTCGATTTGGTTATGTTTTTCCCCGCATTATCCCTATTCCCAGGAAATTGGAATTCCCGGATTCCTGTGGTATTTTCATTTCTCGAAATCCTAAATATGAATTATTTATTCGTAAAAACAGGAATTCCTGATTCCCGGGAAAGAAAAAAAGTCGAGACTTTGGAATCTCTAACTCCTTTTTAAATGTTTCAGCGACCTTAGCCCGTCAGGCTGGCTACAGGTCTATACATCGCAGCATCTCGCTACACATGGCTACAGGTCTGAACAGGTCTGTACATGACCCCAGCTCTGTTCATGACAGGAATTCCCGATTCCTGGGAAGGAAAAAAAATGGGGACTTTAGAATCTCTACCCCGTTTTAAAATGTTTGAGCGCGCTAAGCGCCGCAGGCTGGTAGAGGTCTGTGCATTTCATCATCTTGCTACACATGTCTACAGGTCTGAACAGGTCTGTACATGACCGCGCACTTTGTAACGCTAACAATTTTGTATAGCTTACCTATTAGCCCGTTTACTGCTAGTCTTAAGTTTGGTGCTTCCAAATTTAGTCTGAGCGAAGGTAGCAGTGGTGAAAGTTAATGGCGCAGTTGACCTCGGAATAAAAGTCGGCACCGGACTAGGAGAACTTTTGAAAGGTGTTGGCGTGGGCGATGAACGCGCCGAAGCCGTCGAAACAGACGGAACAGGATGACCGTTCAAAGTGTTTGGAAGTACTGATGACAATTGTAAATTACTGAAAGGTGAAGTTGACTTCGTCGTCGGGGCAAGCGACAAATTCCCCAGGCTCGACCCGACAGTTTCGATCGGCCTGAAGCACTGAGCCTCAGGATTGAAAGTTTTGGTAACCTCCCTATCCGCCGAATTATCGTCGTGGAGATCAGCAGATTCGCTAAACAGGATTTTGACGGCTCCTTTTTCCCCGATCCTGTAGCTCACCTCACCCGGGTCGACCCAAACGGCCAATTCCTCCGGCAGATTTTCCAAGATATCTTGAATCGGGACTCCGCTTTCCCGAGCTGCCCTGTCCAAAACCGCATCGACGGGATCCCCCGTTTTCAGGCATCTGTATGCGGATCCTTTGAATGGTATGTCCGGGTACCAGTGACCCTGAAATTTGTCTTTTAGCGCTTTTTCCAATTCCTCCCCGAAGATGTTAACCCTTCGCCTCGGGAGTTTGTTGTATAGGTAACTGATAACGAAGTTGAGAGCGACTTGGACTTCGATGTGCATGATTATACTTGCTTGTACTTAAGGGAATTAAAAAAATAATTTTTTCAGATTCGCGGAATAAACTTTTTTCTCTCGAAATTTTTTTTTTACGAAAGATTCGAAAAAAATATACACATTTTTTGTTTTGGAAATCCTTTTTTTTTTTTTTTTTTTTTTTTGTTAAAAAATTAAATCACTACGGGAAATTGAAAATTAATCACAATAGTTTTTCTATTCGTTGAATAAAAAGTTCTTCCGTCAAAAGTCTCAGTTCAAGACCTTCCGAAGAGTTTTATCTGAAAAAAAAAAAAAGAGAAAAAAAAATACGTTAGCGTTTGTAAAAAAGAAAAACTGTGTCAATTGGCTTCATGGTCGAACGCATATTCCAATTGAATGAGTGGCCGCTATTTGACTATAAGACGAATTTATTGATCAATTAGTAAGCGCTTTATAACAAGCTTTATTGCAGCAAATTAATTAAAATGATCATATGGAAGTTATCAATTTAAACGAAGTAGGCAAAAAAAAAAAAAAATTATTATTCTTCTTTTTTCACGAAACAAACAAAAAGTTTCTGGCTCGAACCGACCGCATGCGAAAATTTACCCGGAAAAAAGGAAAATTACTCGCAAGAGTACTATATATGAATGTATAAAACGAGAGAAAATATAAACTGCAATACTTTCATATTAGAATTTTTCTTTCTTTTTTTTTTAACGGGAAACCTGGGAAAAGCTTTTTTGTACATCACGTGATGTTTTATGTAAAATATAATGTTATGTGCTTTTTTACAGGCTTTCCTTACAAAGGAAAAACACGCAAACTTTTAATAATATTTTATAACCGAAAGCGGCTTTGATTTTCGAGTCTAATTTCGTTCCATCGTTCTGAAATTATATTTCGGTTAATTTCATCATTTCCACGGAACTCGTAGTTGACATATGGGTAAATTAATCTTATCACTTTTTAAATATTACCAGACGATAATGCGTAAATTCTCCCACTGCGATTTTTTTTTTCTAATTTTTGTAGCGAAAAATGAAGGTTTATGTTTATTGTTTTTATTGAGTAAGATCTTCTTCCAAACGGTTCTTAACTAAATCCGGAAACTTCGGGGGCACCGATAACACAGACGTCATCAGCAAAGTAAAGATTTTTTTTTTCCCTTTCAGAAGCCCGTACACAAAGGAAAACTTTCGTGAATAAACAAACTATCTTTCTTACGCAGATGACGTGTGCGTCATTGCGGGGTAGCGAATTATAATTTATTTAGAGAATTGCAATGATACCAGGCCTTATAGACAGCCCAAGAGATCCCCAAACGGCCCTAGGACATGCACTGAGCATGTTTAGTCTTGCAACGTTGCGTAACAAAGTAAAAGTGCATTGGGGCAACGCACAAGTTATGAACCAACTCTTGGTGTATCCTGGAATTTTTAGTGCAAGTTTCAACTTGTCCGAAATGTTCGTACCAGGGTCCAAAGCCTGAAAATTTTGGCCAACGCTGATGCTAGCATCGACATCGGATTTTTTTTAATATCCAAAATCGGCATCGGCATCGGCATCGGCATCGGCACTGCGAAATTGTTAGTGATGGCATCGGCATTGGCATCAACGCGAGATATTTAGCCGGCCGCGTCTGGCATCGGCATCGGCACCGGCTTCGGAATCGGGCTCCTGATTTTAAAAATCGTCTAGAATGGCTCTATGATTTTTTTTTTTTTCACTAAAATCGGAATCAGAGACGGCATCGGATATAAATCAATGCTTGGTGGCGTCGGCGTCGGCATCGGGTGTCGGTGCTGGAATCGGAATCGGGAGTTAAATAAATAATATGAAATCGGCATCGGCATCGGCATCGCCATCGACCCGAAATTTCAACCGGCAGCGGCTGGCACCGGCACCGGCATCGGATTCGGCCGATTCCGGACCCCGGAAAATTATTTCAAAAAAATTTACAACGAAAAACTTCAATTCCGTTTTACAAGTTCGTGTTTATTCGGAACAACTTGAAACTTATACTAAAAACACAAAAATAAGCGAAAGCAGTTCGTGAGATATTTAAAATTTGAAAAAAAAATTCTTTCCCCGTGAATCGAGCATTGGACAAAACAACCATTCCTTCCTGTAACCACTGAAACTTACACCTAAGAAGGGCATACGAAACTGGGTACCAAACTCGAACTATTCTCTAAAAATTTCTTTAGCCACAGCCGAAATACTACCGATCTCCGGGGGCTAAAAAAGAGGAATTCTACAAAATCCCGTCGTCAATGTCGAATATCCGTTAGAAAAAAATATGCTTTTGACGACCCAAAGAAATCAAAAATTTCAGAAATTTTTCTAAGGCAACATTTTCATGGCACACAGCGGTCCGGAAAAAAAAATAAATGACCAAAACACATACCCAAGTCTGTGTGAAACTTAGAAAGAAGATAAAGGTGTCAAAAGTTTTTATATTTTGTGCAATTAAAAACCTACCTGCTGCCTGTGCCCCAAAATTCAAAATGGCGGGCATAATATGGAAGCCAAAATTTTTAATTATGAATGAAATTTCATGAATATTTATTTTTAAGTATTTTTGTGGCAACTGATTTCATATCTGGAATAATCATTTTAAAATTCAAGATGGCGGACTTAGTATCGCGACAAATGTAAAAAAAAAAGGTAAACTTGTTAAATTTTCATGAAAAGCTATACCAAGGGGTTTTCGAGGTCGCTGATCTCGAATCCATAAACCGTTTTTCTAAATTTCGAACATACAAAGAGTAAATTAATTATTTTCGATTTATTGAGCCCCTTAAAAACATTTCACAAAACTATTAGCGGATTCGAGATCAGGGACCTTGAAAACCCCTTGGTACAAATTTTCATAAAAATTTAACAACTTTACCTTTTTTTTTACAATTGTCGCCATACTAAGTCCGCCATATTGAATTTTAAAATGATTATTCCAGATATGAAATCAGTTGCCACAAAAGTACCTAAAAATAAATAATCATGAAATAAAAAATTAACATTCATAATTAAAAATTTCTGCTTCCATATTATGCCCGCCATTTAGAATTTTGGGGCACGGGCAGCAGGTAGCACAAAATATCGAAGCTTTTGACATCTTCATCTTCTTTCTAAGTTTCACACAGACTTGGGAATGAGTTTTGGCCATTTATTTTTTTTTCCCGGATCACTGTGTGGCACCTAAATCGTAACTCTGTGCTTTTTTTTTTAAAACAAAATCTAACTCCCGAGCTTTATTAAAGGAAAGGAAATTGAATGCCTTAACTTCTTAAATCCCTTGCGCACCTCATCAACGTCGCCTCAAAACAATTTCCAAGATTTTTATTAACTCTTCCATAAGGGTACGTTTATCTCGAGTCTCACTGGGAAAAAAGGCAGAGAAAAAAAAATTAAATTAAGGAACTAAAGGCTCTTTTTCCTCGGAAAAAGGATGCCGATAAGAGGACTGTTTTCGAGGAAGACATGTTTTCGTCTGCCGTAAGTTTACTATCGGTGTTCATTAAGCGACCTTTTTTCAAACTTTTTTTAAAAAAAGTTAAAAATTCAAAAAGAGTTTGAAAAAAGGTCGCTTAATGAACACCGATAGTAAACTTATGGCAGACGAAAACATGTCTTCCTTGAAAACAGTCCTCTTATCGGCACTGTTTTCGGTCCTCTTTCCGAGGAAAAAGAGCCTTAAGAACTCGTTTTTTTAAAATGACACCTTAAAAAAAAAAAAAAAAAAAAAAAAAAAAAAAGAGCGAACTCAATCTTGTTTTCCCTCATCCTAATATTTACAAATACGTTGCTGCCACGTTAAAATATTCTCTTTTGAAAAATTCTTTCTTCGCCAAGAACAATTAATTCTGGGAAACGTGCGTAGCTTGTCCTGACACTCAAAACTAATCCATCAGATCCTTTTTTAACGCATAGGTGAAACTTCGAAGTTACAAATTCAGACTTGTTCCAACCAAGTCAAAAAGCAAAGGAGGAAAAAAAAAAAGGTCGGAGCGAATATACATTTAAAAGAAACGTTTCATCGCTTAAAAAATGCTACTCATCCTAAGAAACTGGAAAAATCCAAAAGGAAAAAAAAAACAAAAAAAAAAAAAAAAAAAAAACGTTTTTATTTCTGATATGGGTGTGGTGTCAATCCCTTATACGAGACATTATTGCGTTTGTTTTCTTCCATTATTCCCCTTTTTTTCCCTTTTTGCGAATCGACAGCGCTTCAAAACGAATTTTTGCTCGCAAAATCAACTTCGGGAGAGAAAACATCGATCAATTTCCTTTTTCTTTTATATATATAAAACAACCACAGTTTTATCCCTCCAATCCCTCCCTCTTTTTTTTGCGTCTGAGGAATAATTTAAAGGGTTTTAACTAATTAACTAATTCAAACGGATTTTACCCCCAAAAAAACATTTGAACTTTAACCTCATTAATTTAATTACATTTCTCCGAATAATTTTGCGCATGACTGACGTAAATAAAATATTTAAAAGTCAACGGTCAATGTTTAATTATTTTCAATGGAGAGAATTTGCTGCGGAATTAATTTTTTTTCCCTCTGTTATCGATTAATTTGGATTAGACCTAAATTTGAATAAATCCGTATTTTTTCTTTTTGAATAAAAAAGCAGAAACATAAAAAGTTAATGAAAAAAGATTAACGGCGGATGAGTTGCAAACGTAAAAATCGTAATTAAATAATTAAATGTTAAATACGCAATTTAACAGCTGCAGGAATGAGTGGTTTATCCTTGAGATACCTATATAACAAGAGAAAAACCAGATTCCTGATTTGAGATGATATATTCTGAGAATACTGTAGGCCTAACTTAGAAAAAAAAAAACCAAGAGAAGGAGAGTAATACGGAAACTACAATAAAATACAGGAAACTATAGAAACCATATAGTTCTCATCATCAAGTCAGAGACTCTAATATAGAGCCTCAAGCTTTTAAGAGGAGGATTCGCGGAATACCGGAAGAAATGGCTGTTTTGTCTAACACTCGATTTATGGGGAACAAAAATCAAATGTTAGGTATCTAACGAGCCCCTTTGACTTTTTCTTGTATTTTTGGTACAAGTTTCAACTTGTTCCAAGCAAACAAAAACCACACAGTAAAAAATATTATGTAATTATGTTGAAATCGGTCTACACCATTTTTTTCTGTTGTTTTTTCCAAAAGGTAAACATAAACAAAAAACAACATAAAAATTATGTAGACCGATTTTAACATAATTATGTTAATTTTTACATAAAATTTTTTACTGTGCAGAAAAAAAAAATCTTTTTCAAAAAATCAAATTTTTTTTAAAAATTGTTTTCCTGCCGCTCATACATTTCAGACAAGTTGAAACTTGCACTAAAAATTCAAGGATATACCACAAGAGTTCGTTAGATACCTAATATTTGGATTTTTTCATCCTAAATCGAGTATTAGAGAAAACAGTCATTCCTTCCGGCACCCCCTCCTCTTAAAAGGCCGTTTTCAGTTACAGAATCACACTCCGAAAAAAAAGAAAGGCTAATGCGAAAGCAAAAATGTCTTGTGGCAAAGCATTTTCTTCCGAATCATGCAAAAACAATAAAAATATCTTGACAAGCAACAACCCGTCAGTTGTCGTGAAGCACTTTAGTGTCGTTAGGAACCATTCCGGTTTGCTGCAAGACAGAACTTGTTCAAAACATTTCCTTTTTCTGAGTGCAAGCGCGACAGTTTGTATTTTGGTTGGTTCTACACCAGAGCATGCTGTGACAAGTTTCAACTGGCTGACAAAAAAATAAATAACAATGAATTTTTTCAAATTTCAAATTTTTTTCAATAATTATAATTTCTTAAACTGGTTAACGCAACTCCATCACAACATTTCAGGTGTCTTATGAAAGTAACATGTCGGCTAATCTACCCAGAAAAAAAAATCTATAGCTCAAGGCAGAACTGAACCAAGTCCATTCAAGGATTGCAACTTCTTATTTCAAACCCGACCACGGCCGTATATAGACAGGTCCGAAAACTCCTATCCCTTATACATTGGAGACCATGTCCCGTTTAACTACGCAAAAATTAGTTCTTCCTTTCTACCACCGTGAGCGCTACTTGTATGAGAGACGCTTTCTGATTGGCCGTTGAGATTTGTAAACAACGATGGCGGCGACTTTCTCTTGTTGTTCGCCACGAGAATCCCAGTGGGAGTCCCAACTTAAACGATTAGACATGTTGCGGCTCTCAAGATCGCAGCGCCGCCAGTGGCTCATTTTAGAACCAATTTTTGCGTAGTTAAGCGGGACATGAACGGCACAGGAAGTTTCCGGACCTGTCTATACGTCCGTGAACCTGATTTTACAAAGCATATACAAGCGTTGCCAACACAAATTAATGTCTTCTGCGAGTTAACTTTTCTGCATTGTTAACAAAATAATCTTGCTAGCAGAAGGCATAAAATCACCACTGCCAACCGTTGTGCCTCTATAGATGTTACCAGAGAATGGTAGGGGAAAGTGCAGTTCCATAACCTGCTATGTACGGCAGCCATCTTTCCTACCACCTTCCAATGTAACTCTTATGGAAGATTCACAAAAATATTTTTTTTTATTCTTCACAATCTTCCTAATATCCGGATATTTTTTTTTATAAAAGTAAATAATTAAACGAATGAATTGAAGGAGTTTCAACTCTTTTTTCAATGATTTTCTATGTAAAATTAATTTTTACAAGGGCCTCTCCATAAGAGCTACATGTTAAGGTGGTAGGAAACATGGCGGCGGATATATCACGTTGTGGAATTGAAAAATTTTTGTGGCGTCAGAAATAGGCCACTATACCTTTTGTAAAGTCAGGTTTGAAATAAGAACTTGCAATCCTTGAACGGACTTGGTTCAGTTCTGCACTGAGGTACAGAAATGTTTTAAACAAGTTCTGTCTTGCAACAAAACCGGATTGTTTCCCAGTAAAGCAAAACTTCTTTGCGACAACGGACATATTGTTTCTTGACAAGATATTTCTATTGTTTTCGCAAGATTTTTAAGAAAATGTTTTGTCACAAAGCATTTTTGCTTTCGCATTAGCCATTTTTTTTTCTGAGTGCAGAAATGCTCCATCAAATTTTTATATTCTCATTAACAATCTTAATCACAATGAATTAATCTGGCCCGGTCCTCGATTGCATTTTCTCATTATTTTATTCGATTTTTGTATGCGATTTTTTGGCCCGGAATAACCGAAAGAGGAAATAAAAGTAACAGAAAATGTAATTAAATTAACGACAAAAACATTAACAGAAACGAAATCATGAAGAAGACAGGTAAAATAAAAATAGGACAATGAAATTAATTAACAAGAAAAAGAAAAAAAAACGAACGAAATGATGGAACGTTGGAAATTGCTAAAATTATGAAAAGAGAACGAATTAAAAAAAAAAGAAAATTATTTTGCGGTAAAGTCATAACAATTTGGGTTGACCTAAAAATCCCCCGATTCAGTTTAGAAATTACAAATCAACGTAAAACGTCCTTGGAACAATTGATCCGTCTCTTTTAATCAATGGCTACGAGATCACGTTCTAATGATACTGAGGTGATGATGAGGGACGCTTCAAGTGATGCCAATCGAAAACGTCCCCGAAAGGTAACACGAATATAAATCCAGATACAAATACCATTTAAATGGTAATCGGACAAAATTGGGATTTAAGCGATATCCAATCAGGCCACTCATTAACGAAACGTGTGTGATTTCCACACCCCCAACCCCCCCGCAAAAAAAAAAAAAAAAATACATAAAGGAATTCCATTTTCATTTTGTGGGACGGGATAAAAAAAAACAAACGGGGGGGAAGGGAAAACAAAATGAATGACATGCAAAGAAAAAAATCTTTTTTTGGTTTTTAAAGGTGTGAGGAGAGGAACGTCTAAAATCGATTTTTTAAAAAGGAATGACGTCACTTTTCCAGGGTGTTCCGTCATAAAGTTTATGAAAAAAAAAAATGATAATTTATCTTTATAAAACGTCTTCGGCTGTCGAAAACTATTTTTAACGGGGAATGATAATAAAAAATAGACACGCGAAGTTCAAATATTCGCAACAAAATTGTATATAAAAAAAAAAGATTATTTTCTGTTTGATGATGATTGTGGCAGCTATTTGTTTTTCCCCCTTAACAATAATAGCTTAATCGATTAATTCGATGGTCGCATATGATTGAGCTATCAAAATACAAAAATGTAATGAATAGGCGTCACGACATATAGAAATAATACAAATTTAATGAAGATCATCATCTAATTTTTTTGAAAAAAAAAAGGGGGGGCGACGAAGGGAAAGAGGCTTAGGACTGATACAAAGCCTTTTTCATTCGAAATCGTTTTTTTTTTTCGTAAGGGTGCTGCAACTTTGTATATTATGAAACAAACGACTAAAATGAGATTTTTCTTTTTTATTTTTTTGGCTTGGATCAAATTGGCAATGAAGAGATTTTGGCTGTCTCAAGGGAAAAAAAACCTAATTTAAAACTGGGTCGAATTGCCAAAGTACGAAGATGCGTTATTATTAATATATAAACGGAAGGCAAAAAAAAAAAAAATTAAAAATAATTGATTAAGATGAAAATTCCAACAGCTAAATTGCATTAAAAGTTATTAAAAAACAAAAAAGTCCCACGTGGAGGTTTTGCGATTTGGCAATTAGTCCTAGATAAATATTTTTCGTATGATAAAAATCGATTTTCTATATTTTTTTTTTAAAAAATGAATGTGGAGGAAAATTGTGATAAAATAAAAATAAGTATGCGGCTCTTAAAATGACATGGAATCTATCAATCGATCATTTTTAATGGCTACCGACGTCTTTCATGTTGGGATAAGATATTGACGTCCCTTCCTTCAGCAAATTTTATGCATCGTAAAATTTTTTAAAGGAATTATTTCTATCTCTATCAATTTAGAAAAAAAAAAAAAAAAAACGTTTTTCCTCCCTGAAAGCTGCCGAAGCAATCAGAATTTTTACGATATTTTAAAAAATTTTAAGAGACTACATATTTACTATAGAAATTAATTAAAATAATTGCCTATCTACCTCATGGCCCCGTCAAAATAAAATGACATATGGACTTTAAAATAAAGTAAAGTTTGAAGGTGGAAAACGAAATTATTGCTCAAGGAGTGCTAAAAAAAATTGCCAGACCGGAGAATGACCGTACACTTCACATGATGATGAACTTTCATTACGACGGATTTTCTTTAAATTTTCCTTCCCGGTTACATAATTCCCTTTTTGAAGTTTCTAAAATTACATTCAATTTTGTCGAATTAATTTCATGCTAGTGACGTCACTGAAAATGTTAAAGCTCACCGGGGATTTGAAATGTCGGGATGTAAATTTAGCGATCTCAAAAACACCCACATCCCGAGAATTACCCCTTATTGATCGACATTTTCAATCGGCAACTTCCACACCATTTCGGAATATTGAAAAGCGGGAATATTTAGAATGTGATAATAAAATGAGGAAAATTTGTGAAAATTATTCTACGGTAAAAAAAAAAAAAAAATTATAACATATGAAGAGGAAACTTCGGTGTATACCAGAAGGAGGGTTGTTTTGAGGAAAAAATTCTAGGAAATCTCTAACACCTGACTAATTCTTGTATTTTTGGAACAAGTTTCAACTTGTTCAACTGAAAAAAAAAAAATTTCTCGAATTCAATAATAGTACATTACAACACAAGAGCTGCAAAAGAAAAAATTGTCCGTCGAGGCCGATTTTGAGGCCCGAGCCGAAGGCGAGGGCTTTAAAAAGGTCTCGACGGGTAATTCTTTTGCAGTTCTTGTGTTGTAAGCTACTTTTCATCACAAAGCACAGCGCAATAAAGGTTTTTCTAAAACGCACTAGTGCGGAAAAATAAGTTTTCTGCACTGAGTGATGAAAAAAAATTTTTTTAATAAAAATTTTTCTCAAATTTTTTTGAAATTATTTTTCGGAAAGGTGAAACTTTATTTTAGACAAGTTTCAACTTGTTTCATTGAAAAAAAATGTCTCAAATCAATAAAAAACTTTTTTTCGATAAAAATTTTCAATAAGAATTTCTCGAATTTTTTTGAAATTACTTTTTGGAAAGGTGAAACTTTATTTCAGACAAGTTTCAACTTGTTTCTTTGAAAAAAATATTTTCTCAAATTCAATAAAAAAAATTTTGCAATCAAAATTTTCAATAATCATTTTTCTCAGGGTGCAAATTCACTATGGAATGTTGGACCAAGTACCAACTTGTTGCTACAACATTTACATTACATACACCAATATACATTTACATGTTAAGGTGCAAATTCACTATGGAATGTTGGACCAACATGTTGGTGCAACAAGTTAAACCAACATGTTGTACCAACATTCCTCACTAATTTCGGCGTAGGAGTAAATTCTGCAATAGTCAATTCTCGTTTCAATCGTTTGTCAAACATGTTGGTACAGCAAGCTGGTCCAACATGTTGATACAACATTCCATAGCGATTATACAATGTTGTACCAACATGTTGGTCCAACGTTCCATAACGAATTTGCACCCTCAAATGTTTTTGAAATTATTTTTTGGAAAGGTGAAACTTTATATTAGACAAGTTTCAACTTGTTTCATTGAAAAAAAATGTCTCAAATCAATAAAAAACTTTTTTTCGATAAAAATTTTCAATAAGAATTTCTCGAATTTTTTTGAAATTACTTTTTGGAAAGGTGAAACTTTATTTCAGACAAGTTTCAACTTGTTTCTTTGAAAAAAATGTTTTCTCAAATTCAATAAAAAAATTTTTTTTCCCAACTCATGATGAAAAATAGGATTTTAACTGACTAACTTTTGCGGTCAAAGTACGTCTTTTCCCCACGTAAAATTTCGTCCCGTTGAGATATTATGAGTATATTTAAACGGCTGTTCAGTTTGAGATAAAGATGTTCTTTGCCTATAAGGTTGACATAGGCGAAACACGAATTCTAACGAAAGTTTCTGTGAAAAAAAAAAAAAAGAAATCTGCTACTACGATCTGCAAAACAAATCGTAACTTCAATGTGTTCCATAAGCGAAACACGAGATTTGATGCGAAAACGACTATGCGTGCGAGGAGTTGTTTTGTTTTTTTTAGATTATGTTCACTATGTGCAATATTGATGAAAAAAAAAGAACGTTAAATAACTTAAAACTCCAAATTAGTTAATTAAAATCGGAAAAAGATTAAAAAAGAACAATATAAATTTTTATCTTTAATATTATCCAAAACTTTTCATTCTTTAACAACGTACACATGACTTTTTTTTCTGTCAACTCCGCACTTGTGGAGGGGGAAATCTTCACTCCAACTTTATATCAATTCATTTTAGCCTCACCCGCATTAAAACGACACCAAGAACTTTTTTTTTTTTACACATTTTTCAAAGGTTTTCTGCCGTTTCCCATCCTAAATTTTTCAAAAAATCCGTGGTTTTCATCACTCGTTGGGAAAAATAGCTACCCCTAAGGGTTAGGCAAACGGAGTTGTTTTCCAAACGGGGTGGGCGTTAGCCACACTCGAGGCTCGCTTCGCTCGCCTCTCGTGTGGCAAAAAGCGCCCACCCCGTTTGGAAAACAACTCCTTTGCCTAACCCTTGGGATAATATCTATTTCCAATAAAAATTTTTCTCAAATTTTTTGAAATCATTTTTTGAAAAGGTGAAACTTTATTTCAGACAAGTTGAAACTTGCATTAAAACTCTAAATGTTTACGCGATAGGAGTTCGTTAAATATCTAAAACTTGGAATTTTTCACCGGAAATCGAATATTAGACAAAACAGCCATTCCTTCTGGTTTTCACTAAAGCTTCCATTTAAGGAACAAAAAAAAAAAAAAAAAAAAAAAAAAAAGGTCGTATTTTGCTTGTTTTGATTTGCTGCATGCCAACGAAATAACTAAAAATCACGCCTTTTTCGTCTTTTCCCCGAACAGATCCTAAACCTTTGTACAACACTCCCTGTAAAGGGAAATAACCGTTGTTCGATTGCCCCAATTATCCTCTATTTTAGGTCCCTTTTCGAACAATCAAAATTAATAAATTATAAATCAATCGATGGATTCTTCGTTTATTTTTTATTTTTCTGAATTATTTACGACGTCTTCGTAATTATTTTTTCATAAATTTTCTAAACAAAACCAACCCGATTCCAAAGCAACTCGGTCACTTCGTTAAACATTGAGCCAAAACATAACAGAAAAAAAAAAAAGGCTTTAGATTAAAAGAGTAGGCGTTAATGGAATAACAACGGTGAAATGTGAAAGCGATCGATTTCCGATAAAAGCGGCTGTTTCTGTGACAACGGCCTACTTTAGCGAATGTTACTGTAAAAGCTCGGGGACTGGGGCATCCCCGACCCTCGTGTTCAGCCTTTTCGTTTCTTTTACGCAGAATCGCAAAAACATCCTTTCAGATCCAGCAACGTTTCTAGTATACTACAAAAAAAAAAAAAAAAAAAAAAGTATACGCCGTATTTTTCCTCTGATTTTTTTTCTTTATTTTTTTTTTTTCTTCTCTTGCTTAAGAGATCTTCTTCTTGTGCAGTCTGGGAAAACTTGCTCGTTTCGATCAGCGCGAGGGCGGAATAAATTTCGAAACGTCATGCGCGTTCAAATAAAAAAAAAATAATTAATCCGTCATCCTTTTTTTTCTGCAAAATAAAAAAAACCCGATTTGATCAACGAAAATCATGACACATTAATTATCGTTTAACTAATCGATCATATAAACAAAGCCATCGGTCTCTCTGTAATTAATTGCCGCTAATAATAAAACGATCCAACAAATCGCTTACTTTTGTATTTTTTTTTTTTTTTTTTTTTTTTGGAGATAACTTTTATTTTTTATTTTATTTGGGGATTACTACTTTTTTTCAAATTGCATACGATGCACGTGGCTGAAGCTTGTTCTGGATAAATGCTTTGGTTTTTTAAATGACATTTGACCAATGGTGGGATATGCATATGAGAATGATGGTCAGAATCGCTGGGGCTATCAACGGTCAAGACCTTGTAATACTGATCTAAATCGCATTGTTTAGCGATGGAATTTTTACCGATTGAACAAAAATTTAAAAAAGGAATGTTCTAAATTTGTTACGGGGAAAAAAAATGTTGAGGCTAAACAGAGAGTTCTATGCAGCTCCAATGCTAAGCTTAAGGTTTCACTCTTTATTCATGGGCGGATCTGAAGGAGGCTAGCCCCCCACCCCCCACCCCCCCAGAAACAAAATCTAGATACGTCGACGTCTTTATTTCTCCAAAAGCTGTCGTAGGCTAAGCTTTGTTAAAAATGAAGTAGAGTAGGTTTGAAAAAAAAAGGAAGTTTACTGTTGGGATAAGGTATTGTAACGTAATCCCAAACCAACCAAAACCCTTTCCGTTTTAGTAACATTTCCCTTTCCGAATCAAAACCCGTATTTAAATTCTTAATAAGTAAAAACCTTAAACCCGAGGCTGGAGCAATCCTTTAGAAACCAAATTTAGAGCATTATTCTTAGAAAAACTACCGTATCAGTCCTACGAAAAGGAAATATTTTGGGCAAGCTCAGTCGTGCAAACAGGTGCTTTGCAACATACGGACAGGTCGTTTCTTGACAAGACGTTATTATTGTTTTCGCATGATATTTAAGAAAATGTTTTGCTTCAACGCATTTTTGCTGTCGCATTAGTCATTTTTTTTCTGAGTGACGAAAAGCTTGTGCTACGTCAAAAGTTTCCAAAAAAAAAAAATGAAAAAACTTTATTTCGAAATCTAGGCTCCCTGGCTTGATCCTAAAACGCGAACCTTTACCTACACTCAGAAAAAGGAAATGTTTAAACAAGTTCTGTTTGATCATTTGAGCAAGTTCTGTCTTGCAACAAAACAGGAATGTTTCGTAGCAAAGCAAAAATTCTTCGCGACAACAAACATGTTGTTTCTTGACAAGACATGTTTTCGCGTAATTTTTAGGAAAACGTTTTGTCGCAAGGCATTTTTGCTTTCGAAGCCATTTTTTTTCTGAGTGCATATAGAAAATAAATGGGAATTTTCAAGACGTCAAATCTTATTTTTCAAGCAAACAAAAAATGAAGGAAAGATTTAGCGATTAGGGTCGGTCGACCATCTAAGGCTACCTTAAGGATTTTATATTTTTAACTTTTCTTTTTTAAATCTGCGAGTTTCGACAAGGTGTCGAAACTAATAGAAAAGTAATCCCTAGGAACTGATCTTCAATAAAACAACTTAAATCGGTTACTCATAACTGTTTTAACCATATTTTTGAATTTTTTTTCAAAATACCGACCGATGTGGCCCAACTATGGATACAAAAACATCGAACTATAGATACAATTCAAAATAATTCACTTTTATATCACAGAAACTTGACTTTTTTTACTCAGAATTAAATGCTACTCCAATTTTTCCTACAATTTTTCGTAAATATTGGGGTTTACATTAACGGTTTTACAGAAATTAATTAAAAAAGACATCATTTTTGAGAATCATTTAGTAAACAAAAACAAATAACGGCGAGGTAAACAAAACACGGAATTTCACTTATTTTTTTATTATTTTTTTTTCGTTTTAAATTATTAAAAAAAATAGGATATATTTATGTTGAAAATACCTTAAACATAGCATCGAAGCCAGGGGGGAGGGGGGGGGGGGAAGGGTGGCTCAGCCCCCCTGTGAAAATTCTTGAGCCCCCCACTGGATTTGAAATTTATACTCAAATTCAAAATCAAATTCACATTTTAACAGGAAGAACATTTATTATCATCCAATATCAGTTTTATTGGTTAATTTTTCGTTGTTTTATATTTTTCTTCATGATTTTATTTATTTTTTTCTAAAAGAGCTATTGACCTCTCAATGCTTATGCATATGCATCTACCTATCTAAACTAACCTGTAACGATCATAAAAGAAAACATAACATAGAATAAATAGCCATTTTAAAAAATTAAATCATGAAATAATTTCACACTCATTTTTAAACCAATTTATGTCTTTGGTTAATATATTCATTGATTTTAAATAATTTTAATGTTGTTACTAATTTACAAAAATTAACCAAAATTTCAATTTTTTAAACTTAGCTTTAATATTTTTCCCTAACACATAAAAAAAATTCCAGCCTCCCTTTAAAAACCTCCAGTCACCCACATGTACATTCTAATCTGGCTACGGGTCTGTCTCGTATGTATTAGTGATTATAATTCTTAATAATGATTGTAATTTATCTTGAAAATAAAAAAAAATGTGTAAAAGTGACCACAGCTGGGTGGGTACCCATAGATGGTCGACCGACCATTTGCTGCAATGTCTATGAGTAGGGCTTCCAAAAACCAATCCCGGATTTCCCTCTCTTGGCTAGGAGGGAGATAAAGTGAGATAGAAGTTCAATTTTTCTAATTTTTCTAACAAATCATTCGCCAGGTTTAACAGTACACACGTCTGCTAGTGCCATATAGCAGTCACATTGTTGTCCGATAAGAGACTTGTTTACTTTCCACCTAATCGGATCACAATGATGCAATCGTTGCAGCAAACACTTTTCCCGGTGGATAAATGTTTTCGTCTGCTAACTTAACTTAAATTAAATTATTTTATCCTTTAACAACTTTCCAGCTAATATTTTAAGCTTAATGTCCCTAACTGGCGAACGGCACACAAATGACATTTTCAAACTTCAAAAAAACCAACCGAACAAAATGTCTGACAACAAAACACTTGGCTACAGTTGATTGCACAACTTAAATTAAAATGCTTACTCAAATTGCACAATATTGATGCACATTTATCCGCTCAATCGGAAGTTGATGTTCTCATTAATAACACCATGTCGTCTTCCACGAGGAATAAATACAATCAATGTTAAAAAAAATAAAATAAAAAAATAAAAAAATAAAACTAATTTATATCTATTTTTTTATCCGCTTAATTTTTTTTTCTCTATTTGTGGAAACGAGAGCGAGCACTCTTAATTGGATTTTATCGAAACCGAATCGGAAAAAAAAACTAGAGTACACGTGTCAAGAAACTAACAAACATACAAGCCTTCGGTAGTCGATTTTTTTATATTATACAGCACATCAAACTTTAAACGAAAACAATGTCCTATCATGTAGATTTTGATCTACAACATAGCAATTCAAATGAGATGATGGTGGCGCTGATCGATAAGCATCAGATAATAAATTATTTTCGAGATAATTCGTCATTTAAATTGATAAAACCTTTTTCACCGATCTGAACGGTTCGACTTTTTTTTTTTTTCAATAAAAAAGCAGACCCGAAACGTTCATTTTTGATTTACGTAAGTTTTGAAAAACGAATGAAGGTTTTATATTTATCATTTAGCAATCTAAAACCATCCAAAAAAAAGTGGGGAAAAAACAAAACGAAAATCCCGAAAATATTTTATAAATGAAAAAAAAAAAAAAAAAAAAAAAACATGCACACGGGAACAAGGAAGTAATTAAACCATCGAATCGCCATTTTATACTTTCCGAATTTCATCGACGATTTTGTTTTTTAAGTTAAAAAAAGGTTCTTTCCACCCTCTAAAAAAAAAAAAAAAATCTAATTAATTTTTTTTTTCCCCGAAAAATCAACATTTTTTTTTCCGGATCACAAGTAAACAGATAAAGCATTAAAAAAAAAAAAAAATTAAATGCGAATTAATTAAAAGTGAAAATTTTCTGAAAATTTGATAAATGTAACTTGAACTTAAACTCCGCCGTTTTGACGCCGTTAACTTTTTTTTTTTTTTTTTGTAATTATGCAACGAAAATTCCCTCCGTCTAATGAAGTAGGAAGCGACTGTCATTTCAAGAAGAAAAACCATTTTCGATCCCCCGAATAACAAATCTCCATCCATTCGATTAAGCGACTTTTTATTAAAGGCCGAAGAACGATATAAATTTGAACGAATTAACAAAGGCAGTTAAGTGCAGAAGGGGGATTTAAACAGAGAAAAAAAAGAAAAAAAAAACAGTTTTTATGGTTTTAAAGTAGCAAAGATACGCAATCAACGCAAATATTTGATCAATTCCGTTTTTCTTTCTTCAATTTCTTTTTTTTTTTTTTTTTCCGGTGTAAGCCTTGACAAGCGTCAGTGGAAAACGCAAGCGTGGTTAGGCTTGAAATAAAATAAAAAGCGAATAATGTAATCAGTTCCCCTGCTTAGATGACAAAATTAAAATTAAATAACCGATTAATTTGCTAATCGCAGATTTAACAATGAGAACATCCTGACAACATCCGATTAGAAAAAAAAAAAAAAGTCTTCGTTTTGTAATTACCCGTGCCGGGTTAATGGTAATTGCTTGGCTTTGTTAAAAAAAAAAATTCGCGGAATAGCATAGTAGCATAGCATTTTAATAATATCTATCTTGGTCAAGGTTTATGCTGTTCTCGCTTATATGGGAATATTCAAAAAGTTATTTTAACTCGCTAAATGGAAACAATTTTAAAATGACTTTTTTTTTACCCTAATTTAATATAATATAACCAGTTAGAGTTAACTATTCGATTTAAAAATTTCAGACAGACCAGAAAAAAAAAAAAAAATTGGGCTATTATCGGCCTTTATTTATTGGCCTATTATCGAACCCTTTACAATATTTCGCATATAATACGATTCGGTTCGGCACGACATAAGCCTTGGAATAATTATATGGGCCACAAATTGATAAAGCCGGGCCGGTAGCCAGAACGAAGAGCCAGATGGGCAATTGGGCTTGTTAAGGGGGGCAATAGGCCTTCATCAGTTAATCGGCAAAACAAGACAGATATGGTGACATACCTGTCTTGTTTTGCCGATTTACTCCGCCCCCCCTGGCCACGAGCCCGGATAAAGGTGCCGCAAAAAACTTTAAGGGTAGGGGTAGGCTTCAGCGAATATCGGGGGGGGGGGGGGGGGCGGTGTTTTGTCTGATATTATATTTATGGGGCAAAAATAAAAAAATTAGGTACCTGACAAACTTCTATATGGCGTATCCTGGAATTTCTAATACAAAATTCAATTTGTTTCAAATAAATAAAAACCCGGAAAACAAAGTCAAAGCTTTTAGACCAGTGCATATACAATTAAGACAAGTTGATACTTGCTCATTATACACCAAAAGAGTTCGTTAGATACCTTAATTGGATTTAAAAATCAAAATGGATAATGAATAATAATCTTAAATATTCCATCTGAGACTGAGTGAAGCCAGGGAGGGCTACAATTCCGATTCCGATTCCGATTCCAACTAACAAATATTTTAACGATGCCGATTTCGATTCTGATTTCGATTTCAACCAAAATTGATACCTGTAATAACGGTATTTTCGTGCTTTTTAAGCCAATCTGAATCGAAAATATTTTTTTGGATGCCGATGCCGATGCCGATTCCGATTCCGATTTCTATTTCTTCAAAAAAAGTACGGATTCCGATTTCGATTCCAATTTCTTTTGAAATAGCGGATTCCAATTTTGATTCCGATTCCGAATAAAAATGAAATGGAATTGCAGTCCTGAGTAAAGCCACCAGTCATACTGATATTTTTAGTTTCAAACACACTTTGACCGTTTCTCTCCGTGGACAAGGCCAAACGATCTCCAAAAAATTTGAAAAAAAAAAATTCACGCAAGCTTCTTTTGGTAACTATAAAATAATTTAAGGGTGCACTTATCTAAATTCGAAAATTAGTCAAATAAGGTCACCATACTGAGATTCTTTCGTGTTTAATGCCCTGAATTCCTGTAACATCCCAATTTGCAGCGCTTTGATTAAAAAAAAAACTCTTGCCACAGTAGTTACCCACTGATTTTCGAAAGCTGAACTTGAATTCTCCGTTCGACTTACCTGAAATTAAAAAGAAAAACGAATTAGAACATGTTTTAAAATAAAAATAAAAACATTACAACAAAACGGAGTAAGTAACTGCAAAGTAGTAGTTGAAATTAATTTCCAGAGATTTAGAACAAAAATAGTAAATAAAATACTTAAAGTCGGAAAGAGAATACCGGTATTATTAAAATCGTTTTCGTTTGATCATTGATGCTACTTAAAAATGATAAATCTCATAAAGGCACAACTTTTCCTCGTCAAGAAGTTCTTGAAATTAAAAACATGCCTATACATATTTGAAAGTTACCTGCTCCCAAAGAAAGCATTTCTGTAAAAGCTAAAAACCTGTTGCTCATTAAAAACTGCGAAAAGCTTCCGTTCTTCCCCCAGTTATCATTTTAAGCTTTTAAAGAACGCCTTACAAAGACAGAACGTACTTCCCACAACACGTTGCATTATAATTTAAAACAACTCCTTTCTCATGTTCTTCCTAATCGAGTCCTCTGTAGAATATTTTTCAGCGTTGTCCTCAGAGAATCCTTTAAAATTTTGACATAAGAAAAAAAAAAACCATATGCATTTTTTATATTTATAAAAATTTTCCACGAAAAATAAAAGGCGACCTTATAAGGTAGGCTAATGATAACAGAAAAAAAAATTATAAGTAATTAAATTTTTTAGTAATACGAAAAAATACAATTTGTCATGATTAAATTTTTCATTGTCACGGAGACAACAGCAATCTTTCGTCAAAAAAATTTATTCAAGAAATAAAAATGCAAGACCACGATGAAAAAAAAGCTTGGAGACTTTGAGTTTTTTTTTTTTTTTGTTTGGACGAAAACGACGAAGTCGAATAATAAAGAAACACACAAAAAAATTAAATATTAAAGCGAATTGTAAATAGAAATGCAAATCAGACTGGATAAGTCGGAATTTTAAATTAAATAAATAAATAAATATGTAAACAAAAATAATAAAACTCATTTCTATGTTTCCCAAAAGAAGAATCACACTTAAAAAACCTTCAAAAGTGCATACCCACTTTATTCATACTAATTGCCACCGTACACACTCCATATTAATAATAATAAAAAAAAAAAAGTTCTCATTTATGGGAAAAAATAAAGATAACCAAGGCCGTATGTGACTGTCAACCGTAAAAAAATTTGTGAGATTAGTGCGATATCGTAAATAAAAACTTCCATAAAAAAAAAAAAAAAAAAAAAAAAAAAAAAAAAAAAAAAGATTGTTCTAGAAAATTGAGTCCATCTGTGAAAACTGAAAATTTTCCTGATAAGCTGAAATTGATCAATTTTCATCAAATGATTCATTTATTGCGGGGTTAAAAAGGGTTTCCTATAATACGACAAAGGTCATGTTTCTCAGTAATAGGTCTGGATGCTTCCTCTCCTTTGAACACATCTTAACAACTCTTAAAATCGTTTCCATGGTACAAGCCCTTCACGCTTTTGTTAGCTCAATTCCGCTTTCCCGATTTCTCAGAAAGCTCAAGTCCCAATTCCATATTTTCCTCATATCGTCCGATATATTCCCAATTGCAGATACTCGAGAGGGAAAATTGCGTTTAACTTATCCGTTAGTTCCTCTCAAAAGTTTTTTATTTTAGTTTATTTTTTCCTTTCGTTTTTTTTTCTTTTCTGTCTCTCTCTTTCTCATCAGCCATCGCTTTTTTTTTTCTCGTCCTGAAATTTCAAGTAAGTTTTGAAATTTCTTTTATCTCGGAAAATCTTTTTTTAACCCAATTTATATCGCAAAAAAAAAAAAAAAAAGGTTAGCTACAGTTTTTTTTCCCACGAAATTTTAATAAAAAAATTTTAATTCTGCACTAGACTTGTGTTACGAACTCTGAAAGGTTTGACAGAATTTTTTATTGTGCACTAGACTTGTGTTACGCACTCAGAAAAATTTGACAGAATTTTCAATTCTGCACTAGACTTGTGTCACGCACTCAAAAACATGTGACAGGATTTTTAATTCTGCACTAGACTTGTGTCACGCACTCAAAAACATGTGACAGGATTTTTAATTCTGCACTAGACTTGTGTCACGCACTCAAAAACATGTGACAGGATTTTTGATTGTGCACTAGACTTGTGTTACGTAAAATGGCACCTTAACTTATACGGCCAAAAAAAGAAGTATTGTTAAGAATTTTTATAAGGATTTTAGTTTAGAACTTTTTTCCAGGCCACTCTCCTTTACTTTTATTTAGGCTAATGGCCTGCCGGTCTGATTGAACCCAAACCCCAGAACTGCAGCCGAAGTTTCGGCAGTCGTCTTTAAAAAAAAAAAAAAAAATAAAAATAATAATAAAAAAAACGGATATTTTCCCGAAAAAGAGGAAAATATCTAGTTCACGGTCCAGTAGCGGAACGTGACTGACAATATACTTTCCTCCGTGTGGTTAATTATCAGTTGAGCCAGACGATTAAGAACTACTTTTGGTTGAATAATTTATTTTTTAAAAAATCGAACGCAGTATAATGTCTCATTTGCGACCTTCCGAATTCGTAATTATGTAAAATGTCATTAGATCAAGTTCGAACAACTGATCAACGAATTGAGCGGGTTTTGATTTTTTATTTATTTATCTATTTATTTTTTAATTCTCCTACATTTCAAATGATTTCGTTCATTTCCACTCAACCACATGCAGAGATATGCTTTCGCCATATTTTTACTACATAAAAACAATTTGCACCGCTTTCATTTAAAAAGTTAATCATGCTACAATAAGCCGCGTTGAATCAATTTATCAAAAATTTTGTTATTTCGTTCTCCTCTGACAAAAACTTGCGTTTAATTAGTAAAATCTAATGAAGCGTGTTTTTCAATTCTCAAAGGTAAAATAAATATGATTCGTTTATAAAGTTACAAAAAAAAAAAAAAAAAAAAAAGTTGGAGGGGTGAGTAATGGCAAGGGAAACCTGACGGAATTGTGTTTATATTCAAAAAACGTTATAACAATGAACGGAACGGTTTCTTGGAAAACGAATCAAATCGATTTCATTGGTTTTGAATTCATTATTTTGAGACGTAATCTTAATATATTCAACAGAAATTGGTTGTTCCGGAGGAGCAATAGCGATGTGGTAGACACAATTGAAAACGACAGTGGAAAATATACAAGGTGTCGATAGGCAAATAGAGGAGAAGCAGGGAGCGTGAAAAATTTCTGAGTGGCGAAGATATATAAACATAATACTAGACGAGTCCTTTAAGTTTTAAGTATGATTTATCAATTTCATGGTTAATCATAGTGATTCCTCCGGTCAATTACTGTCTTTTTGATTATGTCTCAATATATCTGCCTGTTTCTTTTTATTTCAGTTTTGTCACAACTTTGTTGTTTTTTTTTTTCGGCATAATCAGGACATGAAGCCCTATGACTCGGCGCCTAACTTTGCAAAGTTATGTTTCTTGTGTAAGGTTTAGGCGATACTACGTCATGTATTGAGTGACAAGCTCGAAGACGGGGCACTCATGTCGCAAAGGTATTTTACGAATGAGAGGGACCTCCTATATTTAGACAGGGAATCCATACCCTGTCGCACATCATTCTCTTCGCATAATACACATAGGAGTATCAGTGGTGAGTTTGGTGGAAAAAATCCTGACTGTAAATCAGGTTCGAACAAAGACTCCACACGATCATACGTTTCAAAGTCGAGCACGCTCGCCTCTCAGCCAACGCCGTGCCCTTTTGCCACAACTAGTCCAGGCGCAAATTCATAACGAATATATATATGAAACGTGATGACCCATAGCCTAGTTCATAGCGCACTCGACTCTCAGTCATAAGATGAGACGCGTCGTGCTTCTATCCTAGTTCACAGCACGACATGTTCGATCACATATGTAAGCACGTCGGAGAACACGTTTACCCAATACATTCTGGGAAGCATAAGACACGAGTAGTACAGCTATTAGATGTAGAGCTTCAACGAATACCATTCACAAAACCATTTTTCACCGAACGTTCGGGCCAGTAGCCAGAACGAAGAGCCAGGGGGGGCAGTTGGGCTTGTTAAGGAGACAATAGGCCTCGATTCCCCATCTCTGTCATGTTTTGCCAATTTACTCCAGGGGGCGTTGCTCCCCCTGCCCCCTCCCTCTTGGCTACGGGCCCGACGTGTTTGCCCAACCGGTTCCCAATTCAATCTGAACATTTTGCAACATGCAGTCACCCGAGCAGGTTGCTACCAGCTCAACATTCTCTTTGAGGGGAGTATCAACTGAAAACACTATAGGTTTACAATCCGAATATGTTTAGCAGGTTCCTGCTCAGCATGAGGTGTGCGATTCCAAAAAAGAATGCTTGATTCCGCAAAAAAAAAAATTTATTAGCGAAGAATTGATTGGTTGCTTGTATATGTATAATACAAGGTACGCTGCAAGAGGATAAAAGTAATCGCTTCCGAATCGTCCATCCCTAGGATTAGCGCTCACTATTTCTTTGGTAAAGAATGAAGTAGCACAAACGGCTGATATCTATAAATCGTCGCAGAAAGGTAAGTGATCGTAATAAGCTACAGCAAGGCAATACGCTACAGCTTTCAAAAGTCAGCCACCTTTCAATCTAAATGCCTTTTCTACAAATAGAAAATGACTTATGTCATAACATATTTCTATAAGGATAGGATGGTCGGTAGTCTCATGTTGTTGGCGGTTAGCCATATTTCAAGAAATGGTGTCGAATTGGGCATATCATCACTTTTATTCTACTCGTCTCCACTTCTCATTCTAACTTCGCCGATCTGTTTCTCCGACCACTTTACTCTTACACTTCACGTCGTCGATTCTATCCCTGTTTCTGCTTCTTTGCTGACATCTTCCTAATAGCCCTCAGCCTGTTTCCCTGGCCTCTCTTATATTTTTCTCTCCTTGTAACTGAAAGAAGGTCTGGCTGACTCCTGCTCTTGCCATTCT
Source organism: Liposcelis bostrychophila (assembly GCA_037577465.1). NCBI lineage: Eukaryota > Metazoa > Arthropoda > Insecta > Psocodea > Liposcelididae > Liposcelis > Liposcelis bostrychophila. Next base: position 12,145,435 of record CM075211.1, on the reverse strand, counting down.
GCTTCAGCTCCTTGTTTTTTTTTTTTTTAACCGCTTTATTTTCTGTGACCCATATATTCCTCTTAATTATTCCTTCTCAAATGATGTCAATGTGCATGGACCATCGCTAATAATAATACTTAACAAACATATTTCCTGCAATTTTCATCTCGACATTAACTTCCACCCAAGCCATTTTCCCACCATTCATATAACATTAAAAACCGATCACGTCATTTGAAACTTCTCAACATAATTTTAAAATAATACATTTGAGGGTCGTTTCCAGCGCAATTTCCCATCCTTGATATCGGTAATGCGATATTTAATATATATATTAGAAAAAAAGAGCGATAAAGCCTCCTTTTTCTCCGCAAAAAAAAAAAAAAAAAAAAAAACGAATGGAATCATTATTATTATTATTACCACAATTACGCAACTCGAAATGTGTTTCCTCCATATGTTCTACCTTCCCAACAAAAATTTCTGCTCCTCCTTTTCAACTTAACAATCCCATCCTATTTCATGTTTTAAGACTAGTCCCATAAAACCCTTTCACCAAAATCGACCGTGAAAAAAATAAAATAGGCAAAATTAATGCCCCGAAAATGTAAACTGCGGCTTGGAACATTTCGCGGGGGAAAAAAAAAATTTCTTTTATCTTTCGAATAAGGTTGAAAAGGTTAAAAGTCGAACGCATTTTTTGAGTTTAGAGTTACATTCGTAAAAAATTTTTATTTTCCCCCGCAAGGTCGTTTACGACTATCATAACCAAACTATTTTAAGAAGCCGGGATAAATCCATCTCCGTTCAACGGTCCAATCTGGCTTTTTTCATAAAATCGACAATCCACGGCCAGTAAAAATGTGTTTGTATACACTTTCATTTCGAAATTACACACAGGTGACTAATTTCTTTTAATAGAATCAGCGTGTTTGTGACGAAATTGCGGCCGGAATAACCTTGCTACAGTATTTTATTACGATTCCTGATGGTATACGCAATTCATTTTGGGAGATGGAAGTCCATGGCCACCGATATTTTTTTTTTCTATCTCTCTCTTATTTCAGATTTAAACGTTGTACCTGATGACGACTCATAGGTAACGTAAATTTTAATGACATGAAAATGATGGCCTTTGAAACATCCGTTTTAAATACGATTTTTTTGTTGATTGTTGTCGGTTTGCTTTTAGCTTGCTTGCTTTTCGGTCAATGAAATATTTTACTACCAGTTTTGTCAATGCTACAGATTGTCGACTTTTTCCCCGATTTTGTAATTAAATTTTATTTTTATTTATTTTTTTTAAAACTAAATCACGAGTCAGGCGGACCGTAAAGTAGTTGTTAACAAGGTAAATACATCCAGCATTGACGCGAAAAAGACTATTTTTCCTATCAATCAAGCGTATAATTTTAAAAACTTAATAACTATAATTTTTTTGATGATCAGATGCATTACATTTATGAGGAGTCAATTTTTTTTTTTTTTTGAACGGAAACACGGGATTAATTCACGAAAAATATGGAACCTTTTAACCAAAATTTCAGAAGGGCAAACGACTTTTTTATATGATAGTAAAAAAAGGAGGAAAACGTAGAAAGCGTTACCAGATGTGTATTACCTATTACCGTAATTGGATTTGTTTCGAAAATACGAGATGTTCGATAGGAGTTTTTTTGATCGTTGCTTTTTTTTTTCCTTGTTTTGTTTTTTGTTGGAGCTGTCTGAAAGCATAAAAACTTTTTATTTCCCCCTACAGTTGCTTCAAAACAGTTTGATGTAATAGCTACATGTAAGTCAACTTTAATATCCTTTTTATTGTTTGGCTCACCTGGAATCAATCAACAAAGGGAAACTTTTTGTTGGAAAAGTTAACGGTTTTTAGATGAATTACGATGTTAAAAATTTGACTGGAATCTCGACATTCTCGCTCCAAATGTTAAGAGGAAGCTGAATACCGAAAGAAATGATTGTTTTGTCAAATACTCAATTTATGTGAAAAAACCCAAATTTTATGTGCCTAACAAACTCCTTTGGTGTATCCTGGAATTTTTAACGCAAGTTTCAACTTGTCTAAAATTTATGTCGGCCAGAAAATAATTCCCCGAACTCCTTTGGTGTATTCTCAAATTTTTAACGCAAGTTTCAACTTGTCTAAAATTTATGTCGGCCGGAAAATAATTCCCCGAACTCCTTTTGTGTATTCTGAAATTTTCTACGCAAGTTTCAACTTGTCTAAAATTTATGTCGGCCAGAAAATAATTCCCCGAACTCCTTTGGTGTATTCTGAAATTTTCTACGCAAGTTTCAACTTGTCTAAAATTTATGTCGGCCAGAAAATAATTCCCCGAACTCCTTTTGTGTATTCTGAAATTTTTAACGCAAGTTTCAACTTGTCTAAAATTTACGTCGGCTAGAAAATGATTCTTCGAACTCCTTTGGTGTATTCTGAAATTTTATACCGCAAGTTTCAACTTGTCTAAAATTTATGTCGGCCAGAAAATAATTCCCCGAACTCCTTTGGTGTATTCTGAAATTTTCTACGCAAGTTTCAACTTGTCTAAAATTTATGTGCGGCCAGAAAATAATTTCAAAAAATATTTCGGTCGAAAAACTTTGATTCGTTTTCCGGGTTCGTATTTACTTGGAACAAGTTGAAACTTGTACTAAAAAATGCAATAAGTCATAGGAGTTCGTTAGATACCTAAAATTTGAATTTTCCCCCGTAAATCGGGTATTAGACAAAACAGTCTTTTTTCCGGCATTCACTGGAGCTTCCTCTTCAGCAAAATCATCGGAATGGATTATTCTTAGCTACGCATTAGTCATAAAAATTCATCATGTGCTCTTTTAAACTATAAACCGTATTAATCATCAAAGGTGTTTGGTCATACAACAGGTTTGTCATGTGATGATCGATCACAAAAATTAAATTTGCCGAATGCAAAATATGTCAGAGTGACTCCTGTGTCATATTGTCATACATAATACATGTGACATGTAAATTGGTGACAATGCCTGTTTTCACTTTCTATGCTTTTCAGATTCTCCGAAAAAAAAAAAAAATAATAATTACATGATATTTGATTTAGAATCGAGTTAAATAAAAAAATGAAAGGGCGATCTTCTACGGAAATGCTGTGAAGCAATGATTTACTAGCCGCGATCTGGTTGATACCATTCACCCGCCCCCAAGTCAGCCATTAGGAGTTGAAAAAAAAAAAATCGGAATCATTTGGTTAATGGAAAAATTTGCAAGGAAGTAAATGACAAATGAAATGTGACAAAGCCATTAAAACAAAATCTTAATAGCTCTTTAGGGATTGAAGTTTCCGAGAACTTTAAACATTTGAGATATTATTAATAATAGGTTCGAGATTTATCGATTTCCGTCATTTTTATCGATTTTAAGATATATCACTTTCAGGGAATTTCTGAAATTCTTGAGGAACTCTAGGAAATTATCAAGAATTTTCGGGATAGATTCTTGAGAACACTAGAAAGAAAATTTTTGAGAAAAAATTAGAATTAGATGGGAAATGACCTTGGTGAATAAGAGGCTATTTTCAGTCCCGTTGTGTGATCGCACGGCTTATGGGATCCGATGACGTACCTCGTGATCAGATCACATGCTTTCTGTGATATTTTTGATGCATTAAAGCGCGTTATCAGTGTTTGCTCCAGCGATGAAACTTGGCCAGGTTGTTTCTCTACCAAGACAATGCAGTAGTGTAAATCCCATTAGCTTGTCCAAACATGTCCAAGCTTGTCAACACTTGGTCTACAAGGCCGAAAATAGTCTCTCGGGGTTTTTTTGTCAAGAAGCAATCTTCCCCGGCCCGTGGCGAAGGGGGGCCAGGGAGGAGCCCCCTGGGCTGACTTGGTGCCCCCCCCTGGAGTAAATTGAGTAAACATGACAGGTATAGAGAATGGAGGCCTATTGCCCCCTTAACAAGCGCAAATGCTCCCCCCTCCCCTGGTTCTTTGTCCTAGCTACATGCCCGAACCTGTCCGTTGTCATGAAACATTTTTGTTTTGCTATGAAACATTGCGGTTTTGTTGCAAGACAAAGCTTGTTCAAGACATTTCTTTTTTCTGAAAGTGCCCCCAAATTTCTTGTAAGGGTTATTTTCTTTCTGGTTCAACTCTGTCGTAACCGGTTCTCATGAAATTACCATTCAAACCGGTTTCTGTAGTATTTAAAAAAAATATAGGCATCGCATCCATAATTTTGTAAATAAGATTGTTTATTCATCGGCTTGTACGCCAAGCAAAATGTTTACTGTTTTTTTCTTACTATTTTTTTTTTTTTTTTTTTTTTTTTACCTTTTAAATATTCATTTGTCTTCTTCATCATTGTCATCAAGTAATTACGTGATAAACATCATCTTCACTAAATTACTAATAATAAAAAGAAGCCGAAGTTAATGACGAAATGGTTAAATGACAGCTTGATTTCATCATTAATGTTTAATGTCCATTTTTTTTTTTAAAGAAAAGGACGAAACCGTAATACTTTTTAATTACATAAAGTAAAACTTTACTAACACGTAATGATAACATTTTCATGACGTTAATAAAGGAAGGACTAATTTTTCGTAAAACGATGCAGGGTTTTTTTTTTTTTTTTTACTGAAAGAGAAAATTAAAAGAAAGAAATGTTTTTTGTTTTTCGTCACAAAATTTATCAGAAGTTTAGTAACTTTAGATAGCCTACAAACCAATTTTAACAAGGTGGTTGAACTTTGTTCATTAAAAATTCAAAAGTTAAAAAAAACAAAAAAAAGTGATATCGTGGTTGGTCTACCCGTTTTAATGAGACCGATGACACTATTATGCATATATATTCTTAATTTCCAACAGGATTCGGAAATAAGCCCGCTTTGTTCCACCATGATGCAGGTATTCAAATAACTTATTGAGAAACATCAAAATTTTTTGGCCAACATCGAAAACGTTGTGGGTTTGTTGTTTCGAATATTAAGGAGATGTGGTAAACAGTATTTTTTTTTTTTTTACACGTGTAATTTTCTTCGCACTGAATGATAAGTATGGAAATTTTAGAGATAATAATATCGGCTAATTTTTTTTTTTTTATCTTGAGGTTTATTGGGCGGGTTTTTGTTTAATTGGAGTTTTTTGTAAGTTTAATGAGAAATCTCGATGCTGCTTTGTCAGAGCTGTGCAAACCCTGGCGGCGCCTAGACGCCCTAGTTCTTGTAATTTTCACCCTGCAGCATCAACTCGCCCTAGGGAGCCATGAAGGGACTTAAGCAAGCCTAGTTAAGCACGCAAAAATAAGAAATTTTCATTATTTCAATTTTTTTTTTAAACCCAGTCCCAATTCCTGGTTATTTTCCTTGTCCTATTAAAGCAAATACGTTTTTTTAAAGAGCTTCTAATGAATGAGACAAGGTCGGCCTTAAGAAACGGTACAAAGTTGCATTACTTTTCATGTTAAATTTTTTTTTTTTTCGAAATTGGATTTGGTCAATGTTTAGTGAAAATGCAGTTGTTTAATTGAAGAAAGTAGTCACTTTGGTGGAAGTATTGAAATGGGATCAAGTTTGGATCAGTCTTGAAATAACTGATTAAATGCATGCAGTAATTCGCAACAAAATTAGATTTGTGATCCTTTTAATCGGGTTCCAGTGTTTGGAAATTTTACCAATATTGAGCCAATGGTTGAGTTTTCCCGTCCTTTGTTGTTTCCATTTTTTTAGCAAAGATTATTTTCAATTTTAAGTTTAATCAAAATCTTCTTATAAATAGGATTTATTGGGTTCATAAACGATTCTTGCTAACTTCTCGTTATTACAAGATTTATCTTGTCTTAACTTGTCGCATTAATTTTGCAGAGAGCCGAAAAAATTTAGACAAATTTTTTTTTTTTTTTAATAAAAGAAGCTTCCTCTTAAAACATCCCCTCTGCCTTTATTACATAAAGGACAGAAAAATATAAATGCAAAAATATTTTCTCAGAGAAAGAAGAGAAAAACGTAGCTAGTTGGAATAGAGCCCTTGACCTGACTACATACCTGACGGAGCTATAAAACGAACAGCTTCCATTAATTTTCAACCACCCAGAATAGTCCGTTCAAAACGTCTTAAGTCACGTTCTGGATGCTTATATTTTATAATTTTAAAAGCCGAGAAGTTTTTGTAATCCCCTTATTTTTTCCCGGATTTTTCGAAAAAAAAAAATACATAAAAAAAAAAACTGACTAAGCAACCCTAAAAATCATCCCGTTTTGTGTAACCTTAACGGCGTGGGAAACTTGACAGCAGTCCATCTTCGAGAAAAAAAAAAAAAAATTTCAACGAAAGAAAGAAAGAAAACAAAAGGAACGTAAAAAGCTGCCATTCTGATGAATCGACCAATGAAAACTGATCGGTGAAATGTGTTCGTTAAGATATCTGTTAGAAAATGAAAGAATGTTTACGTTTCGCGAAGAATTTCTTGGCATCCCCCCAAATAGTGACGAGTGAAATCATTGTATATTATAGGTGGGAGGGGAGAAAAACAGTATCTTCTTTCTCAATAATAAACCATCTTATTTTTTAAAAATAAAAAGCAAAAAAAAAAGAAAAATGTCAAAATTCGTTCCAATTTTATCCGTCGTCGTTTGACATTTTTTCCTATTTGTCCTGATTTCGATTAATAAACCATCATCGATTTCTTTTCTTACTCCTCCTATTTCATTCATCAATATCAAAAATGACATTTTCCGTATTATCATCCGCATTGACCGTCATATATAATATTAAAAGAAAACAACCCTAAAAATAAAATTTCATGCGGCGGGGAAAAGAATCCGATATTCTCAAAGTTGGCCTAGTTTTTTTTTTCTTTCGGGGTTTTATACACCTACATAGTTTATATGGGAAAAAGGATGATTATATAAATTTTTAAACGTGGGAATGAGGCGAGTAAAAGAATTTTTGAGCATGCAACCTTTTTCAGTTTCCAAAGAAAAGAAAAAGGGACCGTTATAAATAACTTTGATATAAGTTTTTTGTAATGGAATTAGATATCGATTTTTTTTTCTTAAGAACGCAGAAAATTAGTTAAAGGTTCCCTATCGTGTTACTTTTCAACGCTTAATATATCTCCCGAAAATCTTGTTTCGTATCATTTTGCGATATATCAAAACACGATAGGATTTTGGGAAATAATGTAATAATATGTATGACATGATGATAGATGTAAAATGATTAACCGACATTAATAAGATCATTTCGATTAGAAATGTTAGGGTTAATAACTTTACGCAGCATTAAACATTTAAGCCGACTGTAATTAAAATATAATAATGTAAATGTATCTCAATGTAACTGATGCTCTTTTTTTTATCAAGATGTGAATTGTGATATTATACCTTCATTCATTTCAACGCATTTGCAGTACGTAAAAAAAAATGAATGAGCTGAAACATGAACAATGGGTAATTACGTGTGTGACCCCCAGGGGACCAATAACGATGACATCTTAAATGGAGCGGATATAAATGCCAGTTCAATGTTAAACGGACAGTCGGATGGTCGGTAAAAGCGCCATTCAGGGAATAGGGACATGCGATCATTTCCCGGCATAAGTTCTGATTCTGGTGCCAGCTGATCGTCTGCAGAAGACATGACCTAAAACTGGGGATAGCAGCACACACTTTGTACGGTTGTAAATCTAAAATTTGTTTAGTTTCGTGCGCAGTTCGAATTTTTATGAATTTGTAGCATAAAGCATGTTCTAACATGTAAACTAGGTCAGAAAATTTTGTCCCTCATTTGGCATCCTTACGAACCATATTTCGAACTTGCTTCTGTAATTCTGTGCTAGACAGGTCAACTGAGCTGTCCATCACAATGGTGTATGGAGATATACTCTTTTGAACCGCTGCCCGAACCGGTTTTGAGCTGCAACGGTTGAAAAGGCTATATCTCCATGCACGCGATTGTGATGGACATATCTCAGTTGACCTGCCTGGTACGGAATTACAGAATCAAGCAAAGTTCGAAATATGGTACGTAAGGATGTCAACTGAGGGACAAAATTAATCGATCCAGTTTACATGTTAGAACATGCTTTATGCTACAAATTCAAAAAATTCAAACTGCCCATTAAACTTAACGAATTCTCGATTTACAACCATACAAAGTGTGTGCTGCTATCCACGGTTTTAGGTCATGTCTGAACCAGTTTTGAGCTGCAACAGTGTCTAAAGAGTATATCTCCATGCACGATTGTGATGAAAATAGCTCAGTTGACCTGCGTAATACAGAATTAACAAACATTCGAATTTTTTCAGAGATGGTGGAAGAGGGTCGTAGGGGGTAACATTCAGCCCTGAAGCCAGGGGGGGGGGGCTCTTATGGCCCCCCCCCTGGAATCAGCAGTTTTATAAAGCCATTATGAATGAAAAAAGCCTAAAGCCTCCCCTAGTATGGCCATTTGCCCTCCCTGACTTTCGATCCTGGCTACGGGGCTGGTAACATTTTTAAATTCTCAAATTCTATGTGTGTAGTCGCTCTTTACAATAATTTTAGGTACTAGGAACACTAAAAACGGCTTAGTCGGCTCAACTGAATGGCGATCGAAGTAGTCATATTAAGACGTCATTTTGAAAATTTCCCTCGAAAGCAGCGACTCCAAAACCACGAGTTTTTAAATCCGAAAAATTGCAGTTAAAGAGTTCACCGTACTGTGTTGTCACTTGTTTTAGGTCAAAAGCGTACGTAAGCAGAACTTTGATCTATAGTCATCTGCTCCCAAGTTAATTTGTCAACTGATTGATCTCTTGTGTAAGCAATTGACTGTAGTAATGAGGATTCCTGTTCTAACCGGTTGCGATCCAAAGTGCAGTTTTGATATTGATGCACGGGCCGCCTTTGGGGTCGGGAGCTCAGCCTCCCGAAAATTCGAAATTTCGGGATTAATGTGAAAGTTCGGCGACTGACTACTATAATGCCATAAATAGCCCAGTCGGTTTATATAATTTTTTTTCTCTTAATTTTAATTTTACTACTATTTTCCGGCATTTCAGCGCGACAATCAAAAAAATTATGTAGCTTAACGTTTTATTAAAATTAACGAAATTTTGCATTTATGAGGGAAAAAAAGTCAATTTCAGAAGAAAAAAAATGACAATTTTCGGGATGCGAAATCACGGATTAATCCCGTCCGAAAATCGTCCGAGAAACCCCGAATTTTGCGATTCCTGGATCTCGGGATTGCAACTCTAATACTGAAAAATGGGCAAATTAAGTAGCATTGCTAGTTGAGAAGTCTTTTGGAAATGGGGAGGGTTCCATAGCCTTAGCCAAGTGCAAGCCAGGGGAGCATTGGCTTCGGAGGTAGAGTTGGCCCCTGGCCTGGCTTGGTGCCCCCTGAAGTAAATTGGCTAAACATGATAGGTGTAGGGAATGAAAGTCTGTTGCCCCCCTTAACATAAGCCCAACTGCCCCCCCTAACTCTTCGTTCTGGCTATGGGCCCGGGAAGGTTCCCCAGCCTGGGTGACTCTTACGCTCCCCCCAGAAAAATTTTGCGTACTATATATTTTCTCTATTCTGTATGTTATAAGCCGCCATTTGGAGTCTCTTCAGTAAAACTTTAAGCCTCTTCTATTCCCTCATCCTGACTATGGGCCAGTCGCGTGCAGTTTACACCAAATACTGATGTTTAAAAAAAAAAAAAATCCACTGAACTCAAAAACAATTCCATTCCTGTATATTTATTTACAGAACAGATCGTTTTTCATTTCCTTTTAAAATCTGCATGGTCCCATCAAAAAAAAAAAAAAAAGTTTTGACCTTCATTCGTCTGATCGAAAAGCCTCACACAATGAACAATATTCTTTTTTTTTTTTTTTTTTTAAAGAATTCATTCTGTGTCATAACAAGAGAATTGTCTCCCGATTATGTCATCGTATTTTCTTCATTAGAGCAGATCTAGATTCAAATTGTTCCGGTGGCAGACTGTCACGCCGTTTGATTAAGCTTCCTTACAACAACTCACTTCACCATGACCCAAGATCCAGCCGGCCAAAGACGTCGTCTTGTCTATTTTGTCGCAGCTTCAAACACAACAACTTTTTAATACCGCAGTGCTATTTCCTAGTGGTAATGCTACACCGATTTTAACGAGGTTATATAACCTTTCCCTATTAAAGGTTCCTATTCCGCGTTAATTAACGACAAAGGGACCCCGCCATGCCGTAGATCAAAATTTTAGCTCGTAACCGTCTAAAAATATATCATCGCACATTGTGTTTATTTGTTGACGTAAATATACAAATACGCGACCTGAAATTAATTAAGCGATATTTTAACCCTTTTCTCATTTTGTATAGTAACTAAATTTTAAATCTTTGCGGTTGTTAAAAATAGAAATTTAGAAAAAAAAAAAAAATTGAGATTCGAGATCGAAAAAAAAAAAAAAAAATGTGGGAGTGTTTGATGAAATCCGATCCGATAGGCTCCCATCAGCAAAATATAAAAATGCATTATACTTTTCGTGTTTTCTAAATATAAACTTATCGAGTGGCTCACAGAATCTGTTGACTTAATAAAAGCCAACGCGACTGGGTCACCAAACATTACGAGGAAATGCTGTTAATTATCAAGAAGAGAAAAAAAAAAAAAAGTGTCGTTGATCTTCGGGATAAAAGCGGAGAGAGAAAAGCCAGAGAAAAGGATTCCTCGTGCGTAATAAAATAAAATAATGATGTTTTATGATTATGAAATCATTCGCAGAATTGTAAACAAGAGATATCCCGTTCAAAAAAGTATAGTTACAATAGAAAAAAAGAAATATATAATAAAACAGAATATTTTATAGGCAACCAAATAAACATGAAATTGAGGAGAGAAAAAAATGAATTTTATACGTATCATGTTATCCTGTGTATACGTGAAAAAAAAAATGGGATTACATTTCGGGTTAAAAATTTTTCACGCACGTTTCATTTTTTTTTCTCTCTTCTTTAGGCTTAAAGGATGACAAATCATTGTTTACATCAATTTTTTTTAAAAATGGAAATACAATGGACTTGAGAATAAATAAAGAAATACAATGAAAGAATTGCTAATACTTGCTTACACACCGATTTATTATTTTTTTTTTTATTGGTTTCAATCGATTTCTTTTTCCTGGGTCTGCAAAATCATGCTGCAATATCAGAATTTTTTTTTTCTTTAACTAATAGTGATTTTGCCTTTTTAATTATTTTCCCAAGCATGAAAAACTACTTTTCCTGTCTGTTTGCGGTGTAAACAAAGAGGAAAATTATTAACTGGATATAGGCAGAATTAATTGAAAACGACAAATGTGTAAATCATAAATGCGGACATCAAATAATCTACGTCAATCAAAAGATCAATCGCTAAATTGATTAAAGAAGCATTTCCTGAAGAAATTAAACATTAAATACAAAATTCCGGAAAAGGTCTCTTACGGAAACGCGGACTTTGGCAACGTCGAATTATTTAGCATGTGGGGAGAAACTCCTCCACAACAACGGGGAGTTGATGCTCATTCGCTCATTGCGCAACCTTGCGCAACCTTTACGTCGGACCTATGGCTGTTTTCATGGAAATAAAGCCGGTTTGATTTAAAACATCACTTTGGAGTAATTATCCGGCACATAGAAAACAAATGACAAGTGCAAATCAAAAATAAAAAAGTGTTGAAACAAAATATTTTCTTAAGAATCATGCAAAACCAATAAAACATAAATCATTGCTGTTTTGTTGCAAGACAGAACCTGCTCAAAACATTTCTGTTTTTTGAGTGCTAGGTAGCCTTCTTGCTAGCGCTCAGCGATTTCTATCTTTAACTTATGTAATAGCTTTGATTTTCGATAAGCTTTGTTCTCATGGAAATATTCCCGGGTCATAAGTTAAACAGGTACTTTAAGAGTATATTTATCCCAAATAATTGTCATAAAACAACCTTGCGCTCGGGTATTTCTATATTTAGCTGATGCAATACCGTAACAGGGGGGTTACTTTCTACACTTTTTCACGTTTTTTTCAAGTACTAAGCAAATAAGAAAAGCATATTTGCAATTATATTTCAATATAAATCCTTGCAATACCGTAACAGGAGGGGTTACTTTTTACACTTTTTCACGTTTTTCACAAGCACTAAGCAAATCAGAAAAGCATATTTGCAATTATATTTCAATGTAAATCCTTTTTTTGATTCCCTACCATATTTCCTAATCCACTTTTCCTAAAAAAAAAAAAAAAAAAAAAAAAAAAAAAAAAAATTAAAATAAATTCCTAATTTTTTTTCCATAAGAAAAAAATAAATTTCTGATCCATTTTTACTAAAAAAAAATAATTCCCTAATCCATTTTTCATAAGAAAAAAATTAATTCCCGTTTCTATTTAATTTCAGTTCCTATTTAATTAAATAAATTTATAAATTAAAACAACCTTGCGCTCGGCTATTTCTATATTTAGCTTACGCAATACCGTAACAGGGGGTTACTTTTTACACTTTTTCATGTTTTTTCCAAAAACAGATGTAAAGGGTAGAACAAAATTCATATCTGTTTATGCCAACGTTAAGAGGCGTTCTTCAGCTTTAATTTGATACCCTGTTATAATATCTATACTTGTTCTAACATGAATGAAAACTAGATTTTACAAAAGGTGTCGTTCTGACAATAACGGGGTTACTTTTTACAATCATGTTTATACCTGAATATCTTCAATAATTGAAGAAGATATGACAAATTATTGGCTTCTGTAAATGGAAAATGTCTTAATAAAACGATTTGTACCTTTTTAGATGCTCCATTAATGACTATATCGCTGTTCATTTAGAAAAATTAGTGAACGCAGTAAAAACGTAATCAAAACCTTGAAAGCGTTGTCGATTCGTTCTGGATTTAGCAAACATAAGGCATTACCATTGAAATATGTGTAAGAAGTTGCCGAAATACGTGGTAACGGATCAGACAAATCTTTTCAACGTGGGATCTACCGTAGTAGGGGGTTACTTCACGTTTCTTTTCCAAAAACAGATGTAAAATGTAGAACAAAATTCATATCTCTTTGTACCCACATTAAAAGGCGTTCTTCAGCTCTATTTTGATACCCTGTTTAATATCTATACTTGTTGTAACACGAATAAAAACTCGAAATATCTGTAAAAAGTAACCCCATTCATCGTAATTTTTTTTTTCTTTTCAATTTTTTTTGGCTTCTAGTAGTTTAATTTTGAGTGAAATTAGGATGATTGTTTAAGGGGCTATATAGAGCAAGTGCGAAAAGCAATAATTTAATTTAAATTTGACCGGTGGTTGCAGTAGAATGCATCTTAGTATTTTAGGTTGCGTGATTTCTTATTTTTTTTTTTTCGTATTAAAAACTTAATATTTTCAATACAAAAGAAGTTTAGGCAGCTAGGCTAGAAAATAACACTCGAAAATAATCAATCATATAAAATAAGTTTAATTTTTGAAGAATTCTTAGCCGTTTTCAAGTATTTTTAAAAAATAAGTGTCAAAAGTAACCCCTCGGAGTAAAAAGTAACTCCCTGTTACGGCATCCCTGATATTTCGCAAGTTTCGTCATGTAGGAAATATTCCCAGGGCATAAGCTAAACAGGTATTTTTAAGCGTATATTTATAAAATTTTTAATGCACAAAACCAATAGAGGTATAACTTATTCCCCACATCATTAGTTTAGAATAAGTGACAAGTTACCACGTGCCTTAAAAACTCTATAGCCTCCATGTTGCAAAAGGGTAATGCCTACATGATGCTCACATTCAAGGCGGCGCCTATTAAAAAACAGATTTAGATCGGTAAAAGGCAGATTTTAAAGTACACAACAGCCAAAAAAAACTTTTCAAAACCGAGCCAAAAATTTGTAAATCTTTTTTTTTTTTTTTTTTTTTTTCTTCCCCTTTGCAAAAAAAACAATATTTTGCGAGTTGACCTTGAAACGTAAAAATATATCACTCTTGTCACATTTTCACATTATAACATTTGTCAGCGAAACTTTTTTTTTTATTCTTACTACAGGTGATATCCCTGGCACATGTCATCTTCGGGCGTTAGGGCCAAATTCCTCTGCTCAACAAATCCGTAAAAGAGAATCGAATGACTAATTTATCGAACCCTAATTTTCCCGCAGAGTTTCGAAAAAAAAAAAAAAAAAAAAAAAAAATGAATTAATTAAATGACAAGACATCTTAATCATAATCGTTTAACGGATTTTCGCAAGTAAAAGAAATTACATAAAAAAAAAAAAAATTGGAACAGACCCAAAATATGTCCCAATTGTTTTTTTCGACTATTTTTATTCAATAAAATGCTTTCGGTTTGAATCTTTAAAAAATATGACATGCGCTTGTAATCATTAAAGAATCGGCTGCAAGTCGAAATTTTTTATGACCTACATTTCGGTGACTGAAGAAATTTCTTTCTTTTTTTTTTTTTTTAAATCATTTTGGAAATGATTCAAGAAAACTTGATGAGTTCATCCCTGGATGCGACCCTGAAAGGGGTATCCAAGAACTGCGCAATCATGTGTATATTTTTTCATGGACGACACAAACAAGCGAAACACGCGAGTTCACGTGGGTTAAGCCTTGTGCCCTCTAACGTATATACGTGCTTTTTTGGAATTGATGATGTTATACTATGGTTGAAGAGATCGTGAAATAAAAACCGAATTAATTGACGGAAAGGACACTTTTTTTTTTTTTGAAAAGATCATCCATGTGTTAATACGAATAAACTGAAAGGATTAAATGTCACAAACGGAGTATTTTTTTTTGGGCGGGATGAGGGGGTGGTGGTTGGATTTTCCGTTTGAAATTCGTTTTGAAAACCGGATAAAATTAATGAATAAAATGAATGAATATATAAGCACGAACCGTTGAAATTACACAATTTTGAAAACGTAATATTTTCAAAATTGGGATACCTTAAAGTCCTGAGCATTAAATTACGACGTATTAATTGGAATCTATTTATATTTCATTTCGAACTTCGTTTCGTGATTTGACTTATTTTTAATTGTTTTTTTAAGATTTATTTTTCGGGGGCAAATTTCTGTTGCCCCGGTGACAAAACTTATAATCGTACGGAGCATTGATTGATTTATTTTGCAAGTATTAAAGCCAACTGATGAAACAAGATTATGAAAAACTAAACAAAATATGGTTTTACAAAAACATGGTACTTTACACATGGCTTTCAATGTCATATATAGTTGTTTGTAAGCTTGTAGAATACCGAGGATTAGACGGAAGTTTTAAATGCTTAGAAATAATTGAATTTCTGAACTGCATGCAGTATTACTTTTTATTGAAGATTCCAAAGTCCCGACTTTTTTTATTTCGGGCATTCCTATTTTTGAAAAATAGAAATCCTGGGAAACGGGAAATCCCGTTTTGTTAATCTTCTTACAATTTCCCGGGATTCGAGATAATTAACTTTTTAATTCCCAGGAATAGGGAATTCATTACAATAGGAATAAATCGGATTTAATTTGGGTACCGGTAAGGGGTCCCGTCGTCCATAAACCACGTTAGCACGTTGGGGGGGGGGGGTGGTATTCAAAATGCTAACTTTTGCTAACAAGAAGGGGGGCGGGTTTACGTATCTAACGTTAGCATTTGTCTCAGGTAATAAATGTGAAAAAATGAAAATAATTTAAATTTTTAAATTAAGTAAACTAAAAAAAAAAAAACCCCTTTTCGATTTTACCCCCGCATTTGCTGTAAGTATAAAAAAAAGCCCTCCTTTTTTTTTAGCAAAATTTTAATTCCGAAAAATTTCAGATTTTTTTAATGATTAATTTTAATTTTTAAAAACGTTGGGGTAACCGAGATCTAACGTAATTTTGGGGAGGTCCCGAAATGCTAACCTTTGCTGGCAAGGGGGGAGGCGGTCAAAAATGGCCAAATTAAGGTTAACGTGGTTATGGACGACCCCTAATAAGCAAAACCATGCCGAAAAACATCAATCCATTCTTATCCGTTTAATTTAAATTCGCATCTTTCAAGAAAAATGAAAATCATAAGGAAAATGCCACTTGTTTTTATAGCTTTTTACAAATATATTTAACATTTTTGTAAAAATCGGTAAAAAAAAAAAAAAAAAAAAAAAAAAAAAAAAAAAAAATTTAAAAATTTAATGGAGTTTCCGATCCTCGAGAGTCACAGTTCAAAAAAATTGAAACAAAAAGTTTCCAAATGGAATGAAACCTGAAAATTTTCAAATCCTCTCAAAATTCTTCGAAATTTGAAATTTTTAAGTTTCATTTCATTTTGAAACTTTTTTTTTTTTTATCAATAATTTTCTCGAAAAAGATAAAAATTCTCAAAAAAGGCTTTCCTGGAATATTTTTTCAGGAAAAAAAAAGCCTGGATCCCGAAATTCCCGAAATGACTCTCTACTTTTTATAGATTCTTTCGTTGCCCCTCAACTTTTTCGTAAATCCCGTAAAAATAAAACACCCTAACGCTCATTCGCCGCAAGAGTTAGCACACGCAAAAAAGCATTTTTGAAACACGAAACGGGTGTTTATTTTTCTTAATCCATCTCTTTCGCGTGTCACCCTTTCTTACGAAAATTAACACAGAATCGCGCCACTTAATCTCCTTTGACAAAAACGTGTGACAGCCCTTCAAATACGAAACGAATCAAAAACCTCTGTATACATTTTTTTAAAAATCGAATAGAATGGAAATTTTACATGTTCCTTTAAGCTCCTCAACTTTTCCGAAAATTGCGACCATGAAATTACCAAAGAGGACCGTAGAAGCCTCAGTTTCAGCTCCTTCCCCTGGAAGTCACACACATTTCAAAATCACGAGAACCTCAAAGGACTAAAATTTTTAAAAAGTCCAGGCCCCGGTCTGCCCCCCTTCCCCCTTTTTTTGAAGTACTGTACAAGTGAAAAAAGGGAAACTGCAGAGTACTCAGCCGGACCTTCAAGTCCCATTGGCCATGCAGCTGAGCCACGTACATTTACGGTAATGTAATTTTTGTCCACTTACTGTATACAAAATCGATGGTCAAGAATTTTCCTGTTACACAACTGGACTGAACCTGTTATAGCACAATTTATACTGTGTCATTGAAAGCAATTTTCAGTCAGACAGTTGTTCCAACTTGCTGACTCACAACATCGACAAACCAATATCCTCTTACAGGCGTACAATGGAAACTTACCTAAAAAGAAAAAAAAAGGATCAAAGTTAATTAATTTTTTAATCGAAAAAAAAAAAAAAAAAAAAAAAAAAAAATACGAGTCGGGACAAATAGACGATTATTAGATCCGAAATCGGTTAATTCTTTTAAGTTTTCACGAAAAAAAAAAAAAATCAGCGTCAGCATTTTTTGTAGGGAACTAAATGAATTTTTCGCGTTCGTTTTCGCGTTTACACCCTCATTCTTTACTTTTTTTTTTTTTTTTAAAAAGGAGCTTTTGATCATTCCCGAAAAAGCTTCCAATATTTTACCCCATTTTTTTTTTTTTTTTACTTTCCTTTTACAGCGATCTTTGAAAACTGAAGTAAACAAAGATTGTTAATTAAAAACTTGAAAGCTAAAATCCACTGCGGAAGCAAAGCCTGGGATCTTTCAAAATCGATTTTTCGATAATGCTTTAAAAAAAAAATTAAATAAATAAATAAATAAATAAATAAATAAAAATTAAGATTACATCATTATAAAAATAAGTCCCGTGCTGGTTTTTTCGTCTTACACAAAAATTCAGAGTCATCATCTTATCAAATAAAGAAAAAAATGAAGAAAGATGATTTGCTTCAAAAAAAAAAAAAATTCACAGCGATGTTACACTTTTTTCTTTAAAATTAAGCACGTTGAGAACCGTCAGACATACAAATGACGTATTTTTTAAACACTTTTTTTTTATTAAAAGAGTTAAAATTAAATATGAAAAAAAAAGGAAATCCCAGTCCTGGCATTTTAATTTAAAAATCCGCATCCGCTATTGTTCGAAGGAATATATATATAAAAAAAAAAGACGAGCAGTTAGTTCTTTTTAAAATTGATTAAGATGTTATCATCGCATAGAAAACCACGATAATATGTCCTATATCACGTATGAATACTATGAAAATCATAATGAGAGAGTGAGAGAGAGAAAAAAAAAAACCGGCGAAACCACGAGGAGGTAATGATATGAGTAGAGTAATTCGCCTTCGGCTGTAGAAAACATTTTTCGGTTCATTCACAAATTTAACTATCTTCATCGGCTTGTTAACCTTGTGAATTTTAATCATTATAATTTTTCTTCTTCTTTTCTCACTCTTTTGTGACCACGGCATTCGTTCGTTTTCACACACAAAAAAAAGGTAATGTTTTTATTATTTTAATTTTTTTTATAAGCTACCAGACATGTTCCCCCAAAATGCAGATTATTAATTAAAAGACGATAAAACTATGATTACGAAAAAAAAAATTAATAATAATAAAAGGAAAAAAAATTATTTACAAGAGCATATACAAGTTGATAATAACTATTATTTCACGGATGTCAAGGTGGAAACAATAAACAAATCCTAATTGGTAGAACACATTCTGAGGAGTATTATTTGTGTCAGTGTCTGAATTGTATACAACTCATTAATTATTACGACATTTTCATGTCGTCGCCGTTTTTATTAAAATATAGTTCGTTGGAGATGAAATGACGTGATCTGTGGCCCGTATTAAGGTGTTTTTTTTTTCCTCATTTCCATTCATGTCTTACAATATAAAAAAATTGTTGGGATGTGCGGTAGTCTTCATTAGTTATTTGGGCCGCGACGAAATGCTCGGTTGATAGCATTTTGTAAATAATAAGGAACGTGCCACCGGGCGTTTTTAAATCATATGACTAGTCAGACCTAACGTATTAAAAATTGATCATATTTTATTCTTGTAGTTGGAGTAAGGTAACATTCCAACTACATCACTCCAATAGCCGATGTACCTTAGTGTGGCACTTATTTTACAAATTTTTGAATTTCGGCGAACGCACCCTTTTCCCCCCAATTCTTTTATAGTAACCAAAAGAAGATGGCCAAAGTTTTTTCAGAGTTTTTGAAAGTCGTTTAGCCGTGTCCAGTCCACAGGGACCTAAAACAGGGGTCCGAAGCTTGAAAATTTTGGCCAATATTAATATACAAAATCGGCACCGGCATTCCCCCGGCGTAGATATTATATATCGGACAATTTTATAATATACGAAATCGGCATCGGCCCGAGATATTTTGCCGAGGCTGGCATCGGCATCGGCACCGATACGGCATCGATATTATATATCGACCAATTTTAATATACAAAATCGGCATCGCCATTGGCATCGACCCGAGATATTTTGCCGCGGCTGGCATTGGCATCGGCATCGGCATCGGCATCGGCATCGGCACCGGCATCTGAATCGGACCCCTGATTTTAAAAATCGTCTAGAATGGCTCCACGATTTTTTTTTTTTTTTCACTAAAATCGGAATTAGAGGTGGCATCGGATATGATCGATGCTTGGTGGTGTCGGCATCGGCATCGGGTGTCGGTGCCGGAATCAGAATCGGAATCTGGAGTTATATAAATAATATGGAATCGGCATCGGCACCAGCATCGAACCGAGATTTCAGCTAACCGCGGCTGGCACCTGCGTCGGATTCGGACCCCTGCCTAAAAATTTCGAAACTCCTGTTAAGACCGGAAAATCAAAAATTTTATTTTTATGTAAAAATGGTCGTTTTCTATTCGAATTTTTATGCAGATTACGAAAATGAAGTTAGAATTTATTTACGACAAACGATTACTGTGCTGGAGGTCAAAAACATGAAGAATTTCAAAAAAAAAAAAAAATTGTGGCTTTTTCACTTATTTCGACCTCGATCATCAATACCGTGTGAGATATATAACTTTTAACTACATTTTTTTGATCTGCATAAAAATCAGGAAACGACCATTTTTACATAAAAATAATTTTTATTTTTTTTATTTTTTGATCTTTAAGGGGTCGTCCATAAACCACGTTAGCATTACTTTGGCCATTTTTGACCCGCCCCCCCTTGTCAGAAAACGTTAGCATTTCGGCTGCCCCCTACCTTAAATTTTTTTAAAAAATTAATATTAAACATTTAAAAAATCTAAAATTCTTCGCAACTTAAATTTTGTAAAGAAAATATTCATTTATTTATTTTTAAAGTGAGTTAGGTTACTAATTTTTTTTACCTTTATTACGTGAGACAAATTGTAACGTTAGATATGTAAACCCCTTCACCCCGACCCCTTTGTTAGCAAAAGTTAGCATTTTGAACACCCCCTCCCCCTCCCCTTCCTCCTAACGTGCTAACATGGTTTATTGGACGATCCCTTCACGGAAATTTTGAAATTTTTAGGTCCCCGCGGACACGACTAAACAACGTCCAAAAAATCAGCAAAAACTCAGACAATCTTTTTTCGGTTACCATAAAAAAATTAAAAGGTGCGTTCACCGAAATTCAAAAATTCGTAAAATCAGTGACGCCCTAATGTACTTACACCACCAATTATTCACAATCTCGACGATCTTTATTAATCTCATTACTCGCAGTTTTATTACATCCGCCTTTTTCAGTTTCACAGTTTAAAAAAAAATTAACTTAATATGAGAAAATTAAAAGGGAAAAAAAAAAAACTGATGACATTTCAGTCATTTAGTCATTACGATTGTCCTCGAAAATAATTCGAAAACTTCAATAATTTAATTTACGCAATTAATTAAAAAAAAAAAATTAAGTACCTACGCTTTAAATCGCATTTACTCTTTTCCAAAAAAAAAACAACTCTCGTATACATATTCATATATTCGTAAAATTGAAAACATTTTACAAATGCATATATAGTCGCCAATCTAGGATTCAATTAAGACCCCCACAAAATCATAAAGAGGAAATTCTCATTTAGGTCGTGATTGTTAACTAGAAGGCCGAATCCAGTTTATTTTACTGCAGTCAAATATTTTACAATTTAAAAAGTTTGATATTCATAAATGAAAAATTAATTAGATTATCGTTCGCAATTTTATGAAAATTCGTTTCGAGTCGTAAAAAAGGCCTAATAGTACATTACTGCCCTAGATGAAAGAGACTTTTTTCACGTCGAAGCACGAGTTTGAGACACCGAGGCGAAGCCGAGGTGTTCAACGTGCTGAGACGTGAAAAGTCTCTTTCATTCTAGTGCAGTAAGGTGCTTTACGTACCGAGAATCACTTTTCGAGCGGGAGAAAAACAGGCGATTTCTTCCCGAGGTACGTAAAAGTCTATTATTTTCTACACGTTTACGGTCAATATGGCGAACCCGAACATCATTATCACGTTTGACAATAAAAGTAAAAATATTCCATCTGCTATTTTTTTTTCTTATTTTTTTTATGAGAACTCTGAAATTTTCCGTTTTTATAGAGCAGTGGCTCTTTCATTTTTTTTTTCAAAAAAAAAAAAAAAAAAAAAAAATTATTTAGATAAATTTTATCTACGTATGACATTGCATAGAAAAAAAGCTTATCTTATCAATAAAATGAAAATGTGAATTTTTCAATTAAACGCCTTATCACAACTTTAAAAAAAAATTATTGCAAGCCTTTAAAATAATAAATTCCTGACATTATTAAAAAAGAACATGCATAATGACATGAAAAAAAGGAAATCTTTTCTTTTTCTTTTTTTTTTTTTTTTTTGCTTTGAAAATCGATACACGTGTCTTCATTAAAAATTCTGCCATGACATATAAACGTATGGAGATAACAATATATTAGTAAGAAGCAGATGGAATAATTAAACTTTGTGATTATTTTTAATGAAGTAAAAAGGAAATAAGATATTACTTGAATAACGTAAGTGAGTCCTTTTTTTTTTTTTTTTTTTTTGCGATTCCGATTATTATAACTTTCCGAAGATAAATCCAAATTAGATCGCTTTCATGTAGCAATTATGTCCATTATCAGTTATCGCACTTCTAATTAGCAATGAAATTAATTAACGTTTTGACGATTTCGTTTTTGCCACTGCACTGGATTTGGGACGGTCTATTTTTATGTAATCCAAGGAAAATAATAAAAGAAGCAAACGCCATAACCTACATCAATATAGTCGGTAGGGACTCCTCCCTTAATTTAGGAAGTGAAAATCATCCAACCACAACCGTGGAACGTTTCAAATACCTTTAATTAGTTCTCTTAGGTCAAACCTTTTTTTTTTTTTTTTTTTTTTTAATTCGATTAAATTTTTATTTCTGCTCATTTTTTTTTAAATTTTTTTTTTTTTATAAAAACGTGGAAATGTAAAATACAATCTATTATTATCATGCATACAGAAAAGAGCAGAAGATTATTCGTCAAGGTCGTTTCAATGTCATCTCCCATTCGGATCAATTGCACTTTTTTTTTTCTGTAAACCGGGGTTTTTTTGCTTAAATTATAATCAAACATGCGATGTACTTACATGCTCGAAAGATTTTACTATGTGGCGTACTGTTTTTGGTTGGTCTAAACGTAATTCGAACAATTTTCTGTCGTCGTCGTAGTCATCGTCTTCGTCAATAAATAAAGGGACAATTTATATCATTCGTGTTTGAATTTCTTATTACGCGTTAGTAAGGATTTTTTTTTTTTATTGTATCACGTCGGCGACTTTACAAAGCGTGCGTGTGTGATGAACGGTATTGTCTTATCTTATTACGCGGGAGAAACAAAAAAAAAAAAAAAAAAAGTCTGAACAAATAAAGAAAAGCATTGTCATCGATTACGAGTAATTGATAAATATTATGCCACATGTATGTAACGAATCTGCAATCAGTATCAGTTATGTAAACAATTGTAAAGTCGACTAGCTGACAATGAGTCAAAATGTCGTAAGAAAGATGAATATAAAGGTTTAGTGGAACGATTTTGATTTCCGATCAGTCCATGGAAAATTTGACTTTTCACATTTTGAAGGGATTAAGCACGAAGGAGAAAGTGTTGCAGAATCGAGTAAGAAAAAAAAGGGCCCGAATCCAATGCCACTAAGATGCTGGAATTATAACGCACGTATAGGACAATCGGAAAAAATTAGGTCATCAATGAAATGATTGATATCGTGTAAGCAGACTTCCCATCCTTGCTCAGATAGCAAAGTCTATCCAGTCCCGAGGACGTCTTCAGCACATCATCAGGATATTTATTGGACGATCAATGGATTTACCTACGTCCGCGCTGATCCAAAAAGCTTCCTTTGGACGTTAGGGTGGATCGAAAAAAGCGAATTTTTGAATTTGAAAACGCCTGATATGGCAATCGATGCCTTATTGTAATACTATTAACCCTAATTTTTTTCAGATTTTTTGAAGGTCACCTTGAGGTCGCGCAATGACCTTGAAGTTTTTAAAAAGCCCATATGAGGGCAAAAAATAAGAATTTTTTTTTTTGCTGAAAAACGTATCGCTTCCTATCGGAAATTTTGCGTAGATTACGAATATGAAGCCCAAAATTCATTTTTGTGTACATTTTTTAAGCTGAAAGAAAAACCAGCCGAAAGTATTTCAGTGTTTAGAAAATAGGCGTAAAGCTCAAAAACCGCGCACTTAAAATGATTTTGGACTTTATATTCGTAATCTACGCAGAATTTCTGATAGGAAACGATACTTTTTTCAGCAAAAAAAATCCTTATTTTTTGCCCTTATATGGGCTTTTCAAAAAATTCAAGGTCATTGCGCGACCTCAAGATGACCTTCAAAAAATCTGAAAAAAATTAGGGTTAATAGTATTACAATAAGGCATCGATTGCCATATCAGGCGTTTTCAAATTCAAAAATTCGCTTTTTTCGATCCACCCTATTGGACGTCCTATGGATATCCCATGGATTTGGATATCTAATGGACAATCCACAAGATGTCCAGTGGATTGGAAATGCTATCTGGGTGATGGTCCATTTTCATAAGATCGTAAAATTAGTCATCATCAAGTCAAAAGGTAGCAAGTTTCAGGTAAATGTGTTGCTAGCGTCAAGTTGTTAGACATCAACAAGTTTAAACACGTTATTAAGAAGGGAAATATCGAAAAAGGCATGAGGCCCGATCGGAATTAAGAGGCTGTTATAAATGTAAAATAAAAAGCAGCCACTAAGAACCAAACTCACATACTGGTGTATTACGAATGAAATAATTTAATTGTTTCTTTAATTGATTTAGTTGATCTGCTTGGTACAGCAGACAAGTTAAAACCTGCACCAAAATATTCACGATACACTAAGAGGGTTTGGTAGATATCTATAATCAGGATTTTTTTCTATCCAGGATTTTTTTATCTATAATCAGGAAAAGTTTTCCCATCCCAGTTTCTATTTTTAGATTATTTTCTGGCCGAATATGCATTTCAGACAAGTTGAAACTTGCACTAAAATATCCACGATACCCTTAAGGGGTTCAGTAGATGTCTAAAACCAGGATTTTTTTCACCGTTTAATGGAGCATTTAGTTTAAGACAGATATTCTTGCGGTATTCACTGAAGCTTCCCTTTTAGGCAAGTTTCAACTTGCTCCGGTAATTTGAAACTTGTACCAACGTTGGTACAAGTAAATCACAGGAACGAAATCAAAGTCTTTTTTACCGCAATTTCTTGTATTAGATTATTTTTTGGTTGAATATCCATTTCAGACAAGTTGAAACTTGCACGAAAATATCCATGATACCCTAAAAGGGTTCGGTAGATATCTAAAATCAGAATTTTTTCACCGTTAATCGAGCATTTAATCATAACAGATGTTCTTTCGGTATTCTCTGAAGTTTTCCCTTCAGGCAGGTTTTAACTTGCTCCGGTAATATGAAACTTGTACCAACGTTGATACAAGTAAATCACAGGAACGAAATCGAAGTTTTCCCACCCCAATTTCATTTTTTAAATTATTTTCTGGTCGAATATGCATTTTAAACAAGTTAAGACTTGCACTAAAATATCCACGATACACTAAAGGGGTTCGGTAGACCTAAAATCAGGATTTTATATATCAACTTGTAGCAGACCTAAGTTTTAGAAATTACACTATTTTTGTTTTGCTATAAAAGCATAAGAGGCCATAGAATCTTGAAGATCTGGCACATCAGTTGAGCCGAAATGAAAGCACATGCAAATAAAACTTCAATTTGGTTTTCATAGATGACTGCTTCATCGACAAGCCTGGCGCTTCTGATTTGATATTTGGTATTTCCCACTTTGCTTACCACTTAAGCCTTCTAAAGAGAACAGGCAAATTTGCAAACCAAAACGTGGTAGCTAATGTTTAATGCAGCATGAAGTGTCAAAAAACAATAATTTTTTTAAAAAATTACAGCTTTACGGACTAGGAGATCCACCTTGATAGTGGAAGACGTACAGGTGCAGTCAGTTGAGAAAGTGAAAGGGAAGTCTCCGTAAGTTAATAATCATACTCCCCAGTCGCAGTCGTTTGTTATATCATTGCTACAAGTGCAGGCTAATGGAAAAACATGGTCTACAGCCCAAAGAAATTATTCTCAGCAGAATCCAGGCAAGTCGTAAGTCAAAAAGCAACCAACCCCCCTCCGCAGGATTTACACAAATAAATTTACCGCCACAAGGTAAAAAAGAACATCTGCATGGCCTTCCGCTTCAAGTAAACGTCCCTCGCCCCCACCCAAAATCCGATAACAAATAGTTGCTTTTTTCGACATCAATCAATGGTCTTTTATCTCCTGGGGGCTAAAGGGAAACGGGTTTACTGCGCCTGCTACCTCCCTGGGCTTTCGGTTCTGAGAACGAAGCTAACAAATCATATTTTCCGGGTTTCTAAATGCCAATCGTTGAAAATCAATTTCAATCACATCCATTAGCATATAACAGCTTAATCTCATTTTCCATTTACAAAAAATTGCCTCATCAAATTAATTCGAACCACAGCTTTTTTTTTTTTTTTTTTTTTTTTTTTTTTTAACTGCGCGACATTTTACAAGACCACACAGAAAAGAAAAAAAAAATAATTTTTTAAATCCCAGGAGCCAACTTAATTTTGAACTTGACATTTTCCTAAGCAAATGAGGTTCAAAATATCTAGGAAAAACTTAGTATGGGTTACCATCAAATGCCAAAGGTTATCAATGAAGTCTTTCTTACTCTATCAAAAAGATCTTTTTTTTTTTTTTTTTTTTATTCAGTTACGCAAAAACAAATCCTCGAAACATCCGAGATTTTTGTAATGTAATAAACGTAATAAAAAAACGCGAAATTAGAAGGTCATACTTAACCGTACGCCTATCACGTGGATCGTTTAAAAAGTAATCTAATTAATAAATTTTAATGAATTGCCTGTGATAAAAAAATAAAAAGGAATACCGTTTATGTAACTAGTTCATGTGAAAGAAAAAAAAAATTTACAAGATGTTTCCTTCTTGCGATTTAGCAAAATGATAGCGAAAAAAAAAAAAAAAAAAAAATTAAAAGTCGGAAGTATATAAAATGCGAACACTTTTAGCATAGTGAACCTGCAGACAGTATATGCACTTTTTATGTATGAATATTTTATTAGTTTCGCCTCATGCGAAGCGAGAAGAGCAAGATTAAATTTACTTAATACCGGTATATAACAACCTTTTCCTGTGTATACATGCTTTTTTTTTCCTCTCAATATTTTTGATGTTTCCGGACCAGAAAGAAAAGATGAGCATATACATCTCTTACTCATAATTTCCCATGTGTCTGCCTTGCTTACGACACTTTTTTTTTTTTTTACTCAGGAAAAAAAAAAAAAAAAAAAAAAAAAGGGGGAAATTGCACATCTAAAAAGTAGTTTGTCAACCCATGCGTGACGAAATTCCAACAGCAATTCCGTACGCTAAACAAGCAGAAAATCATTATTTGTAATAATATGTTGAAATTCGGAAATTTTTTTTTTATCAATGAATTTTAAGCACGAAAAAAAAAAAAATATATCAGGGAAAAGCCCTAACTACGATAAATTGTATCAGCTGGTATTTTTGCGTCGATCGCGTGTCAATTTCCAGAATTTGCATTTTCGTTTTCGTGACAAAAAAAAAAGGGGGGGCGGGTTAAAAAGTTTCAATTCCAAAATTAAAAATGGCTTTAATTAGAAATCCAAGATGAAGGAGCAAAAGAAAAAGCTGAAGATGCTTATGACGGATTAAAAGAGAACTCATTACACTGATGAGATGACGGTTATTCCTGGAAAAAAATCTCCTGATCAAAATCGATAATATACATTTAATAAATTGAGATTCGCGGGATTCCTGTTACCAAATTCAATCTTGAGAATCTTGATAAAATGGGTTAAATTACATTTTTTTAAAAAATACTTAAAGTACCGTTTTTTTTTCTTTTTGATGTTGCCTGCAGAAACATTTTGTAATTAGATATTGCTCAAGAAAAATAAATGAGAGAAAGAATCGGCGGCGTTGGCGCGGATAAAATATCCATTTTTTTTTTTTTATTTCCAGACAAACGGAAAACCTTTCGAAACGATGTATACACCTTGAAAAAAAGAATTTGTAACAATTTTGTTGCATTTATCGAAAAGCTTTAAAGTCAAAACGAGTGACGTATAAGTGTGTTAATTTTTAACATTCTTGATAGTCGCGTCAATCACTATCGATTATCGATGTAGTGCCAACAAAACGTGCTTCACGTCCTTCCTTTTTTTTGCTTTTTTTTTTTTAAATGCAAGGCCTAATTCACCGCAAATGGAGAAAAAATCGAATTAAAATTTATGACTTTCCGCTTTCAATTTTTTCGGGCATGGAGAGGCTCCATCCCGTTTATGGTAAAGATCCGGGGTATAAATTTTAAAATTCGAGTCATTATGGATGTAGGAAAAAAAAAATAATAATAATAAAAAAGGACGGAGATAAAAAACAGTCCCATAAAAAGCAGAATTCCAAAAAGCAAATTGACCACTTTAGACTTAGGAATTATGGTTGAGATCGGTTTATAAATTGGCATTCGATTTTTTTTTCTTTAGTA
This sequence comes from Liposcelis bostrychophila, assembly GCA_037577465.1. NCBI lineage: Eukaryota > Metazoa > Arthropoda > Insecta > Psocodea > Liposcelididae > Liposcelis > Liposcelis bostrychophila. The sequence goes on along the minus strand of CM075211.1, from coordinate 12,117,466 downwards.
GTTTTATGCAGGAGATATACACAGGAAACAAGATGAAAATATCGTATAGGGCCATTCAAATATTACGCCAGCATCAAATTGTTTCATTCAGCATCAAATTGTTTCAGCATTCAAATTTTTGACATCAATTGAGTTCCTCGTCCCCTCCCACATTTCAGAAAAATTCAGCATAGCATGAATCCTTCTTCAAAAATAGCGTCTGATTTCAGGTACCCCCCCCCCCCCCCCCCCCCCCTCCTCTCATTAAAGTAAGTAATGAAAAATATATGAAAAAATCATACTGGGATATGTGGGTATGCCCCTACGTAGGACTACGTCTCTGGGGTACTGTCTTAATATTGCTAAATTAAAAAAATGAAACGATTTAAAAATTTTAAGGCGTTTTTTCTTTTTTTTGCTCGTTTTGGTCAAAAAAATTCAAAATTTTTGATAAAAAAGGTCAAAAGTTGAAAAAAATTGGTTAAAATTTTAATTAAAGTCTTCAAAGTTAAAATTTTAATATTAAAATATTGCTTTAGGTCATATTTTTGGCTAAAGAAAAAAAAGGCAAAATTAAAAAATGTAGTCAATAATTTATTTAAAATTTTAAAGATCTAAAGTACCCGACGAAATTTTTTCTCTCAATGTTGTTTGTTTGTCCATAAAAGTTAGGACTTTAGAGATTTCGGCTTTTATAATATTATAAAAGGCGATAGTTTTTCCTCTTAATTTAAAGATCTTGTTTTTGTTCATGTAGTCTAATTTTAATAATTTAAAAAAAAAATATTTAAGTCCTTCCTCTCGTTCCTATCGTTTAATTTTAAAATAAAATTTTAACTTTAAATTTCTTGTAATTTTTTTAGAAAATTTCTTGTAAATTTTACTTAAAAAGCAGAAAACTTCAAAAAAAAAAAAAAGGACCGAAACATGCACATGCCGCAGTAACTAAATTGTTATCATTTAATGTTCCATAAACCCAAATATTTTCCAAAAAGAAAAAAAAAAAAAAAAGTTAAATAAAATTTTTGGTGCGATCAGAACGACACCCGGTCACACTTACAGACAGACAAATTTTCCAGGACCGAGCCCCAAGACGTAGTCCTACGTCAAAAAGAACCCATACAAAACAAAACCTGGAACACATGTGTATTCCACCTGGATTTTAAGACATTTTTTATCATTTTTCCGCCATTTTTTGTGGAAAAATTCCAGAATTTGATATTTTATTCACTACTTGGTGAAAAAAATGGTGGAAAAAGTATTAAAATTTAGTTGGAATACTCGTGGAATACACAGGGGTCCACCAAGAATCCAAGTGGACTCCACCAAAAATTCCAAATGGAACCCACCACTTTTTCACAAACCTTTTTTGCCTGGGAATATAATATTTAAAAAATGAATAAATTTTCTACTTTCTTGATCATTCATTGATTTGTCATTTTTTTTTACTGATTCCTTTCATGCTGAAACTTGTTCATCTTCAAATTAATAACTTATCTTTACACCAAAAAGAAAAAAAAAAACACCACCATTTAATTTTTAGAGGAAAAATTCTCTCGCCTTTTGAAATATTACAAAAACCAAAGTCGATTCCCTATTTAATTTACGTGAAAAAACGACATCATTGAGAAAAAATTTTCGTCCGGTACATGAGCCGAGTGGGAATCGAACTCACGTCTTCCGCTTGCCGCGGGCGGGTGCTCTACCACTAAGCTACCGACCCGCACTCGACGGACAGCTTAGTGGTAGAGCACCCGCCCGCGGCAAGCGGAAGACGTGGGTTCGATTCCCACACGGCTCATGTAACCGACGAAAATCTTTTTCTCGATGATGTCGTTTATTAAACACATAATTGTTTGACCCTGAAAAAACCAAAAAAAAATTAAGACTAGAATTTTTCTTTAAAAATGTGAAAATTTCAAAGGAGTTTCATAATATCCTGACGTCAGATGTACACCCCCCCCCCCCCCACCCATCCACCCATTTAATACTGCATCACAAACTAATCTAACAGTGCACGGGCATCTAATACTGACGGCAATGTTACGAAAATGCCTATATTTGCTGACAAAGGGGGCCGGACCCCCGAATACTTGAATGGCCCTGGTGATATACTCTAAAAAATCTTCTTTATAAAAAGCACGATGAAATAGGTAAAAAATACGGGAATGTAAAAATGCAACAGCAACGAAACAAGTTGGAAGGAAAAGACAACCATGCACATAATGAAAAGAATAACGCAACAGCTTTTCAAGTCTCTACAAGCGTCACCAAAATTAATTCACCAAAAAATTTCCTCCCAGCCAGCATCCGATAACCTCAAACCTGATTGCATGTGACACAACCGCACGTAATTCAACCTTTTGTTCTTTTCATCAAAGTTAAAAAATAAAATAAACATTCATTTTCGGATTTTTGTTTACCAGTAACTTTTTCGAAACAAGGAAAAAAAAAAAAAACTTTCCGTCTCCTCTTCGGTGGTGATTTATTATTCAGCTTATATATAGAGGGACTATCATCCCGCATGATGTAAATCGAAAATAAACTATCCCATTAAAATTGGATCCCCCTTCCCCGACCGACAAGACCAATTTAATATAATCTCGACTTTTATCCCTACGGTTGAGCGCAGAAAAATAAGGAAAAGAAAATTTCCATTTGCCAAAATACAAAGTGTGACCGCCAGCAATATGTCAAATTATCGCTCTCCACATTTCAAAACGATGCGTAAAATATTTATAAATAAATAAATAAAAATAAAAATAAAAACGTTTAAGACACATTGAAATCTTAATTTAGAATCGCGTCGGAAAGTATTGCTTTATTATTTTTACGTTTTATTTTTTTCCTCCCGAAAAAAAAAATGGCAAGTTCTAACGTATGTCTTTAAAAAAAAAGCCTCTCAAAACCGTGATAACTTATTCGACGGTTTACGTTTTCCCATTCCGTCTTCTTCTCTGACGCTTTTTATTGCCGCCGGGTAGGCGGTCATAACATCTAAAAAAAAAAAAAAAGAACGCAATTTTGCTAACGCATTCCAGCAATAACATTTCTCAATGAAATTCGAAAAAGCGTAGGCGTTTAAATCGAAAAATTAAATTTTCTTTTTGTTCTTTCAAAAATTAAATAAGGACGGAAGAGGGGGGGGGGAGGGGGTGGGGGGGCGGGAAGCACACACTCCTTTTTCCCCGATTAATTTAGCGGCATTGTGTAAAATTTTATAAGAGCCCCGAATCCCGTTTTTAGCCTTGAATATTTCGGGTCTAGGGACGAGTCACACCATCGGCTTGAAGAAAATGAAGAGATTAAATATTTTAATTGGCTTAAAATATTCAAATGCTTCCCTGCGGCGTTCTTCATCCTTTTGTCCTTAGGTTTTAATAATAAATAAGCCATCTCGGAAAAAGGATTTTTCTATTTTCACCTTTTTTTTTTACGAGACTTTAAAACGAGAATATAAAAAAATCAAGCATTTGTCAAATTTAATTTAAAGAAATTAAATTAGTTTCACGATAAAAAAAATTTCCATTAAGCTTGTCTTAAATCAGAACTTGGGAAAGTTATTTTCGCAAAAGAAAAAAAAAAAAAAAAAAAAAAGGAAAATACAATTTTCCAAGTCGTAAAATTTCCAAACGGGATGCGACTCACGTGTCAAGTCGTGATGACTCATGTTTGTGACACGTGAAAAACTGCAAGTTTAACATTGACATTATTATTTAAATTTGTTTTTTTTTTTTTTTCTCTTTGCGAGTTAATTACATACGGTGGGACCTTTTTTCCCCCCTTTTATTTTTAGTTACCATTATTGTTCCTCCGGTAATTCAATAAAGACATATGTGTATTTATTATTAATAAACATCTCAAACGTTAATTGCGCAAAAACGAAAAATGATTCCCGATTTGGAAAACGTGGAAATCGGCGCCAGGATGATAAAGTCAGCAATTTTTGCACGTCAGAACAATCTCCTGTTGTTATTTTCTTTCCGCTCCGTTCCTACCATTAACTCTTCAAACGGCTGCATCGATTTCGCTCGAAATCGACTGGAGGTAAAAGGAGCGGGGGGGGGGGGGGGTGGGGGGGGGGCAGATCTTATTACTGTAAACGTGAATCCTGGATTTCAGTTTTCTCGCTTCATTTGTTTTGAAGTCTCGAATCAAAATGTCATAGACACACGCAGATTCCGAGTATTCGAATACGGTGGTTTCGACTAAAATTTCAGCTCAATCCGCCAAGCAGGGTTCACAGGTTAGAACCTGCACGGTGAGTTTGGCTTGTCTTAAAGAATCCAAGCAGCTGAGGCCGGCTACTGCAGCGCATAATTAAAACGTAACGACATGCCTGTACTTGTTTACATTTTTGCATGTCCCGACATGCAAAAATTCCCACAAGGTAAACATTGCGGGTTAGAACCTGCACGGTGAGGTCGGCTTGTCTTTAAAAATCCAAGCAGCTGAGACCGGCTGTTGCTGCTTATATTAAAACGTAACGACATGCCTGTACCTGTTTACATTTTTTGACATGCAAAAATCCCTCCAAGGAAAAAATTGCAGGTTAAAACCTGCACGGTGAGTTAGGTTTGTCTTAAAAAAATCCAGGCAGCTGAGACCGGCTAATGCAGCGCATAATTAAAACGAAACGACATGCCTGTACTTGTTTACAGTTTTGATTGTCGGGGCGTGCAATCCCAACAAGGAAAAAATTGCAGGTTAGAACCTGCACAATGCGTTCGGTTTGTCTTAAAAAATCCAAGCAGCTGAGACCGTCTACCGCAGCGCATATTAAAACGTAACGACATGCATGTACTTGTTTACAATTTTGCATGTCGGGCCATGCAAAAATCCACACAAGGAAAATTGTGCAGGTTAGAACCTGCACGGAACCCTCACGGTAAGCTCGGTCTGGTCTTAAAAAATCCAAGCAGCTGAGACCAGCCACTGCTGCGCATATCAAAACGTAACGACATGCCTGTACTTGTTTACATTTTTTGCATGTTGGGACATGCAAAAATCCTTACAAGAAACAAATTGCAGGTTAGAACCTGCACGGACAGTTCGGTTTGTCTTAAAAAAATCCAAGCAGCTGAGACCGTCTACCGCAGCGCATATTAAAACGTAACGACATTCCTAGTACTTGTTTACATTTTTTGCATGTCGGGACATGCAAAAAATCCCCACAAGGAAAAAATTCGAACTTTGTTACGATGGCAAAGTTTCAGTTTTTACGCTCGTAAGTACGGAGAAGCGCAGAGGCAAAAATCGCACAAAAAAAATTTCCAATATAATTTTCGATACCATCATTGCTGGTTTTCCTGCTTTTTATTGAATCGTTTTCACATTGTCATGCGATTACTATTATTTTGTTTGCTTATTATAGAATGACGTAAAAAAAAAAAAAATTATGTTACCACATACAGACGCTAAGCCTAAGCTTTGTTGACAACGCATGTTTTAGTGTAATCATCTTGAATTATGCACGGGGCTCAAATAAGCAATAATATTAACTTAAAGAGTAGGCCTCAGAATTTTTTTTTTATTAAGTGTAATAAAATTTTTTTTTCTGTTACTTTACAATGTTATTGATTATTTCCTCATTTGAGATCTACCGGTATATTTATTCTGTAGTTAATTTTCAATCAGCCACACACTCCCCGGTTGAATTTCATTAATCGCCAAACGGTATTCAATGTTAATGGAGACGGATGATTGTGGCCCAGAACCATTTTAATTACAGGAGCGGAAGTATGAAGTCGATAGAAGCGGAAAAAACAACAAAAAAAAACCAGCAATGGCCAGACAAAAAAAGGAAACTTGGAACAAGATAAAAGATGAAAGTTGGCTAATGGCCCAGAAAAACCTGAAAGAAATAATGCTAATGAAGGAAATGAACGTCTATGCTAATAACTGGATAGCCATTAACAGACAGAAATTAATCAGCTCCTTTGTCGTCTGTTGGCTACGAGAAAATATATTTTCCACGAAACTACAAGAACCAAGTTCAAAAGGTGGACTGAAAGAGCTCTGAAGATGAAGAAAAACCTTTTTCTATGCAACATCCGTTTCTGTCTTTCTTATAAATCAAGTTCAGGAATAGGCCAGACGGTGCTTTCTTATGTGTTTTTAGGCACCGAATGAGTGTTTTTAGGGGGCGAGGTACTGGCTAAAAAGGGAATTTGAATTTCACAAAAACGAAAACCGTTTGGCTCAGCGCACAATTGCGACAATCTTTGCGAAAAAATAACAGAAGTGGAATCTACAACATAGCTTGGTTTGCTTTTACACAAAAATTAAGATGGAAATCACACATAGATAAATTAATTTTAAAATTAAAAAAAAAAAAAAAAATCAATTGCCTATTTTTTAGAATCAAAAATGCAAATGGTCTTGACAAGCAAGTCTTACGAAAAATATACTTATCATTATATGAATCACAATTAAACTGTGAGGGAAAACTTCTGGGGGGACACTTGACCACATCATTCATCCTTTCAAGGTAACACAAAAGGAGGAGGGTCCATAAGGCCGATTTTCGGGCTCCCCGATAAATTGTTTGTCACTACGGGTCAGTAAATTAAACCCATTCTAAAAATATCTATTAAAGTAGTCGTTTTCCCAAAGCCTCATTTTGCGGGGCCTTGCGGGACATGGCCAAACTTCGACTTTTTAAAAAATAAAAAGCTATAATCGAGTATACTTTAAGTATATTTTTTATATGATTTGAGTATACTTTGAGTATACTTTTTTGCCAAAAAAGCTTCTTACGGGTTGCCTATAGCGTGCAGCAAGGTGCTACTTAAGCAAAATGACTACTGTACCATTATGGTTATTTTAGGTAAATTTGGTGAGCCAAGTCAATTATCAATACTTTTCGGTGGAGCCGACAAAAGCCCCTAATGGACCCTCCTCCTTTTACTATAAGATGTTTATTTGGAAATCATCAAAATGATTCTGCCTTCAATCTAAGTGCTCAATTTGAAATAATGCCAATTACTCACCTATACAATTACATGCTAACACTATTTATATGTGTACGTGCATATGAAAACCTCCTACTTGTACAATCCGGATAGTTTGTTTTGATTCGAAACTTATTTGTTTACAAAAAGTTTAAAAAACAAAACATACTATGAGGATTGTATAAAAGGGAGGTTTTCATATGCATGTACACATATTACAAAATAAAACATTTTTCAACTGCTACACATTTAACAGAAATACCAGAAATGCGAATCTACCATTGTTATCTCTTCCAAGCACAAAAAGTAAAAACAATATTTCATACCAAGCCCCCTTTAGAATATAATAAACTAATCAAAGAATTTAAAAAGTTCCAGAAAGCAATTGCAAGTTCCATTTCAATCAATTCCTTAAAAAAATGATAAAACATCATATCCCAAGAAAAAGTGCGTTATAAAATTTTAACAGAGTTAAGGTGACGCAGGAGTGATTCATTTTTTTGAACACCCTATACTTCGAAAAACGCTAATATTAATGTTTTGGAGCCAGATATCAAAATTCCGCTTCCGAGCAACAATTTTTATCCATCTTAGGCACCTTCAGGAAAAATTCCATACCTGACCACACAGTACTTTTTCGGGAAACTTTGATTTAGGATAAATTCCCGGGAATTTATAGTAGATTAAGGTTTCCCAAAAAAGTACTGTATGGTCAGGTATGGAATTTTTCCTGAAGGTGCCTAAGATTGATAAAAATTGCTGAATGGAAGCGGAATTTTGATATCTAGCACCAAAAGGATAATATTTGCATATTTCGAAGGAATTTTTAACTGAGCAATATATTAATTTTATGCTTGAATTGCACTATATTTAGCATATAAGAACTTCATAGGCTCTTTTTTAAACGTTTTCCATGAGAAAAAAAAAAGGAAAAAAAAATTACAATTTCTGGAATAGAACCCGAGCCTTGTGGTCGACTTACCAGCCGCCTTTATCCAGTACACCACTTTTCAACTGATTCTTAAAATCGGCAATATGGTTCTTAAGTTGCCAATTATTTTGACTTATAATATTTTCCAGATTTTTCCGAATTTCCCGTTTATTTCTTGTATTTTTAATTTGACAAAGGCTCAAAAATAAAGAAAAACAGAAATAGAAAAATTCGGGAAGCGTTAGAAGAAAATAAAAAAACTTAGAAAAGAACCGAAAATATTTTTTGTTACAAAATTTTATAACGAATTATAAAATAGATGTCTTATTTGGCGGGTTATAAAATTTTATAACGAAGTTTAAGTTTTTAAAAACCCAATTTTATAGCACACTTTTTTTTGGGATACTTAACATACTAAAAAAAGAAACCTAAAAACGATACTTATACTAATTTACCGTAAATAATTTCGCAACTGTATTGTCTGCCCCTGCACGCAATATAAAAAAAAAGCTTATTGTACAGGAAAGCGCCGGAGTATAGCATCAAGAAGGGCACACTGGAATTTCCTGTCTGAGCCTGTATACTTCAATGACAATTTCTTAAATGGCGTATTTTTAACGAACACACACTTCAGCTAAAGCCCGATTAAAAAATAAAAATTGAGAAAACGGTCGCGCTCGAAAATCGCCCATCAAGTTTCCAAAAGCCAAAAATCTCAGTGAAATCAATCAATAAGTAAAATTTTAGGGTTCATAAACAGTAACTGCAAATTAGACCCTCAAATCCTCTAAACATGACACCGTTGTAAAAGGAAGTAGCTTTTAAGGCATGTACATATTATCACGTCTGTTAAACACGGTTTCCATAAACACAAATAAAAAAATAAAAAAATCAAGTTATTTTTCGAGGGAGGAAGATGACAACGAAAACAATCTGCTCGGTAAATTAATTTCATCAGTAAAATTTTAAACAATTAAAATGCGCCAAGAGGCCGGAAGATCTGTACAGATATGACAGGGGTCACCCCAGCCTAGCAGCAGATAAGCCCTTGTCACGAGATGTCTGTTTTCGTAAACGAGATGATTTTTTTGCAAAATCCGGATCCACGATATTTTAAATAGGGATGACTATTTAGCCCTTTAATCGCTTTTCGAGAAATTCCGAGGCTATGAGAGTTAAAACTAGGAAAAGTATCCGCCACATCAAAGCTGCCCTTTTACTTCAAGTCTGAATTTTTAAAAAACGGTGGAAAATGAGCATGTAAAACTCCTTGACGTACATACAGGTCAAGGGAAAGGGGCAAGGGGACCTCGAACATTAGTGGAGATTCGAGCCCCCCTGCAAGTTTTTTTTTTTCGTTTCACGTACCATCACGTGATATAATGCACATTTTTTCCTTTGCATTTTGCAAGGGGTCGTTTGGGCCCACCTTAAGAAAGCACTTTAGGTCTCCTTTGCCTCTCTGAGTCACTAAAAGCCCGCGTTTTGTAGGAAAATTGCGTTATTCATGAGGGTCGGGCGTTTTCTTGAAAAAATAACCTTATCTCATCGGAGTAGTGCAGAGCATAATGAAGAGGAAGTAAAATATTTTTATTACATCAAAACCATCTTTTCGGGACAAATTTTCTTATCTAAATAATCCAGGTGTAGCTCTTGAAATATTTTTATTCCTCTCCAGAACCTTTTCCAAGAATAAAATTACTTCATTAACTTCCTATAGAGACCTCCCTGCCAACTCCTGCCTAATTTTCATTCACAGAAAAAAATTAATTCTTCGCCTCCATAAAATTTTAAAATTCTAAAAAAAAAAAAAAAATTATTCCAATAAAAAATTTTAAATCCCCCCAGTTTTAAATCTCTTTATGGCGTTTAAATATTCGGATGCAGATTTATTAAATTAATTCTTTAAAATCCCAACGGTGAATTTTTGATGTTTCCCATATTGCTTTTTAAAGAGGGTGTAAAACTATGATAAGAAAATGTGTTTATGATCATTCAAAAGTAATTAAATTTAAAAAGGTCTATTAAATGCATAATTCCACTCTTTAAAAAAACGTATTTTTAAGATGCAATTTTAGATATAAGTCATACGATCGAATTTTTTAAAAAAAATCGGAAAAATCTAGATTTTTTTAAAAATCAAATCCATTATAAAAATTTAATGTTTTTTTTTTTTTTTTTTTTTTTTTTTTTTTTTTCGAGAAAAAAAAAATTAAACATCTCAATTTTTAAAAATAAAAGCTTTGCGTTTTAGTTGAAAAAAAAAAATCATATAGCATCTGGCTTTACCCTTGTAAAACAATATAGGTCAAAATGATGTCCCGGGTCAGCAATACGTCATCAAATACAACCATGCGCCAATATCTTAACTAAGCCGTCATTTAAAACGAAACTATCGTAAATAAACAATTTAGCTACATATTTTCTAGAAAAAAAAAAAGCTTACCTTAAGCTAGTGCAGATCACAAGAGAAAAAATTAAAAGAAAAAAAAAGGAAAAAAAAAAGAAAAAAAAATTTAATCCTCCCGGTAATAATTTAAATATCTTTGAAATTAAATTGATTTTTTTTTTTTTAATTGTATGAACTTTTTTTTTTTTATTAAACGTATAAAATTAACTGATAATATAAAAGTAGAAAAATATAAAAGTCTTAGTCACGAATTTTTTTTTTTAAATTATTTTTTTTATATTAATTTTTTTTTTTAAATGTTAACACATTTACTTTGGATAAGATACCCGATATTCCCGATAGTGATTCAAACCCGTGATATCCACCTTTGTATACATCCGCTCTTACTAAGAGCCCCGTGCCGAGTGACTGGGACTTGCGCTAAGCGGCTGATATACAAACATCAGGCTTTTGACGTCATAGCTATCATATCTGACGTCACAATTCAGACTGAGTAACTATGGATACGACGCTTATGTAATATTCCGATGTGTTCCTCCCCTTGCTTCAGGACTAATAATTATTTCAGAACCCCAAAACGTTGTTTGTAGGGATAGGCTAAGGTTTTTAAGGGAGAAAAACTCAAGATGAAATTGGTACACGGCTTCGGATTCGATTCCTTTATCAGTCCCCCCCCCCTTCCTCCTTTAACTTTTATCGCTCCGGAGATAATTTTTTTTTTCGGCATTTCCAACGGGACCGTATTGCTGAAATCCCGGTTTTATAATGTATTTTATAGCCCTTGAGATTTCATTAAAAGTTTTTCGTGGAAAAGATTTCTTTCCTTTTTTTTTTTTTTTTTTTTTAATTGAATTTAAATCAATTTTTACTGAAATTGGGTTTCGAAAGTTGGATGGAACCATATTTGAAGCGCTTTGAATTTAACATTTGGGGAAGCGAAAATTTCAAAAAAACGTTTGCACTTCAAAAAAAAAAAAAAAATTAAATTAAATTAAATTTATTAAAAACACAAGCGGATCTAGAATTTTTTTCAAAGAGGGCTAAGAATAAGGAAAAACATTTTCTGGGGGGGGGGCTGACCTTATTCAGGCCAAACAATTTTCAAAATTCTAGGGGGGCTATTCTGCTCCCTGGGGCAGGGGGCAGCCCCCAGCCCCCCCCCCCCCCATCGATCCTCCCTGATTTAAAAGGGATTTAACAATTTTACTTCAGGAACTCGTCCGTTTTTCGAAACTAAAAGTTTCACATTAAGGAAAAAAAGATTAAATTCCTTATTCAGTTCATATTTCTCATAATTAGTTAACCAAAGAATGGTGTTTATACGAATCGATGGACAGGTCTGGAGCTTCGTTCGCAACAAAACAATATAAGCTCCCTATCCTGAACTTTAGTCTCACGGCGGGAGGGCAACCAATTAAAAAACTGATATCACGGGGGATTAATTTCTAACCAAAAGTTAATCGAGGGATGCGCCGGTACATGTCAAACTTTTCAATTTTTTTTTTTAAACTGCAAGTTATATTTCAATTATATTTCCTTTGTTCGTTGCAAAAACGCCTACATTCTTCCCGGGAATCTTCGACCCTGGAATTGCGAGATCCCGACTTTTTATCCAAAAAGAATTTTCCGGGAAATTTTTCACTTCGGGAATTCCATTTGCCGGGAATATAGTTTTCTTATTGTCAAAAATTCTCGATTTCAGGGAACAAAGATTTTTTATAATTCCCGGGGACAGGAAATTATATTCTAGCAAAAAATAAACGTCATCAGGCATGGTCACATTCTGGGACGATTTTATGAGTCAAAATTACGTCCATGACGTCTTTAAGAATGACCGACAATACAATTCGCCAGTGGATGACCTCAAGAAGACGCCTTTTTCACGGCAATAAGATGTCTTCTTGACGTCATTAACGCCATAAGACGTCTTTCTTGACGTTGTATTGACGTCAATAAGACGTCTTCTTGACGTCATCCACTAAAAGAGATCGTCTAAAAGAGAAAGAGATGTCGGGAAATCGAGGTGACGCCAATCGGACGACAATAAGACGTTACCTATACATAATGTCAGTAGATGACGTCAAGAAGACGTCTTATTGACGTTTAAAAGAGACGTCGGGAGATCGAGGAGACCTCAATAAGACGTTCTATTGACGTCACCTCAATTTCCTCACATCTCTTTTAGATGTCAATAACACGTCGCCCACGACATTTGGACAAAAAACGGATTGGTTTATCGACCGGTTTTTGCAGCAAACGGAAAGTCTAATGGAATTTTTTCTTATTTGTTTTTCTTGCTTTTTAAACCTCAAGAAACTCAAAAAAAAAACGTTTAAAAAATCCTCTTCTCCATTTCGGAATTATATATAGTCCGGTCTGTGGAAATTAAAAATCGCTGCAATAATGAAAAAATTCGAGAAAGGAATTTTATTCCATAGAATGCTAGTATAAGATGTAAGAAACCTTGTGTGAAAAATGCGACCAAATCTGATCACGGGTTTGGCAGTTATTCCACAAAAAAAGGTCCCAATTTTGCATTTTTCGAGTTTTACATGCCGATTTTCGATTCGGGGAGAAATCGCATTGGTATCATCTTGTTCAGCGTAAAATTCTGCGTTGATCAGTTTTTTATTCGACTTTGTACGATAAATAGAAGCAAAGTTAAAAATTATTTCATGACTTGAAAAAAAACGGTAAAATAGCTCAAAAATGGCAACTTTTTCTATCTTAGCTTGCGCATCGAAAACGGTGCGTTGTACAAAAAAACTGTAAATGGGTGTTTAAAAGTACTTTTTAAGGCGAATAAAATGAGACCAAGGACGATGCTCTACGATGAAGTAGAGCCGACTTAGGAGAGGCTTTGGATAGGGTATTTTACTAATTTTTTTAATTTTAACGCTAAATCGGCCTTTTATCGAGGAAGAGGGACAGAATTTGAATTTTTTTGTGTTTTAAGTGTCTGAAATCTATGAAAATAAGTTACGTCATGTGGTTTGACAATTCCAAAATGCCAGGTCCATGTGGCGAATTGAAATAGTAAATTTTGTGGCTAAAAAAGTTGGACAAAATTAAGGGTGGGGTAGTAAATATTTGAATGATATTTCTCCATGGCATTTCAAAGTAAAATAAGGGAAGGGGCTAAAAAAAATTTCAAAACTTCGAACATTCCAATCAAAGTTACCAAGTTGTAGGGAATATCCAATACGAAAAAATATAAGTTTCATATATGCACTATATGTACAGCATATAAAATACTTTTTAATAAGATTGCTAATTATTTTCAGAGTCATTAATTTTTTTTAGAAATGCCATGGAGAAATATCATTCAAATATTTACTACCCCACCCTTAATTTTGTCCAACTTTTTTAGCCACAAAATTTACTATTTCAATTCGCTACATGGACCTGGCATTTTGGAATTGTCAAACCACATGACGTAACTTATTTTCATAGATTTCAGACACTTAAAACACAAAAAAATTCAAATTCTGTCCCTCTTCCTCGATAAAAGGCCGATTTAGCGTTAAAATTAAAAAAATTAGTAAAATACCCTATCTAAAGCCTCTCCTAAGTCGGCTCTACTTCATCGTAGAGCATCGTCCTTGGTCTCATTTTATTCGCCTTAAAAAGTACTTTTAAACACCCATTTACAGTTTTTTTGTACAACGCACCGTTTTCGATGCGCAAGCTAAGATAGAAAAAGTTGCCATTTTTGAGCTATTTTACCGTTTTTTTTCAAGTCATGAAATAATTTTTAACTTTGCTTCTATTTATCGTACAAAGTCGAATAAAAAACTGATCAACGCAGAATTTTACGCTGAATAAGATGATACCAATGCGATTTTTCCCCGAATCGAAAATCGGCATGTAAAACTCGAAAAATGCAAAATTGGGACCTTTTTTTGTGGAATAACTGCCAAACCCGTGATCAGATTTGGTCGCATTTTTCACACAAGGTTTCTTACATCTTATACTAGCATTCTATGGAATAAAATTTCTTTCTCGAATTTTTTCATTATTAAAACCTCCACAGACCGGACTAATATCTCTGCTGGGCTTTCCGGTTTTTAAAGGGTTGCATGACTCGGCACGTGAAAAAAAATCAACCCGAAAGTCGGACTAATCCTCTGGTAGAGACAAGAAGGTTGTTATCAGATTTTAGAAAAAAAAAAAGTTTCGAACTTTACCGTAGGAAAAAATATTTTTTTACGGGATAACACGATATTTTAATTGGATGATACCAGGTATGTAAAACCAGTGGCGATCATTTCAAAAACGCTTTTAAAAATCCCGTATTGCCGACTTTTGTTCTTTTAGAAAAAAGCACCTGGTGCTTTTGCTGCAATTCATTGTAAGACTGGAAAATTCTAACACGCTATATCTTGAAAAGAGCGTTATGTCTTGGAAAAGATTTTAAATTTTAAGCTCGCATTTTAAAGGATGCGCAAGCATCATATCAAAACTGTCACATAAACCGCATGTTTTACATCTAAACTCAACGTCTGTCATGATATGACGGAAAACAACTTTTCCAGGATGGAGTTGAAAATTCCAAGAGATAGAAATTCAAAACGATAGTTTCTTGGGAAAAAAGAACTTTAGGCAGAAAAAGATGGATGAGACCATATGGTTCCAAAAAAAAAAAAAATTAAAATTGGACCAAAATTAACTTTTTCCTGAAGAAAGCCTTGACTAGTCAAAACCAAAACCACTGACCAAACCGTACTTATTTCTCGGATTTGCAAAGTGACAGTCGCCATATGGATGCAATTAATAAAAAAAAAAACATGGACAACTTTAAGCTTGTTTTAGCGCTTTTTTTGATTCAGGATTTCTCGGTGGGGTCTATAAAATGCTGACGCCGATATTAAATCTTCATAACAAAAGGCCTATATTTGCGGTCCAAGGGGAGGGAGTCAAAAAGTTACCAAAAATACCGATGACGCTTTGCTTGAACGCAGGTCTGCACCAAGAAGAGGGAAAAAGAAGCTTATGATAATCACTTTAATGTGCTAAACTTACCTGCAAAGAAAAGAAAGAAGAAAAATTAATTAACTTTTTTTTTTAAGTTGTTCTGATTTTTGAAAAATCAAATGTAAACAAACTATGAAAACAGAAGAAAAATCATATAAGAAAAATCGTGACTTTAGAAAATTTTAAATTTTAAACCGCACCAAAATTTGCAAAGTATACATTTTTTGTTGAAAACTGATTAAACTGTAATTTTAGCACTGGCCTACGGAAGCCCTGAAGGGTTAAGTATTTACAGTTCTTTATTATTGCTTGTTCCGGAACTGACAATTTTTGTTTCACTGCTTGTTCCGGAACAAACATTGTCTGTTCCGGAACAAGTAATTTTTGTTTCATTGTTTGTTCCGGAACAACAATTTACTTATTAAACGTTGTCTGTCCCGGAACAGACAATTTTTGTTCCATTGGTTGTTCCGGAACAAACATTGTCTGTTCCGGATCAAGTAATTTTTGTTCCATTGCTTGTTCCGGAACAAGCAATTTACTTCCGGTTTTTGTTCCATTGGTTGTTCCGGAACAAGCAATTTACTTATTAAACGTTGTCTGTTCCGGAACAAGTAATTTTTGTTTCACTGCTTGTTCCGGAACAATCAATTTACTTATTAAAAGTTGGCTGTTCCGGAACAGATTGTCTGTTTGATTGTTCCGGAACAAGCATTGTCTGTTCCGGAACAGACAACGTTTAATAAGTAAATCAATTTACTTATTAAAAAATCAATTTACTTATTAAATGTTGTCTGTTCCGGAACAGACAACGTTTAATAAGTAAATTGATTGCTCCGGAACAAGTAATTTTGTTTCATTGCCCTACCAAAAATTCGACTAAAAATGACTTAGAGAAAACTAGTCGAATATGACCCTTTTTCGATCAAAAATGATCAAAAATAATGAAGAGAAACCAAAATTGATCAAAAATGACTAATCGAAATCCCTCGCGACTAAAAATGACTAAGATTCTTGTCAAATTTGATCATTTTTAGTCATATTTTTGATAGGGTGCTTGCTCCGGAACAAGTAATTTTTGTTTCACTGCTTGTTCCGGAACAAACATTGTCTGTTCCGGAACTGGCAATTTACTTGTTACTCGTTGCCTGTTCCGGAACAGACAATGAATTTAAAATTGTTAGTTCCGCAACAGGCAATCGTAAAAACATTGTCTGTTCCGGAACAAGCAATAAAAAAAACCGTAGATACTTGACCCTTCTGGGCTTCCGCACTGGATAGTACTCGTATAAGTAAACGCTCTCCGCCATTTTGGAACTGGCAATTTCCAACACATTTGTCACAAACATCCATTTTGAAAATGTAAAAAACAGACCACTGTGTTCTTCGAGTAATGAAGCAAATATGTGATACGGGTACTACATTGAAATAAAGTTACAAGTTGAAAGATAAATGTCCAGTAAATTTTATTTTAACGAAAAAATTATCTGAAGAGCTATCCAATTTCTGAATTCCTCATACCTTGCCCATTGGCTAACTGGGAGGAACTCCCACAATCTTTACCAAAATACGTTGGTTTTCGAGTTACTTTTCTTTCCTCTTCCGTGTCATAGTTTATTCAATCATTTTAAGGTCTCTTCACCCAAGCACACATGTGCATTCAACGAATTAATACAACAAATTAACTCCTATGAAGCTATTAAAAAAACTTTTTATATACAACAATAACTGGTCCAGTTTGAATGAAACGCAAACTTTATAGTTGATAAAAGGGACAAATATCATGTTTTCGCATTATCCCAAACATTTTCATGTAAGAAAACCATTTGAATTTACATATGTGCGTTGTATAATGTAAATTTTGAAATCCCCAAAGGAATTCAATATCTCTTGTGAAAATTGAAGCGTCGTCATGCAATCTTCCGTACACCCACCCCGCGAAATCAATTTTATTCCTTAATGGGTGTACCAATTTTATGAGAGGGAAAATTTTCGGGAACTAATTTAAAATAATACCTCCGGGCTATTAAATATGAATTTTAAAGTGCCGAGTAATATATTGTATAAATTTTCATTTTTTTTCCCTCAATGTAAATTTTGTTTATGATTTTTAAAGTAGATTCGGATGACTTTTTTTTTACATGATGCAAGACTGTTTGAGGGACGATGGACTATGAAAATTTTTTTATAAATTACTATGGATTTTGAAGAGGGAAGGCGAAAGGAAGCGAAAATGGAATACAATCGTGAAACATCAAAAATAAGGATATAAAATATAAAATATAAAACACTAACTATATCCGCAAATAAGCCATAGCTAGGTAGGGGGCTGAAACGTATTTTGTACACACCACACACCTTTCCTATGCTGTAAGGGACCATTACGAGTCCCTTATAAGTACATTTTCCGCCCAATTCAGGTTTGCACCGGTTTCCGGTTTACTGGAATACAGTATAAAGGGTTTAGTCTAGCATTTTGGTCCACGGTTCGTGTGGCTTTTAGTCTGTAGGCTCACTGGCCTCGGTTGAGCCATTTACGGAGGACATTTTCGAGGGTCACTTATGAGGAAGCTTCAGTAATTAGTGGAAGGATTCGCTGTTTAGAGTAATACTAGTTTTACCGCGAAAAAATCCAAATTTTGGGTATTTAAAGAACTCCGTTCGTGCATCCTGAAATTTTTAGTGCAAGTTTAAACTTGTCTGAAAACCTGTACAGCGCGGAAAAAGAGACTGAAATGGCATTTTATACTGTCACCTCAATATAAATACAGTCCACTTCGCTTATAGTGAACTTCAAGGGACCGGTCAATATTAGTTCATTATAACCGAACTTTCCAAAATGGACATCTCTGAGTTTTCTTATAATTTTTAATGAGATTACGAAAATAAAGCATGTAGATAGACAAAAAAGCTCTCACTTTGCAAGTTTGGAACGTAATTTATGTTGTGCCAGTAAGTCATTTTTGAGCTAAGATAAAAATTTGGCGACAAAAACCATAAAATATCAGGAAAAAGCACCAAAAAAGCACCAGAAAACCATGTTTAAAGCCCTTTTGCAACCAAAAGCGGTTCGCTATAACCGAGGTTTTGGTTCACTATAATCGAGGTACCTAAATTACAGGAGTAAAATAAACGGTATTAAGGAGTGCATCAAGATGAGTAACACATAAGCTACAAACTTTTGTCAACCGTTCTCTTCGCCGGATCGAGAACATAAGGTGGCCTGTAGTTATTACAAATGAGCGACTCTGGGAACTGAATGAACAAGGACCGGTTATTGATCAAATAAGGAGAAGGAAACGGCGATGGATAGGTCACACCCTAAGGAAGGAAGATATAGCCATTGAAAAAGTAGCGCTTGAATGGAACCCCCAGGGTAAGAGGAAGCGCGGTCGTCTAAAAAAGACCTGGAAGGAAACAATAGATGATGAGATCAAAGAAGTAGGAAAAACCTGGAATGAAATAAGACACCTAGCCAAAGACAGAAACGGATGGAAAACTTTCGTGGAGGTCCTATCCTCCACTTGAAGCAACAGGATTGGATGACGGATGATGATGATCAAGATGAGTACTCCTTAGGGGCGCAATTTCACGCCAAACGTGTTGGGCAAACATGTTGGTTTTGGATAAAAGTGGCGAACATGTTCGGCAAACATGCTGGACAAGACAGAAAACATTAAAGACTTAATAGTAGTTATTACAAATGAGCGACTCTCGGAACTGGCTGAACCAGAACCGATAATTGATCAAATAAGGAGAAGGAAACGGCGATGGATAGGTCACACCCTAAGGAAGGAAGATGGAGCCATTGAAAAAGTAGCGCTTGAATGGAACCCCCAGGGTAAGAGGAAGCGCGGTCGTCTAAAAAAGTAGTAGTAGTGTAAAAAGTAGTAGTAGTAGTGAAAAACCTGCAAAAACCTTCAAAAATCTGCGAAAACCTGCAATAACCTGCAATAATCTGAAAAATCCTGCAATAGCCTGAAAAAATTTGCGAAAACCTGGAAAAACCAGAAAAGTTCTGCAATAACCTGAAAAAACCTGCAAAATCCCGTCTTTACGCCAAGTATGTTCGGCGAACATACAGGGCAAACATGTTGGACAAATATTTTCTCCAACATGCCGGGGAAGCTCCACATAAGTTTTTTTTAGCTTGTTGGGTAACAATGTTTGTGTTTGATAAAAGTGGCGAACATTTTCACATAACGTGCTTAAAAAACCATCACTGCTTATGTAGAGCTTCCCCAACATGTCGGGGAAAATGTTCGATGAAAATGTTTGTCCAACATGTTCGCCAAACATGTTTTGCTTGAAATTGCGCCCTAGTATATCAGTAGAACATTCCTTAGAAAATTATTAAAAAAGGCATGCTTTCTAGACCATATTCTAAGCGACTTCAACGTACTGGAATTTTTGAAAAATAGTATGTAATGTGCAGCGAAAAGTTCAAATTTAAAAAAAAAAAAAACGAGAAATTATTTTGATATAAGAAATGTTGTAATTCTAATTCGCGGTCACTGAATTGAATCGGGATATTTTTATCGAATAAAAATATTGTTAGAACATACATTTAAATCTATTAAATAAATTTGTATAAATTTATAAATATTGATTTGCCAGGGCAAGGTTATTAAACTGTGAGATGGGCTTTAACATTGAACATTTTCTGCATATTATGCGGCACACGACAAGACACGTGAATGAAAAAAAAAAAAAAAGTCGGGACTTTTACCCTGAAAAGATCGACCTTTTTTCAAATATTTACTTAACAACTTTCGAAAAAGTAGAATGATACTCTGCGGCCATTAAGAATTACGAATATTTGAATCAATTCGATTTTATTTTTCTCCAGTAAAATGGATTTTCTTTTTCACGGTCCAATATTTTTACATCCACTTCTTCTGTAAAACTACCTACATCATTTGCAAAAAAGGGGGAAAAAATTCTCATGGCTCTTGACAATTTCTTCAATTTTGCTTTCAACATTTTAGTTTTTTGCACAACCAAAACGGAAATATTGTGCTTAGAAAAAGGAAAACCCAGAAAAAAAAGGTAACGATTCCTCAAGAAAATGAAAGGAAAAAATATTGCTTTTTTTTACCGAGGTAATATTTTAGAAATGAAAATTTTCTATTGTCTTATGCATTTAGAATAAAAATGAAAAAGATTTAACACGGATTAAAAAAATGAAAAGATTAAAATCCCGGAATAATGATACGAGCACGAAAAGGGAAAGGAAAAAAAAAAAAAAGGTATGAAGAAATTCCGGGGGAAAAATTTTGCAGCTTTTGTGCAAAAAAATTTTCGGGGTACTAAAGGTATTAAAATTTTGAATTCAAGGATTTATAATTTTTTTCTCCCCTCTTTTTTCTTTTCCAGAGGATATTTTACGTCTCATTAAAAAATCCGAGGGAAATTTTCAATCGAAATTTCTCGTCATTAAAATTGCATAACACGAATACCGTTATTCCCTTGATTAGAAAATTTCTTCGCACAACGAATTCCCATTTCCGGAATTTAAGTCTGGAAGCTTTTAAACAAACCTTTTAAAATTGGCGAGTCTCTAATATCTATAGTAAATTACCCTGAGGTTATTTATCTTTGATATTTATCGTTTCTAAACCCTGTATTTATGCCTCCAAAATAAAAACATTCTTAATATTTCCTTCGCGTTCATATAGAAAATTTCGAATATTTGAAATTTGACATTTTTTTTTTTTTTTTTTTTTGGCGAGGAGATTATTATTATAATTTTTTTTATATTTATTTTTTTTTTAAAGTAATGATTAATATGCGTGATACGTAATATTTACGTTGAGCACCTTGGCCTCTATTATACAATACATCTATGCAAATTATCAACACAAATTTTAATGAAATGTAAAAGGATCCGTCCGCGGAGTTGGAGACAGTATTTTTTCTGAATTCAAGTAAAACCAATAATTTTTTTTTTTTTTTTTTTTTCCGGTTTGCATGATAAGATGAAAGCTGATAACTTCTATATCGAAATGCGGAAGACCGTCTCAATTCCATATAAATGTAAATGAAAAAAAAAATAAATGAATGGCTTCTGGTGAGCTCAGGATGAAAAAAAAAAAAACAAAAAAAAAAAAACATGAAAGTCCAACAGCACGAAAAGCTTTTCCGATTCAATTATACAACACGACATATACGGTGTACAGGGTGATGTATGATTTAATTTTCCGAAAGAAAGAAAAATTGCTCTTATCATTGATTACTAGCTTCTGAGCCCATTTATCTGAAAGATTCGAAAAGATTTTGACAATATCATCATTTTAAATAAATAAAGATTCAAGAAAAAAAAATTTAGAGAAACCAAAACGACATAACGTGCCCTTGACTGATTCTATCCTGTATGACGCTTTTTGTCACCGCGTATTTAAAAATAATACACAACCTTGAGGTGTTTTTCACTCTTCTCTTCATAGTTAATCATTTTTTTTTCTTCTGTAAATTTTTTCGGCGACAAAGGTCAATCATCAAGGGAGTAGATCAATGGTCTGAAAAATAATGGTCAATATTTAGTAAATATTTTCGATATAAAACTAATTTTTCTTCAATTTTTCCTTAAAACTAATAAACTAACCATATATAGGTCCATCAAAATGAACATATTTTTAAAAAGGTATAAATGCTAGTTTTTCAAAGGGCACCATCAAAACAAGAAATTATTGCCTATAATATTGCAGAATCCGCACAAGCTAGAAGCAAGTCCAAAAGCCTTTAAAAACCTGGTAGAAAGACGTCCTACAGAAAGACAGTACCGTAAAGGGGACTTACTTTTGACAATTTTTATTTTTTTAAAATACTTGAAAACGGCTAGGAATTTTTTCAAAAATTAAACTTATTCTAAATTATTGATCATTTTCGAATGTTATTTTCAAGCACAGTTGTCTAAACTTGTCTGATAATGAGAATATTAAGTTTTAAATATGAAAAAAAAAAAAAATTAAGAAATCACGCAACCTAAAATACTAAGATGCATTCTGCTGCATCCGCCGGTCAAATTGAATTGAAATTAAATTGCTTTTCGCACTTGGCCTGTATAGTCCCTTAAACAATCATCCTAATTTTACTCAAAATTAAATTATTAGAAGCCCAAAGAAAAATTGAAAAGAAAAAAAATTACGATCCATGGGGTTACTTTTTACAGATGTTTCAATGGCGATAGTCATTAATACACCATCTAAAAAGGTACAAACCGTTTTATTAAGACATTTTCCCTTTACAAAAGCCAATAATTTGTCATATCCTCTTCAACACAGTGGCCCTGAACAAAATATTATTCGACAAAAATGTCAAAAAAAACTGCTGATGAGGCTTTGTTAGGAAACATGTTAACTATCAAAATCCACTAAAATCAAAATCTTACCTGATTATCTTCCCCTACCCCCCACAACCCCTCCGGCCCCTCAATTTTTTTTCAAGGCTTGTTACATATCATATGAAACCCCATTGGAAATGCTTTAAAAAGAGACCTCGCCGAGGTTTATATCTTTTGCCGGCACGGAGATATCAGATTTGGTCGTTTGAGAGATCGAAAATTAGACGCTTAATTTTGGGCAATTGAAACGACGATATCTCCGTCCCGGTAAAAGATATAAACCTCGGCGATGTCTCATTTTAAAGCATTTTCCATGGGTTTTCATATAAAATGTAACAAGCCTTGATATGTGACAAGCCTTGAAAAAAAAATTGAGGGGCCGGGGGGGTTGTTGGGGGTGGGGGAAGACGATCAGGTAAGATTTTGATTTTAGTGAATTTTGATAGTTAAGATGTTTCCTAACAAAGCCTCATTATTAGTTTTTTTTGACATTTTAGTCGATTAATATTTTTGTTCAGGACCACTGTGTCAATCATTAAAGATATTCAGGTGTAAACAAGATTGTAAAAAGTAACCCCATTTTTGTTAGAACAATAACTGGACTTCCTTCTCTGACTAATAAGGGGGTTCAAAGTTCAATTTTTCTTATTATTAACCAACTTTTAGCCCCCATTACCTCCGTTATTAGTCAAGAGGAGGAAGTCCGGGATAGGTCCTATGGAAAGCCCTATTCATAGACATTGTTCCACCATACCGGCAGAATTTTCGCTTCATTTTTTCTATATTTCATAAATAACATCGGATAGTCGTGAAAATCCCCATGCAATTTATATGGGAAAAAGCAAGGCCTCACAGGCACGGATTAGAAACAAGTTACGAAGCCAGGCTTCTGGACATGTTTTTATTCATTTATTTATTTAGAAATTTTTTAGGGGGCGAACGCCCTTAAATTCCATATTTGCATTTTTAAGAGACACCCTAGTATATAGATATTATAACAGGGTATCGTATGAAAGCTAAAGGACCACTCTTAATGTTTGTATAAACAGATTTTAATTTGGTTTTAAATTTTATGTTTTCGGAAAAGCCATCAAAAAGTGTAAAAAGTAACCCCCTGCCACGGTGTACTGTAGTTGCGATTAATTAAAATGCTGTTGCAACTTCCATAGTTTATGAGCAAGACATGTTCCGACACAAATTGGAGGTGACTAAATAATTTGTGAAAAAAAAAAATCAAGAATATAATAGAGTAGAACAGTCGTTACGTCACAGGGTCCGAAAAACGCTGATTTTCAAGGTTTTGCTATTTTTTGACCAATCAAATTTGGAGCAACGATAAAGGAGGCAGCGATTTTAGTGTTCTGAACGTACATGTGACGTCAGACTGTTCGACTCTATAGCGTTTGGAATTAACAACTTACGTATTTCGGGTTCCGTATTGAGGGGTTACTTTTTACACTTTTCCACGTTATTTTCTTAAAACTCGCATAAATACTGAGGAGATTTTCAATCTGCCTTCACAAACATAAAGGGAGATCCTTCAGCTTTCAAATGATACTCTATTGTAATCGTTATACTTTTTCTAATTCAGTCGATGACTCAATTTTCCGAACTCCCTCAACAATCTAAATTATTTGAAAAAAAAAAACTTGTACTTTTAAAGTTTTTTACGGAACTATATCTAGTGTAAATGATGGCATCAGCATTACACGCATACCCCCCCCCCCCCCTCCTCCTAGTCATCATTCATCATTAGTCGAACGACCCCCCTAAAATGATGACATAATATATGAATGGCCCCCAAC
The DNA here is from genome assembly GCA_037577465.1 of Liposcelis bostrychophila. Taxonomy (NCBI): domain Eukaryota; kingdom Metazoa; phylum Arthropoda; class Insecta; order Psocodea; family Liposcelididae; genus Liposcelis; species Liposcelis bostrychophila. The sequence goes on along the minus strand of CM075211.1, from coordinate 12,093,072 downwards.
CTCATAGGGGGCGGAGTAACGTGAATTTTTTTCGTTTGGATAAAATTTCATTTCGTTATTTTGCGTTGGAAAGACCACGGCCCGAGGGTCATATAAATCGCGGGGCTATTAAATATAATGCCAGCACATTAGGATGAGAGGGGTCTGAATCAACGATTTTCCGCATAAGCTAAATACTTCTGAAGGGGGGGGACAAAGGTTAAAAATGGTCCAAATTATGCTGAATAACATTTGAATGACCCCAAACGTGTCTAGAAACTGCACTACTGATCATCACGGAAATGTGCAGTTTAATAAAATGCCACCCCCTTGTATGAAGATGAAAAATTCCAGTCCTGTTTACACGACAATGACGGCAAGTAATTTTCCTATAATCGTTATAAAAAATGTTAATTACATTATCGATTTTAAAAAAAAAAACGAGCTTTCGATTAAAAACTAAAAAAGCGAGGAAAAAAATTTTGGTTTTTATGATGATTAAGCAAACTAGTTAAGGGTCATTTAAAGGGAAGTGGGAGACTGAGGAGTACGGTACTTCAAATTATCAGGGTTTGCATGCCGGAGAAAAGCATTGCTAATGACTTTTTATAAAATTTCCATACGGAGGATTTATATTTGTCGCCCTTTTAAAAAAGGTTTTTCGCGCGCTAGTATTATATTCTAAAGTGTTTTTTGGTGTATTAAGTGCTTATACAGGGATTCTCCCCTATAGCCCTTTTTTTTGTCGCTTAGATAAAGAAAAATGGGTTTTTCGCTGACTGACGTACGACCTTCTTTTCGAACGACAATATCTAATTTTGATGTTTCTCGCAATTAATAATAGCAACCGAAAACAGTGGAAATAATGGCTTGCGGTTGCGAAATTCATCAATCATAACTCGCTGCTACAAACACGGCAACAATTACTACATAACTCACTTTCGAAAATTTCCCTGATATTCCCGCAGCATAAGAAAACATTTCATCATTTTCATCCGCAGTGGGTTGGATTTAATTTCGTTTGTTTTTGAAACGCAGTGTTTATGATGATGTTTTCTTTCCGAAAGCGAAAGCGCGCGCTCTGACGGTTGGGCACACGTCGGGAAAAAAAAACAAACGCATCTTTGACTTGGTGCCGTTCTTTGTTTATGGTTCTCTTAGCTCGGGCAGCAAAATCCATCCACTGATTTCGCCGTTAGAGCCTACGAACTATGTGTTTCAATTAACAAACAGGCATGTGGAAAGCAGGATAAGATGAGGATACAACTGGATCCCCATTAGAGCTTTTTCCGGGAATATTAAAAATTCAGGACTCGGAAATAACAAATAAAGTCCCGGATTCCTGAGAATTTTGGGAATTCTATGTATATATATAATATATTTTATGTATATATATAATATACAAGGCGATTAAATATGCCATATATTTAAATCACTAATTGGACCCCTCTTTCAAGATTCGTAGAATCTTATAGGCTTTCTTGGAAGTGATTTTAAATAATTATATGCTTAAGAAGGTTCTACTGGTAAACTTGAGATTGTTAGCTGATCGCTTAAACATGGGCGGAACTTAGTTTATTTTTTTAAGAAAGGTTTTTCTGACTACAAAAATTTAATTAAAACCGAAGAAAGTTTTTAAAAAAATATTGTACCAGGGGCTACTTTTTACTTCAGGGGGTTACTTTTAACACTTTTTTTAATAATACTTGAAAACGGTTAAGAATTTTTTTAAAATTTAGCTTATTCTAAATTATTAATTATTTTCGAGTGTTATGTTCAAGCCTAGTTGCCTAAGCTTGTTTTATAAAGAAAATATTAAGTTTTTAATACGAGAGAAAAAATTAAGAAATCACGCAACCTAAAATACTAAGATGCATTCTGCTGCATCCACCGGTCAAATTGAAATTAGATTGCTCTTCGCACTTGCCCTATAGGGACCGTTGAAGTATTACGTTAGCATCTTGTGGAGGTGGGGTCCGCATTACCCATCTTCGCCATAAGCTAAGTATGGCCAAATGTCTTACACCGGGGGAGGGGGTCCAAATCCACCAAATCATGCTTATATAATACTTGAATGGCCCCATATAGTCCCACAATCATCCTCACTCAAAATTGAACTATTAGAAGCCAAAAAAAATTTACGATTAATGGGGTTACTTTTTACAGATATTTTAATGGCGATGTCCTATGGGTGCTAAATCCACAACGAATCGACAACGTTTCCAACGTTTTGATTACGTTTTTACAACGTTCACTAATTTTTTCAAATAAACAGCGATAGCCATTAATAGAACGTTTAAAAAGGTACAAATCGTTTTATTCAGACATTTTCCGTTTACAAAAGCCAATAATTTGTCATATCCTCTTCAATGTTTAAAGATATTCAGGTATAAACAAGATTGTAAAAAGTAACCCCCTTGTTTTGTTAGAACGATACATTTTGGAAAATCGAGTTTTTATTCGTTTTAGAACAAGTATAGACATTATAACAGGGTATAGTATGAAAGCTAAAGGACCACTCTTGATGTCTGTATAAACAGATTTTAATTTGGCTTTAAATTTTATATCTGTTTTCGGAAAAGCCATCAAAAAAGTAACCCCCTTCTGCGGCTTACTGTAGTTGCGATTAATTCAAGTGCTATTACTACTTCTACAATTTATGAGGAAGACATGTTGAAAAAAGTAACCTCATTAAAGATACTCAGGTATAAACATGACTGTAAAAAGTAACCCCATTTTGTTAGAACCACACATTTTGGAAAATTGAGTTTTTATTCATGTTACATAGAACAAATATAGATATTATAACTACAGGTTATCAAATTAAAGCTGAAGAACGCCTCTTGATGTTGGTATTAACAGATACGAATTTAGTTCTACGTTTTGCATCTGTTTTGGAAAAAACGTGAAAAAATGTAAAAAGTAACCCCCTGTTACGGTATCATTATTACCGTGCAATCTTTAACTAATTTTATCATAAAAAATTGATTTTTTTTAGTTTTCTGCCCTTATATCTGCCCCATCAATCTTCCCCAGCTTTCTCGCCGTCCGAAAAATTGAAAATTACTGTCATTGTGCTTCATTAGCAACCGAAAAGCATCCCTCTATATCACGTCCTTAAAAAAAGCCACCTGGCTGTTTGCGCTTGTGAAAATATGTTTGTTAACAAACAAAACATTTTAAGTTACTTTCCCCGATCAAAAAGAAGTACGCATATATTGTGAGAGTATGCGTTTTCCAATTCGAAAATTTTCCAAAAAATAATTAATTAACCTACCCATAATTCTCTTTCTTCTAAGGAGAACATTTTTCAAGTCGATAAATTAAAAATACTTCAGAAAGATCGAAAGCTCATTAATATTAAAATTTTAGCCGTGTCAACGCTCCAAGCGAATTTAAATGGATCTCGTATATCCAGTAAAATACATTAAAATCCGATCGGAAAGTTAAAAGGAAAAATTGACTTTTAAATCCCGGATTTGCGGTCGAGAGAAAAAAAAAAAAGTAAGAAAATAATAATGTACGGAAAAAGGCGAAACGAGATTGATTAAACGAGAAATTAAGCTTTTAAAAAAAAAAGTTAAAAATTTGTAAAGCTTAAGAGCTCAATCGTAAAGTGAGCTTCGTCAGCGCTAGGCTGAAGCTGTAAATCAATGTAGCACGGATGACCTACTTTCGAAGGCCTACATTTCCTCCCCTAAGCAGCGATCACAATCCCTTTACCCCCCTTTTTTCCACCAGCATTTCATCGTCGGACTCCTCCCAAAACATTTTGCTTTCCATACATAGTTTATCTGCATGCAGATTTTTTTTTTCTTTCAATATGAAAGCTCAATGTTGTGTCATTAGCTTTTTTTTTTTTACATTATTTATTTATTTTTCTTTATACGTGAATGTTAGTCTTGTTGTAACAGTGTCGTCTGTCTCGGGGATATTTCGCTTATAACAGACCTAAATAACACCAAAATATCCTGCCCTAGGGAGTTATTTCACAAATAACATGCCTCTGACGTCACCACCAACTGTTTTTGATGCAAAGCAAGTATGCCAACCTAAGAATTAATGTTGGTACACTTGTTCAAACAAAACAAAACAAACAACGTTACTTTGCATTAAATTCTCATTTTATTTGTTTTTGTTTACAAAAAATTCCTCTGCAGGTGTACCACTTATAAAGAAAAGTATCTATCGTCAATATAGAATTATGGGTAAAAAAACACCTCGACGATTGCCGCTCTCGCTTCGCTCGAGCGGCAAATTCGTCTCGGTGTTATTTTACCCATAACTCTCTAGTAACGATATATACTATACACCGTTCGCGGCTGGAAAATATAATTTATACTTTTCTCGTGGAAAATGTTTCGTTAAAACGAGGTGAAATACCAGGTGCGAATCGCGAATCCTTATAATCGAAAATTATTATGAAGTAGTGGAAAAAGTTAAGCTTTGTCTATTTTACCTAAATGATATCAATTAATCTCATAAACAGTAAAAAAAAAAGTAGTAAATCTATTGGCTAAAGGAGAAAAAACGGTACTTCAACCGGCCATGAAATAAGCTTAAATAGGATTTAATGTTATTAATTCTAGTCACTTATTACGTACAGATAAAAAGGGAGTCTGCAATGTCTTAAAACTTGGAATAGGTCTAGGCAAGTAAAGCACTATGGGGCCATTCAAATATTATGTTAGCACGTTAGCCGGCGGGGGGCGGGGCGGGGGGGTTGAATCTGCGATTTTCGTCGTGAGCTAAGTTTTCCCGAAGGGAAGGGGGAGATGGGAGTCGAAAATGATCAGAATTATTGAACTGATGCGATATTTAAATGGCCTCTCTCGTACAGGAACGAGAAAGCACAAAGCGTAGTAAGCCTAGGGACCCCAAAAAAAGAATGGAGGACAGACAGAAAATATTAAAAACAGAAGAGAGTGAAAAACCTGCGAAAACCTGAGAAAAACCTGCAAAAACCTCAGAAAACCTAAAAAACCTTGCAAAAAACTGAAAAAACCTGCAATAACCTAAAAAACCCGCAAAAACCTGCAATAATTTGAAAAGAAACCGGGGAAAACCTGCAAAAACCTGCAAGAAACTGCAAAAACCTGAAAAAACCTGAAAAAACCTATGAAAACCTGAAAAACATTGCAAAAAACTAAAAACTAAAAGCCTGCAAAAACCTGCAATAGCCTAAAAAAAACCTGCGGAAACATGCACAAACATGAAATAAACTGAAAAAACCTGCAATAATTTGAAAAGAAACCCGTAAAAACCTGCGAAAACCTGTGACAATTTTAAAAACATTGCAAAATACTGAAAACTAAAAGCCTGCAAAAAACCAGCAATAACCTAAAAAAAACCTCCGAAAACATGTACAAACCTGAAATAAACTGAAAAAACCTGCAAAAACCTGCAATAATTTGAAAAGAAACCGGTAAAAAACTGCGAAAACCTGCAAGAAACTGCGAAAACCTGCGAGAAACTTCGAAAACCTGAAAAAAAACCTGCGAAAACCTGTGACAACCTGAAAAATATTGCAAAATACTGAAAACTAAAAGCCTGCAAAAACCTGTAATAACCTGAAAAAACCTGAAAAAACCTATGAAAACCTGAAAAACATTGCAAAAAACTAAAAACTAAAAGCCTGCAAAAACCTGCAATAGCCTAAAAAAACCTGCGGAAACATGCACAAACATGAAATAAACTGAAAAAACCTGCAATAATTTGAAAAGAAACCCGTAAAAACCTGCGAAAACCTGTGACAATTTTAAAAACATTGCAAAATACTGAAAACTAAAAGCCTGCAAAAAACCAGCAATAACCTAAAAAAAACCTCCGAAAACATGTACAAACCTGAAATAAACTGAAAAAACCTGCAAAAACCTGCAATAATTTGAAAAGAAACCGGTAAAAAACTGCGAAAACCTGCAAGAAACTGCGAAAACCTGCGAGAAACTTCGAAAACCTGAAAAAAAACCTGCGAAAACCTGTGACAACCTGAAAAATATTGCAAAATACTGAAAACTAAAAGCCTGCAAAAACCTGTAATAACCTGAAAAAACCTGCAAAAACATGCGCAAACCTGCAATAAACTGAAAAAACCTGCAAAAACCTGCAACAACTTGAAAAGAAACCGGTTAAAAGCTGAAAAACCCTGTAAAAACCTGCAAAAACCTGTGAAAACATGCAAAATCCCGTAAGGGCGCAATTTCACGCCAAACATGTTCGCCGAACATGTTTGGCGTGAAATTGCGCCCTAACTAAACAAGTTAACAAATAAAGAGAAAAGAAGCAGCAAAACATTTATATTCCAATTTTTATGAGAGCCATTACGCCTACTACCTTATCCCTCCGAAGCCCTTTCGAGAGAAATCACCGAAAAACATATTTCCAACGAATAATAAAGAGCACTTTAAAGTTTAGCTTACCTGGAATCAATTTTAGGTAAGAGCACTCTAGACGGATTATATTTAATTCACTGTTAAATTTTGTAAAGCGCAACTCTTCATTTTGCATAAGACTCGTGTAATTAAAAAATTTTGACAGCATGCAAAAAACTAAGCTTTGACATATATCCTGAATTTTAATTTATTTCTTAAAAAAAGAAAAAAAAAAATTCAAGGTCGATTAAAAAAAAAAAAAAAAAATACCGTAATGAATAACATTTTTGATTGCGGTACTAAATACAGTACAACGGTGCTTAGCATAATTAGTAATCAGCTTTTCCAATAAGGACCGCATCAAAAGTCTCATACAATTTCACAACTTTAATAGTAGTGACAAGTTTTAATTCGAAGTCAATATCCTGTTTCCGCTAATAGTTACCAAGTAAATAACGAAAGTTTCGAGTTCACTTGACATTAGAGAACTAAAACCGCAAAGCCTTCCAAACTTTGATTTTACAAGAAACCTGGCATTTTTCATCCGAATTTTCGAAAAACCGGGGGGGGATCGATATACTCTGAAGAGAAACACAAAATTTCTAACATTTCAATTTTCTAAAACACAGTCTTCAAAACACCCGGTGATAAGTGATGAAATAATGAATGCTGAAAGGGATACCCTGAAGTTGAAATCTTAACGTGGGCAGATAACGGAATCAGCTACACGTTCAGCTTCGCTTCCAGACCCCGGCTCTTCCCGGATTCTCCGGTTCCAGGACTCTCGCAAAATGTCAAGGTTCATCCTCTAATATGAATTGTTTGTTTTTATTCACAAAAAAAAAAAAAAAAGAAAAAGAAAAAGAAGAAGAAGGAAAACGCAACAAAAAAATGAGAGAAAAGAAGTAGAAAAGAAATTTTGCTTTTTTACCTAAACTGTGGGCAAGGAAAAAAAAAGATAAAAAATGGCTTTTAAAAAAAGAAAACCTCATTACATCAAAATATTTGTTTTCAGATTTCTCACAACAGTTTTTTGTTAGGAAGTTCAAGAAAAAAATTATTTTCCTTATTTGAGTTTAATTAATTATGTTTTTAAATAAATATTTGGGATTGATGAAATAAAATGATACAAATAAATTCGGAAAAATAATCCATTTTAATTGATTCTGCGTTAATGTTTTTAAGTCTTTACTAAAAGTTCGCGAATTCTTTTGCTTATAACAACTCAGCTATGTCAGTGTAATTTTTGCCTGAAAAACGACGACATTTACTTTTAAGCACAGCAGGTTCAAAAAGGATTGTGGTGCCTGAAAAATAGAGAACTAATAGTAGTTAGCGTGATTTTTTCACTTGGGACCACAGTGGTCCGGAAAAAAAAAAATAAGTGGCCAAAACGTATTCCGAAGTCTGTGTGAAAGTTAGAAAGAAGATGAAGATGTCAAAAGCTTCACTATTTTGAGCAATTAACAATCTGCTACCCGTGCCCCAAAATTCAAAATGGCGGGCAAAATATGGAAGCCAAAATTTTTAATTATGAAAGAAACTTCATGAATATTTATTTTTAGGTATTTTTGTGGCTGCTGATTTCATATCTAGAATAATTTTTTTTAAATTCAAGATGGCGGACTTAGTATGGCGACAAATGTAAAAAAAAACTTATAGTTGTTAAATTTTCATAAAAATTTGTACTAAGGGGTTTTCGAGGTCGCTGATTTCGAATCCATAAACCGTTATTCTGAATTTCGAACATACAACGAGTAAATTAATTTTTTTCGATTTATGGAGTTTCTAAAAACATTTTAGAAAACTATTAGCGGATTCGAGATCAGCGACCTCGAAAACCGCTTAGTACAAATTTTTATGAAAATTTAACAACTTTAACTTTTTTTTACATTTCTCCCCATACTAAGTCCGCTATCTTGAATTTCAAAATAATTATTCCAGATATGAAATCAGCAGCCACAAAAATACCTAAAAATAAATATTCGTGCATTCATAATTAAAAATTTTGGCCTCCATATTTTGCCCGCCATTTTGAATTTTGGGGCACGGGCAGCAGGTTTAGAATTGCACAAAATATCGAAGCTTTTGACACCTTCATCTTCTTTCTCAGTTTCACACACACTTGGGAATGAGTTCTGGCTATTTTTTTTTTTTCCGGACCATTCGACAACAGGCATCCCGCAAAAAAAAAAAAAAAATTCCAGCTTTAAAATCCCTGACTTTTCCTGAAAATCCGGACCGCTAAACGAAACCTAAACTTATTTTCTCATCAAATATGGAATTTCATTCCTGGAAAGCCCCGCAGAAAAATCCAAAAATACATGCATGTTTAATTTTATACATCCATTTATTTATTTTTTTTTTTTTTATTTCTTCATTTTCTATTTTTAAGCTAACCCAAACATCCAATATCGATTCTGATGACATATAAAAAAGAACATTCATCAAATTCTCAAAAACAAGAGGACAAAAAAAATTTATTTGAAAAAAAAAAAAAAAAAAAAAAAAAAAAACGATCTTATGTTTTTTTGAGACAGTCGACAAAAACCGTCAAACGAATGACCGCATTACACTTTCAAATCGGGCTTTGAGTACCCTACTAGTCATTGACATTTTTATCCTCATTTAATATTCAATTTATCATAGCAATAGTTCGTCCAAACGGAATCTAGAAAAAAAAAAAAGTTTTACTCTTTCGAATGTTGATTTCCAAATGGAAGGTTTGAATATATTTCTTCTATTTTAAGATTTCAAACGGGGAAGACATTATTTTATTTTATAAAGGTAAAGAAAAAAAAATTACAATGGCAGAGGAAAAACTTTTCTGTCGTTTAAGTCTTTCTATGTCGGCAGGATTTATTGCTTTAATTTTTTGGAGGAGAAGAAGAAACTTGGCACGGATACTAGAAACTGGAGTGAATCAAATGTGAAACATTTTAAAACAAGATAAAATTCCAATTTTTGAAATTTGCACGAAGTTTATTGCTTGGAATATGTAAAATCGTTCTATTTTTTTTGGATTTGAATGCGAAATAAATTTAGGAAATTGATTTCATAATAATAGTATTTTTCATTACGGGAGTCGAAGGTAAGAAATTTCAAAACGAGGCCAAGTTTACGGCTCGAGCCGAAGGCGAGGGCCGTAATTGGCCTCGCCGTAATAGGGCCGTAATTGGGCCGTAATAGTACTGAGTGATGAAAAATAAAATTTTAAATACGGAAAGAGAAAAAGTCAAAATGGCAAGAGGAAGGCGGAATTTTTAATATAATTTAAATTTTTAAATTTTTTTTTCACATATACTAGCCAGACTCATGGCAATAAAACTTGGCCACTGAGGTTAAGTTGTAACTTGCTCGCTTCACGTCCGGACATCGAGCACACCAAAAAACGGATCTGTACGGAGCTGTAAAGCCTGTCTGTACACGTGAATCACATACATTTCAGATTTTAGAATTACACCTTTCAGATTATAGACTTTTTTTTTTTAAGATCTGCAATCAAACTTGCATTTTTAGAAATAGATAGTCCATAGTTTAGACTTGTACAGATTCGTGATCTACGCAAAATTCCCGATGGGAATATACCACATTTCGACGAAAAAAAAATGTCTACTTTATAAGAATTTGGTAGAGGTCCCTAAGTTGGTCATGAAAATGTATACAATTTGTATACAAATTCTATACAAATTATTAAAATGGTATACAAATTGTATACATTTTCATGACCAACATAGGAACCTCTAACAAGAATTTTCCGACCTTTAATCTTACGGTGGCATGTTTTCCCCCTTCATTTTAAAAATCTGAAAAAATTTAGGGTGTTTAGATGTATCCAAAAGGAACATATTCCGGGGGTAACCCAATTTGAACTTAAAACGTCACTTTTTTTTTTAAACACCCCACTAAACATCAAGCTAATACAGGGCAGCGCTGGCGCCCCGAGCTACCGGGATTTTCCGGGTGCGCCATTTTGAAAAAAAAAAAAAAATGCGCTTTCAGTCTTACAAAACAAAAAAATTTAAAAAATTTCTAAAAAAAAATAAGCATAGTTTAAATAGTAAAAATATTCCTATAAATCTGTTTTTTTTTTTTCATTTGAACCTCTGGTAATGAATGAAAAAAAATGTGTCTACTATCAAAATGGCTTAAATTTTTACATTTACGTTGAATTTTTCACGAACTTTTCCTCGCTTGGTCTTCGGCCTCGCTCGTTATTACTTAATTAATTAATTAATTAATATTAAGTAAATTAATTAATTACTTAATATTATAAAAATATAAATAAAAATATAATATAAAATTTACTTAATATTAATAATTGAAGACATCAGTGGAAAAAGGAGACCGTTGGACCTCTCGAAAAAAAATTCTGACAACAGGCTATTTTCTATTGTTTTTTTTTGGAAGCCATTTTGATTCCGATAGAATTTTCTATGTACTGTTTGTAAACAAGCAGTAGGAAAATGTTAGATCCTCTTTCGATTTTCATTTATTGACTACAGTTTTTCGTTGGAACCTGAACGGTCTCCTTTTTCCACTGATGTCTTCAATTAATTAATTAATTAAAAAACTTAATTTTTAGAAGAGACTGTGTCAAATCCCAGACGCCAAGTTTCCCAGACTCTATTCCCGGGAGATCAAATCCTAGAATATATCATTTATTTATTTGGTCTTTAATTTGGGAACCCAGAGTCCTACAACCCAGACCTAAAAAATAAAATAATATAATCCCGATTTTTCTCTCCCGGGAGTAGAGTCGGGAGACTTTACTCACGGGGGAGAATAAAAAGCAGAAATATATTATTTAAATTTCGAAATAAATAATAAAGATCCCAACTGCGTTACGCCTCGTCTTTGGCCAAGCAGTTTTCTGAAATTCTAAGTTTTTCGGAGAAACACCAGGTAGCTCAAAACGTAGACCAATTAATTAATTATTTATTATTATTTTCTAAATATTTATTAATTTCTTTGGTCTGGATTGTAGGACTCTATGTTCCCAAATCATAAACCAAATAAATAAATAATATATTCTAGGATTTGCTCTCCCGGGAGTAGAGTCTGGGAGACTCGGCGTCTGGGATTTGGTGCGGCCTCTTTTTAGAAAACCCCCAAAAATGATAAAAATTAAATTTCAGCTCGAAAGCCCATAGAGTTTTTCGAAAAATAAGACGCCCTCTTTCGCTATCTAGATTTTCGGAGTGGTAAGAAAACCAAGTAAGTTCAAAGAAAATAAGTTTTTATCCTTCTGAAAGCCTTTTTTTATTTTTCTTCCATCGAATGATTTTCCGACTTAAATTTCCTAAAAAATGAAACCTAAAAAACCTAAAAATGACCAATTTTTCGAATTAATGTTTTGGTGGACATCCTAAACAAAATTAATATCCGTGCCTGGATCTAATTAATTTACCCCTTATGCTACATAACTTGGGCTATATGATACAAATTATTTTTATCCATTCTGACGAACATGTAATAAAAAAATAAAAAAAAATTGATATTTTATGAGGATTTTTTGTCAGAAAATATGATCAAAAACTAGGTCTATCCTGCCTTTGCATATGAATTTGATTTTAATATAAAATAAATAATCGCATCCTCATACGAATTTGATTTTACTTAGCTTCGACACAGCTTTTTTCCCCCTTGTATGGTTCTGTTAAAAATTTAAAAATCATGACTTTAACTGACCTAATTTTTTTCTTCTCCATGATCACATTTCTTTCATACTTGGCAAAATCCGTTTGCTAAAAGGATTAAAATAAAAAATCGCATCTAAATTCTTTTTCATCCCCATAAGGTTTCCATTGTTCATATAGCGTGACATCATCTGCTAACTAAACATAAATTTTAATTTTAATTAAAAACAAAGAAAAGTTCAACATCGATTTTTTGTCGACAATATATCTTTTTTTTTTTTTTCCTACCAACGAAATCCCTAAAATCCTGGAATTTTGCCTAATGCAGCCTTTTCCCTCTCTGAAACAGTGCAAAAATAGAAATCGACCTTGATACAAGAGACCGAAAAAAAAATAAATAAAAAAATAAAAACAAAAAGATACATTAATGCCAAGGGTGCTAACTCGAATTAGAAATTTTGAACGGGTGCCATTTTCAAAAGAATGAATCACGTCGTAAAGCCATAAAATCGCTCCAGCTAAAATCCAATAATATCTTTTAAAATATACTGGCATGGAAAATCGTCCAAAAGAAAATCTGGCCGTGCAACATTGATCGAAAAAAAAGGGAAAAAAAGAAAATCAAAATTCAATTTCAAAAAGTTTCATTTCGATACCTGCAAAATCATATTGAGTTAAGACTCCGGAAATCTTGATTTTCATCTCGAAGATTTCAAGATAATGCTGCGAAATCCGAAAGAAAATGGTGAAAGGTTCAAAAAAAAAAAAAAAAATTCCTGCGGTCATTTTGATTCTGGGGAGAAGAGGGAAATAAAGGAGAAAAATCCGAGCGCTCTCTTTTTTTCAGGACGTGGGTGGCGTTGGGGTTTTGTTGGCAGCAAAACTTTCAATAGGGAGAAATGTCTGCCCTGACCTAGCCGCGCGGGGGGCGCAATACCAGGTCAACACGCGCTTTGTTACCATGGCAACCTTTGCTTCACCGTTAACGGATTCTTTCAACGTGTTATTCAGGCATTTTACACTATTTTTCAATGCTTTTTTTACTAATGTTGTCGGTTCCAGATAAAAAAAAAGACTACACGGGGAAAAAAAAGAGAAGGAAAAACGACAATTTGCGAATGAAATTGATTTACGTGCAGAGAAGAAAAAAAAGGAAAAAAAAACATAAAAATGCTTTTTTAAAGACAAAGTAACCTTTCTTTTCCCTTTTTATTTTACTTTCGATTTTATGTATTTGAAAACTTTTTTTTTTTCTCATAACCCGCACGCTCATGAACACTTGCAATGAAACTTGTGAAAGGAATTTTTTATTTGACTTTTGGTAGAATAGAAAATGCTCTCATTCCCCCATTTAAGGACCGTTGCCTCATCATATGAGGCATCGGTATAAAAAATTCATAATTTTGTTACTATTGACTCCAATAATCTGAAACTTGACCAACTTTTGTATTTGGGGCCGCTGATTTCGAATCTGAAGTCAGACGTTGGGAAAAATTAAAATAGAAAAATGGCGGAGCAATTTCATTTTTAAAAATTTTACTTTGGGTCCCATATTGGTTTTTTTGTTTGGGATTGCATCATTCTGACAATAAACTTGAAATCTACGACATCGAAAACACACAGACAGCACTTTTTCAAGAAAAAAAAAAAAAAAAAAAAATGATGATGCGGGTTGCCTATGCTTTAAACCTAAGGCGCTCAATATTGGTCTTAAAGCATAGGGCCAATATCTATAAGGACAGGAGATAGTTTTTACTCGAAACGATTCGAGTAGAGAAATAAAAATTTGGGAAAAATATTTTCTAAATTTTCCAGAAATTTTTCACAATTTGGATCCTAAAACGTTAAATTGCTACGTGTTACGAGCAAAATTCGCGTAATGCCCCGAGAGCGGATCCAGGAAAAAAATGCAAAAGGGCATCCACCCTTTTCTCCTAAAAATACTAATACTGCACCTGTACAGTAAAAAAATTTGTGTACCTTTAATAAACCAGGTCCACCGCACACTCTATGTAACTCTTTTTATGTTAATTTTCATAGTGAAAACCATAGTGTGCTCAATCGGCCTACCAAAATTCTTCCGACTCAAGCATGACGTCATACACAGTAAAAAATTTTGTGTACTTTTAACTCACTTTCTGTGTAGAATATGGTCCACATACTTTTATTTGTAATTCTGACAAAATGAAAATGTGTTAAAAAGTTACTAAAATTTATGTGTTATTATTTGCATACTATCGTATTTATCTATTCATAAATTTTTAATCTAGGCGTTTTCTTAAGAAAATTTTTCCCGTATTTGTGAACTGTTTTTTTCAGGCTTATACATCAAGCATTTCAAAACCAAACCAAACAAGAACAAGAACCCAGCAATTTATTGTATAATTTTTTAAAGAAGCGAATTCCGATCCTGAATCCAATCCTGAATCCGGAATCCTTACACAACAAAACAGAAGGATGCTAATCTGTTCGAAACATTAATCCTTTCAATGACTTAAATCACGATTTATTTAAATTTGCCACTACTATTTTTTTTATTTGTTTTCTTTTTTTTCCGCAAAATCCTTTTATTTTTTTTTTTTACCGTGGAACTAGAAATAGCCCTAACACCGGCAATGTGTCAAATTAACATATTATATTTGTTATTTTTTTGACACATTGATACTTATTAATATTGACAAAACAATGTGTAAAATAATTACATAAAATGGGATAACATACAGAGTATGTAGACCGAGTATGTTAAAAGTACACAAAATTTTTTACTGTGTATGTCAGAATTTTGAAATGGAATAATTTCTTCTGCTTTGGTTTGTTTTTTACATTTCAAATTACAAGTAGTGATCGGAAATATACAGTATACATTGCTCGGATATATATATAGTATATACATAGTATACATTCTATATACAGTCAAACTCGGTTATAAGATAATTGAAGGGACCGGTAGAATTTCTATCTTATATCCGAGGTTATGTTATAAGCGAGGAACATTTTATTTATTTTTTTTATTCGAATTTTGCTGATAGTGGATTAGTTTGTATAGGCCTATAACGTTGTTCGTTTCTTTTACTTCTGCACTGCATATATTCTGCAAAATCACAAATAACGCATGATTTGGTTAATTTTTAATTTTTTTTTGAATTTTTGGTATACATATTTCTTTAATTTTTGGTTTACAGTACAGTATTTATAACAATTATGACCCTCCATTTATGACTCATCATTTCAAATTTCAAAATACCAGTAACTTTTTTCTGTTTATTCTTGTTCGTCCAGAATGTTTTCCTAAAAAAGCTTTTTATTTAGCATCAAAGAACCATATTTTTATCTTATAACCGAGGTATCGTTATCTTAAAACCGAGATTCAATTACATGTAAAACATATAATGTTTGGCCGGACCGGAAGGAAAGTTATCTTATAACCGAGATTATCTTGTAACCGATTATCTTATAACCGATTCTGACTGTATATACCTTATGGGATTTTCAATGTAAATTTGAATCTCTGACACTAGCATGATATTTTTTGCCTTTTTTTTCGTTTTTGACGAATTATGAACTATAAATAACAGGCATAAACGAATAAATAAACGATGCAAAGCGTTTTTAAATATTTCAAAAACATATTTAAGTCAAATTTTACGATAAAATATTTAAAAAAAAGTTCACTGTTTCCTCCTTTTAATCCATTTCAAATACATTCTATTCACACTGTTAAGAGTATATCTCAGAATCCCATACAACATAAACTTCGTAAAAAAGTGTTTTGATAAGCAATACTAGTGTAAATCACATAAAAAATAAAAGAGATTCAAATTGTAACTGACGATGGCCAATTGATGATATTTTGAAGACGGCCATTTTGGAAGTTTGATTTGGCGCCTTATATCAAAAGTCCTTTTTACAGTTTATATCGCCTATTTCAAGCATTTTTTATAGTATTATGTACTTTTATTTATTGTTAGAAAGATTTAACTGAAAATGTTTAAATCATTATTATTATTTCACGATTTAAAAATAAATGATGTATATAAAACGGCGGCCATCTTAAAATATATACACTATATATATACACTGGTTGCCATGCCGATCACTAATTACAAAAGTCACAAAACGACCCATGGCATGTTAAAGGATGTTCTACAGGTGAATTCGAGATTCTTAATTGATCGTTCTCGTGCAACTTAAACATAGGCGAAACTCTGTTTATTTTTGGAGAAAGGTTTTTCCGCCTACAAAATTTTAATTGGAATCGAATAATTTTTTTAAAATTATAGGAATATTCCTCTTAACATTCTACACAACTTTTGTGACACGAAAACTCGCTTTTATTAAAAACCAAAATGTTTTCAAACTATTTACAAAAATAATCTTCAAAAATTGTAAACATGCTAATGGTTTGTTTATAAACATTGGGCTTTTTTTGGGGGAAAATCTCACAAAAACACCATAAATGTTTACAGGGATCCAAATTTCATGTCACAAAAGTTGTGTAGAATGTTAAGAGGAATATTCCCATTATTTTAAAAAAATTATTCGATTCCAATTAAAATTTTGTAGGCGGAAAAACCTTTCTACAAAAATAAACAAAGTTTCGCCTATGTTTAAGTTGCACGAGAACGATCAATTAAGAATTTCAAATTCACCTGTAGAACCTCCTTATAAATTATAAAAAAACGAAAAGGAAAAAAATGCGTTACATCTACATGCTCATAAGTAAATAAACAATCCGCGAGAAGCATACAGCAGAAGGCATAAGGCAATCTTTTCAAAAGTCTGAAATACTACTTCACGAGTCAGACATCACGTGGTACATTCTGCGTTTATGCACACTATGGTTTTCACTATGTTAATTTTGACATACGTTGCTAGGCAATATTTGTTGATTGTGTTATTATTTACAAATAAAAATGTGTGGACCGTTTTTCAAATATAAATTGTGTTAAAAGTACACAAAATGTCTCACTGTGTGAAAGCGATTATGCTGTATCCACATTTTGGAAAACGAGCAGATTTTACCCTTTAGCCTCTCCCGAAAAAATAAAACAGGGCTGTAAACCAGCAAAGATTTCCCGTTCCAGTTCCTATGTTTAGCTTACGGGAAACCCAGTTCGATGAACTTAACATAGGCGCAACTAAAATGGACTGCAGCCCTGTAATAGGATGGATGAAAATCATACCCCAGGTGGACAATTCCACCCAGTTTTACGGTACTTCATTTGAGAGAGTGGTGTATACACATTGTGTTGCGTTAGTAATCATCCATTTCTATGACATTTAATGTGTACTTTTATGTAAAATTCATCCAACAAAATTTAAATAAAATGCCTCAGCACAAGTGTAGGGGCCCGCACAGCAATTCTCTCGGTACAGGAAAAATAAATTAGAGAAATGTACAGTTCTTACTGAAAGAATTTTCCGCATAAATCATCAAATCATGCAGATGGAGAGAGAGAATTTTCGTCTTCTTTTTTCTTTAACCATTTCCCGACCACCAAGTCACAGGAATCGTTTGAATGAATATTACGTAAACATCATTTTCAAGTTTTTGATCCTTCCTTCCCCCTTCTCCAGCAATAGTAAGATTTCTTCGACTCCCCATCGACTTACATAAGATTTTCGATCTTTTACGTCAGTTTCAGAATTCAATAAGTTTTAATAAAAAAGGAGTTGAGATATAATCTTCCACAAGTTTTAAAAAGTTACAACCTCAAACAGTTTTTACGAATGGCGATATTGAATTTGTAACAAATATAAAAAAAATTGAATGGAACTACCTCTTGTAAGTAACTGAATATTGATTACAACTTTATAAGTCTTATTAAACTGTTATTTGGTCGTATGAATTGTTTATCCTACGGCTAGTTGCATGAGCAAAATGACAAGTTCTTTTAAATGATTGATCATACCAACGAAAAGCTAAAAATTGTCACTCGGTCTGGAGATAAAAATTTTGGACGCAAAATGGTTCAAATGAGACTGAGCTAAAGATTTTCATTTTTTGTTTGACGTGTGACAAATCGTTATTATGAAAAAAAAAATCGGGTTTATTTTAAGAGGAATCTTTTCATAAAAGGGAAAAATATAATCTCCGAGTTACTCCATTTTGTACAAGTTGACAAAAAAAAAATCGTTATTTTTATTTCCACAATCAAGCGAGACAAGGAAAAATAGAACACTAGAAAGGGAAAACGTAAGGAAATATTCTAAAAACATTTCTCTTAAAAAACAAGAAAAAAATATAAAAATTAAAAGTTGTTAAAAGATGCTATTTCAGATGATTTCAACTGAGAGAAAATCGGAAAAAAGCATTCATCCGTTTCAATTTGTGAAAAAGTTAAGTACAAAGTTCACTGAAAAAGTTTGTAATGTTTATTCCTTGAATTCATTTGGAAAGAGGTGAAATCGAAAGAATGAATATCAGATCGGATTTAGCACATTTCATGTTGCTGTTGACTCACGTGATTGAGAAAACCTATAAACAGGTAAATCTCCGAAAAGATTACTAGGGTTTATTAACGCAAACAGAAACGATTGCTACTGTATGTTCTATTTTCCTCTCAGTTTTTCCTTTTTTTAGATTAAAAAAAAAAAACTTTTAACTCTTTTCTTCGTTCACCAACACGAAGTGAGAAAGATGTAACTTCAATAATAAGCAAAAAGTTAGTTAACATTTAAATTAAGTTTTTGTTTAAAACGTCTTTGTCTAATCGACTTTAGCAAGGGACCTAAACAAACAAAATGAAAAGTTGGAAAGTGAGATGAGAAATCTAATAACAACCAAAAATCGTCGCGCTTCTCTCATACACAAGGATAACATGGGCAGCATATTTTGTCTAGAACATAAAATAAAATTTAAAAGAAAAAAAAAAGCTTCTCCACCGCGGTCCTCATG
This sequence comes from Liposcelis bostrychophila, assembly GCA_037577465.1. Lineage (NCBI taxonomy): Eukaryota > Metazoa > Arthropoda > Insecta > Psocodea > Liposcelididae > Liposcelis > Liposcelis bostrychophila. Next base: position 12,074,185 of record CM075211.1, on the reverse strand, counting down.
CATTTTTACCGATCGTCGTTTTTTTTTATATAAGCTCCAAGAAAAATAATGATATAATTTCAGTAGGTGTATATAAAGTAGGTGGATCAGATGGATGCGATATTTTATAACAACACAGACTACTGAGAAATTCGACATTTAAAAACAAAAATGTTTATCTCATTTTTCTTCCGATTTTTACTAGCATTTTTTAGGTGAGCTACAAACAATTGAAGCTTATTTGAAGCAAAAAAGAGTCAATATCAGATTCTGAGCGCAAATTGCAAAAAAATCATGAGGATGCTAACCACTGCAGTAGTGGTTAAAAACTGGTTGGCTCCTACTGCGTGAAATATAGAATAATAATACGAAATTTAAAAATAACTCGCGGAAAAGGGAAAAAACGATATTTATATCGCTCCGTTTCTTTCTTTTAAATGATAATTTTTAAACTCAATATAATTTTTTCTGGAATTTTGCAAGAAGATAATGAGACCAAGTCAAAGCCCCGACACTGGAAATCGTGGGTTTGAAAGTCGGGGTTTTGCATTTTGCCTTTTATCATATTTAATTTATATTTCATTTTAATTTACTTTTCATTTTTAAAAACATTTTTAAACGACGGGGTTTTAAAATCAGAAGTTAAATTTATGTTTTCATTTTTTTAAAATAACCGAACAAAACCCCGATTTTAGAAGTTTTTATAATTTTTTTTTTTTTTTTTTTTTAGATAAAATTGTTTCTCGTGCTTTAAGAAAAATGGTAGCGGGTCTACAGCGATTTTATTTTTAAAAAGAAATTTCGAAATTTCATCTAGTCATGAATGTTTATTAAGAGAAGGCTTCAGATATTTATTTAAATATAACAAAATAAATTTCCTTGGCCTAAAACTTTTTTTTGGAGATACAAATTAAAAATCTTGCTTCGTAGCGAACTTTATATTCATATTGGCATCTTTCTTTCAAAATTTCAGATTCTCAGGTTGTAAAGAAACTCCGGAAAACGCTTTTAAAAATAAATGTCGGGAATATATTTTCCAAAGCGTTTTCCGGGGTTTCTTTACAACCTGAGAATCTGAAATTTTGAAGGAAAGATGCCAGTATCACTATAAAGTTCGCTACGAAGCCAGATTTCTAATTTGTATCTCCAAAAAAAAGTTCTAAGCCATGGAAATTTATTTTAGTATATTTAAATAAATATCTGAAGCCTCCTCTTAATATTTAAACATTAATAGACTAAGGAAAATTTGATCTAAATTTTATATAAATTTTATTATATAGAATTCTATTATATTATATAAAATTTTATTATATTATATTAAAATTTATTTCATTATTCTAAATTTTACCTACACGGTAAAAAATTTTACGTTAAAAGTAACATAATTTCCCTGTAGTCTCGAACAAAACACAAAAACCAAAAGAATGTCTTATGGACAATTACATTCTATTTTTTTTAACGTAAAAAACGTGTAGCCCTTTTTTACCAAGTTAACATAAAATTTTTTACCGTGTAAATTTTATCTAAATTTTTTCTAATTTTTTCGAAATTTTATCTAAATTTTTTTCTGAATGCTATTGTCGAAAAGGTTTTAAGCTATACTTCATATTTATTCATTTTGTCCACGATTAAATTAAAATATTAGAGGGCAGTCTCCACTTGATAACGTTCACCGCATTCGCGTTATCCGCCTTCTCAATGAACGTATTCGCACCGGAAGTTTTGTGGATCTCTTACCACGATTTTTTTGATCATCTTCTGCTTTTTTTTATTTACAAACATTAAAAATGGCGGTTTGAAATTTTTTTTTTACGGATTTAAAAAGAAAAATCTTAATTCGGGCACGGGGAAGATAATAAATCTCTTCCAAAACTAATTCTGGGTAAGCCAATTTTGTATACTTAATGAAATATACGGTACTCTTTTTATGCCACAAACGTTTACGGGAGCAAAACCTGCAAAGTACTTCCGGTGCGATTACGTTAACCGCGATGACGGACAACGCGAATGCGGTGAACGTTTTCAAGTGGAGACTGCCCTTAAATCATAAATATAAATATTTTTTTAATTTTAAGTGTTATTAAATTTCAAAGACCCGTCAGTTTAAAAATTTTAAAAAATAAAAAATTAATTAAAAATAAAATATAATAAAAGGCAAAAAGCAAAACCACGACATTAGAAATCGGGGTTTTGAATGTCGGGGTTTTGCTAGGGTCGCAAAATAATTTACACCTGCAAAGTTGAAAAATTTAATTTTAATATATTTAATAACAATTTTCTTGGTTCCCTCTTTGATCCACATACCGATAAAGCCCAACTGAGAGAATTACACCCTCCTCCCCCTTCCGCCGCCTTAAAACAGTTTTAGGTTTGTTGAAGATTTGAAAAATTTAGTTAGCACCTTTTGGTTCCAAATTCATTATTTTTTAGTAGTTAAACCGTTTTAATTTTTTTTTTTTTTTTTAAATCTAGAAAATATTTTTTGAATTTCAAAATTTTAAAAGCACTGGCACTAGGTAAATAGAGACGATTTTTATCAAAAAGTGATCTTAGAAGAAGAAGTCTATTTGAAAGATTTTGAGTCCAACGTCACGAAATCCTTTCGAATCTGAAGTCAAGCAATAAGTCATTTAAAAGTCGAGTCAGTCAAGCTCCAACTTTTTTACACATCCTGTAGGAAAAAAAAACCAATAACAAAGTCCCCAAAAACTTCATCATTCCTTCCTTCCCATTCGCTCCCTTTCTCTTTCAAAACAAAAGCCTTTCTCCCCACTCCAATCAAAATACAATTGAAAATTCCTGACCCATAATGCTCCACCGTGCCCTACATTCATAAAAAGTATTTTTTTTTTTCCACTGGTCTTACAAATAAAATTATGTTTCTAAAGATTGCCGCTCCTCTTTTTTTTTAAACTTTTTTCCTCTAATGCTAAAGTCATTACTTGTCACTAACTTACATTTAATAAAAAAAAGAAAAAAAAAAAAAAGAGGAGCATGATAAATGTTTTAAAAGTCGTGTAGGAAGAAGGACTGCAGTATAGGGAAAGGAAGAACTGGGGAACGTCAGCACTGCTGACTGGCCCAGCTGTGCTGGGGGTGTCAGCTCGATCGATTGCAAACTTCCCTTACTTTCCTTCTTTACTAGGCCAGTTTCAGGACTTGATCTATTGCTTAACTTGTAACCTACATTGCTGCTCCGGACTAATTTTATCACGTTTTCTTTTTTCGTTTTTCCCGATACTAAAACAATCCGATTTTTATTTTTATACTCTTATTTTGTTTTGGTGTAGAAAACACAAACCCGCATCGTGAACGCCCACTCAAACGATTCCTTTTAATTCGAAAGAAGTTTTTTTTTATTTTTATTTTTTCGTTTTCTTTTTTCATTTTCTACAGATTTTGCAACGAAATTTCAAATTTAATGAAGCGTTCTAGCATATCAAATATTTTAGTTGTATAACGATTCCAGCTTATTTCCCAATAAATTTCCAACTTGTTAAAATTTTAAAACCCGATAGTTAGCCCGAGATAAGGAAAGTTAAATCAGCTTATTTACGTCGTTTATTAAAATGAATATACATCTTCGGTAATTTTCTCTGTATTATCTCCGAGATGACCCCATTTTAGCAGCGTAAGGGAGAGAGGATTTTCTATGGTTTTGAAGAAAACCAGAACCAACAACACTAAAAACGTTTAGTTAAAACTCTGAAAATGGCTGAAAATTCTTTTTATATCTTTTTTCCGAGGAAGAAAATTTTTTAATCGGATTAAATAAGAATGACGTCAATCTATTTATGAATAAATTCTCAAATTGCAATTTTGATTTGCAGGAAAAACGTTTAAAAATACGAAAAGAATTTATAAGTTTAAAAATTTTTTCCATTTTCAATCTATGTCCTCTCCTGACAATAGAAAAAAATAGAGATTAAACTTAAAATTAAAATTAAAATAAATGATTGCACTGCATAGTGTATGAGAATTTATAAGTTATATATATAACCCTGATTATATATTATATAATATTATAATATCCCGATTTATACACACAAAAAAATAGTCTTGTAAAATCTGCTAAAAATAAGCCAATTTTGAACCCAGTGCTAATATCAAACTTATATTAACACTTTTCTAGTCAACATTACTTTTTTCCAGTAAATATTACTTTTTTCGAGCAAAAATGGCTATTTTTCGAGCCGAATCTTTTTTAGCTTGATTAAAAAGTTATTTTAACTAGTTAAATGTTATTTTAACTTTTGGAAAGTAAAAAAGTCAGTAAGTTAAGTATGACAAAGGTTTTACTTTTGAAAAAGCAGTGGGTTCAAAATTGACATTTTTTTGGGCTGATTTGACTAACTTTTTTTTTTTGTGTGTAAATATAAATATACCCCGATTTATAAGTTAAATATACCCCGATTTATATAATATATAATATATAATACCCCGATTTATAAATATAAATATACCCCGATTATATAATATATAATACCCCGATTATAAATATAAATATACCCCGATTTATAAGTTAAATATACCCCGATTTATATAATATAAATATACCCCGATTTATATAATATAAATATACCCCGATTTATATAATATAAATATACCCCGATTTATATAATATAAATATACCCCGATTTATAGATATAAATATACCCCGATTTATATAATATGCATTATGCAACTCCGATTCGGGGTTCTGCAAATTCTGCGTTCAGTAAATCGGGATACAAGAGTGGAAGAATGGTTTATTTTGTTTAATTTTATTTTAGTTTGAATTATTTCATAACTTTTTTTCATGACAAGTAGATATATAAAATGGACACAAATGCCATTAGGGCGGTTCAAATTTACCATAATTTTCGCGATTTTGTTCTTCATGCAATTTTCACTTTTCGTATGATCTAAAAACAAAAAGTAATTTTTTTAGATTTTTTTCGATCACGTTCAGGAGTAACTCGCCGCCATTTTGGGCTTAAAAATAAAATATTTTTGGCATTTTTTTAAACAAATTATTTCAAAACTTTCGGAGTAATTCTTTGGGACCGAAACTAATTTTTTATATGTTTTTGACGTCGTAGAATCCGAAAATGACCATCCCGTTTCGATTAGAATCACCCCTAACTAGCCGAACCCCATTTTTTGGCCAAAAACAGCAATATTTTAGTATACTTGTAAAAAAATCATTTCAAGTCGATTTTTACCCTCCCACAATTTTTTTTTTTTTTGGGGGGGGGGGAATTAAATCATGCTAATACACATTTTCGACATCATAGAATCCGAATATAACCATCGCATTTTGATCAAAATCACTCCTAACTAGTCAGACACCCTTTTTTGGCCAAAAATCGCATTTTTTTTGTAAAAAGTCGATTTTAAGTCAATTATTGTCCGCATAAACTGTGCCCAAGTATGTTTTCGACATCGCAGAGTTCGGATTTGATCAACCCGATTCGATTAAAGTCGCCCCTTAATTTAATTAAAATTGCAAAAAAAAGTCGGGAAAGCAAACATGCAAAAGTCCAAATTTGCAGAAACCCGATTTGGCAGAACCTCGAATATAATTAATGAAAAATTATAGTACTTTCAGAACCCAGAATCGGGGTTCTGCAAATTTCAAGGTTCTGCATTTCGGGGGTTTGTCTTAGACTCGTGCATGAGATGAATGAGTTTCCAAGAGAAATGTTAATTAAGCGAATTAAATCAATTAGTGCCTCACAAATTTCAATTTATATTTTTTTTTAAAGAGAAAAATCTTGGAGAAATTGATATTACACCAAATAAATTTTTTTAAAAATGAAGATTTTGTTAGCCTTTTTGTGCCTTGTTGTGTCCGTGACACAACAGTGCTTGCAGCACTAGACAGTAGCCATTAAAAAACTCGCCGTTTTTAAAGTGGCTACCGTTAAGGCGCATGCAGCGAACCTAGCGAAAAGTTCTTGGAGCTTTGCTTGCGATTCTCGTCCTTTCAAAATCCACCTTTTCTGTTAGTAAAATTATCCTGTCATTGTTTTCGCAGTATTCTTAATTGTTACAATTGTGCAAAAAAAGAAGCATGTAAATGGAAAATCTTGGACTTATTTTCTCGACATTTTCTTCCTCTAAAATCTATCTATCTTCACCCCTCCCCCGCGCCGTTCTCCCATGGTGACAGTATCGTATTCTGTTATATACTAGTCACATTTGAACCACATTATGCAACAGGGAGCTAGCTGAAAATGAAGATATTTCGAATATTAACTAAACTTATGAACAAACAATAGAGTTCTAAAACGATTGAATTATCTCCATTTTAAGCTAGCTCCTTGTTTCATGACAAAAATCTGTTAGTTTTCCTTTATGCATCGAGATTGGAAAATTTCATCCTTACAAACAAAATATCCACACAGTAGGTAAAATCTTTAAAAAGTTATAACCCTTGTACAAATTTACTTTTTCCGTATCTTGATTCAATTTCCAGTTTGACAAAACCCCTTTTAATAAGTAAATTCCAATACAATAGCACGTCACTCGCTCCAATATCGTTACAATGCAAATTCAAGTTAATAGATTGCTTTTGAAATTTTCCTGGAGAAAAAATCTTAGTAATTCAGACAAACAATCTAGTCTGGGACAATATTAGAGGGAAGAAGTAATTATATGTTATATCCAAGAACGGAATTTTTAAAATTAAGATGATGGACCAGAGAGTGTTTTAAGTACATGAACATAGCTTTGCACTATTTTTTTTTTTTTTTTTTAACTTTAAATTTTAATTAACTGAAAATGTTTAATTTGAATCTTTAAAAAAAATTCTCCACTTTGGATCTAATATTTTTCTTAAAGATTTTGTTCCGTTATTAATTTCCGAGAATTTAAAAAACAAACTTTTCTGGAAAATTTGAATAACTTTGATATTAAACTGATTAATAAAATTACATTTTTTCTAGGAAATCTGTTATTATTAAAAAATTGCGTTTCGACAGCGGAATCCATTACTGAGGAACAGAGCAAATATGCGATATTATAAGATATTTGAAATGCAGTGCTCAGAAACACAAGACTGATAATACTTCACCTCGATACTATCTTTTTACTTCGTAAATAGATAACTCGCAAAACATTTTATCATTTTCTGATTAGGTTTTATTGCAACCTGGAAAATTGGGTTTGCTCATTAATATATATTTTCCACTTTAAAAAGTCATTTTGAGCAATTTTTAGCAAAAAATATTTAATACGCTCTATGATATATAGCGTTAGGGTTGAAGTGAAACTTCACTTTGGGTCATTTATTTAAATTAAAATAAAGCTTTTAATAAGATTTTCATGCTTTTAAAATCATAAACTAATTTTTATGAGTTTTTTGTCAAATTTCCTTTAAATGAAATTTAAATTTCGTAAACTGAAATTTTTAACTTTTTCCTTCACACTAGCTTCGACAATTTTAAACTCAATGAAAGTATTGCAAATATTATCAATTTTTTTTCGAATACTTCGCTATTTATCATAAAAATGATGAAACATGAGCTTTAGCAAAGACATTTTAATGAAAATTTTAGTATCAAAATTCCATTTTGATTTTAAAATTTTTAAATATGAATTTCATTTACCATTGATATTGTAATTTAATTTTTAAGCTTTTTATTAAATTAAAAATTTTATTTAAATTAACGTTAAATTGTTTAAATTTTATCGCGCTTATTTAAATAAAATTTAAATTTTCATGAAATTTCCTTTAAAAAACTAATTTTTATGTGAGTTTTTTTATGAAAAGATGCAAATAGACCCATACGGGTCTATTGCAGAACCCCTAACTTCAGAACCCCTAAATTGGCAAAACCTCTAATAGGGGTTCTGCAGTTAGGGGTTTTGCAAATGGTGAAAAATCAACGAAATTAAATTAGTCTATGGAAGAACCCCAAACTTCAGAATCCCTAAATAGGCAAAATCCCTAATAGACATCCTGCAGTTAGGGGTTTTGCAAATGGCGAAAATAGTAATAAATAATTATAAATGACGGAAATTAGGATTTTTAAGAAATATCTTTATTTTTACCGGTATATATCACATATGTTATCACAGGTTCTTGTCATATGTTTATCACATCCTTATTATCACAGATGAAGTCACCGATGCAAGATTCGCTATTTTCCCTTAAAATAGTGCAGGGTGTCTACCGACCTTGAAAACGTTTAAAACCTTGAATTAGCCTTGAGTGTGAAGGAGAATCTTGGAAACCTCGAAAACCTTGAAAAAACCTTGAATTTCAAAAATGATTTTCAGTAGACACCCTGAAGTGGCTTTAAAGTCATCAAGAATTATTAATAAAAAATATCTTTCACGTAAAAAGTTTTTAAAAGTTTTTAAAAGTTTTGGCCGCGATTGTTTTAATAAGTTTTTAAAAGTTGGTAAATGAAAAAAAAAAAAAATAAAATAAAAAAAAATTAAATTAAATTAAATTAATTCAAATAAATATTTTCGTTGAATTTTCACCATTTGTAAAACCCCTAATAGGGGTTTTGCCAATTTAGGGGTTCTGACGTTAGGGGTTATGGCAAGTCCCCATTTTTTTTAAATGAAATTTAAATTTTCGAAATTTTTAATTTAAATTAATATTAAATTAAAATGTTTTTTTTTTTTTTTTTTTTTTTTTTTTTTTTAATTTAATCCTTTTTGAAATTTTTTATTTACAGTAGCTTTTAAACTCATTAAAAATATATGCTTTTTATGAAATTAAAAATTTCACTTAAATTTATTTTAAAATTTTTTATTTTCCAACAAACCTATAAAACTGCTTTTAGGCAGGGGGGGTGTAATTCTCTCAGTTGGGGTTATCTCGGTATAGGGACCAAAGAGGGAACCAGGAAGATGTTCAGTAAAAGAATATACCAAAGGCACTTATTTTAAAATGTTTTTCTTAATTTTATTAGTTACGCCCACACCCCCTACCCCCGAACTGAAACCATTTTAAATTAGATGGATTGCGATTTTTCGGAAAATTAATTTTACACTACATAAAATTCGACTTTTCGGACTCATTTTAGGCTTTTCTCCCTCACCCTTGAAAAAATTCCTGGATGCTATGGAAACATGTTAGTCATTAATCCCGAACTGAAAGAAACCAAAAGCGATGCCAAAAACTTAAATCACGATCCTTAACACTAATAAACCGGTCGTCTTAATTTTTTATATTAGGAATAAAACGCCGTCTATTCTCCATAAAAGTAATTAACTTTTGGTTTGGGTCTTTCAAAAATAGGTTCAAGATTTAGTTTTTGCTTTCCCAAAATAGGATCAAGGTTTGGTAATTTATGGACGTCCATAAACTAAGTTAAGAAAATTTATGGAGAGTCGACAATACCAAATTATCGAATCTTAGAACCTTAAAACGCCGTAGCCACGGAAAGGGGCATGGGATGACTCTTACGCCCCCACATCAAAAATGAATTCCTCAAAAAAAAAAAACCTAAGCTGAACCCAAGCTACTAAGTTTCCTCTTGTAGAATCAGTGCCTAAAAACATCATTGCTTAGCCATTGCCATTGCCATTGCCATCGCCATTGCCTATGGCTTCAATTACAAATTTTACCCGAAAACGCAACCAATCCCTCCATCAATATTTCCATTCCTGCTGGGAGCCTATTCAACTGTAACAAAAAAATTCAAAGATTTCCTAGGAACCAGAATCAAAACAAAACATTTAGAAAAGTCCACATTTCCATTTCTTTTTCTAAAATTTATACACTTTTTTTTTAAAACGATTAAACCTGTATTAATTCCCGTCAACGAAAAAGTTAAAATTGGATTTTCCCGAATTAAGATTAGGTGAACGTTTATAAAGGTAAATTAAATTATATTCCTTCGTTCGACTTTCGTCTGCCTTTCAAAAGGTTTTAAGTAAATTTTCTACATTCCTAACTGAGAGGTGATAAAACCCTATTTCGTCGCTTAAAACGTTTGAAAAAAAAAAAAAAAAAAAAAAAAAAAAAAGCCACCGTTAAAAAGATACCAAGAAAACAATTTACTTTTATCGTGACAAAAAAAAATAGTGAACAAATAATAATCATTACAGAAAAAAAAAGCGCCATCGTAAATACAGACACGTAACAGCTTGTAATCAAATCCAATAAGGACGTACCATTTACGATAAAAGTCCAAAAAAGCGAGGAAAGAAAATGAAACGTTCGATTTTCTTTTCTTTATTCTTTTTTTTTTAAATATTATATACCAAAATCCAGAAGATCTATGCAATAATAAATCGATTCCGCTTTAAATCGGAATCGAGCACTATGATTTTTATTACATCTTTTATCGCACAAAAATAAATAAATAAAATCGGCTAAAACTTTATGACTTTTCCTGATGTTTGTTTTGCATTACAATAAAAAAAAAACTGCGAGAAGAGATTTCTCAATTTAAAGCTTCCAAATGGGATTCAAACTGCAAAACCAGATTAATTAATTTTTTTTTTATTTTTTTATTCCTGGTTGTCCAGCTAAACTCCCGGCAGCCCCTCTCCGAAATTTTTTAAATGTTAAAGGTGAAAGTCGGATCATCGATTGGAGTTGACTCGGTTCTGTGTGGGTCGAGGTCGCGTTGCGATCGATGCAGCCTCGCGGTTCCCCCACCCGAAAAGCACTCCCCCACACCAACCCCTCAGGCCCGGGCCGAAGCTTCCCAAACTTTTTTCTTCCTTTTCGTTTTTTTTTTTTTTTCCTTTTTAATAGATGCTTTCAAGACTTAACTTTATTAATGTTTTAAAGATTCTAAAGAAAAGTTTCAACCTTTTTTGCACTTTTTTAAGACCATAAAAAGAAATTTAAAAAAAATTGTAAAACTTACCTTCTTTTGTTTGTTTTATTTATTTATTTAGATTTCTGCGTTTAACTCTCCGATCCTCAAAACGCTTTCCATTCCACCGTACCCGATGACGTTATCATGATTATCCAAAGCAATAACGGCTTTCGCAGACGGAAAACTACCAACAACCTAAAAAAAAAAATAAAATAAAAATCCCCGCTTTAGGAAATTAGAAAATAGCTCCCTGGTATTTTCATGCTTCGGATCCTAGCACAGTCGGATGCAATAATTTTATACCAGACCTTTTTGCGAATGACGTCAATGCTGTGACAATGCTTACGTCATTGATTGCATTCATTGATTGCAGATATAAAGGAAGGAATCTTCACAAATGGTATTATAAATATAACCTTTGAACTTTTTTTTCGGAATAATAATAAAAAAAGATAAAAAAAAAAGGGGGGATATGCGACCATCTTTTTTTTGTTTTAATTCAAATGTTTATCATTGTTCATTTTATCTCATTACCATGTCATTTTTAATGTCGATAACTTCCACGGCTCCGCATCCACTCCCACCGGCGACAATCAGATCTCGATCGGTGGATTCTTTCGTCAAAAATTTAGCGGTGTAATAAAATTCTCCTTCTATTGCTCGTGACCTATTTCTGATGGTGATTTGCTTTATTAGTTTCCCAGATGTTAAATCCCATAATTTAAGGCTGTCTTCCGCTGTCCAAGATGCCGTCAAAATTTCTGTTTCCTGAAAAGAAAAAAAAAAGATAAAATCATTTTTATATAAAAAAAAAAACGGGAAAATCTGGATCCTAGACAGTAATCGGGATATGCTATGAGTTGAAATGAGAATCAAAGCTGTCTAGCAGTTTAAACGGTAAAAAAAAAATCGGATTTCTAATGTATGCATTTGAATTGAAAGAAAAAAAAATATCCATAAACCCGATTGAAAAGTCTTCGTTTTTATAATATCCTTTTTTTAGGATAACCAAGTCGAGCACTGCAGGAACGATTGATTATGTACAATAATCAGTGCCACTAATAAAATCAAACAAAATAACGCAATAGGTGACCACCTTGACGCAGGCCGCCTTGTTAAAATTTAATCATGTTGTGAAGCATTATGAGGCCAGCTTTCTCATTGTTCAGTAATTGTTAAGCACTTGGCCAAAAATTATAATTAACACACAGTTAGCTGTCCTCACACTGCGATGACATTATACTCTTAATGCTGCTGCATCCATTTTATTTTATTTTTTTTTTCTTTCTACTATAACGACTTCAAATTGCTTTTAACAACATAAATAAAATATAGAAGGATGTTAAAATATTTTAAAAGTTCACCTCGTAGCTTCTGTCTATAGGCCTATGATTTTATTGCCTGGTTTAGGAAAAAAACAGTCAGGGGATATGAAACATATCCCTACGTAGTGTCTAGGTGTCTATATGTCTAGGACTACGTCCAGAATTAATAAAATCTTAATTTATTTATCTTTCTTTTTCGCTTTCTTATTTGCTCTTAAGTTGCACTTCAAATAATTTATTTTTTTAAAAATCGAGGGAAGGTATTGCTCCCCCACGAAAACTGACATCTCTTTGAAATACTCCAAACATCCGTAGATGTTTTAAAAAATTTGTCAAAAATTTTATCAAATGTTCGCTTCAAAAAATGTTTTTTTTTAAATAAAATTTTAAATGTGTTTTTTAATAAAATTTTAAATAAAATTTTTTCAATAATCAATAATCATCGAAATTTTTGTTTCAAAAAATGTTAACGATCTCCTAAATCCTCCAAGCCCTGATATTAGTCCATGTGGCCCCCTTTTCCAATAAAATTTTTTATTTAATCCAATAAATTTAATTCCAATGAAATTTGAATCAGAAATTATCAAACTCTTCGTTTCAAAAAATGTTGATGACCTTTTTCACAAAACATTATCAAAATTTTTAATCAAAAATTAAAATTTTGAATTTTTACAAAAAATTTTTAACAAAATTGAAAAAATGCTTTTAAAAAAAAATGTTTTTTTAAAATAAAATTTTAAATGTTTTTTTTAATAAAATTTAAATAAATTTTTTCAATAATAAAAAATCGAAATTTTCGTTTCAAAAAATTTTAATGTTGCCCCTAAATCCTCCAAGCTCTAATATTAGTTCACGTGGCCCCCCCTTTTTTCAATAAAATTTTATCAAAAATCATCAAAATCAAAAAAATTTGAGTCTGGGTCAAATCCCCGAAAAATTCCGGGGTTTTAAACCCGGAAAAAAATAATTATTTTATTTATTTAAAAATTAAATTAATATTTGAAATGCGGAAATCAGATCCCCGAAAATCAAATCCCCGAAATAATTTTTCGGGGATTTGACCTGGCCCCAAAAATTTTCCCTTTTTTCTTAAAATTAGTCAAAAATTTACAATCTTTTCTAAAAAGTTTTATTGTAAATTTCATTGATAATTTTTACAATTTTTAAGGACCAGCAAGGATTTTTGATAAAATTTTATTGAAAAATTTGTCTAAAATTTTTGAAATATTCGTTTATTTTTTAAGTTCGGTGTCCAAAACACAAAGACTACCGGACAACCGGACACGACAAAACCATCATGGTGCGCCCTAAGACGTAGTCCTACGTCAATAAAACCAAGATGAGATTCTTTAAATTCTGCATCTGTTTCTGCATGTGCATCTGCATCCTTGCCTGAAACAAAATATACCTAACGCCAATCCTTGCACCGATTTGATATCATCCATACCTACAACACGCGAAAAATCGTTCCTTTTTGCTAAAAAAAAAAATTTCGTTTCACAAAAAAAACATCTATTAGATGCCGTATACTCGAAAACCCCTGAATTAACATAAACTTTTAAAGTAACGAAACTCTTTTTCTTTAACGACATTTCACGAAATAAAATTCACCTCAAGATCACCCTGTTTACTAACGCATTCCATTTCAGCCATAAAAAAAAAAGGAAATTTACCCTAACATCTACAGCATCTCCGCATAACCTCGGTCCTTTGATAGATAAAACGGCATGATTCCCTCTTGGGTCCCAAACCTAAGAGAAGAGGATATAAGGTTAACGTTAAAGGATCTCCCAATGGGAAAACTGTTAAAGATTATATAGAAAAAATTGTTGCCTGGTAACTTAATCTGATAGAGTCGATAAAGACATGTGCGAATCACCTTAACCGTGTTGTCCCAACCTCCCGTAACAAGAATATTTGGGTTGGACGGGTGAAACCTGACTGCGAATATCCTCATTTTATGATAAAAATCCTCGATATCTGACCTTGTAAATGGCTCGATTGCGGGCCTTTCATAAACTTTGATAATCTAAAAGATTAAAGAGACATTAAAAGCGGAGCGGAATGGGGTTAACCGATTTTTCTTACAAACTTTTAATGTTTCGGGATCGTAAAGATATAATTTCCCATTTTGGCCCCCGGTAGCTAGGAAGAATCCGCCCGGGCTTAAATCTAAGTTAGAAATTTCATTATTCTCCTCTGTAACAATTTTTTTTCAATTAGGGGTTCGTCCTTTCTCTTTCTCTCTCTATGTTATTTTTTGATCTAAAAATAATCTACCTACGGCTAACGAGATCAACGAATCCTTCCGATAAAATGTCGTAAAGGTAAATAATCCCAGCCTGACCGGCAGCATAAATTTTCGAGTTTTGTACGGGATGAAGACGCAATGTGTTAATTCCGAGTGCATCGCTTTCTTTCAGAACTGAGATCACTGAGCCGGTATCCGCTTTTCGTATCTAAAAAAAAAAACGAAACGGCTTATGAATTGAAAAAATATAAATGTTGTAGACTTTTAGTATAATCAGTCATTTAGTAAAATGCCTAGGCATATAGTAAAACCCTGGGTAAACAGTAAAATAGTTTTAAAATGTGATCATTTTATTAAATGCCTAAAAATTTCTTAAAACGCAAACGCCGGTCATTTAATAAAACGCCCGACACTTTTTTTTCATTTTATAAAATGACTGGTTTGGTTATTAAAAATCAGGCGAATAGTGAAATGATAAAATGGAAAAAGAAGAGTAAAAAAGCATTATTAATAATGCTTAACAATTCATTTTAATTTAATAGTATAAAAATGACTTAATTTTAATAATAACTCATTTTTAATTAATTGTTAATGACTTAAATCTTTTAAAACTTACAAAACTTTAATTAATTTTTTTAGGCGTCCATTTAAAGGGGCAGTAATTTATTAGTAGTAGGGCAGTACTTTTTCATAAAATGGCAGTTTTTTTAATACATTGGCAGTAAATTTATTAATATGGCAGTTTTTTTATTGGCAGTACAATTTTGGGCAGTAGAAAAATTATTTTCGCAGTAAATTAAATAATTTGGCATTAAAAAATATTTTGGCAGTATAATGAATAATTTGTCTGCATTATTTGCCATTTAAAAAAAAAAATGTTAACATAAATAAACAAAATATATCTTTGATATGTATTTTTCAGTTTTTAAAGTGATCAAAATTATGCCTGTTCCAGCGAGTAAATAATTTTTGTTCGGCAGGTGGGTAATGTCCTGCGTTCTTTAAGCAATATTTAAACAAATAAAATAAAAACATAAAAAAATTAGTTTCATAAAAAAATACTGCTCTTTGATTATTAATTACTGCCTCTCTGCATCTTCTTTAAAATATAAAAATTTACGGTTGAGGTAAAGATGTTAAGGCAAAATTATATATGATTTATATATAAAATATATATAATTTATATACACGGCGGAACAATTTTTATGGCGGTGTTTCCTACGTTTACCTTAATAAAATCACACATCAAAAACTGTTCCACCGTGTATATTTTATACATTTTTCATATATAATTTCGCCCCAACATCTTTACCTCTGCCAAATTTACTGCCCCCGAAAAAAAATAATCCACTGCCAATTAATTTAAAAAACTGCCCCAGTAGTAATACACAGTAGTAATACTGCTAATTTTATGGGGGAAAAAATGCCCTATCCATATTTTTTTACGGTCCCGTTTATACATATAGTCGCCATTTCTTTAAAGGATCTCAATCTACTTTTGGACCACTAATAATTATTACCACCTTTTAGCAGAATAATTTTTTGCAGCTTGAATAATTTTTTTAGCTGTTCTTTTGAGCTCTGGACGGTTTTTTCATTTTTAATATGGTGGTCTAGGTTCCAAAAGTAGATTGAAATTCCTTAAAAAAAATGATTAAATTTTCGTAAGTTTTAAAAGATTATATGATTAACAATTAGTTAATATTGCTCTTTTACTCTTTTTTTTCCATTGTATCATTTCATTATTTGTTTGATTTTTAATAACCAGATCAGTCATTTTATGAAATTAAAAAAAAGTGTCGGGCGTTTTATTAAATGATTGGCGTTTTAAGAAATGACTAGGCATTCAATAAAATGATCACATTTTTTAAACAATTTAACTTTTTGCCCAGGCTTTCACTATGTGCCTAGGCATTTTACTAAATGACTGATTATACTAAAAGCCATAACGACATAAATATTAAAAAACAAAAAAAAAAATGCTGCAGATTTTGAAATTCCTCGTGAGTTTCCCGCTTTCAGTTATTTCGCTGTAATCACCTGCACCAATCCGTTCCTAAAACCAGCTGCAAAATTTTCCCCTTCCGGTAAAAATCTCAAGCAACCTAGCCCATGATACGACCCGGGAAGCCTGATCTCTGCTAAAACTCTAGCCTCGTTTTTGAACAGGATATCCGAATGATTCAATCTCTCTAATTTCATCCATTTTTCCTTTCTCTGCCTTTCTACCATAGACGGTCCGCGATCCCCGAAAAAAGAACGTTTCCGGTCATCTTCCTCCCCAACCGGCCTGTAACGTTTCGTAACCGGTACGCTCGTCGGTTTTCTCCCCGTCACCGTGGCCCATTTCAATTTTAAAATCGCCCTCTTCCTCTCCTCTTTCAATTGCTCCATATTTAACGTTTCTTCAGATTCCGATTCGCTTGGAGCAGATATAAAAGGAGGAGAATGCATGCGTTGAGAGCGTTCCTCCTTTTTGCCATAATTCTTTTCATTGCCTTCCATCGTTTTTTCATTTTTAGCATTTTCATTTTCATCATTTTCCTTCTCTGACGACGTTGGAGCTTTTTTAATTTTTTCAATTTTATTTTTAGGAGCGCTATCCATAGTAATTCGCTCGTTTGGAACACCATCAATTTAATTTTTTTTTTAAATATGATTTTCCTACAATAAAAAATGGGAATATTTAAAAAAAACTAGATATGTTGTATAAAATAATGTAAATAAAAAAAATGGCAGATATAAATGTTTAGGAATGTAAATTTCAAAACAAAACAAAAAAAAAATGAGAAGAATGAAAGAATGTATTTTTCTTAAATGATACCGTAGACAAGCAATTTGAGAACTCATAGAGAAGCGATCCTCCTACGTATCTGTTTGCAGATTGTTAACAGAATTCTTTACAGAAAAAAAAAGCGATTCATTCCTTTCTCTTACCCTTTATATTGAAGATTGCTAAATGGACTGGAAATCTACTGCCTTTGATAGCTTTCTTATGAACATTTGACATCCTGACAAAGAGCTTTCACTCGGCGATTGCATTTCCACAAATCTTTAACGAATCCTTAAAAGCTTTTTGGCTTGTAGGCTGGTGGCCATTCTTCATCCTACAAAAAAAAAAAAAAAAAAAAAAAAAAGTAGGTGTCAAATATAAAAAATCTTCGCATTTTCAATTTAAAAATAATTTATTTCGACAAAATTATAAAAAAAAAAAAAACAGATGCCAATAAGACTTTCCAATCTTTTTTTTCTTTTTTGGTTCATCTGCCAATAAATTTTTTATTATCTATAGTCGGAAAATGAAATTTTCCGCCCGCTTCAATTATAAAAAAAAAAGAAGCTTTTAAATTCGCGATGAAAAGTACTTTATAAATCAGATTAGGAATTGACTTGCAGGTCTCGACTAGTTATGGTCCGCGTAGATCTGCAGTCGCACGCCGATGGCTGTGCAGTATGCTTTAATACACTACCGTAACAAGGGGCTACTTTTTACTCCAGGGGGTTACTTTTGACATTTTTATTTTTTTAAAAATACCTGAAAACGGCTAGGAATTTTTTCAAAAATTAAACTTATTCTAAATTATAGATTATTTTCGAGTGTTGTGTTCAAGTCTAGTTGCCTAAACTTGTTTTATAATGAAAATAATAAGTTTTTACAGGAAAAAAAAAAATTATGAAATCACGCAACCTAAAATACTAAGATGCATTCTGCTGCATCCCCCGGTCAAATTGAAATTAAATTATGCTTTTCGCAATTGCTCTATATAGTCCCTTAAACAATCATCCTAATTTCACTCAAAATTAAACTATTAGAAGCCAAAAAAAAAAAAAAAAAAAAAATTACGATCAATGGGGTTACTTTTTACAGATATTTCAATGGCGATGTTCTATGGGTGCTAAATCCACAACGAATTGACAAAGTTTCCAAGGTTTTGATAACGTTTCTACTACGTTCACTCATTTTTTTAAATAAACAGCGATAGTCATTAATAGAACATTTAAAAAGGTACAAATCGTTTTATTAAGACATTTTCCGTTTTCAGTAGCTAATAATTCGTCATATCCTCTTTAATTATTAAAGATATTCAGTATAAACATGATAAACATGATTATCAAAGATATTCAAATATTGAGTGTAAACATGATTGCAAAAAGTAACCCCATTTTTGTTAGAACGACACCTTTTGGAAAAAGTAACCCCATTAAAGATATCCAGACATAAACATGATTGCAAAAAGTAACCCCATTTTACTTAGAACGACGCCTTTCGGAAACAGTAGCCCCATTTTACTTAGAACGACACCTTTCGGAAAAAGTATCCGCATTAAAGATATCCAGGCATAAACATGATTATAAAAAGTAACCCCATTTTTGTTAGAACGACACATTTTGGAAAAAGTAACCCCATTAAAGATATCCAGGCATAAACATGATTGCAAAAAGTAACCCCATTTTACTTAGAACTACGCCTTTCAGAAACAGTAACCCCATTTTACTTAGAACGACACCTTTCGGAAAAAGTAACCTCATTTTTGTTAGAACGACACCTTTCGGAAAATTGAGTTTTTATTCGTGTTAGAATCAGCATAGATGGTGTCGTATGAACAGATAGCTAAAGGACCACTCTTGATGTTTGTATAAACAGATTTTAATTTGCTTTTAAATTTTATATCTGTTTCGTGGAAAACTCACCAAAAAGTGTAAAAAGTAACCCCATGCTACGATATTTTGAAAATCCTATTTTTATCTTTCAAGAGACGATTCTACAGCATAGTAGTTATCAAAACCACCCCATATTTTTTTTTCCTTTCATTCTCCAATACCCTCCGAAAACAAAAACCAAGCAGAACCCTAAACAAATTGATTGTTGTGCAAAATAAAATGGCGTAATATTTTTATTTTTATAAGAAATCAATTTTACAAATTTCGAGAATTTAAAAACATAAAATTAGCTTTTACATTCAATTTTTTAAAAACTTTTACATGAATCCTTCGATTGTAAAGAGAACGACGAATATAAAAATCGGCCGAAACTCGCTTTAATCATAATATTTTAAGAACTAGAAGGTTGGTATTCGTTTGTTTATTATTTACATTTTGTCCTTCAAAAAAAAGAGTTGTCAACAAAATTTTATACAATTCGAAATTTTCAGTTAACGTCAAATAATTAATTTGTTTGCACTACCCGAACGTCTTCCAAAGACTTTTTGGGTAATTTCGGAAATTGATGAGGTAAGCAGGGTGATTTCTTCGAAAACAAAACGCACTTTCTTCGGGGAAAAAAACAAATTGGGTTTTGTATTTCTTTCAGAAGAACCCCTTGGACCATAAAAAAGAATTCGTACTCACGCTGTGATTGCCCGTTTTGCTTAAATAATAACGCATTTAAACGTGAATTAATCAGAAGAAATGATTCGGATCTTCGTAAAGTGAAATCTTATGAGCCTTTCAATAAGTGTAAGTGAAATCATCTCAACGTCAATTTTGTTTTCCCGTTTTCCATATTAAACACAAGCAGGAAATTTTCTCGTTTGACGAAAATATGTCAAAAAAATCCATTCGAAAATTACGTTTTTTTTTTTTTTTTTTTTTTTTTTTTTTTCTTCTTCTCTTCCTGACATTAGATGAAATAAGTTTTTGACAGATTAATATTCTGCCACGTTTGCGCTGAAAGCATCTGCATACGCTTTTTTTTTTGTTGCCGCACTTTAAGATTTTCAAACTTTATTTCCGTATCTCGTTTTAAAGTTTCAGACTCGCATGTGAAAGAAGAGTCCCTGCCAAAATCCCAGAAAACGATAAGAGTGCTTTATCAAAATAATTTAGGTATCAATCAAAATATTCCAAATTCACGTTCTCAAGAATCAGTAAATTTCAAAACGCAGAATACAAAATCTTTCGGAATCCGGCGAAAATGCCACGATTCTAACCGCAGTCGGATGCCCTGGAGTATGGCAAACAGGTAAACAAGCGGAAAGTCGGAAATGAATTGGTCACAAAGACTAATTTATTAATAAATTTATGTATTTGGTCGGTCGGTTTTTTTTTTTTTTTTTTTTAATAAATTGGAGATCAGTCATTTATATCGTCGGTCAGTAAATAATACTCAGTGATTCTTCTTGGAAAGCCAAAGAACCTGACATCTGGGCCCACATTAATCTTTTAAAAACCGCTGACTCAAACATGAAATATTTTAAAAAATTCATGATTTTGTAATTATTGACTCCAACGGGCCCGTAGCCAGAACGAAGAGCCGTAGGGGGGCAGTTGGGTTTGTTAAGGGGGGCAATAGGCCTTCATTCCCTATACCTGTCATGTTTAGCGAATTTACTCCTACGGGCCCGGACTCCAATAACCTGAAACTTGACCTACTTTTGAATTTCGGGCCGCTGCTTCCGAATCTGAAGTCAGGAGCTGGAAAAAATTAAGATCCAAAATGGCAGAGCAATTTTATTGTTAAAAATTTTACTTTGGCGCCATATTGGTTTTTCTTTTTCGTTTTCCTTTTTGCATCCTCCTGACATCAAATTTGAAATCTAAGGCATCAAAAACACATTGTCTTTTTCCTGGTTTTTTAAACAAAAGAAAAATCTATGCAATATTTTGTATTACATGAGGGATGGGGCTTGCCTATGTTCTGAATTTACAGGCGCTCAATTTTGGTTTTAACGTATAAGACAAGTATCAATGGGGAATAGAGGATAGTTTTTTGCTCAAAATGATTCAAAAATAAAAATTAGAAGAAATATTTTCCGAATTTTCCAGTATTTTTCAAAAATTCGGACCCTGAAAGGCTGTCACTTAGCATGTCAAAATTATCAAGAAATCGGTACACCCAGAAAAAGGAATATGCCTCGTTCGCAATACAAGCGATATTGCTTAGCGACAAAACAAGTATGCTTTGCCGCAAAGCAACATGGCTCGACTTGTCGACATTATGCATTGCGGCAAAGCAATCACGAGTTTTTGCACAAAACATTTATTCTGCTTAGACCTAAGTTATGCAAAAATGCTTTGTAGCAAAGCATTTTTGCTTAGACCCAAAGCAGCATTTTTCTGGGTGTAGCCAATCCGAAGAGTCAGGGGGTTAAAGTTTTTAAAACGGGGAGCAGAATGACTTTTGCAACACGGGAAATTCAAAAGGACTGAGCCCTTCCCCCCCCCCCATTTCAGGCCATTCTAGATCCCCTCCCCATTTGTAAGCTAAAGTAAGTTTTTCGAAAACCCCCACCCTTTTTATTAAACAGGATTTCAGTCCCTAAACCCCCCACCCCCTCCAAATCGATTATTTTTTATACGATTTATTTCCAAATCGATTATGCGTAAAATATTACCAGTCCCTCTTAGGGAGCGTTCAAATTTTACGTAAGACCGGAAGGGGGGAAGGGGGTGCGAGAAATTCTTACGATTTCTTGCATGGGGGATACTAGGGGGGTCCGGAAAATCTTACTAAGAATTTTTATAATTATATTATTCAAAAAAATTCAAATTTAATATAAAAATGGAAACCTTTTCATTTTTTACCTTCTCTAAAAAAAAAAAAAAAAAAAAAAAAAAAAAAAAAAAAAACATACCCTCTATTTCTAAAAAAAAAGTTTCTGTTAAAAACTTAATAAATTTTTTTTTTTTTTTTTTTAAATTCAGTAAGACATTGTTAAAATTGGCGGTAAAAAAACGGGGGGTCTGCTAAAATCTTACGTAAGCTAAAGGGAAGGGCAAAGAAATCTTACTAAATCTTACGACAGCGGGGGAGGGGGTCGGAAAACCCGAAAAAAGTCTTACGTAATACCTGAACGCCCCCTTATTCCCCTTAACTTGCTTACATAACATGGGCGCCCCCTGACACCAACTTACTGACTGATCATTTAACCATTTTTCTCGGAATTTATGTGCTAACAACTCTAATGCTAGTCGACTGATCACATAGTATTTTACTAATTACTAAAATAAATGGTGACCCGCATCGTATAAAAAAAGTTCAAAAAAAAAATTAAAATACTCAGCTAAACAGACGGGTAAAGAAAAAAAAAATCATCTACTAAATCATCTCCTATATTCCTTGTTTTTTTTAAGTCATCAACGGAATCCCGAGGATTTTAATATTGAAAATACAGGTTTTTTAGAAGGAGAAAATCAAGAAGCTTACGATAACCGAGTTTTCCCTTTTCAGTCTACTCCGAGCGGTAATTTAAAAGTTGGCCCACAACAGGTGAGTTTCACGGCTAATTAATTAATTAACTAATTAAATTCGCCCATCAACCTTCACGCCTCGACTTTTTCTTTTTTATCCTCCTCTTATTCGATTTTAGACCTTTTAAAACTTTTTTTTTAAAAAAGATTTCTTTCTTTGTTTTATCGGCCACAGGTTGTATTCCAATCGAAAAAAGTAAGTATTTTAGTTGCCGATCCGGAACATACGAGAGTTAATATTCAAGCGAAATTATCAAAGCAACAGCTAGAAGAATTAGCATCAGAAAGTCCTCAATCGAGTTTTCATATAAAACCTTTAGAAAAAATGGAATCGGAAGAATCTAGAAACGCCAAAAAAAGTCAGCTTCTCAGTGCCATGGCTCTTATGGGAAATGAAGCAAGGAGCAAAACCTTGAATCAAATGATGGTAAATGATTCGATTTTTTTATTTTTTTGTTTGCTTTTTTTTAATGGGTTAATTTTTTTTGAACGATGAAAAACGTTAGCCCCCAGGCATGCCTCCGATGCAACCACCTCCCCATGGATCCCAATCATCCAAATTCAAGAGCCACGATGATGGGTTATTTACGCCGAATGATTTAACTAATGATAGAGATGATGTGAGGTCAGTTGATTCGGACGATACCCCGAAACCGGAGCTTCATTTAGTGAAGTAAGTATCAGAATCTAAGTCAGAGTTTTCTTAAAATCTGCAGGGCAAAAAAATGATTTGAGAAAAGCGGAAAGGTGAGTGCTTGAAATCGTTCATGAGCGGAGTTACGAATGACTTTTCCTTACATCTTTGTTTTCCTTTATGGAATATTGGCAAGATAACTCCACCACGATATATTTGTTAGATCCATAGACTTCCTTTAAAAAATCTCAAATAATTTTTCTCTTCCAAGAATTCCTGAGTTGCAATATTACTTTTAAGTATTTCTATCCAATTTTTTCTTCACCAAATTTTTCTTTGCAAATCTTTTTCAATTACATCCTAGTCTCTTTTTCTCTTACCCCTTCTCGGAAGACCATGAGAATATTACGCAGCAAAATTTTGGCCACTTTTAATCCCCTCCGGCTCTTTTTAAACAAGTTTGAACTTGTTATGTGCAAGTTTGAACTTGTCGTGTGCAAGTTCGAACTTACGTGTCAGCTTAAACTTGTAATATGCAAGTTTAAACAAGTTAGGTAGTCCAAACAAGTTAGCTTACCTAGTCTTAGCTTATATAGAAAATTGATGACCCCTCAGACCCCTCACCTTAACGTGCAGACAAGTTCGAACTTGCACATAACAAGTTCCAACTTGCACACGACAAGTTCAGACTTGCACATAACAAGTTCCAACTTGCACACGACAAGTTCAGACTTGCACATAACAAATTCCAACTTGCACACGACAAGTTCAGACTTGCACATAGCAAGTTCCAACTTGTACTTGACAAGTTCAGACTTGCACATAACAAGTTCTAACTTGTACTTGACAAGCTCAGACCTGCACATAACAAGTTCCAACTTGCACACAAGTTCAGACTTGCACATAACAAATTTAAACTTGTTTAAAAAGGTCCGAAGGGGGTTAAAAGTGATCAAAATTTTCCTGACGTAATATTCTCATGGTCCTCAAGGAAGGGGTAAGCGAAAAAGGGACAAGGATATAATTAAAAAGAATATTTGAATGGTCCCTTGTATGTCCAATAATTGTCATTTTCAATCGAATGTTTTCTAGAGCCAGCAGGTAGCTTCCCTTTTTGAGATTTGTCCTTAACTATCGCAACTAATTTCTCTGAAATATTGGACGTGTCGTTGCCTCCAGGACATGATACTTAACCAGACGAAACACTAGTAGGTAGTTATTGGGGCAATTACTGAGCCAGTGAAGTAAGTCTTCAAATTTTCTTCCTGCCTTAGCTACCTACCCCTAGCTAACTTGCCTACACATTTTTGTCCTTGTGAATGTGTTTTCATCGGCCCATATGGTTGTTAAGCCTTTCTATTTCTATTGTTTTCTCTAGTACCTTTCCGTACTACTTTCTGCCTGTATCCTTTTGTTTGCCTTCCAACCGAGTAAAAACCCCACTAAATACACCTATTCCTTCTAAAGATTTTCCTTTCCCTTCGTACTCTCGACAGCCGCCCTTTTACCCTCATTTCCCCGAATATGATCTGCGCTTTTCTTCGTTCCTTTTAACCATCCTTTTGTTCTCTTCACCCACTTCCAGCACTTATTCTTTTCCTGCGATCTATCTTCCGTCTTTAACTCCTCTTATTTATCTTAAAAAGAAAAAGTAACCCCATAAAAAACCGCCGAGTATAAAAAACTTCCTTAACACAAAGCTATCTTCACTTTTTCCTTTACTCGACAGGCTATCATTACAGCAATATTTTCCAGCTGGGAAAATAAAAATTCTCTCCTCCGAGAAACGGAAAATCACCAATCTCAAAAACGTTCAGTAATTAAGGCAAAAAAAAAAAATCCCTTTTTATTTTTTCTTCAATTTTTTCAACTTCCCAAAGCCATGACTTATTACTTTCTTTTTTCTTTATGGATCGCCTTTCTTTTTTCTGCTTTCTCGTATTTCCTTTATTCAGGGTTCCTTTTTTATTCCCTTATTTAAAAAAAATATATATATTTGAAATGCAAAATATCTTTTTATTTGAAATTCCCAGGCAGGCTCAACTCTTGTATTTTTCTCCCTTTTCTTTTCTTATAGGTTAGGATTTACTGCATCTGGCCCGATCGATTGGAGTCAAATAAAACTTCCGCAAAAAACAAATTTATACAAGCACATGCATTACAGAATCACCAATTACATTAATCCGGATTGTATGGTACAGATAGAAGATGTCCAGTTTAACTGTCATTTATTAGTCCTCCAGTGTTATTCCGTTTATTTTAACGAGAAAACTTCTCGGGACGTTGTTAAATTGCCAGCTGATAGCGTCACTCCGAAAGCATTTGAATTAATTTACGAATGGATGACATATGTTCACGGGGACAGTTACACAATTTTAAAACGTGATAATATATTAGAAGTATTTTCAGCAGCTCAGTATTTAGGGATCAAAGGTCAGAATTTCACTGTTTCACAAATGGGTGGATAGATACAAAAATCTTTTTTTTTTAGGAGAAGGTTCAGGCAAAAGCAAAACTCAACCCACAGAATGGGTCCAGTGAATGTCGTCTGCTACGGCGGTTTAAATTACGTCGGTCAATTAATACGGCAGCTTTGATTACTTTTACCCCAACAATGTGACCGCTGTAGAGATATTTGTAACCTATTTGCGAGATACATTTATTTCTTAAATTTTACACCCAAAAAAATGAATATACCTCGTTCGCAATACAAGCGATGTTGCTTAGCGACAAGACTTGTTACAGCTTGCAGCAAAGCCTATTTGCTAGACTTGACGTCATTTTGTCTAAAACTCGATTTAAAGGGGGAAAAAATCAAATTTTAGGTATCTAACGAACTCCTTTGACTTCTTCTTGTATTTTTGGCACAAGTTTTAACTTGTTCCAAGCAAACAAAAACCAAGAAAAAAAAAATCAAAGTTTTTCGACCGCAATGTTTTTTGAAATTATTTTCCCGTCGCCCATACATTTCAGACAAGTTGAAACTTGCAATAAAAATAGCAGGATATACCAGAGGAGTTCGTTCGATACCTAAAATTTGGATTTTATCATCGTAAATCTAGTATTAGAGAAAACAGCCATTCCTTCCGGCATCCGTGAAGCCTCCTCTTAATGACCCCTCACTCCATTTATCTATTGTCAAGTTTTAACTTGTTTTAATCAATCCCAAAGATGCACAAATCCAAAGAAAACTTAGTTCAAAACGTTTGGAATTTGTAACCCGGTTCTCAGTTCGTTTGTTTTAAACAGGTTGTAACTTGCATATAAAAAATGCAAAGTAAAAAAAGTGCTAAGTAAAGTGCTTTTGAAATAAACAAACATTTTTACCACTCAGTCATATTTTAGGCAAGTTTCAACAAGTTTGATCAAGTTAGGACAGGTTTTATCAAGTTTGGACAAGTTATTTTTCGGGGCATTCCTCGAATCTACTAAGCGCCTTACAATATATAAATTTTCAATACATCGGAAGCTAAATCCATCTAATCGGATTCTCCAATTGAAATTTCCTACATCAGAAAGGATTTTCAAAATAGCTCCAAAACTTTTAACATCTATATCGACCATGCCTTTCCTCGCAAATTTTCATTCAAACTTAAAAAAAAATGATTTTTGTCTCTTTTCCAATTCTTGTCCACTCCCCACTGTAAAGAAAAAAAATATGTCTTCAAATTATTTTAACGATGCTTTTCCTTTTTTTTTTTTTTAAATAGAATTAGAAGAGCAATGTTGGGCGTTCGTCGACTGCGAGGAACTTTTTTCAGAAGATACAGCCTTTTTGTTGTATTTAGAAGCGAAAAAAGCCGGTAATACGGCAGTAATGGAGTTAATGATCCCTCGTATTACGAAATTTTTCTTAACGCTCGTTAGTTCCAAAGACTTCCTCGATTTGAAACTTGATGAAGTTTACGTGCTATTGTCATCCAACTACATAGCCGTCCACAGGCAAGCTTGAGATAATATTTTTCACAAACAAAAGCCTGAGAAGAACAAGAGCGTTTTCATTATACGATTTTCACCAAATTTTTCAGCGAGATCGAAGTATTTATGTCTGCGGTGAGATGGTTATGGCACGATTGGAAAGCTAGGAAAGAATGCCTTGAACAAGTCATGTCTTGCGTGAGGTTCGGCCTTATAGCTCCATGGCAATTAGTGGATATTCGCAGGAATCCTGAAAATCCGGAATTTCTGGAAATCACTTCCCATCCAGCCGTCCAGCAAATGATCGATAACGGATTAGCGTAGGTTTACAGCAAAATGATTTTATTTAAAAAAAATTAAATAAAAAAAATTTCTAAATGTTGTTTACTCACTTAATGGATCGTGATCTTTTCAGCTTTGCTATTATAAAATACTGGTACGGAAATCAAACAACAGATTACTACCATTGGATAGACTTGCTAGGACTGCCAGAACCCCCGAGTAGAAATTGGGCTGGGGAGAAAAGGTAAAATTTATACATATTTAAGGTGGCTCATTTTCAAGGTCAATTTTTTACGTTTCGTTCCCTGGGCAAAAAATCATTCAATTATATATAAAAAGAAGCCTGGATTTTTTTAGCTTGAAAAAAAATTTTTTGGCCCAGGGGTTTGAAATTTTTAGGGCTGAAATGGTACTTAATTTGGACGAATTTCAAAAATTCGCCCAATTAACATCTTTTAATATAAAAAATTGTCCTTTATAGGGTATATTAGGTACGTACTGAGTTTCCTAAAAAAAAATATTCGGTTCGAAAATATTGACCTGTTGGCCGTCCAGACAGGGTTATAGTAGAAAAACGGGGATGGCTGTACTAGGGTAAGGGCAGAAAATTTTGAATATTTGAAAATAGCCAAAATGTGCCCAAAATATGTAGAAATAATGCCCCAAATGTAATTTCGATGCCAAACTTTTTTTACCCTATGTTAACCCTATTTTTCCTTATTTTCGGCTCTTTTTTTTCTAAAAAATTGAATTTTTAAAGCCAAAAAGTGAATTTTCAACGCATTTGAGTACTAGGGTGTTTCATTTAAAAAAAATTTTGAAATGTTGGGTCAGGACACTCTGATTAATATGGATTTTTTGTGTTTCGAATCAATTTCCAAAATTTTTTACGGTCGGAAAATTCTACCTGTAATTTTTTTGAAATTTCAAATTTTTTCCGGCCGTAAAAAAATTTCGGAAATTGATTCGAAACACAAATAATCCTTATTAATCAGAGTGTCCTGACTAAAAAATTTCATTGAACATGACCTCTAAATCGAACTGGTTCTTGCCATTATTTGGCAAAAAAGTTGATTTTTGCCCCAAAAAACCAAATTTACACTTATGCCTCTACTCAGGGGTTGATCGGAAAAAATCGTTGTTGGTAAAATTCGTGTTCTACGGGCATTTTTGCATAAGTATGAGTGATACCAATAAAATAAAAAAGGGCTCCAAAATGGAGATTAAGTCGAATTTCAGTCGGAAAAATCAGGTATAAGCTCGATAAAAACGATAATGACGTCACAGGGGTTAATCGGAAAAATTCGGGATAGTGAAATTCGTGTTCTACGGTCTCAAAAACATAAGAAAACATTTTTTCAAAATATTTAGTAGCCCCTTAAAAGTGGATAAAAAAAAATGGAGTTTAAAAGACCTTAATTGGCCAATTTTTTAAAAAGCTTTTTTTAAAGCTTGGGGGGCCACTAAGCGGTTCAAAAAAAATTTGAAAAAAAATTTTTTTGTGGTTTGACACCTGAAGGAAGCAGATTTTCAACATGTCCCCCAACATTGCCAAAATTTTTTAAAATGAAACACCCTAGTAAGTACCCAAATTAAGAAAACTGGATAAGTTCCAAAATTTTAAATTTTAAATTTTGGGGAATTTTCAATTTTTTTAAAAATTGATTGAAAATCAATTTATTAATATAAAAAACTGAGTCAAAATTTTAAAAAAAAAATTATACTGGGATATGGCAGCATATCCCTACGTAGGACTACGTCTATGGGGTACTGTTTTAATGTTACTCTCCTAAATTTTATCTCAATAAAATAATGAAAAATAATGAAAAATTTAAAAGATTAAATTGAATTTTTTTTATATCAAAAAGATAACCCATAATTTCCTTTAATTAGAAAAATTAACGGATAATTCAGAAAAATTAATGATGAATTACAGAAAAATTCACGAAAATTAACAAAAACTTTCTAAAAATTTGTCTCGGTGTTATTTCGGCCATAACTTTTGATCTTTTTTTATCATTTTAAATAATATAATTTAATACCATAAGATAAATAATCACATAATTTTCGAATTAATTTGACGAAAATTAACGAAAACTTTCTAAAAATGTACGAAAATTTTAAAAAATTAACGGATCGTTTAAAAAATTAATGATGAATTTAAAAAAAACATCACGAAAATTTTTAAATCTTTTTAATTTTTCATTATTTTTCGTTAAGTTTCTGTTAATTTTTTTAACTAACAAAAATTCGAAATATTAACGAAATAAAAGTGCTCTTTTAGGTGCGAACCAACAAACTAACAAACGAACGAACAGAAATCTCCAGGTTACAGGGTATGACGTAGTCCTACGTCAAAATTTAAAATTTAATGTTAAATGTCCATAAGAAAAGCCTATTTTATGATGACGAGGGGAGGAAAAAAACGTTCAAAAAAATGATGACGTCATATTTGAATGGCCGGCGAAACCGGCAAATCAGGGACAAAACAACGATTTTTGACTTGGGGGGGGGGTGGGTAATGCCTCCTGCCCATCCCCCACTTCACGTTGTTACACCCCTGGCTGCGAAAGAGCCATAATACACTTTAACAGTCAAGCATAGCTTCATTTTATAACAAAAAACATGTTGATGCAATACCCCATCTATCATCCTTATCATTCGAAAATCCCCCAAACGCATTTAACGATTTTTTTTTATTCTTTAAATATTTCAGAATTACGTCACCTATCGAGAATTTCTTCATGATTTAGATCATTACAGAAAGGAATTATTTTACGAGAAAGAGAGGCTCCGATCCAAACAACTTGCAAAAGCAAAAAAAGGAAGCGAGCAATCCGGGTTGACTACAAGCCCCAGAGATATTATACAACAACCAGAAAGGAGAAGTTCGCCTAGAAAACATACATCCTCGTCTGCTAAAAATTCTAAAAACGATGGCATGGTACCTGAGACTGTGAGGAATGAAATTGTGAGTGATAAATAACGGATTTAACCTAAATCAAAATTGTGCGAGTTAATAATGCAATACGCCATATTGTTTTTTTTTCTTTTAAAATTTTTTTTTTCTTTTTTATATTTGCGTATTTTTATAAGGATAAATTTTTATTTTTTTTATTTTATAATATTTATAATTATAAATTCACTACGTGTAAACCGTATAGAAATAGTTTGTACGTGACTCCGACAAAATTCAGGAATTAAAGTTCGTTTTCATCATAAATTAACCTTTAAAATCCTCCTGCGAACAGACCCTCAAATGCAAATAAAACATTTAAGACAATCATCGTTAAGGTAAATTGAAAGCAGCATAATTTAAACTGCTTACTAGATTTCCTCAATTACTGTTGTCAAAATTCCCTGAATCAAATCCAGAATTTCCATTTAAAATTTTCAAGGTAAAAATACAAAATTTTCCTTTGCTCCATTCTTTTGAGGATAAAGAAATCAAAAACCAAATTAATGCTTTTCAATTTTTTTTTTTAAATTCAGGAGTGAAAAATTCCCCAGACAATAAATAAAATTTGTCACAGGTAAGAACACTGTATGGTAAGTGCATGGTAAGTGTTACTAAAGAAAAAATTTCACGGTGCACTTACCATGCATGTTTTTATCCTTTGACAATTTTCAAAATTTGCATTACAACAAAAAACACTAATTTTTTTTTTTAATTTCTTTTCAGATACAAGACTTTTTAGATTCCAAAAAAACGAGTCAAACATTCAACGTTTACCCATGCACAATAGCAGCACCTCCCTCTATGTGGAATTTAAATAACACGAGGCTCGACGTCGAAATTAAAAGTTCGCAAAATTATTATCATGATCATTATTACCATCATCATAATTACCAGCATCAAACGTCGGAAAAACCAAAGCAAAACAACCCCGGAAAATTAAACAGTTCCAGAATCCCTTTGGCTTTGAGCGTCAAAAATAGCGGAAGGAAAATAGAAGATGAAAAAGAATTTACGGATATAAATGAGAAAAAAGAAAGGGCGGCGATCATCATTCAAAGAGCTTATAAAAAGTATAAACGAAACCTATTAGACCGGAAAAATTCCTCATCTTGCGATATTCCAGATTCCTCATCTTACAGTCGGCATTCCAGTAAGAATAACAATGATCACTTTCGAGCACCTGGACGAGCAATGCTTGAAAAATTAAAACTTCACAAGTTAGTTGTTATTAGATATAAAAATTTTTGGCAGACCGAATGCAGATGATAAATTAACCAGATAAACAAAATTCAATTAAAATTAAAAAGGGCTAAAGGTAGTTTTTTAAAATCAGTAGGCCAATGAAAATTAAAATTTTCTTCTTGACAGGACACAATTTCTCTCTTCAGAATGACAAGATTTACTCAATTTCATGACTTTCACAATTTTTCAGAATGAATTCACAATAACATTCAACCAAAATTACTAGTTACCTAAGAAACTTGCCCCAAGTAAATAATAAAAGTGGTTTTATAGCAGGTCTATATAATACTAGCTTAATGTTTCGGTTCAGCTTTCATTTCCTGTTAATTTTCAGGAATAAAATTAAATGAATTTAGTTATGACTTTACTTAGAACTAAAACCAGAATAAGAGCTTTGACTGATTCCCCAACATACTTCATATTAAAAGTGCTTTAAAAATGATTTGTTAATTATTTTAGGGTTTCGTTTTTCATATACCAGGGCAAAAGTAAAAGCATAGTAAACATGAAGTAAAAAGCTTGTCCTCAGAAAAGGACCTTATAAGTATGCCATGTTTTTCTTAATCATGTTTAAAAATTTTGCCATTCAGTTTCTGAAACTTAAAATGCAGCTAAAAAATAAAAGTGAATTATTTCTTCAGAAGGTTTTATTGTTATGATAACCTTAGCAAAAAATGAAATTAATACTTACAACAAAAACGATACTTTAACCAAATTGATACTTAAAACAAACATTTTTGGTGCTGAAGGAATTCTATTCAGTGTCGAGAAGCAAGTATGGTTTATTCATCACAGACAATAATGGATGATGAAGTACTTTCGTACTTTATCATAGTAAAGGTATAAGTTTCTGAATTTAATAACCCAGTCTCAATGGATTTAATTTCAAACATAATCAAACCGGAAGAAATAAGAAAAACAAATTTACAACAGCGTTTTTAAACTTGATAAGGAAAACTGTGCCTCAGTTCCTTAATTCTAAAACGTATACCCAAAAGTGAAAAAAATAAAATAAAGCATAAAAAAATAACACCTTAGCCTTCAGTACCAGGTCCCGTTATCCAGCTTCATTTCATTATTTAGTACGCATAACGCACGACTTTTAAACCTAAAAATGAACACAAATCATTTCTTACCTGAAAATGGCATTCCTAAAATAATAAGTGATAACGAAAAACACACCGTTTAATCAAAAAATTTAATAATTCCGACACGACCATGCTTTACCAATAAGTTTTTCGCGAAACTTCAGATTAAACAGGGCTACCAACATGTTGAACCAAAAATAACCAAAATCTATATTGTCGTGTCATTAGAAATTTTGCTATTTACTTTCCGCCCATTTTCGAATTTTAAAATCGACATCATCATTACACACTTCCTTTAATTTTAGCTATCCTCGAACCAATATGTACAAGGACTACCTCAGAGAAGGAAGTTTATTTTTCGCTGACAGAGAATCTGTTGTAGTGTTTGGTGGAATTGATCCTCATAGTAAATACGGGGATGGGAGAAATACGGGAAGGAATATTTTTCGTTACAATTCCGGTAATTTCTGTACTTCATTTCGACAAAAAGAAAAAAAAATTGAATAACATGCTTTTTCCAGAAACAAATCAATGGGATCTAGTGGGGGAACTGCCACAACCAAGACATCATCATGCAGTAGCGTTTTATAAAGGCAAAATTTACCTAGCAGGAGGAACAGATCCAAGAGATGATGATGCTAAAGGGAAATCCATTGTTGTTGGCACAGTGTGGAGCTATGAACCGATAACCAGAGCATGGTACAAGGAAACAGAAATGATTACAGCAAGGAAAAATTTTGGGCTTGTAGTAATGCATGGGAAACTTCTGGCAATAGGTGGACAAGATAAGAATGGCAGGTAATATGAAAAAGTGAATTGGTTCTTTGTTCTTGATATTTACTTGCCATCAAAAACTTGCAAATGATTTGATCCCAACTGTAAATCTTTTAGAGTACTGTCATCAGTTGAAAAATATGATCCAGTAACTGGTGTCTGGGAATATATAGCTCCATTAAGCACAGGAAGGACAGGAGCTGCTGTTGGAAAATACAGGGATTCAATTTGGGTTGCAGGTGGTATGAGTAATTCTAAAAAATTATCTTCAGCAGTAGAAAGTTATGATTACAAACATAATAAGTAAGTTGCAAGAAAACGTTAATTTCTACTTATTTTCTTTCTTTGTTAATCAATTGCTCTCTTAAGAGAGTTTATTTTCTTATAACTCAATTAATTTTAGATGGAAATCCTTTTAGATGGACTGAGCAAGCTCCGCTACGATTTCCTCGCTGCTTCAGTTGTCTATTTTCCATGAATGATACCTTGTATCTGATTGGAGGTGCAGGCCGCGTTTCGGAAAAAGACAAATCAACTTCCAGCTGCAATGCCATTGATGTTTGGAATCCCCGAGAACAAGAGTGGAAATTGCATTTTGCAATGTCGATTCCACGTCACGGTCATGCTATCGCCTATTTAGGTACGCAGATTTTAATCATTGGAGGAGTGACCACAGCTTATTTACGGGCTTTGACGGATGTTGAATGTTTTTGCTGTGAGAGGAAAATATGGGTGAGGGGCTTGCCAGCCTTCCTGTTCCTCTTTCAGGACATGGCGCCATCACTCTTCCTCCAGCCTCCCTCATGTGAATTTCAATGCAATTTCAAATAAAAACAGAAACAGTAATGTGCCAAGGTTTTAGTAAAAATGTTCCTTTCCCTGAAGGAAAATAATTTCAATGGAAAAAAATAAAAAAAAAATATAATGAAACTATTTTTTTTTAATGAGGCAGTTTACTTATTTTTTTTATATACATTTTGGGATTTGCTCATACTTCAAATATGTTATTCCTAAAAGATGCAAAGTTTTCCAACTGTTTTTTTTTTCTTTTCCACAAATATTCTTACAAAAGTTTACATATTCAATTGAATAAAAAAAAAAGAATCCCTCCTGAAAATAATTTTTTTTCAGACTACTGAATAATATTAAAATAACATAATCATAATCAAAACCAATTTCAACGACTAGAATATATTTACATAATTTTACTCTGTTCCATCCAAAAACTTTGACAAAAAATCTGACGGCTTTGGATTAGCTGTGTCTTTAACCATGTACATCATACTACAGTTCTGCTTCCAACTATTAACAGTTTCTTGCAATTCAAGTTGGCCTTTGATAACTAACATGTCAATTACTCTGATATCTGTTACATGAGCATTTTTCTTGAATTCCTCTTTTATTCTCTGCCTTATTTGCTTGGTATTTAAAGGGATTATATAATCTAAAACTGAAATTTAAAAAAAGAAAATATTAGTAAGGTTGATCATTAGAAGGTTAGAAATTATTTATTTATGGTTGTTGTCAAAAATGTTCCTTAAAATTGAGTTTTACCTATAAATGGAGCTTGTCTGTACCAAGCTTTATACAAATTTATCACTCTCTTTTTTGCCTCTGAACGATCAAGAGACAAAAGAGGTTTAACTTTTCTCACAACAACCCTTGATCCAGAAGACGCCATTTTTTTTTCTTCTACATGAAAAAAAACAGTGCTGCCATTTCATCAATTACAAAAATACACGCTAGAGGCCGCGCTGCTGAATTTCAAATTCAAAATAAGCGGGAAAAAAGCAATTTGCTTGATCCATAGAAAATTTTTAATAATTCCTATCAATATTTCAATAATAATTTTGTAACATGTCGACAGTTAGACGTATTTTTTTTCTATAGTTTTTTCACGTTAACAACAGATAATGAACGCAGCCTGCAGTAGATTAGGGTTTTTCGATATGACCACTTGCTGATACGATATCCATCAATTATCGATAAATCAGTTTTTATCAAAAAGGCGACGCTTATCGCGATAAAGTGGCCCGTAAGAGTTATAATAATACATCGATAACGCTGGACTGTGTATCAGAAAGTGCTCATTCGAACATCCCTACAGTAGATGATGCTGAAAAATGAGGTTTAACACTATTCAATAAGCTTTGAACTCTACCTTTGCATATTTTATTTTTTACCTAGAAAATGCTGTTTAAAAAAAGGCACTTTCAACCTAACAAAAATATGCATTACATTTTCAGTAAATACCAGATTAAGAGTGTTTGTTAATTGCTTTTTATTTCTTTTGAAAATCCATGAAACAAGTCATAATTTTTTTTTTTTTTTTGAGCTTTTTTTATTAGTAAATTTAATCAGTCGATAAGTCCAGCTGGTGTAGAGTCAACTTGTCTGGCTCAGATATCAATAACTTGTCTGGCTCAGATATCAACAACTTGTCTGGCTCAGATGTCAATAACTTGTCTGGCTCAGACATCAATAACTTGTCTGGCTCAGACATCAACAACTTGTCTGGCTCAGAATCAATAACTTGTCTGGCTCAGATATCAATAACTTGTCTGGCTCAGATATCAACAACTTGTCTGGCTCAGACATCGATGACTGGTCTAATAGCATGCATGCAAGTGACTCATCTAGTTTGGGTGCAAGTAATTGATCTAGATTGCTTGGAGCCTTAGAATTTGACCAGTCAACATGGAGAATATGATTCCCATATGTATACCCATTTAATTCTTTGATGGCATCAGCAGCATGTTTTTTGCATCTAAAGTTAATATAACCAAAACCTTTGCATAACCCAGTATCTTTATGTCTTGCAACGAAAACTTTTTTAGTAGGGCCAAAGCATTTGGCTATATCCATAAGATCAACTGGTTGTGTCTCTGTTGGTAAATTTGATACTTTAATAGAATTTTCTCTATTTTTTTCTCTATTTTGTTTCTTTACTAAATTTCTGGCCCTGACAGTGGAAATTGTACCAGTCTTTTTTCTCAAGTGTAAACCTTCCACAGGTTTTTCGTCCGTTTCACCTTGATTTTCATTTAAATCTCCCACAGCTTTTTCTTCTGTTCACCTTGATTTTCATTTAAATCTCCCACAGCTTTTTCTTCTGTTTCACCTTGATTTTTATTT
Source organism: Liposcelis bostrychophila (assembly GCA_037577465.1). Lineage (NCBI taxonomy): Eukaryota > Metazoa > Arthropoda > Insecta > Psocodea > Liposcelididae > Liposcelis > Liposcelis bostrychophila. The sequence continues at coordinate 12,037,633 of CM075211.1, read as the reverse complement.
AAATCTCCCAAAGCTTTTTCTTCTGTTTCACCTTGATTTTCATTTAAATCTCCCACAGCTTTTTCTCCTGTTTCACCTTGATTTTCATTTAAATCTCCCAAAGAATCTTTGCTGCCAGGCATTCTGAAAAATATTTCACTCATTATCAAAATGTACAAAAATATCCATTATGTTTAATAAAAAAAAAAATTAAAAAAAAAAAAAAGGTTGAACAAACCTTTTAAGATTAAAACACTCAACTAATACTTTTTTCTCCTCGTCAAAATAAATACAAATTTTTTAATTGTTTTACTCCAGTCGACTGCACTGCATATGAAGTGCCGCGGCAATATATCTCTGCTACCACGTTTTTGTTTTGAAGATTAGTTTCATTTTTCCCCACCTGATGTCAGTATCATACTTTCGGGGCCCCAAGAAACATATTGTTTTGATCGTAAATGAATCGAATCGACTTGAAATACAATAAAGCCGACTTTAAATAATTTTAAAATATGGCAAAACATCATCCAGATTTAATTTTTTGCAGAAAACAACCTGGAGTTGGTAAGTATACATAAATCTGAACTTCTAATTGCGAATTTTCTCTTTTGAATATTAACATAAGTTTTATTTTCTTGGCGGTTTCAGCAATTGGGAGGTTATGTGAAAAATGCGATGGAAAATGCGTGATTTGTGATTCCTATGTAAGACCCTGCACGTTAGTTCGAATCTGCGACGAATGCAATTACGGATCTTATCAGGGAAGGTGCGTTATATGTGGTGGTCCTGGAGTTTCAGATGCTTACTATTGCAAAGAATGTACAGTGCAAGAAAAAGACAGAGATGGGTGCCCAAAAATAGTTAATCTTGGTAGTTCAAAGACAGATTTGTTTTATGAGAGAAAGAAATATGGATTCAAAAGAAGATAGTATGGTGTTTAAATTATTTTTGTGTGACTGTATGAATTAATGCTATGAATTTATGAATTTTTCATTTTTATTTCTGAAGTAAAAGTATATTCTTATTTTAAATCAACAAAATTTTTTTTTTTCTTAAACATTAGCTACATTAGATTAATAGAGAAATTGACCGAAAAAACTCATATAAATTGTTACGTCTTTCAAATGTGATATTTATATATTTACAAAACCCCTTCTTAATTTGACCGAAAAAAAGGTTAAATTAACTCATCTATAGATCTGCAAGAGTATGCAAGCAAAATACATGTACTAAATTAAAAAAAAAAAATAAAATAAAAATCATCAATGGCTCTCTGTATGGAATGATTTGGCTTTTGAGATCTTTTTTCAAGTCTACAATTCAGCCTATGCATACAATAAATCCAGAATGAGATCTTCCAAGATAATATTCTGTACATGAGCCATTTTATGATGATTTCCACAATATATGATTTGACATCATTTAAAACAAAAAGATAACTGGATAAACTGCTAAGTGGATCGAGTAAACAGCTTATCAGTAGTTAAGTACAGTTTCATGATTTCAGAAACCGAAAAAAAAAAAAAAAAAAAAATTTTTCGTTTACACAGATTTACAGTTCCCGACCCAAATTTATGAAATATTTTAAAGTAGTGGGCAATGGTAACATTTTAATTTTTTCTTTCATATAAGTTGCATATGTATTAACATCTATTTGGGGTGGTGGTGGTTCGTTAGCTGCAGGAGGAACAATCGAGTCTTTACTTTCCGGTTCCATTTCGGCGGGATGTTCGTGATGTTCGGAATTTTCGGAATCCGAATCAGAGTCGAGTACTTTCAAAAAAGAATATCGTCGCATTTCCGTTTGGGAAATACGGACTTTTCTTATATCTGATCTCGCGGGTTTGGGGGATTGCGAATCGAAATCGTCATCTTCGTCTTCATCAGAATCCGAACTAATTGCTTTACCGTTTTCGATGTCCTCGACGATCCCGCTATCGAATTTCTCGCGTTTCGTTTCTTTCGCTTTAATTTTTTGATTAATTGCACTCGTACTTTCTCCCAGCGATTCTTTCCCCATTTCTTCGAAATCAGTCGATTTTGCGACTAAATGTGAGTATTCTTCATCTACGGCATCTTTCACCTTCTCCCGATACGGCATATTTTCATCTTCTGTCATCTCGTCCGTTTGCTCTGAATCGACCGTGTCTTCCTCGTCCATTTTACTTGTCTGAGCCACGGATTCGTCAGAGGATTCCGTTTGAGTTCTCGAACTTCGATTCCGTTTACCGAATACTTCACGTAATTCTATAATGGTCCTGCAAGTCCTACCGTTGGGAGCTTCCCTTAAAAAACCTGCTCGACCTAAATCCCGCTGGCTATGATAATCATCCGAATCGATTTCGTTATCTTCGCTCTCTGAGTGACTTCCGAAAATCGGAATTACTAATTGTCGCAAAGCTCTCTTTTTCCCGCAACGTTTCCTGGGGACTCGAGGCGGCCTCTTTTTCAAGTCGGGATGCTCGATGTCGATTATACGACGTAAAATGGATCGGACGGCGAAACGGCAAATGTCTTGCAAGGAGAGCGGGTCCTCACCAGCTGAAAATCAAAAAAAAATCATTACCAACAGTATATTTTGTCTGCCATCAAGCAGATTTAAATTAAATTAAATCAATAATTAATATTAGTCAAGCAGTTTTAAATTAAATTTCGTTTTAAATAAAATGCCAAAAAGATTTGATTTTTATTGCAATTCCCGATACTTACGCAATTTTAACGGCACGCTATTTTCCGTGGCACTACTCGACACCAAAGTCGCAAACGAAACGGCTAAAACCGATTTCGTTTCCCAAGTCGTTTCAGACGTTCGGCAAATTTGTAGTAATTGATCGTTAATCGGCATAACCAGAATTCCACCGATTTTGATTAAATTTTTCATGTAATTTTCATGATTTTCCGGGCAAGCAGCTCCACAGTACACGCGATCGTACTGGCGACAATCGGATCCCAAACACAGACAATTCCCGTTGACAAATTTCGGCGGGCAAAAATCGAATTCGTCGAGAGCTGGTGAATTTAAATAAAATTCTTCCAAACGTTTCGTCGCATAATCTAAAACGTCTTGATGTATTTCAATTCCGTGATTCATGCCGGTTGAACCTTAAACATCGAAAAGGACAGTATTTTAAAAAAAAATTAAAATTAAAAGGTAGCTCCGTTTGAAAATTAATATTATTTTAACGGACTATAAAAGTATAAATTAAGTCCGAATGCTTTTTGTTTTCTCTAAAAATTTGAAAACTCCGTAGTAAGTAGCTTATTAAAAAAAACAGTCAAAGGATATGAAGCATATCCCTACGTAGGATCACGTCCTTTTTTGGTAAAAATTTTCTGATATTTACATTTTGGATTGAAACATCAAAGAAATGTTTAAAAAAACTTATCTACCTAAAATTTTATAAATTATTAATTTTTTAGATTATTAGATCATTTTTCTGATAAAATTTTAAATCATTTTTTTAATGTTAATGATCCCCCTAAATCATTCACAGAGGTGTAACAACAGGGGGGTTGGGGGGGGGGGTCATTCTCCCCCTTGGATCAAATTTGTCCCCCCAAATTGCAGAAAAATTAACGTGGGAGGTATAGGAATTGTGCTCCCCAGTAAAATATTTTTGTACCCCGCAGACACAGCTTGACCCCCCTTTGTCAAAAAACATTTTTACACCCCTGATCTTCCAAGCCCTGATAATTAGTCCACGTGGTCCCCTTTTTCAATAAAATTTTTATCAAAAATCATAAAAAATCTTCGTTTCAAAAAATGTTGATGACCTCCCAGGGTTCCGAAGCCGGCGCTGGAGCCGACGCCGACGCCGACGCCGGCCGGTAAAAAACTCTGCCGGCGCTGGCGCTAGATGATTTATTATCATTTTGGTGCTGGCGCCTGCGCCGGCGTTGATGCCAGCGCCGGCGATTCACAATTTTTTTAAAAATAATTTTTAGAATTTTATTAATTTTTTTAAAATAACTTCTTTCCGTTCTAGTTTCTTTACATTTTTACTTTTAGATTAATTACACAGTAAAAAATTTTGTTTAGGATAGGGAATTAGTTCAATACTCGGTATTCGTTGATTCATAATTTTTGATTTTTTAAATGTTTATCTCAATTAAATTTTTAAATCTTTTCTTTCCTCTCAGCTTTTGGTCTAAAAAAATTTTTTTTAAGTACAAAACGTGATTTTTTTTTTAAACTGACGTAACGTGTTCTTGCTTTTTTGCGAAATAAAATAAACTAAAAATTTCCCCGGCGCCGGCATCGACGCCAGCGCCGACGCCGAAGCCGAAGCTGGCGCCAATTTTTTTACAATTGTGGCGCTGCCGCCGATTTTTGTTTTCTGAAAATTTTGGTGCCGGCGCCTTCTACCGGCTTCTGAACCCTGACTTTTTCACAAAACATTATCAAAATATAGAAAAATTTATCTAAATTTTTATAGAAAAATTTTATAATAAAGCTGAATGTAAGGAAATTTCATATAACAACTGTAACATTCCGGCGCCATTTATTTGCTTTACCTTTCAGTTTATAGAATTCCTTTTTAAAGTAAGGTAAAAGCACCAATTATTGACCAGGCACCAATTACTGACCAGTCCATAAGCTAAACACGTATACCATAAAAGGAAATCGTGTTTAGCTTATGGACTGGTCAGTAATTGGTGCCTGGTCAATAATTGGTGCTTTTACCTTAGGTCGTAGGACTACGTTTTAGGGCGCACCATGATGGTTTTATCGTGTCCAATTGTCCGGTTATAGAAAAATTTTATTGAAAAATTTATCTAAAATTTTTATAGAAAAATTTTATAGAAAAATTTATCTAAAATTTTTATAGAAAAATTTTATAGAAAAATTTATCTAAAGTTTTTATAGAAAAATTTTAAATTTTATAGAAAAATTTATCTAAAGTTTTTATAGAAAAATTTTAAATTTTATAGAAAAATTTATCTAAAGTTTTTATAGAAAAATTTTAAATTTTATAGAAAAATTTATCTAAAGTTTTTATAGAAAAATTTTATAGAAAAATTTTATAGAAAAATTTTATAGAAAAATTTATCTAAAATTTTAAAAATATTCGTTTTTTTTTTATGTTCGGTGTCCAAAACACCAACCGGACAATCGGACACGACAAAACCATCATGGTGCGCCCTAAGACGTAGTCCTACGACCTACGTTAAAAAGGAATTCTATAAACTGAAAGATAAAGCAAATAAATGGCGCCGGAATGTTACAGTTGTTACATGAAATTTCCTTACATTCAGCTTTATTGACTTGGTGCAAATATTTTTCCCGCTGTCGGGAGGGGAGTTTAAGGGCTTATAGTTTTCCCCTAGAATATACATTCCCAGAAATATATTAGGCAGCTATTACAAGGTTTATCAGCAAAATTCGTGATGGCCAGATTAATTTACGAAATGAACTAATTCCATAAAAATGATATTGATGCAAATTTAGCATATGGAGACCTTTAACCTAAAGGCATATAGCCCACTTTTAAATATACACTATCCATACTAATAGGACACTAGGAATGTAATGCTGTTCACAGTAAACAAGATAATCAATTGCGATTTGATGTAATCTTCCCAGGCTCATATAGCCAGCCTAAAAGGCCAAGGGGTATGAAATGTTTACAAAAGGGGACTTCAAAGGCCCCTTTTAACACTGAAGATAGGGAAATTGCATGAGCCAATAAAAATTTTCCTCTCCCTCCTCTTTGTTCCTGGCTTGCTACAGGCCTCGTCTTCCTGTTATTAATTCCCCTTACGATAGATTCAGAATGAACCGAACACCGTATTTCTTCCTAAAAGTGCGGATAACAGAATTCAAAAATTAAGGGTAAAATGACCAAATTTTTTTTTTTTTTTTTTTTTTTTTTTTCTATGTTTCGCCACAGTCTAAAAATAAAAAAGGAGATTGAATCTCCAAAAATTTGAAACTAATATTTCATACCTAATATTAATCCTGCCATAGTGTTTAAATATCCGGTGCCCGATCCCAAATTTAAAAAGCTCATTCCAGGTTCCAATTTCAAATTTTCCAAAACCTCACTATAAATACACGGCGCGGATATATGCAGGTTCCCGCATTTCCAAGCCAAGTCCTTATAAGCACTATCTCTACATTCCGGCGTAAAATAATGTCCGCGATCGACGGCGCGAAAAACTTTTTCCACTGTCGGCGTCTTTATGTAATCAGCTTCCAGAAGATTGTCAATGAGCTCGTCATTGTCAGCTCCTGCACTCACTGCTCCTCCCATTTTTACTCGATTTCGTTATTTTTTTTTTATAATTTAATATTTTATGTATTTAAACTGAAAACAGAAATAAATAAATAAATCAAAACCACGGTTTCAACAATTTCCAAGAAACAGAACACGTGGCGCGGAATTATTGACATTTTCCACGTCAAATTTACACTTTCGCAAAAACCAAAATATTGATGGCGGGTTCATTTGACAGACGATAAAACTGTAATTGCTAATTATTTCCCAACAACAAAGAAGCCATTGACTTTCAAGTCAATAACCGAAAAGGATTAGGATATTGCATAAATTACATTTGAATTAACATTCCTACAAAAACGGTATTTTATTTTTATGATTTTTCCTTTCAAAAAAAAAAAGTTAGAAAGTACCGAAATTTTTTTTGGGGGGGTATGCAGATCAAGAAATACAGAAGGGCATATAAAAATTTCCAAAAAGGAGGTTTCAAATGCCATTTCTTAAGCAATGTAAGAAATAAAACAATAATAGGCCTACAACCGAGAAAAAAAGTTATTCAGCACCGAAAAGTTAAAAAAAATTAGCCTCCCTAGCTTCTCTCCTTACCCCCATTTACAGGTTTGGGCATGTAATGTAGTTCCATTCAGTAATGCAAAATGCAAAGAGTAATAGTGCAACGACTGCAAAAATAATTAGATTGAACGGAAATATTTTGAATAAATTGTAAGATAGGTAGCTAATATTTTCAGCTGTTATTAGATGTTTTAACATTCAAAAGGGATAAACTTGAGGAAAATTGAAGGTTCCTCTGATCTCAACCAAAAGCTCAACGTCTAAAAGCAATGTTAAAAAAAATATTGTTTTTAAAAAGGACTCTTGACTTTTTAAAAGCCTCTTTTAGAATAAAGCCTCAAAACAATTCTTTTACAAAGATAATATTTTTAATTTATTTCAATTTTTAATTCCTGTAAACATCATAACCCATCTCATTCTTCTGATAACCTGATGACTGCATGTTTACATATTAAAATTAATTGTCTTTTATTGGTCACTTAAAAAAAAAAAAAAAAAAAAATTTAGAACAAACTAAACAAAAGCAGAAATCTTCACTGAATTATGAAAATAAAAACCCAATCATTCATAAGTTTCATAATATCAACAATAAATTTTAGTAATTGAATCCATTATTAATCACATGCAAAATCAATTCATCATATAAAAACATCTTCTAATTTGTATTTTGAGTCTCAGGTCAAAGAGGTTTTTCCTCATGTTTTATGACATCTAATAGATAACATGTCTGAGATAACATTCTGCATTTCTTAAGCTAATTAGAGATAATGGGAAAATCAACACAAAATCAAATTTCACTAAAATGATAATAAAAATAAGAAGTCATAGAAAAATCTAAATAAACAAAATCCAAATTTCATTTTTTTTCCTCATTTAAACATCCAATTAGATGTAAAGACAAAAAATGAAGAAGAAAAAAACTTAAAATAACCTTTATAAACAAGATAAAACCTCTCAGACTTTGACATTCAACACATCTCAATGCTAATCAAAAGGCTTAAGACAATGAAAATAACACATTTAACACGACCAAGCAAAAATACCTACGACCCAGTTGGCAATACGTAATTAATTTTCAGGCTTTCGGTAGGGTTTAACGCTTTGACGTTCCATTTAAAATCTTTTACGAACGAAATTAATAATCCAAAATGCATAAAAACGGACCAAACGAATCCGAATCTATTTATAGAACAGGCATTGTTGACATATTCGATGAGCATATAGCAACACACAAAAAAAAAACCATCACAATAATAATAATAATAACAGCTGATCTATAAAAATGGCATAAAAATAATGAATTTGGACTTTAAATACCCCTTTAAATGAATACCATATCCTTCAAAATGTTTTTTTAATCTTCTCTTGGGAAGACAAAACGAATTATGAAATAAAACTTTTAAGAATTAAGTTTTAGCACAGCCTTATCAAAAACTTTTTTGCATTTGCAAACAAAAAAAAATGACATTGTCGCAGATAAGTCTCAGAAATAAACAACTTGCAATCTTTCGGGGCCCGGGGCCCTTTGCAGAGTCCTATATTATACAAATGAGGAAGACATGCAGTGACAAATTTGATGTGATCTCCTTAAGCTAAACATTGGAAAAAGACCCAGATGAGGATAATTGTCGTATAACGGTTGCGACCAAGATTCCCTATCCCTTTCCGGCGCTAAACAAGTATTTACTTGTTTGTAAAAGTATTCCTTGTTTTTTTTTTTCAGTGAAACCCAAGATGAATACCCGAATGCAAAAACTGATTGGAAAAGGGAATTAATATTTGTATCTGATGCTTTTAGGCTCCAAGAATTCGAGACAGTGAACTTATTACTCGGTAAGTAATGAGATTTTCAAAATAATTACTTTCCCTCTTATCATACCCATAAAACGGACATTCCACTTAAAATACCAGGACACCCAATAGACAACAAAATATTTCAAAAATGATCCCTTTCCTACCCCCAAAAATGCTTATGTACTTAAAATAAATGCTTCTGGATTTTGAAATAACTATGATCTGTTTTTTGTAGATTTAAATTGGTTCACAAACCCATACAGTTTAGAGAGGAAAATGTTTGAGTCGCTGATCTGTGAGTTTCTATGTAAGTTCAGGCATATTCTAAGTGTGTTCAGGCATATGGGACCTACAGTTTAACGCCGGTTCCGAACGGCTATTTTTGAGAGATTTACTAGGCAATTACCGCTCGGTGGTTTGCCATTGCCTTCCGAGGGGTGGTGACCGTTGATTTCCTGACTAGAGCACTAGTTTTGGCCTGAGAAAAATTCCTAGCTGTGAACTAGGATAGAAGCACGACGCGTCGCATCGAGAGTCGAGCGCGCTATGAACTAGGCTACGGACCACCACATGATTTGACATTAGAAAGAATAATTGACAGTTCAACAAAGTTCCAAAAATCAGTATTTTAATGAATTTAAAAAATATTCAATTTTTTAATCAAATTTTTTTTTCTTATTTATAATTTTTTTAAATTTGTTTTATAAGAGAAAAATAGTGATTACTTGTGCTTTCATAATAAATAATTTTTTATGTAAATCTTGGGGTTCGTTCGAGGTTGAGGTTTTTATCCGTCCTTTGTTTTAAACTAAAAAATAAGCAAAACAAATAGTAGATAAATGAGTCCTTTCCCTCTAAGGTCCAGAATTATTGATTATGCTACTCAACAAAACAACCCTTCCCAAGTAGGGAAATTAGTTCCCTTGAACAGCGTAAGCTCGAAAATTCCTTCGACTCCACCTAAAGCTTGAATCATATCAGTTCTGTAATTACCTTGAATTCCATATAGCTTTCCGTCGTGTCGCTGATGTGTCCACCCAAAATGGATTTTGCATCAAAACTTGATATTGCTTAAATCCTCCAGCCTTTATCATAAGCTAACGTATGTCTGTCCTTTTGGAACAAAGTATTAATCCTCGGAATCCTTCTGTCCCAAGAATCTTCAAGGTCCTCAAGGGTCAACCGCCGGTTTTGCGCGTTGGCTTCTTGCCTTTTTAAGGCGTATTTCGCCCACACGTTATGTGAATCAATAAATTCAGATTCCCACGGTTGAATATATCGGTATAAATTCGGGATTAGCTGATCTTCGTCGTGGCTCATACATGATCGGAAATGCGTGATTCCAACGTCTGTTTTGCTTCGACCATATTAAATCCTCCCAATTCTCTCAGGGTACAAAATACCACCGGAGGATAACTCGAAGGCATTTTCGAGTTCAAACTGATTTTTGATTTGAGTTTGAATTTTATTTTCGCACTTGACTAATAAATCTTGAGTGTTGACGACGGCTTCTCTGATGTACCTCATCAACCCGATCAAAGCGGTGTTCCATTTCTTAACAATTTTCGTTAAAGTGGTGTACCCGCTGGCAATTTTTCATCGACTCGTAAAAAGCACTGAGCCGTCCTTTCTTTGGTATAACTTCGTTTTACAAAGTCCAAACTCCAAACTCCGTCCCTATGTGTGAATTCTTCGTGGCTCGTACGGCACTGAAAAAAAAATCCATTAAATTTTACGTTATTTTTATGCTAATTTCTCCTGCAATTTTTGTTCAGGAATGGTTTCAATTGGCTTAGGTATAGCTGGTGGTGCAGGTCCACCATATTGTTTGCCCGTTAGTTCCTTATATTTGGAGGATTAGAAGGTTAGTTCCTTAACTTTAAGGAATGAATTAACAAATAAATAAGTCAAAATCGAATATGTTAATCAGGGAGCACGCGAATGCATAAAATTCGTGAATGAAGTGATTAGTGTCTGCAAGGAAAAATTCCTCAACAGATTCTTTGAATTTTTGACTTAAGATAGAATAATGAGGTAAAATAGAGAGGATGACGTCGACGACGTAGTGAAGGGACTGGTATGAATCATCATGAAATCTGAGATTATGAAGTAAAACAAAAACCTCTCTATTCAGCCAAGGGACGATTCGATAGACTTGTGATTGCTTCTCCATCCTAAAACAAAAGGCAATAAAATTGCAAATACATACTGACAAATAAATTTTGAAAGCAAAGGAAAATGCCCAACCTGTAAAACTGTGGTGTGAATTCTCTGTAATTTTTGCATGTACTAGCCAAATCTTGAATGTTAACCCACACATTTTTAACGTAGACTTTTTTCCGAAACAAGTAGGTATAAAGTTGCCAACTACTACAGGGTCCAACGTCAGCAGACCATACATGGTCATTAGGACTTGGAAACCAGATTTGCATTCTAACTGGCGATCTGCAAATGGGGCACTCTGATTTTATCTGAAGCAAATGAATTTTAAAAAAAAAATGAGCGATCTTAACCTTATTGTTTGCCATGTGCATAGCAAGGGGTGGTGCTGGACCATTTTTATTATTTCAAAACAATTTAAATATTAAATTTGAAGCCAAAATTAGACAAGTCAGCTTTGGTCATAAATTTTGACTTTCAATTTACGCAGGAATAAAAAGTTTGTAATTTAAATACTGCATTTTATTAAATTGTAATAGAATTCAAGGTACTCCCTATAACCTACCTTCAACCATTTTAAATAGCAGTCTTCACAGAAAGTATGCAAGCAGCTGTCTGAAAAGCTCCTAACATCAACGTATGATAAACATATACCGCATACTGAGATAGACGAAAAAGTACTTGGCGGAAATTTCAATCCTTTTGATTCGGACAATGAAAAATTAACCTGAAAGACATTAAAAAAAGCGACATGATTATTTATCATTTTTAATGTAAACAAACTACCGAAACTGAATTTCATATAATAACTCACAGTTGTAATTTCTGTGCTGCCATTTGTAATAGAATTCATTGCACATTGTAAAATAATGGCTGAAACATTCTTTTCAAAGGTGAATCCTGTCTGATCCTGTCCTGATCATAATATTTCCACAATAAACAAAAATAAATAATATAAAGCAAATGTAATTGCGCCATTTAGAAATAGGAAGTATAGATGGCGCAAAAAGCCAACAAGTGTTCGAAAAGTAGAGGGAAAAAAATGTTGTCCGCAATTCCTATAATACGTAAGATTATTGGCGGATCAGTGATTCAAAGAAGCGTTTTAATGATCTTTTATTATTTAATAAATCATAAACGTGCGTTGTTTGCCATTATTAAAATAAGAAAGAATGCGTTATTTTTTAGAATGATTATTAAGTCAAAATATGATCTGACTCGTTGTTTTGCAAGGAAAACAAAAATAATTTTTATTCCTTCACCGCCTTTAAGGACGCGCATGCGCAATAAATGAACATCGAGTTTAATACTGTGGCTTTCGCTAGGAAGTTTTTAGAGGTATGTGTGTTTTTCATTGCAATTTATAAGTTATCAAAAGGTTATTTGAAAGATGCTTTGCATGAGATCTGTACAGTAATCTCTCGTCTTCACTTTCCCATATTTTTTCCCTCGCCGTCAGGTAAGTTTACCTTGTTATTTGCAAAACAGAGTAAGTTGTATTTCATTTTCGAATGGGTAACCGACATCTATCATAACAAGTTAAAAAGGAAAAAGTTAAAGACAAATATTTAAAAAACACCTTCGTTAAAGACCCTAATGTGTATGTAAATTGAATCTTTGAGTTTTCAGGGTTGCGTTAAGGCTCGTCTCGTCTTAATTTCTCGTGTTTTATTTTATTTTGAAATCGTTTTTTTTTTTCTCCTTACTTTTTTTTTTAACGCATTAGTTTTAATTTTTGCCGTCCTTTTCGGGAGCGCTGTACAGCATCGACAAAACTCGATACTTGCCTTGGCTCCAAAGCTTCAAAAACAGTTGTATTACTTAAAAATGGATTATTTCCGAAACACTTAAGAATTTTTCGAATCTTTAATACAAATGAGGTATATTTCATACCGTTTTATCGTTTGCATGGTTTAAATCCACGCCGCTTTTAGAAGTTGCGACCTTGGAGCGATGTTTTTGTTTTTTACAAAAACCTTCACATAGGATAAGTTAATTCATTTCTTTTTTTCTTATTAGGTAAGAAAAAATTCTTATGAATGTTATTTAGTAAAAGTTTAAAAACTTTTCATTAAAAAAATTGTGTGATGTATAATTCAACTGCAGCTTTGACTTTTTTTTTTCCTTTTAAAAATTTAAAACACCTTTCTTTTTATTATCATTTTTTTCAACATTTAAAATATATATTAAAGCATGAGAGTAAATTTTCATTTCTTTTTTTTTTTATGAAGATATTTTATGTGAATATAATAATTGAAATGTGAATTGCATTAAAGTCCACTCAGTGACTAATAAGAGAATATGATTTCATAACTATTTATGCAATGTGTTAAATGGTTTTTAAAATATATTATTTGAAGTTGTTAATAAAATAAAACCGAAAGCAAATACTGGATTCTAAAAAAAGAGATTTACATTTTTAAGTGCACAATTACAAGCATTTTGTTTATATAAACAATAAATAGTTTGTTATTTTAAGCTCATTATTAGTCATCTTAAATTATTACTCTTCTTATAATGTATGTTCGATACACATGACCTATTAAGGTTAGAATGGAGTTTTATAAATTGTAACAGAAAACATTGTATTTTGTATATGAGGTGCATTTGGAATGAAAATGGGTAATTATTCTTTCGTTTGTGTTTTAAAACTAGGAACTTTTTTGAAATCGAAATGTATTTTAATGTTTAATTTTATGTCGATTTTGAGCTAAAGCAATGGTTGTTCATTTTGTATTAATTAAGTGGAGAGTATTAATTCAAGTATTTAATTTAAAAAAAAACAGTAGTTTATGATTAAAATATTTTTCCAGTTTTGCATTTTGGAAGCATTTTTAATCGGAATAGGTTTATGCAGAAAACTTAAAAAAATTTTTTTAAGCTACTAAGGATAGTGAAAGTTTCATGATATATGACGAAAAGGAAAAGGAATAATTTTTAGCAATAGTGAGAACTTAACGATTTTATTCTTTTACTGAAATTTTTTTTCCAGTTGGAAAAATGTTAAGCAAGGCAACAAATCTAGTCGTTTGTTGAAGTCATGCACATACTGGGCATTTGTTAAGCATTGTTAAGTGGTTCAATGCTGACTTTTGGCAATTTTAAATCGCTGAAAATTGAACTGGTTTAATCCCAATCTCTAGATATAAATTAACCAAATCTAAATTTTTCATTGCAGGTACAGAAAATGAATTCTTCAAGTGGTGGCGAAGCCGGGGCCAATTCAGAAGTACGAGCCGTACCGTACGCCGTAAAATCCCCGTTCTCGGCTCCATTTTTATTAATCCAAGGGGAACCCCATGGGAACTTGAATGCAGTAAAAATGCCGGCTTCAAATACAGGAATATACCCGAGACCAGCACCCGTTAGAGTCGCACCCGCACCCACATTCATCCAACAAAATTCGAACAGGAGTTTATTAAACAAACCTTCGAATTCGACCAACAACAAAAATAACCAAACGATTTACGTCGCGAATTCGGCGGAGCAATTACGTCAAGTTCCTGCGTCCATGTTAATGGCAAGCGGGGCCACCAAAAAACAATTAATTATGATAGGGAACGTTAACAACCAGTTACCGCCAAACGTTAAAGTTATAGGTCACACTAAAATTAATAATAAAGGGAACGGTTCGGAGTCCCCGAATCACGATCAAAATCTAATGCTTTTGCAGGGTGCGAGTCCTACGAACGTAACCCCGAACGCTACTTACATTCTTTCCAAAGGGAACAAACCTCAAAAATTCGTTTATGCCCCCATCGCCCCGGCACCGGGAAATAAAGTTCAAGTCGTTTTAACGGCCGAGGGGACCGTTCAAATGGCCCCGACAAAACCGAACATATCGCTGGTCGAACACCCAGAAACGGTTACCATTAATTTACCGAGCCCGCTGGCTGCTGACGTCATTAACGAGGATTCTTGCCCGGATTTGGTTCCGTTAACGAAAGAAGAGTCGAGGAAGGAGTATCATCCGAAAAAATTAAACAAAAAACCGGAGGAGATCACCGTGAATCGCCTTCAGGGGACAAGCCTGAGTCAAATAGTTTCCGCGAATCCTCTCGGCTCCGTCACGAATTTTCAAATTTCCAACGGGCAAATAATCACGGAGAAAATCATGCAGCAGTCGCCGGAGCGAGAACTCCAAGAACAACAGTTTTTGCAAGGGCCGCTTCACGAGCAGCCAATGGTATCGTTATTGTACGACACGAAAGTCGAAGTCATGGAACCTGATAAACCGATCGACGACGAAATTCAAATAACGAAAATCGTGGTCGAAGAACAGCCCCCTCCGCCACAACCGATAAAACGGGAGGTTAATAAAAATAGACGGAAACAATCGTTGTCTGTGAAAACGGACACGATCCCGGTCCGGGAGGAACCGAAGCCGGAAAAAATCGAAGCGAATCACAGATCGGAACGTTCGTCCGTGGAAAGCGAAGAAAACGATAAAAGCGAAGCGGAAAATATCGACCCCCTAAAATTTCTGGACTGGAACGAAAACGTGGGAACGTTACCGCTTTCGGATTTGAAGTTTAAATTAAACGAATTCGGTTTGATCGAAATATTGGACGAGGAAGAGGAAGAAGGGAAAATTTCTTCGAAAAGCTCGACCGTTTCCGACGCGGAGAGAACGGAAAAGCAAAGGAAACCGAGGAACTCGGACGAGATTTTATGCTGCCATTCCTGCGGGACGTACGGCATGGGTTGCGAGTTCGTCAGCTCGAGATTTTGCAGTGTGGATTGCAGTCAGGCCTACGCCGAGGAAAAAGCGCAGTCCGCTAAAAAACTCCAAGAGAAACAAGAAAAGAAAATGAAATTGAAACAGCAGAAAATTTTGTTGCTTCAACAGCGCGCGCAGTTAAACAAATTAGGTTTCCACGAAGCGAAGGTAGCCATAGAAGAAAAATTAAAAATGTTAAGGATGGAAAGGGAGTTGATGAAAACGAACACGGGGGATTCCGACAGGGAGGGATCCGTGGATAGGATTAGGAATTCCTCGAGGAACATGTTTTCCTGGACGAGGTATTTAACGATGTTAAAAGCGAAAAGCGCACCGTTCACCCTTTTCAAAGATCCCTTCCCTGCCGGTAAAAATAATTTTAAGATCGGGATGAAATTAGAGGGGATCGATCCTGTGCATCCATCTTTGTTTTGCGTCCTCACGGTTTCCGCGGTTCGAGGATACAGGATCAAGTTGCATTTCGACGGTTATCCGGATTGTCACGATTTTTGGGTGAACGCGAATTCGAGTGATATATTCCACGCGGGCTGGTGCGAACGTACGAATCACAAGTTGAGTGCTCCCAAAGGTTACGGTGAGAAAAGTTTTAATTGGGGGAATTATTTGAGGATGACGAGGACGGTCGCGGCACCGAAAACTTGTTTCGTTAATAATCAAGAGAAAACAATTATACCGAGCGGTTTTCGACCGGGGATGAAATTAGAAGCAGTGGATAAAAAGAACTCGTCCCTGGTTTGTGTTGCGACGATAGCCGACGTTTTGGATAATAGAATACTTGTTCACTTCGATAGCTGGGATGACATTTACGATTATTGGGTGGATCATACTTCACCGTACATACATCCCGTAGGATGGTGCAAGGAAAACGGTCACCAGCTAACACCGCCAAACGGTGAGTAACAACAGAAAATGTAAACAATGGGTCGCTTTAATAATTGTTTTTTTTTTTTTTTTTAAATTTCAGATTACAAAGCGCCCTCGGAATTTGTTTGGGATACATATCTCAGGGAAACGAAAAGCCTTCCGGCACCGGCTAGAGCTTTTAAGCCGCGC
Source organism: Liposcelis bostrychophila (assembly GCA_037577465.1). Classification (NCBI taxonomy): domain Eukaryota; kingdom Metazoa; phylum Arthropoda; class Insecta; order Psocodea; family Liposcelididae; genus Liposcelis; species Liposcelis bostrychophila. The sequence goes on along the minus strand of CM075211.1, from coordinate 12,021,115 downwards.
ACCACCACAGAATTCCGCAAAGGGATGAAATTGGAATGCGTGGATAAGAGGAATCCAATTCTAATTAGAGTCGCCACCATATCGGAGATTGTAGCTCAACAGTTAAAAATTAAATTTGACGGATGGCCGGATCAATATGCGTATTGGGTGGACGACGATAGTCCCGATATACACCCTGCCGGTTGGTGCCAAAAAACAGGACATCCGTTAGAACCCCCTCCATGTATGTAATTTAATTTAACAAACAATTTGTCCCCAATTTCGATTTTTTTTTTTAAAGTGAAACTTCTTAACGCGGCTAAAAAATTTTTAAAAGTTTATATTTTCTAAAATTTATTATTGTTACGCAGGTAATTTTTAAACATTGTTCGGTTGCGTCACTCATAACGCGGCTTAAATTATTTTTTAAAATTAAAAAAATTTTTAAAGGTTTAATTTTTTTTAAATTTATTTGTTACTGAGATAATTTTTAAACATTGTTTGGCCGCGTAGCCGCGTTACGAGGCTAAAAATGTTTGAAAGACTAATAGAAAGTTTTTAAAAGGTTTAAATTTTTTAAAGTTTATATGTTACGCAGATAATTTTTAAACATTGTTTGGCCGCGTTACGAGTGACGCGTTACGCGGCCAAACAATGTTCATCCAAGAAGTTTCACTTCATCTCGATGCGAGTCTGACTCGCACATTTTTGGTTTTTTTTTTTTTTTTTTTTTTTTTTTGGGCCTAGCACTCTTTCAAAATTGTTCCATTATACTTTTTTTAAAAACAAAAAAATTGGATGCTTAATTTCGGGAATGATAAAACACAATTGAAAAAAATAAGACGAATTCTTCAGACGAAATTAAGCATCCAATAATTTAAATAGGAACGATAATTCAATTCAACAAAAAAATATTCAAAATATTTTTATTAATTTTCTGTTTTCAGGTGAAGAAGATATAAAAAATACGACGGTTTGTCCTACTCCAGGCTGCAGAGGGATCGGCCACGTGAAAGGAAAAAGTACCGTTCATCACATGGTGCTTTCATGCCCGTACTCCTCAATGAATTACCTAAGAGATGATCATATTCCTGATAGATTTTTATCGAAACGAGAGTATTACGAAGTTAAGGAAACTTCACTGTCCAAAGGGTGACTATATTTTCCTCTAAATTCCTATGCGTTATTAAATTGTGATTTTAATTTTTTCTTTTATCTTTTTAATTTTATTAGAACTAAACCTAGACCAGGGGTCCCCAGGAAACCGAGAATAGAGGAAGCTGTTTCTCCCCCTCCAAAATTGGAAACTCGAGGACGAAAGCGAAAAGTGTTAGTATTTCATCTTCGATTCATTTCTCAAGCCAAGGCTCCAGTCAATTTTTTTTGCAACACCCTATACTTCGAAAATCGTCTTTTTTTTTTTTTTTTTTTTTTTTTTTTAGAACAAAATATCAAAATTTTATTTCTGAAGCTCCTTTCTATTAGCGAATAAACACCTTTGGCGAAAATTTGAATGAAATTTTTCTGCATTAATTTCTTTTTCTTAAAAATCGGGTCTAAGATAAATTTTTTAAATTCCCGGGAATTTATCGCAGACCCAATTTTTAAGAGAAAATATCTGATGTAGAAATCTTAAATTTTTGCTGAACAAGCATATTAGATTATAAAAAGAGGCTTCGTAAGTAAAATTTTCTTTGTTTGCTCCGAAAAGAAGTTATAAAACTATTTTCAAAGTATAGAATTTTGAAAAAAAAAAAAAAGAAAAAAATAGCTCCGCGAAAAAATAAAAGTCATTTAAATTGAAATTAAATTTGAAATTAATAATAACATTCACTTTTTTTTTTTTCAGGGATAAGGACATTTTGAAAGATAAAGATTACCTTCCTTCAGGCACAAAGAAAAAAGGGAAATCATTAAGCCAGGAAGAAAACGGTTCCGAAAACGAACCCCCCCTTTGGTCGAAAAACAGTTGGGACATAAGCGAAACCGTCGATTCGATAGGTTCGAATCCCCTTACCTGGTGCCCTAGTCAAGTCGCAACCTTCGTAGAAAACATAAACAATTCGGAGGAGAAAGGTAAATTGTTTCTGGAACATCAGATCGACGGAGAGGCTTTGCTCATGCTTTCACAAAACGACCTCGTACAAATTTTAGGTTTTAAACTTGGACCAGCTATAAAACTGTATAAAAGTATCGTTCTATTAAGGGAAAAAGCTTTAGAAATTAAAAAAAAAGGTTCTAGTTGAAATTCTTTAAATTTCGTTTTTGTTGACTATCACGGGTCAAATTGTTCAATCCGAAAAAAAATAATTTAATTATGAAATGTTTCTATCATCGTTTTTAATTTGTGTACATTCATAATATTTTGAAACTGGCTAATTTTTTATTAAAAAAAAAAAAAAAAGATTTGACTCTTTTATATTGTTTTTAGTGAAGCCGCGGTATCATGGGGACGTTTTCTTTTATTTTTTCCTTTTTTATGGCGAAATAAAAGGAAATCAATCAAAAAAGTAACCCTTTAATAAAATTTACGGGAAGAGTTTTGTAGCTAAAAGGGTTATTCTTTTTTTTTTTTTTTTTTTTGAATGAAATTTCAAAGCAATTATTAATGCAATACTTGATTCGAAATCGACTGGATTGTATACCCAGGGATTCGTGTTTTGAGTATTTTTTTAAAAATTATGATATAAACAAGAATTTCTACGAAGGATCTCTTTATAAAAAAAAAAGTAAGATTGCATTTCATTTAAAGAAAATTGGTTTAAAAATTATGTACATATTTAGAAATGTCAAAAGTAAAAAAATAAAAAAAAAAACATGTTTAAAAAAAAAAATTTGAATATTTTATAAAAGCTAATCCTTTTTATTTGATGCCGATTTCGTAAGCAAGTGGATCTAATCAAGAATCATTGATAACGAAAAATTTAAAAAATTAATAACACCTGCAATTCACGATTTACCATCTGGCTTATCAATTTGACAAAGGGCAGTGATCATTTAAGTGGACCGTATGTAAAATTCCGCGTGCAAGAATGATTATCGATCTGATTTCATCTCGACTAAGAATTTGGCTAGTGAAAGAAAGACGGTTGGTAACCAAAAGTTTTGGGTTCTGTGGTTTTTTATATCAGAGTTTGATCTGAAAAAACTATATTTTCGCCCCATTTAATTAGTTTCTGAGTTGAAAACAAATTTAGCGAATGAATTTAATGGCTAAGTTCTAAGTTTTAAAAGTTTTAGGATGTTTTTCAAATGTCCCTTTCATATATTCTTTTTTTTTTTTTCGTTTTTTCGTTCTCTTGCGAATTTACCACTGCTAACGCTATTTGGTCCAATTTTTTAATACTTTCAGCAATTTTTGGGAAGAGGCGCAATCTACTGGAGAGTTCATTGCTAACAGCCTCCCACTTCGGTTAAACCAAGTTTATTTTCCCATAACTTTTAACGACCAAAAAAAAAAAAAAAAAAAAAAAAATTGGAAAAAAATTTTGGAGAAATTATTGAAAACGAACTATACAGTCTCAATATAGTTGTATGTACTTGATGTGATAATGATTTTACAGAATTCATTCTTGTCATAAAGAAGTAACTCTTATAGTGTCAAGTCTGTCTAGTTCAAGATATTCTCGTTCATTTAGCGCATGCTTCGAGTCTGAAGGCCGAATCCGTTTGTGTTACTGTGCATGAGTGTAGTAGTGCATCAACTTCCACACGGATAACTGTTATCAATTTTAAGATTATTAAAGAAAATAAGATGTCATTTATCGAACACGTATTGATAAATTATAGATGGGTTTTCGTCTGTTTTTTTTTATTGCCGGTTTCCGTGATTTACGACGTGCTATCCCACGTTCGAAACAGGATAATATTTAAATTGAGCAGCGCTCCGAAATTACACAATTACAAAGTTAAAAATGTTCAAAAACAAGTTCAGCTGTGGAACAAATCCGACCAAAAAGTTCAAATGTGCACGTCGAGACCGGGGTGGCAAACAATGAGCTTTCGCCGGCCGGCTTATAAATCGACCATGTTCAACGTCAAAGTCGATTTGGTCGACATATTGGAAATCGACGAACGGGAACGGACCGTCCGGCTGGAGCCTTTGGTGACCGTGGGACAACTCACGGCGACTTTGGCTCCCCTGGGATGGACCATTCCGGTTTTGCCGGAATTGGACGACCTCACCATAGGGGGATTGGTCATGGGAACGGGGGTGGAATCTTCCTCTCATAAATACGGATTGTTCCAGCACATCTGCGAGTCTTTCGAATTGGTCTTAAGCGACGGGAGCGTCGTGACGTGCTCCAAAAACGAAAATACGGATTTGTACTATTCCGTCCCTTGGTCTTACGGAACTTTAGGATTTTTAACGGCGGTAAAAATTCGACTGATCCCAGCGAAAAAATACGTTAAATTAAAATACAAAGCGTACAGTAACATAGACATCGGTTTAGGGAAATTTAAACAGGCGTCGGAAAATAAAGAAAACGAATTTGTGGAAGGTTTGATGTTCAACAAAGATCAGCTGGTCGTCATGACCGGGGTCATGGTGGACGAAGCAGACGAAAATAAAATCAACGAAATCGGGAAATGGCATAAACCTTGGTTTTTTTACACGTAAAAGATTTTATTAAAGTTGAGGAGGGAATAGAATACATTCCACTGCGGGATTATTACCACAGACACACGAGATCTATTTTTTGGGAACTCCAGGATATCATTCCTTTCGGGAATAACCCGATTTTCAGGTACTTGTTAGGTTGGGCGGTTCCGCCGAAAGTTTCGCTTCTAAAATTAACGCAAACCGAAGCCACCAAAAGACTTTACGAAAACAATCATATTATTCAAGATATGCTGATACCCATCGAAGAATTAAAAAGCGCCATAGAACTTTTCGAAAACAAAGTGAAAGTTTATCCGATTTGGTTGTGTCCGTTTAAATTAACCAACGAACCCGGGTTGGTGCATTCAAGGCAGAATAACGAAGAATTATATGTGGACGTGGGGGTTTACGGAGTACCGAAAGTTAAAGATTTTAAACCGGTGGAAACGACAAGGAGCCTCGAAGAATTTGTGAGAAATGTAAAAGGATTCCAAATGTTATACGCGGACACTTACATGACCGAGAAGGAATTTAGGGAAATGTTTGATCATTCGTTATATGATCGAGTAAGGGAAGAGTTGAAATGTGAAAAAGCATTTGCGACTGTTTACGGGAAAGTAAATAGAAAAGTCAGGCTGTGATTAATAAAGGCATTTTACATTTTTTCCCCGTTATGATAGATGTATATAAATAAAAATTTGTGCGTCAGAGGTCAACTCTGCAAGTTTGCACGTGCAATTGTGGTCACGTGACACTTTCAAAAAACGTCGAAACAGACTATTTCCAACTTTGGAAATAGTTATAGAATATAGTATTTCCAACTTTGGAAATAGTCCATACCATATTATATTACCATATTTACGGTAATAGGTGACCATAATACCTGTCGGCCATGTCAAAAGGTCGTACTATGCTCCCGGATATCTTGGGTCCGCCATTTTGTTTTAATCATCGTGTAAATAAAAAATCGTCGACGAAATATAATCGAAGGTCAAAAACGAAGGTTTTTTTAATTAATTTAAAAGTATTTAAATAATTGTTGTAATCCTAGCCTATAAAAGGCCGAAAAAGGAATGCTAACTTTTAAAGACTTGTATTTATTTGGTCAGTGTTTAAAATCTGTTTTCGATCAGTATTATAAATAAATGGTCCGTGGGTCAAGTAAAATAAATGGTCAATACTTTAATGATCAGTAACAATTTGATCAGTAAAAAAAAAAAGAAAAGTAGTTGGTCAGTGTTCAAATTAAAAGGATCAGAATGAAAATTAAAAGATCATTATTTTAACTAGATGATCAGTAAATTAATTATAAATTTCATAAAATTGAATTATTTGGTCAGTGAAGAAAAAATTTATTTTGCCTATGGAAGTAAGAAATTTTTTCTGCGATACACTTTATGAAATACAAGGATTTAAGTCAAGACTTTAGTTTTTACGTGGGGGGAGGGCACTGGTGGCTCCCCAGATAATCAACTTGTTTTAAATTAACTGCCTCCCAGGATAATTAAGAAATTTGTAAATTTTCAAAGTTAATAGTCAGCCATCTTTAATTTCAATTTTTTTCAAAATTTGGACTCCAGATTCAGACTTATCAGTTCAAAAAACTCCCCAAAATATTTAGTTTTTATTATTTTTAAACTTATAAACGTCTCTATACAAAAAAAAGCTGTTTTGCCCGTAAGCTAAACATGGGTGAAGCATTCTTGTTAAATATTGCATAAGTGACTGTCCGTCGGCTATTTATTTGCATTTTTTAAGTTCATCCGAATAAAAAGAGCAATAAATAAAGCGTTAACAAAATTTGAATATAAAAAGCCTGTAATATATTTTCAATAAGATTTTTACCAATAATCCGCCATCTTGAATTTGGGATTTTTTAAAATTCGGACTTCGAAATCGGTTTCAGAAGGTCAAAATACCCCTAGCTCATGTTTTTTTAAAAAATAAATTCTAATCATTTAATAATTTTACTGATCAACACTATTTTTTTACCGACCGAGGTCCATTATTTTTGCAAACAAAACAGCATTACTTTACTTCACCGACCATTTATTTAAAACACTAACCATCTATTTTAAATACTGTTTCAAAATTTGTTTAAATACTGATCGATCTACATAAAAAAATACTGACCGTTTAATTTAAAGATACTGACCAGTTAAATACAAGCCCAAAAAAATTGAATAAATTTTACAAAACAATAAATTAATCATTTTTTTCCTGGCGGGAAAATGGAGATAACTTCAGTTGACCTTTGACACACGGAAATAATAAAACCCTTGCTCCAAAATTTTATTGTGCTGTTTCATTTTTTTTTTTTTTTTTTTTAACCTTTTCAAATTTATGGAATATGTTTTCAAACGTAGCAACTTAATTTTGGGGCAACGGCATTTTCTTTTTCTGTAAATACTAGATGCATTTATAGACATTATTTTGTATAATATTTAATATACAAAGTGCTACAAAAAATACTGATGAAATTTTTTTTTTTTTTTGGTTGCGATGTCCTCGTGGACGATGCGATAATGGAAAGGGAGAGAAATCCACTAGGGTATAATTCCAATAAGGACCCTTAGTTGAAGAGCATCAAACACCATTTAGCAGCAATTGCATGGACAGGGACGAAACTACTGAATGCAAAGCCGGGTCTGAAAAGTGGGCAAAACAAATTTTATAAATTAGTTCTGTTAAACTGAAACAGCAATAGGCAACGGAATGAGAAAAGAAGGAAAAAGGGGATGCGAATAAATTAGGCAATGGAAAAAAAAAAAAAAAAAAAGCTCAAGTTTAATTTCGAATTTGAACCGGACCTCAAAGGTTTAGAGGGAAAGGAAATTAGAACCGAATAATAATGTTTCATTTTTAAACCTAACATCTCAATAAGAACGGAGCTGAAGTTTGAGGGACAACTTCTGATTTACTTGCGACAGATTTTAATTCTTGAAAGACCAATAAAATCTAATTCAGAAAAAGGCTGAGAAAATATTTTTGAAGATTCGTAATAAAGTTACAAAAAAAAAAAAAAAAAAAACGTTTTGGCTAAAATATTTTCTGCAATTTCGGTTACTATGTAAACCGGATAGTTCACAAGCCCGAATTCACCTCAAAAATAACTGTTTTTTTTCTCTGTTAGCTTGTGTAAGAAACACGTAGGGCATTAAAAACAAAAATTTGACGCGATTTAAAAGTTTATATATAGGTACGCAGCCCACTTACCTTATTATATTAATTAGCCATAATTTCCAGTCTATCACGTTCCTAATGAGCCTTCTTCGGACGACCGAAGCATCGTCGAAAAAATTCCTAAATTTTTATTTAGCAACTGACTCGGTGTTCCGTCTTCTACGATTTTCCCTCTATCGAGGACGACGATTCGGTCACAATCTAAAATTGTTGAAAGACGATGCTACGAAAAAGAAAAAAAAAAAATCAAATTAAAAAAGAATAGTAGTGAATCGGAAATCCTCATTAAAATCTGAGTTAGCCTGCAAAATAAAATTTAAACCTAAGTTTACCTAAAAAAAATTTTTTTTTCCCTTACCGCTATAATAACTAAAGTTTTCCCACAGAAAACATTTTTCGCTACCGACATTAAAATCTGTTCGGATTCTCTGTCTAAATTACTAGTAGCTTCGTCCATTATTAGTAAAGAAGAGTTGTGAAGTATCGCTCTGGCTAAGCAAAAAAGTTGTTTTTGGCCAGCACTTAATGTTTGACCTCCTTTGATCTCAAAATCTAAAAACGAAAAAAATTAAAAGTACTTTGTTACTTACTCCAGTTTTCCATTATAAACTTAAAATTGCAACGTTGCTTTGGGTTAAATAAAAAAAATTTCAAACATTAATTTTTCCGTTTGCCAAAATCTAGACCCTAAAAGTATACCAATCCAGAAAAATTTCATTGACAACTATGCTCGTACGCAGCCCAAACGTTTAGGGACTGGGGGTCGCACATAAATTACGTAAGCACATTTAGGGGGTAAGGGGTCAAAATTTGACATCTTACTCATAAGCTAAGCATAGGCGAAATGGGATAAAGCGTGCAAAAAGGGCCTAACCCATGCTTACGTAATTTATGCACGACCCCCTGCACTAAATCTACTTCTAGAAGGGACTCTAAATGACCTTACACTTTTATATGGAAAATTTAAAAAAATACAACAAAAATGCCTAGAGCGCAAAACATCCCGCTCCCACTCTGCCTAAAAGCCTGTGTCATCCAAAAATTAGTGGAAATATTGTAAAATTCCGTGATTGGAAACACTAATAAGAGCCTATGTTTAGCTTATGAGTGTTGCCAATCGCTAATCATATCAAATTTTATGCTGATTTCAACTCTTCTTGGCTCCGTTTGCCGGCGAACTTTTAAATTTATTTTTTATTTTCCAACAAACCTATAAAACTGCTTTAAGGCAGGGGGGGTGTAATTCTCTCAGTTTTTAAATTTATTTTTAAAAAAATTACCTAGATTCCCGTACTGTTTCTCTATAACTTCTTTAAGCTGCACCTTTTCCAGTGCTCCCCATAGCTCTTGATCTGTAAAAAAATTAGCGGGATCCAAATTCTCCCGAACAGATCCGCTGAAAAGAAGAACATCCTGCGGGATGATGGAATTTCGCGATCTAAGTATATTCAACGGCACCGTCGTGATATCGACATCATCGATCGTTATTTTCCCGTCGTAAATCTCAATCATGTTGAACAAAGACAAAACAAGAGACGACTTTCCGCTTCCCGTTCTTCCGCAAATTCCGACCTTAAAAAAAATTGCAATTCAGTTATTTGTTCGAAATTTCCAGATAAAAAAAGGCACCTTTCTTCGCATACCTTTTGGCCTGGAGGAATGTGCAAATTCATTCCGCTGATCACGGGTTCTTTTGCGGCTCCGTATCGCAGGGAAACGTTTCTGAATTTTATGTCTCCACGCATCGGCCAAGTTATCGGGACGTCGGCCCCGGGATCCGGGAAATAATCTTCCGTCGTAAAATTCGAGTACTGATGAACTCTTTCCACCGCCCCCATGTACATTTCGCAATCGGCCAAGAATTTTACGACCCAGTTTAAATAAATAGGAACTAATAACGTGTAATTAATGGCTAAACCGACTAAAGACGGTGTGACAACATCCGGATAAAAATTAGCGGAAGCTAACGACGTTAAAGTGGCTAAAAATACGATTACTCCTCCCAAATAATCCTAAAAAAAAAAAAAAAAAAGTGATAGAAAGTGATCATAAAATTTTATTTTTGAAGTAAAATCGAAATTACCAAAACGATACCAAGCCATCTGTTGCTTGAATTCATAATTAAAAATGCATTCGTATTGAGATCCAATTTTGCGAAAAGGCTCGAGGTAAATTTATCTTGGTAGCCAAAGGCTCGAATGGTAGGTAAACCGCACAGGGTTTCCGCAAAGTGCGAAAAAATCGGCGACCTTGTAATGCCTAAAAAAGCAAAAAAAAAAAAAAATATTTACTCCTGGAATTAAAAAAAACAAAACAATCAAAACAGTTTTTTTTTTTTTTTTTTTTACTGACTGTCTAATCTCTGAAGTTCCCTAGACGATGTTCTATAAAATCTTTGTATAGAATAATAAAGAAGACAAACAGGAATCGCCACGGTGAGGAACCAAGGAGTTACAATCGTATTCATCACTATCGCAGAGCAGCATAACAATAAAAATTGCATTAATCTCTGAATGGAAGTCGCAATTTTCTGCAGAAGAAAAAAAAATTCGCCTTGATTAAAAATATCGATTTCTGTAAATAATTCAAAAAGTGAATTCATTAAAACTGAATCTATTAATTATTTGGCTTGAAACAGCATATTCTAAGGTGTCCCTTATTTTTCGAATTTTTGAATTTTGTATGTCTAACCCCCTCAAAGTTTTCTTTTTGGAGTGTTGATAAACGCTCAATTTTTTCAGATTTTTAAAATGACGGAAAAGTGTGCCTCATTAGCCTTCAATTTTGAAAAATTCCCATACAAACCAAAAAATCTATTTTTTTTTCCCATGAAAAAACACTTGTTTTTTATCGGAAATTTTGCGTAGGTCACGAATCTGAAGTCAGATTTTTTATACCTGCCTAAGTTTTTGAGCTAGAAGTCAAAATATGAGCAAAATTAATTACTTAACATGTTTTGTCATTTTACGCTATTTTTTTTGCCCGATTTTTACTTCTAACACAATAACTTTAGGCAGATATAAAAAAATCTGACTTCAGATTAGTAGTGATCTGCGCAAAATTTTCGATGAGAAACAAGTATTTTTACACCAAAAAAAAAAAAAAAGATTTTTTGGTTCTTATGGGAAATTTTCAAAATTGAAGGTCCATGAGGCGCACTTTTCCGCCATTTTAAAAATCTGAAAAATTTCAGCGTTAATTAACACTCAAAAAAGAAAACTTTAAGGGGGTTAGACATATGAAAATCGAAAATTCGAAAAATAAGGGACACTCTAACTGTATATTTACCTTATCGATGACACTTAAATCGGTTGAAAATCGATTAAACATCCTGCCGGCTGGAGTCGATTCAAATAATTTAACAGGGCATTTAACTATGTTTAGCAGCATCCTGTCGTGTAACGTTTTTCTGGCTCGGGATCCTGCATATTGACCTAATCCGTGGGACGACAGGGAAAGGATTATGGATCCGGCCGATAAGATGCCGTACACTCCAAGATATTTCGCCATCTAAAAAATTAAAAAAAAAAAAAAATTTAGTGAGCAAAAAAAAAAAAAAAAAAACAGTCAGGGGATATGAGGCATATCCCTACGTAGGACTACGTCTAGAATTTTTGGTTGGGGACGTATGAAAATGCTTTTAATTTAATTTAGCCCGTTTGATAATTATGGTTTTAGAACTATAAACAGTAAACATTAAAAATTAAAAAAAAAAAAAAAAATTAGACAACATTAAAAAATTAGATATGAAACTTCTTATGGCTTTAATATAAATATTTAAATCTATCTTTAACAGCCTACAATTTAGAATCGTGTTATAATTTTAAAAAAACAAATTATTAATCTTTAAATTAAAATAAACTTTCTAATCTATTATATTAATCTTTAAAAATAAATTTTTCAATAATAAAAATCATCGAAATTTTCGTTTCAAAAAATGTTAATGATCCCCCTAAATCCTCCAAGCCCTAATATTAGTCAACGTGGCCCCCCTTTTCAATAAAATTTTACCAAAAATCATCAAAATCTTCGTTTCAAAAAATGTTGATGATCTTTTTCACAAAACATTATCAACATTTTTCATAAAAAATTAAAATTTTAATAATTTTTACCAAAAATTTTTAAAATTCAAAAAATGTTTTTTCAATAAAACTCTAAAATAAATTCTTTAAACAATCAAAAATCATCGAAATCTTCGTTTCAAAAAATAGTATGATACCCCTGAATCCTCCAAGCCCTAATATTAGTCCATGTGACCCCCTTTTTCAATAAAATTTTTTCAAAAATCATCAAAATCTAAAAAATTTTCTAAATTTTCCCTTTTTTCTTAAAATTATTCAAAAATTTACAATATTTTCTAAAAAATGTTATTATAAAATTTATAATAACAAATATTTCAAAAATTTTAGATAAATTTTTCAATAAAATTTTATCAAAAACCCTGATGGTCTTCAAAAATTTTTTTATATTTTCAATGAAATTTAATTTCTTTATATTTTCTTTTTAATAATTTAATTTCTTTATATTTATTTAATTTTTTTATATTTTCAATGAAATTTAATTTCTTTGAAAATATAAAAAAATTTTTGAAGACCATCAAGGGTTTTTGATAAAATTTTATTGAAAAATTTATCTAAAATTTTTGAAATATTCGTTTTTTTTAATGTAAGGTGTCCAAAACACCAAGACAACCGGACACGACAAAGTCATCATGGTGAGCCTTAAAACGTAGCCCTACGTCAAAAAAGAAAGTCTTACATCTTGATGGCCTGACGCTTCCGTCCAGTTACTCAACCAAAAATCTGTATTAACTCGTACGACTTGCCAGGATAATGTAATCAGTAAATAGCTCAAAGCGATTGCAGTTCCGCAAATCCGAATGTAAATTAATAAACTCTTTTTGGTATTCGGCCGTATTCCCTTTCCTCGTTTCCCTTAGTTCCAAGGCTGCATTCCATTTCTTCCCCTACGAAATAAAAATTTTTGGTCAGGTTACAATATTTCGTATTCGATAAAATTAACTTTACATTCGTCGGCGTCAAGCTCGCTTGTAGCATCGCTGAAACCCGATTCCGTCGACAGCAATCTCCCCACCGGCTTTTTAGGTTTCGCCTCGGTTAATTCATTTTGATGGTTCAACCCTAACACGCTACTGAAGACTTGTCTTAATAATCCGGTATGATTTTCATTATTTTGAATACTACGAATAATTAGAGTGATTATTCTTTAACAAAAATATTTTTTTTTTTTTTTTTATAAAAACGGACATGGAAATTTCTTTCTTTTAAAGAAAAAATTATACTGCATACAATATGATGCAGTGTGACAAATCCAAGCTGATGCAATACGACTGCATACAATTTTATATGCCGTATAATTTTTTAACAATGCGTTAAAATCTTACGAAATGTGAACATCGCGGGACATAAGAGGCGACGAATACTGCCTTACAACAGGCGGTACTCGAATATGTCGTGCCTGCAAAGACGTCGCTCTCAGCATCGTCTTTTTTTTGTTAGACAATTTTCTCCATCTCGATCTCCCTTCGATTACGTCTCCTTCGCACTCGTCCGTCGGTAGAGGTAAATCGTGGGTCATGTATTTCCATTCGGAAAATCGTCGTCGAAAGTGATACATCGCGGGAGGATTCTGAAATAAAAAAAGTAATAATAATTAACAACTTGAATTAAAAGCAAGGGTCATTCAAATATTACGTCAGCACATCATGGGGGAGGGGGGGCAGAATCTGTCAAATGCTGACGCATATTTAAATCTCCATAAGAAAAAAACCTTGCTCACGAAAAAGGGGGAGAGGGTCAAGAATCGCCAAAATTATGCTGACGTAACACTTGAGTGGCCCCCCCAGCAAAATTCACTTCTTAAAAACGTTTTTTTACAAATTGATTTTCCTCCTCTGAACTCCATGGACCGTCGATGACGTTCTTATGTCTGAGTTCCCTGCCTATTCTGGCTACTAATTTAATAAGTTGCCATCTTTCTCCGGCTGTTCTGCCTTGCAAAGCGTTCGGATCGGTTCTGGACATTAATTCCCTCCAGTTTTCGATCAGTTCCCTATCTCGAAGTTCGATGTCGTTTAACTGGCCTTGGATTCTAATTTGGTTATCTTCTATGGCTACTACCTAAATTTTTTTTAAATGAAAAACTCATATCAAAGTTCACTTAAAAAATATACATATATTCCGACATTGTCGCTGCATCCGCAACACTACCCAATGAGAAAAAAATATTAAAATTTGTGAAATATTTTTTAAATATTGAATAATATTGAAAACATTATGCAAATATTTTTTGAAACAAGAAATAATGAAAATATTTTTAAAATTTTGACAAAGATTTTTAAAATATTTTTGTTGCTTTTCGTCTCAAAAAATATTTCAAAAATATTTTATAAATATAAATATTTTTTTTCTCATTGAGTACCCGATCAAATCTAACGATTTGTGGCAAATTTTTATGGTTACAGCCAAGGATATATATGCAGCGTCGTCTAGCGGAATAAATGTTTTGGCAACATCCCCATTAAAAATTTGAAAATAATTACCATGTGACAGTGAGCCAACAACTGAAGGTGATGAGTGACCAGGAGCACAGTACGTTTCCCTCTTCTCACAAGACGTTTAATGCCGTTTTCAAAAACCTCCATAGCTACTGTAGAATCTAAAGAAGATAACGGATCGTCCTAAAACCCAAATCCGAAAAAATTAATGTTAAAATTGCCCAAATGCAAGGAGTGCCCAAAAAAACGTACCAAAATAACAAAATTAGCTCTAGAATATAAAGCTCTTGCAAGAGCTATTCTTTGCTTTTGTCCGCCTGACAAATTGATTCCTTTTTCTCCTATTTCGGTGAGATCCTTTCCGGGAAGTATATCTAAATCCGGTTGCAGGGAGCAAGCGTTTAACACCTGAACGTATCTCTTATGACGATAGGGCTGACCAAATAATATGTTATCTCTCACGGTTGCATTTAGAAGCCATGGAGTTTGAGAGCAGTAAGCAACAACGTATTGCTAATTTGAAAAAAAAAAGAAAATTAATTTATCCAAAAAATTTAAAGCCTTCAAAAAATTACTTTTTCCATGTTATCGTGCCACTAATCCTATGCATTTCTCCCAGAATAGCAGATAATAATGAAGTTTTTCCGCTTCCTATTTTGCCGACAATCAAGGTCAGCTTTCCTGTAAAAAAAAAAGCGAATTGTTAAAAAACCTTTTTTAAAAAAATTAACGTAAAAAGTGAAACTTTTTTAATTTGAAACCAGTGTTTAACTTGCGCAAAGTACGGTTATAAAAAAAAATTTTTTTAAATATTATGCAAATATTTTTTAAATATTATGCAAATATTTTTCTAATATTATGCAAATATTTTTTTTGAAACAGGAAACAATAAAAAAATTTTTTTTTAATTTTGACAAGGATTTTAAAAATATTTTTATTTTATTTCTCATTGGGTAAGGAGTTGCTACTGAACAAACCTTTTGGAACGGACAAATGTTTAACGTCTAAATAACGTTCGTTTGAATCTGAACTCCAAGAGAAAACTCCGTTCTGAATTTTCAAAGCAAAAATCATCTCTTCTTCAAGTTCGTTGTCGTTATTTACAAATTCGGATTCAACCTCGCCGAAATCTTCTAAAACTTCGTTATCTAAGTTACTTTTATCCAACTCATCACCGCTTTCGACTTCCGTTATGTTCTCCAATTCTTCCCTGAACTGGGGGATCGTGTAACCGGTGAAACTGTTGGAGCGGTATCGCTTCCATATTTTTATTTCCCTAAATTTAAAAAAAATCATGAGTTAATCCTTATTTATACATGATTTTAAAATTCTTTCAAAATACTCCGCAGGGGAGCTACACGTCCCTCTTGGTTTTAATTTTGATTAAAACATCAAAAATTATAAAAATTGCTCAGGACATGCAGCGCCCCTACAGGAATAATTTTGCACTGGGAATATTCATTACTTAAGAACGATCTGCTCGGTTTCGTCTTCTTTTTTCGAATCCTCTTGATCTTTTTTCGAATTCTTTTCCCTTTTCGGGATCGTACTTTTCGTTTCCGGTAAAGTTAAAAAATCATTGATTCTCCTGGTGCTTATGACGGCAGCGATGATAATCGGGACGGTCACCGGAAATATGAATAAAGGTACAGTCAACTGATTGAACAAAGCCAAAGCAGCAAAGACTGATTGAGGTGATAGAGAACCTCCATCTAATAAATAATAAACACCGAATGTGATCAGAGTGACCAGGATTGAAGAAGCGTGAGTGAAAAACGCTAAAAAAAAAAAATATATTTTAATTTTTAAATATTTGTAATAATTTAAATGAAACTTACAAACACTTACTCATCAGCGCCCAGTATAAAGAATCTTTATCCAACAATTTAATTTCCTTTTTCCTAATCTTTAAAATTCTGTTGCAATAATGCTCTTCCCAGCTCAGCAATTTAAACAACTTCATTCCTTGTATTAATATATTTATATGCTGCAGTCTCTCGTCGCTTACTTCCTGGAAAAAACTGAATAAGTTATTGCTCGACATGTAAGGATCGATGCAATGGTAAAAATAAGAAAAAAAATACCCACAGAACTTAACGTCGCATTTTTCGACATTTTTTTCCCGATTAAAAATTGAAGGGGGGTCAAAGTAATGATCGTTACTGCAGCTCCAACCACTGCACTAATTCCGAGTTTCAAATATAAAAGATACATCAACATCGTAATTTTCAGGGGAATCGCCCAAACGTAATGACCAATCCAGAAAAAAGACATGATGTTAAAAGCATCTTCAGACATGAGGTTCGCGATGTTTCCGGTATCAGCGTCACTATCTGAATTTTTTTTAACGGGATCCTCTTCTTTATTCTGGTTGCCGTTGTATTTTGAGCAAGTTGATAATTTTAATGATTTGTAATAAATCACGGCCTGAAAAAAAAAAAAATTAATATAAATCTGAAAAATCTCTATTTTAAAGGTTTTCAATAACACTGGTACCTGAAGAGCTGCTTTTAGATGTATGGCCCGAACGTTAACGAGATGAGTGCTGGCTTGAGAAAAAGTACTTTGAGCGGTTGCTGAGACAAAAACGATAACGGCCATGGCCCAACCGTTATTCCAGAAATCGAATATTGTCGGATATGATCTGTTTACCGAATGAAAGTCGGAGGGATTTCTCTTGTCCGATATGAATGTAACTATGACTGATATTCCAAGAGGTCCGATTAGTCCGACCATGTCTCCCATTAATTTAAAAAATCCGCCGATACAAAAATCTTTTTTCATGAAAATCCAATAGCATCTCCAAAGTTTGGCTGGAGTTTGAGGCTTCTGAAAAAATAAAGCAAAGAAAAATAAGATAAAATACAAAAAGGAAATGGTGGCTAATAACCAAATAATTAAAATAGAAATACATTAAAAGATTAGGAAAATTAAAAATTTATTAGGCTATGGCTTTTTAGGCATAGAAGTATTTAGTCCTCCTGAGGTAAGATATTTTTAGTCTCCAAATGATATTTTTTCCATAAATTTTCCCCCGTCTTTCATGTTAAAAGGGGCATTAAGAATTTAACTCAGCATAACGTTCTTCGTTTTTGACCCAATCTCTCTTAATTACAGAAGATATGAGAGTACAATTTCTTCTGGCCTTTAGCCTGGACACATTTCCAGCGTAAGGCACATTAAAATTATTAACAAATGGAAAAAATTAATTTTTCTGCTCAAATAATTTTTTTGACGTAGGACTACGTCTTGGGGTTCGGTCCTGGGGAAATCTGTCAGTCCGGGTGTCGCACTGTTCACACCAAAAATTATATTGAATTATTTTAATGTTAAAATTTTAACTTCGAAAATTTTAAATAATATTTGACTACTTTTTTTAACTTTTGATCTTTTTAATAGAAAAATTAAGACGACCGACATGAACGGAAGCAAGAACTTAGAAAATTTCTTGTAAATTTTATTTAACTTTTTTTCAAATTTTTGCTGTTTTTTTTAAGTAAAATTTACAACAAATTTTCTAAAAAATTTACAAGAACTTTAAAGTTAAAATTTTATTTTAAAATTAGACGACATGAACGAAAGCAAGGACTTAAAAAATTTTTTGTAAATTTTCAAGAAACTTAACTTTTACAAGAAACTTAAAGTTGCTAAAGCAAGGACTTAAAAATTTCTTGAAATTTTATTTAACATTTTTTTAAAATTTTCTCCGATTTTTTGAAATACAGTCGAGTTCGGTTATAACGGATCCGGTAATAACGTAATTCCGGTTATAACGCAGAAAAAGAGCAAGTCTTTTGGATTACGTTATAAGCGAACTCGACTGTATATTTTTTTTTAATATTAAAAGTCGACTATATGATCAAAAACAAGAACTTAGAAATTTTAAATAAAATGTACACTACATTTTTTAATTTTGTCCTTTTTCCTTTAGCCAAGAATATGAGCTAAAGCAATGTTTTAACTTTAAAATTTTAACTCTGAAGAATTTAATTAAAATTTTTAGTTTTTTTCGTGCCAGGAAAAAAAATTAAATTTTTATCAAAAAATTCGAAAGCAAAAGAAGCAAAAAAAATGCCTTAAAATTTTTAAATCGTTTCATTGTTTTTTAGCAATATTAGGACAGTACCCCAAAGACGTAGTCCTACGTGTGAATATGCCCCCATATCCCAGTAAGATTTTTAAAAAAAATATTTTCCGGATTTTGCTGCTTACTTTTGAGTTTAAGATCAATTCATTCAGAATCTCGTACTGATTTTTAGACGTATGGGCCTGAGGTAAAACACCCAAATCGTCCAGTTCTAATGGACTCGTATAACCGGCTCTTAGTAAAGATGTCAACCAATAAAATGTAGCTTTCGATAAAAAATGAGCTTCGTCGTGTCGGTAACTCTCCATCGTAAATGATTCCTTCTTAAACTTACTTCCCTTCTTTTTTATCTAAAAAAAAAAAAAAAAAAAAAAAAAAAAAATTAAACAACCAGTTCTCGATAGGAAACCAAAATCAATTTATTACCTCCGAACCAGCTACCCAAAATTCAGATACGGCCACGGCCACGATTATCAGAGAAGATATCGCAGCCGCCAACGGCCTCAAACATTCGAAACCGATCCTGATGTGGTAAAAAAGTAACAAACGAAGAAATCTAACGGCTCCGTTGATCGTCCATAAAGAGGCCGTCACGTACAGCAATCCAGGTCGCGAAGTGGTTTCTAGTAAATGCTCTAAAATCATAACCGGTATCAGAAACGTAAGAGATGCCGACGGGACGGTTATGACGTGAGAAGGAGAATAGGCCAGAAGTGGATCAGCGATCTCTATTAAATGAACGAGGAAAAGAAGCACTGATAATACCGCGCGAAAGTTGTGACCTTTAAAATTTGTTTTCTGCGTGACATTTTTGCTAAAATTAAAAAAAAAATTAATTAATAATAAAATCGTTAAAAAAAAAAAAACTTAGAAAAAGTCTTACCTGTTATCCTGAGTCCATCGCAAATAAGCAATCAGCAAAAGCGAAACATACATAGAACATAAAGAAGTCACGATATTTAACCAATCCAACTGGCACGGCGTAGGTATCCATGAGTTCGAACTCCAGTTGGTATCGACGGTCCGACAAGGAAAATCCATGATCCGCGGACTGGAGATGACTAAAACAATTTTATAGCAATTCGAAACCGGGTAGGTATCACGCCTTCGAGGCACGATTCATGACGTCTCTCTTTAATAAACATTTCATTAATAATACTTTTCATTTCTTTTAAAATCATGAATCATAAATAAAAAACATGGTTTTAGAAAAAAAAAAAAAATTATGAATGAACGTGATCAGCACGAGATTCGTACTAAACCGTCCTGCCGTAGTGTTTTTACTGTTGATAACTGGCCATTTCCTACATCAAATGGTCAACGACCCTTTAATTGCCTCCTACTGCTTATTTTTGGATGATGAAGTTATAATTGTTTTGTATGATAATGACAACGCTCAAGTTTTGTCGGTGGTTAGTGCTGACGAAGAGAATCGCAAATCAGAAAACGTTTTCCGTTTCTGTTTGGGAAAAATATGAATGACGCGAAATAAATGTTGGGTATTACGGATTTTTCCGAAATTGTTTTTCCAATTAAAATATCCGCTATGGACGGTCTTTCTCAATATCTCAAATCATTTTTTAAAAAATTTATTAGGAAAGAAAGCAAAAACACCTGAACACAGGAACAGTAGTTCTGGGCTTGTTCGCTGTTACTCTTGGGAAATTAATACTTATTTTTTTATTTTATTTTATTTTTTTTTTTCATATTTGAGTATTAGAAAATTAAATAGATCGGACAGTACCTGAAACTTGAGGCTTTCAATGCGCAATAAAAAAATTTCTGAATGAGCTTTTATAAGCTTTAACGGAAGCTTTAAAAGTCGCGTTACTCTTGGGACACAAAAAAAAGACGTTTTTTTAAACACAAAAGTTAATTTTGTATTTCATTCAATTTTTGAAGAATGTCAAGGCAAAAAAATTAGAACTCTTGCGGGGATATAATGATTTCTAAACCGTAAGTATCCACTTCAATTTTAATTTTCTTGTATGCAAAAAAAAAAAAAAAAAAAAAAAAAAAATGGTTTTGGATTCTGCGCAGAAAACTGACTTGTCCCAAGAGTAACACGAGCTTTTACTGCCCCAACGGCAAGCTTTTGGCAAAAAATGACAAAGTATTATAAAAATAGACCATTCTAGAAGTAACCCAATGACAAAAAAATATAAATATTTATGTTGCCGTCAATTCCCGTTTTCATGCAATTCTAAAAATGACTAGCCAATTCTCTACAAATTTTTTTTATTTTTGGGCAATGCTAGAATTGACTGAAATAATATTTAAATCTTTCAGTCATATCTAGAATTGACAAACGGTCGGGCAATCCCGAAATGAATAAATAAATTAATTTTTAAATAATTATTTCAGTCAATTCTAGAAATGCTAGGCAATTCTAGAAATAACTCAAAGACCAAAAAAATATCAATGTTTACGTCAAAAAAAATATCAATTCTAGAATTGCCCAAAAATGAAAAAATCTGTAGGTAATTTTAGAATTGACTAGTCATTTCTAGAATTGCCTGAAAACGGGAATGGACGGTAACATTTATAAAATATTTTTGAAATACTTTTCAATATTTTAAAAAACTGAGTGAGTCTAGCTACGCAAACTCACTGAAGAAGGGAAGTGAAACTTCTACACTCCGCTAATAATAGACAAAATAAAAAAATTTAAAGGCATTTTTTTGCTCGTTTTTGGTCAAAAAATTTAAATATTTTAATAAAAATATAACTTTTTTTCCTGGCAAGAAAAAACTTCAAACATGTGCAATTTTTGGCCTTAAATTGTGGCCCAAAAAATTTACTCTCCGCGATTCTAACTTCACTTTCTGGTCTAACATTGTGCCCTTAAATTGTTGCGCACTTTCTGGCCTAAATTGTTGCGCACTTTCTGGCCTAAAATTGTTGCGCACTTTCTGGACTAACACTGTGCCCCAAAAAATTTACTCTCAACGATTCTACAGAAGTTTCACTTCAAAAATATTTTGCAAAAATTTTTGAAACAAGAAACAAAAATATTTTAAAAATTTTGACAAAGATTTTAGAAATATATTTATTGCTTTTTGTTTCAAAAAATATTTGCAAAATATTTTTAAAATATTAAAAAATATTTTAACATATTTTACAAATATTAATATTTTTTTTCTCATTGGGAAATCACAAAAAAAAATTTTTGATATCATAATTTTTTCCTATTTAAAAAAACTCTGAAAATAAGTCTGGAAAAACACCCTTTTTTTTAATCAAAAAAGCTGTTTTTCCGGATTATTTTTTGAACTTCGGTATGTCGACAAAATTTTTATCGACATTCAAAGTGAGTCGAAAAACCTATCCATAGGTACATTATATAAAAGTATTTTGAACGATGGCAGTCAAGTTATAGTCAAAACTCATATTTTGAGTTTTGAAATTTTTGAGCGAACAAGTCCTTCTTGTTTATGAAACGTTGAGAATTAAGTCTTGCTTCACAACGATTGCGGACACCGAAAAAGAACAAAATGTCTTCCTGGACATTCATCGATACAGAATACGCCAGCATTCTTTTTTTTAAACAGTCGAAATCACGTTGCACCTACGAAAATAAAAATAAAAAAATTACACATGTATTTCACAATCGAAGTGTGATTTTTAAAAAAAATTAATTTAATGTATCAAATAAAATTTGCCCCCTGATTTTTTTTTTTTCAATTGTACGTCTTATCTGATACATCAAATTTCAAAACAATGGTTCACATCTTCGACTGAAAAATCGAAAAAAGGCGAACGGAATCATGTTACAACTAAAAGAGAGGAAAAACCATTTCCGTGCGTCGGAAGTGATCTAACGTACCTCCATCGTAAATATGATTGGAGATAGTCTGTTTCGACATTTCGTGAAAGTGTCATGTATGACCACAAGTTTACAACATGAGCGTGATTGAAAATCATGTGTACTCACATGATTTTCACGAACAGTCGAAACACACTATCTCCAGTCATATTTACGATAAAGATACGTTAGTTCACCTCCGACGCACGGATTTGTTGTTTTAAAATGGATCACTGCTTCAAGTCTTGCTACAATTAATAATGCATATATTAATCTCAAAAACATACTTTTAGGTCGTAATTAATAATTATTTTGAAAATTATATAAAATTTTCTTTGCTGAGGAAGATTTTATACATCCAAGTTAGGCTAATACACGACGAAAATAAATTATTAAAAGGAATATTTTTTTTTTTTAGACCGGAAAGCGTTAAATAAAAATCGGTGTAATCCATTTTACTTAAAGCACAGTCTACAAATGGGAACAATTCGTTAAATTCTCAATTTTTTATTAAAATAGTTTCATTAATATCAACATTTATTCATTTTCTGAGTATTTCTTATAGTAAAATTGCTTTTTTTTAAGAACTTTTTTAAAATTCTTATTGCATTCTTAATCACGACCGATTCCTTTTTCACTATTTACATTTTTTTTTCTTACAACTTATCGCGACACTTGGAATTTTCTTTCTACGTAAACAACTCGTCTTTTTGGTATATTTTAAAAAATAATAATAATTGTAGAAAGAGGCACGCTTATTACATATTTACAAAAATAATCTTAATTTAATGGTCTTTTTGATTTTTTGAACCATTTAATAAATAAGTATAAAAAATATACCTTTTTTTTCTACTTTTAAAAAATATTTATACCGCTCCTTTAAAATATTTCCAACGAAATAACTTCGCTAAATTAAATTACATCGACATGCGACCTGAAAGTTGAAATGCTTCAATGCGGCGATCAACGCTCCTTGATAATTTTATTAATTGGATTTTTTGTTATTCGAGTTTACTGATGAGTCTTTATCTGGGAGAATAATAGACTGAAAAAAAAAATTGGATTAGTTTTCGGTTTCCAAATATTTCTAAATTAATAAACTTACGGTTAATTTTTTGCTAAATTTTTGTGGGATGACCATACAAGTTGTGACAGTGTTTCCGAGGAATAAAGTGAAGAACGTAGCGCACAACACTGGGATCTAAAAAAAAGGGGGCAGAATTTACACAAAATCAGGATTGAAATTTTAAATCGAATGATAATTTTTGATACTCACTTGCCACGTGGCTTCGGGATGTGAAATTAATCGATACAAGGTAATGGCATTGTACAACTGGAAGATATAACCGGCGAATAAAAATGGAAGAAGAAAACTAAGCCCCCGCCACATCCAACTGTGAAATCCTTCGATTGTTATATCCATATTGTGCCTTTCTCCTAACGCTTTTAACCTGTATAAAACACCTTGTTGGTATCTAAATTGAAGATATTGTACAAAAGCTGAAAAAAATTTAAAAAAACGAATTAATTAATTTTTGGAAGCGAAATTATAAAACTAGCAGTAAAACAACTTACTTATGTAGCAATTAAACCACATAAATTGGCTTCGGAAAATATACCAAGGAGCCTGGTTCGGCCAAATAAGCAACACAGCTGCAGCGAATGTTGATATGAAATGATGTAACCTCCACCAGCCTTTAATTCTGGATCCGTTTACTTTCAAAATGCTTTCCCTAATTGTTAACGTGCAGTAGTACCAAACTAATAAAAACATAAAAGCCAATTCCATTGGCCTAAAAGTAAAAAGAACGGGTAATTATATATTTTTTGAAATAAAAATTTAAATAGTATTGCTTTTACCTCCACATGACTAACAAATTAAGTACTGATAATACCAGTCCAATGACGCTAAGCACCAATTTGAATTTTTCATATTCGTCTTTATAACGGAATCTAAAAATAAACAAGTTTTGTTAAAGGCTTACGAAAAAGATAATGGCGAAGAGGAAAATAATTTACTCTGAGTTAAAGGACTTTATGTAAAATGGGATGTGCTTTTGTAAAATGAGACGTAGCTCAATGGGAAAAAAAAAATATTAGTATTTATATAAAATATTTTTGAAATATTTTTCAACATTTTTAAAATATTTTTATAGTTACTTGTTTCAAAAAATATTTGCACAACATTTTTAAAATATTAATATTTTTTTTTTCTCATTGGGAGGAGAAGCACATAAATAAAAAAAAATCAGTGATGGGTGGAGCTTATTTCATTCGACTTCAGAAAATTTGAAATTACGATTGAAATTGGTCGGCTTTAATTAGGGTAATACTTACTTATCATTTTTGTTAAGTATTGATACATTTACATTTCCTAAAATAATTTTTAAATAAAGTCCATTACTTTGTTTCGGTAACGTTTGTTCTATTTCGTGTAATTGTGCGAGCCTCCTTTCCACATTTTTCGATAATTCTAATAACTGTGTATCGTTTGCATTCTTTTTGTCTTTTTGTAATCTGAAAATGTAAAAAAAATTAATTAATCAGTAACGTTTTAATTTTAATGATGAAAAAGTCTTTTACGATTCCCTACCATTTTTCCTAAAAACAAATAAATTCCTAATCGTTTTCCTAAAAATTTCTATTCCTAAAATCTTTTTGCTAACTACATTATTTCCTAATTTTTAATTTTCATAAAAATTTTTGATTTCTAAAATAATATTTCCTAAAATGAATACTTCTCTCTAATTTTTTGAATCCCTAAAATTTTTGTAGTAATTTGCGAATTTCGGTTTTTTAAATTCTTCTTTTAAAATTAAAACTTAAACCGAAATTTGCAGTTTTGCCTAGTGAATTATTACAAAATTTTAAGAGATTTAAAAGCTAGGAAAAATATTTTAGGAACTTTTATTTTAGAAATTAAAAAATTCTAGGAAAATTGAAAATTAGGTAAAAGAAATGGTCAGGAAAAAAACGTTAGGAAAAATGGATTAGAAATTTATTTTTTTAGGAAAAACGGATTAGGAAAAATAGTCGGGAATGGTCTTTTACTATTAGAAAATTACAAAAAATGGCTTGTCTATTCTTTTACGGAAATCTCCATGTGGGCATTAACGAAACTCTTAAATTTTCTTGCCGTTTTGTTGCTATTTCCGGGTGACTACTGATTTTTTTAATTGAAAAAGTAGGACTTTTATAGGACTTTTTTGTACAAAAATATGGTATAATTATATTTTATATATATATATATTTTTTTTTTACAAAGAATGAGCCAAGTAACCATCTCTGGTTTCAGAATTGGTTACGTGGCTCATTCTTTGCCGAGACCATTGACTCAGGGCTCCGCTTTAAGGTTCATTTAAAATTTTAAAATGAAATAAAATGAATAAAATTTATCAAAATGGCACTCGGAGACATAATATATTTCAAATTTGTAAGTCTCGAGCCAAACAGGAGACCAAACGAGGAAATATTTTTGAAATATTCCACGAAAATGGGTTGAATTTGGCAAAATCCTCAGGCCCCTAATCGTTTTTTTACGTTAAAATATGAGACTATAGAATAAATGAATATAGAACCAATAGACCCCCAACATTTTCCTTCCGTCAACTCCCGACCATTTTTCCTCATCCGTTTTTCCCGAAAAAAAAAAAATTAATAAATAAATGAATTCTTAATCCATTTTTCCTAAAAATTTTGGATCTTAAAATTCTTTCCCAAGCCATTTTTTTTTCTAATTTTCAATTTTCCTACAATTTTCGATTCCAAAAATAAAATTTCCTAAAACCAATATTTTTTCTAATTTTTAAAATCCCTAAAATTTTTCATCAAAAAATTAGGAAAAAAATGTCATTTTAGGGTGCAAATTTTATTTTAAGAATCAAACAATTTTAGGAAAATTGAAAATTAGAAAAAAAAATGGTTAGGAAAAAATTTTTAAGAACCAAAATTTTTAGGAAAAATGGATTAGGAATTTATTTTTCTAGGAAAAATGGTAGGGAATCCGTCAACTTGCTGTTTTCCTTGGGAAAAACACCGCAAGGAAATGGCAGAAAAACGTCAAAACAATACAAAAAAATGGTAGGAAAACAGCAACAAAGCGGCTAGAAAATAATAGGAAAACCAGTTCATAAGCTAAAAGCAACCTCACTTAGCGTGTATGGTGATCTGTAAGATCTATTATTTTTGGTCTCCATGGAGTTATCCTTGTAAATAATAATTAAAGGGTCATAATAGCCCGATCTTTAACTAAAAATTATCAACTTACTTATTAACTGCTCTACTTATAAGATTCAACCTATAACTTTGATGATTCCATTCTTTCATGCATTTAGCTTGTAGCTCTCCTAACTCTTCCAACTTTTCTAAATATTCTTTATTTAGTGTCTGCAATTAGAACCACAAATTAATAAATAAAATAAAAATATTTTTTAAAAAAAATCATCGTTTTAGTTTGGGCTATAGTAAAATCCTCAATAGCCACATTTATACTCACTTCAAAAGTATTAAATTCATTTTTGAGATCCTCCCAATCCTGAACGCAAGTCGCTACGTCCCGAAGATCCATTTTGTACTAAACTATCTAAAAAAAAAAAAAGAAAAGAAAAATCAATTGGAAGAATTTTTTAAATTAGACGATCTCATGCTAAAACCCGCAAATGACATTTATCATTCTTTAAAACTTTAAAAATAATTTTTAATCTTCTTAAATCACGAAAGCGAAAAAGGAAGTTAAATATTAAGCAATTTAAAACTTTTCAAAAAAAAAAAAAAAATTTGATTAGATTACAATCACATTTATATCGTTAATTGATAAGTTTATTTTAATTGCAACAAATCCGTCATAGCGTGAATTATGCCTTTTTCGTTTTACACGTTAAAAATAGAAATGCCGGTTTAATTTTTTTTTTCAAATTCTTTTTATAATCATAACTACGTCAAATGGGCAGACCTCTTTCATAAATTACTCAGAGAAAGTGCCAAAATATTTACAAAACGCCTTATTATTATATTTATGCCGTGCTGTAAATGAACTTTAATTATTAAATTAAATTTTTTTTTTTAAATCATCAGCCACGATTTTAATTTTTAAGAAATAAAAAGCACTGTTCACCGTTTGAAACTTTGTAATTTATGCAAACTATTGATTTTTTTTTTCCTCCCCACCCAACGTTTATTCCGACGACTTACCGGTTACGCTAATTTTTTCTTTTAAAACACAATAAAATATAATTTAACCTGCGACATTGCCTTCCAACAGACGACTAATTTATAAAAAGGCAGAGAACATAAAAAAAAATGGGAAGGTGTTTGCCTTATCGCCAGCCACTTGCAAAATCCAATATGACCAATGATCAAGGTTAAAAAGTTCGATTTATGTTTTAGTTATTTTGTTTTTTCTTTATCAATCAGAAGTGAACAATGAATGCTCGATACATGTAAAAAACGTTCTAGACACTAATCGGCAAATTTTTTATTTTAACGACAGACTTTTCACGGCGAGGGTCAAGTCCTCCTACATAATGCATTAGGACTTGAGTAATAAAAAAAATGTCTTACGAAATTTTTCAGCTCTTTACTGTCAATGAAGATTTTTTTTTTTTTTTTTTTTTTTTTTTACAGGAAATGGGACGATTTTCATTATGGATGGAGTTTCAAGGGATTTTATGAATATTAGATCGATTTCGAGAACCGTACATTGCTTGCCTCGATGTGAAAAGACAATCGTTGTTTTCCTTGTTAAAAAAAAAAAAAAAAAATTTGTACAATTACTTATTTTTCCAGTCTACTTTCCTTTCCTAAGCCAAATACAGAAAGAAAATCAAGCCAGGTTGATTTTATTATCGTAAATAATTATTGGCGGCCATCAAGGCAGTTAATCAAATCATAATCATAATCGTAAATAGCAATTAATCGAATATTTCTAAATCCAAAAAAACCAAAACTGAAATCAATCGAAAAAGAAGAGAAATCATTGAATATCCGTAACTGAAATTAGAGGTTAAGAAACGGAATTGAAATCAAAATCATAACCGAAATTGAATTCGAAATAAAAAAATTGAAAATCGAAATTGAAATAAGAATTTGCTAAAAACCGTAATTAAAAATAATTTTTTAAAATACTTTTAATAAAAATCATAATCAAAAACAACTGTAAAAAAAAAAAAATAATAATAAGAAAACAATTTAAAAATTCTAGGAGTGCGAGGTCTCAAATTTGATATCAAGTAAAATTGATCTTTGTACTGGGCTTTTAGTTCAGTCAAGTTTTATTTCATTGGCAATTTCTATTTTCATATATTTTTACGCCTTTTTTTAAAGTTTTATTTCGGGCCGACAAGTCATTTACTGCCAGTTGTGAATTTTTTATTTTCCTAAATTTTTTATTCTGAATTAAAAAGAATTAAACAATTTGAATTTTTTTCCCGTTTTTTCCCTATGGTGTGCTTCTTCTGGTACTGGCTGTAAAAAAGGGATAATTTTCTCAAAATTTAGAACAAAGAATGGAAAAGAAAACAAAATTATAACTAAAAATCGTAATCATAATCGTACACAGTAAAAAATTTTATGTCAACAGCCTAAAAAAGGGCTACACATCCAATATGTAACACGTTTTATGTCAAAAGTTGAATGTAAACATTTTTATGTTGACAAATGACGATTGTTTATTGGTTGATCAACAATCAAATTGATGCACAACAATCGTTTTATGCAAAATTGACATGGAAAAAATGTGAAGCCTCTTTTTTTACTAGCAAAATGTGTTACTTTTAACATAAAATTTTTTACCGTGTAATTGAAATTAACAAAAGAGTCAGTGGAAATGGTAACTGAAACTAAAATTAAATTTTTAATGCAATCGAAAAACTGAAATCAAGATCGAAAATTTACAAACTGAAAACCCAATAAACGTAACTGAAATCAAAATCGAATCAATAAACGTAACGAAAATCTGATATGAAAAACCGAAATTAATCGTATATTGAGCAAAGTTAATAATTAAAATCAAAATCGTAATCAGCTGTCAAGATTTTGAGTTCAGTAACCATAATCAAAATTAAAATTCTTATTTTAAAAAAATCATAACTGAAGTTAATCAAAATTCAAGCGAATTTCGAATAGCAGCCCTGGCGGCCATATAACTGGGACAATAAAAAAATATGAAAAGGGCATTTTTTTTTTCCCACAAAATTGGCAGTAGTAAAAAATATGGGGCAGTTTTTCAAATAAATTGGCAGTGAATTAATTTTTTTTGGGGGCAGTAAATTTTTATATTTTAGGGAAGTTGCAGAGTGCAGTAGTTAGTTAATTAATAATCGAAGGGCAGTATTTTTTTATAAAGCTAATTTTTTATATGCTTTTATTTGTTTGCACAAATATTGCTTAAAGAACGCAGGACATTATTCACCAGCAGAACAAACATTATTTACTTGCTGGAACAGGCATAATTTTGATCACTTTAAAAACTGTAAAATATATCAACCATTTATTGTGGGTCACTTTATGTTAACATTTTTCTTTTTTAAAATGCCAAAAAATGCCTTTTAATGCCAAATTATTCATTATACAGCCAAAATATTGTTTTAATGTCAAATTATTAATTTTACTGCCAAAATATTTTTTTAAAGCCAAATTATTTTTTTTACTGCCAATATAATTTTTCGACTGCCCACTGCCGACAAAAAAAAAGGCCATATTATGACAAAGCACTGCTCTACTATTAATAAATTACTGCCTCTTTAAATAGACGCCATAATTATTTTATGAGATTTTTAGTATTTTAATTGAAGCAATTTTTAATTATCCGATATACTCGTCCGCCATCTTGAATTTTAATTTTTGCGGAATTCCGGGTTCATACTCGAAATTATCGACTTAATTTTGATAAGCACACCAAATTTAAGACCCTAGCACTTATAAATATAAATTTTTTAATCAGTCGGCGGAAAACGACGTCTTTGCAAATAAACAGGTGCAGATTTTGATCACGTGGTGCCCAATGTCACGTGGTTTTCTGAAGTTATACTGGACGTAATTGAAGAACAAGTCGTCTGCTTAAATACTTTAACAATTTAATATTGAAACTCGATATTTAGTTCTTAATATTAAATGCTTAATCTTAATATCGTCATATTCAATAACTTCAATTCAAAATAAAAAATATTTGTTATCAAAATCAATTAAGCAGAAGAAATCCGTTCTTCATCTACATTCAGTGACATGACGTCATTAGCTGCTATGCTCAAAGAGATACCATTTTTATAAGCAAAGTTGTCACACTATATACACTATGCAAATAGACGATTTCGACAGTCACGTTTCATCCCATAATGCATTGCAAATCTGTACATTCTAAAAATGCTTCCCATAAACTAAGTAGGTATAGACATGGAAGTTAAAAATTCATTTTGCTCGGTTCGAGGACAAAAATTTTGTTGGTTTGACTTCGAAATTATTTTAATAGAAATAACTGGCACCAATTATAAGAATTTTCAAAATTAAATGCCTTGAAATAACTAAGATCACCGCACCGACTATTCTTAACTTACGAATCACACAGAGGCGTCGCGTCGTTTGCTTGTTTATCTCCTTTAATCCCAGAATGCTCTGCGCGAATGGGGATTTCCGACGCAAAATTATTCCGCTAGAGGCGCTGGATGTCTTTAACGGTTTTTAATTTTATTGGATGTCAACAATTAAAACAAAAGAAAGTTATCCAATCAATCTACGAACCGTTAAAGACATCCAGAGCCTCTAGCGGAATAATTTTGCGTCGGAAATCCCCATTCCACTGCCGAAAGCGTCTATATATAAACAAAAATGGCTCTCCACGAGGACCATCGGTAGGGAAATTAACTCTGTATAAATTGCGACGACAAATAAAAATACTACTCTTCAGTTTAAGGATGAGTGAAAAAACATATAAGTTCAGTCTAGCTGTCATTCACATTTCACAATTGTCCCATTGTCATAAACAATTAAATTCCGCTTCATCGCCTTTTTACAACATTTTCACTTAAACCCGTTATAAACGATACAGTTTTTCCCATATGATTTTTATTCCAGCAATACTTAGCTAATGGAGCAATTATTTTTCGAACCAAAAAAAAAGCATCTTTGTAACCCTCTCTAAATGCTTCGACCTTAAACTTACTGCATTTTTTTAAAAAAATTCTGCCGATTTTAAATTTTTAATGGAAAATCGTCAGTCCTACTTTCGCTACTGACCAGACACCGGTCAGGTATAAACTTCGTAGAAAAATGTCAACGCACTACCTTTTTAAATGTAATTTCAGCCCTTTTGGTGTTGTTTGCTCAATGAAGAAAAAGATCTTTTTAAAATGTCCATATTCTAATGCATTGAATTTAAAATTCAACTCTTATTTTCAGTTGTAGCACTACGCACCAAAGGTGAATAATAATAAAAGTAAAAATAATCATATACGACAACCGACACCGATAGAAAAAAAAATGAAGTCCGCGAAAATATTAACAAAAACTTTCAGCACGATAGCTGACAATTTACGTGAATGCGATTCGATTATTACGCCGAAAAAAATTCCTGAAGCAAAAGGGCTTCCTATTTTCGGGACAATTTTTTCGATAATGGCAGCAGGAGGAGCCCCCAAATTGCATTTATACGTCGATAAACGACATAAAGAATTAGGTAAGGAAACGTTTTGATTTCGGGGGAGCGAGTAATTAATTATTTTTAAAAAAAATATTTTAGGGCCGATTTATCGTGAAAAGCTCGGGCCAGTAGAAGGAGTTTTCGTATCGGACGGAAATATTATGAGAAAAATATATTCGTTAGAAGGGAAATATCCAAAGCATATCATCCCAGAAGCTTGGATGATTTACAATGAAACGTACAATTGTAACAGGGGACTTCTGTTCATGTAAGCATTTTTTTTGAATGACATTTACGATTTCAGCTTCCACATGACAACCGATCTATATCATCCTTACATTAATAATAAAAAAAAATCATGTCTGAATGGAAGCTTATCAAACAACCTTGACTTACAGAAAGTTGATTTTTTTTTCTTTTTTAACTTTTCAATTAGAAACAATGATTAAATTTCAGCAAGACACAAAAAACAATGCAGACTATTTGATTTTTGTTACAAAAGATTTCTCGCCTCAGCAAACACTGAATATTAATTATAACATTAACGGCATACCGGAAATGAACCCGTAAAAAAATCGATTTACAACAAAAAAAAAAAAAAAAACGCATTTGGAAACAAAGAAATAAAATTTGAAAAAAAATTAAACAGCTTTTACTACCTTTTTTTCAAGGGAAGGAGAAGAATGGTTGCACTTCAGAAAAATTCTCAACAATATAATTCTCAAACCGAAAACAGATGATCTTCGATCAGCAGTGAATTTTGTAGCCGACGATTTGGTGGGTAAATGGCATGAAGAAGAAAAAATAATCAACTTGGAACAACAACTTTATACTTGGTCCTTAGAAGGTTTTTTTAAATTTTTTTTTTTCAATCGAAGCTCATTTTAACTTTAACTTTTTATCATCTTAAAATTCACTTTTAACCACTTTTTTTTTTTTTTTTTTTTAATTTTAGTTATCCTTGCAATTTTACTAGGAGCCGAAAATTACAAACAACACAGAACCGATTTATCCCAAACGATTGAAAAACTTTCATCGACCGTTCAAAAAATTTTCCAAGAAAGTTCGACACTCTCAATGATTCCTGCTAAATTGGCACAAAAATTTAATTTACCAGCATGGAAAAGATTCGTTAACGTTGCTGATTCAGCAATTAAAACGGGTAAAAAAAAAATATTAATTTTTTTTAACAAGTCAAATTAAAAAAAAAAAAAGTAAAAATAGGCTAAATGTTTGGCGTTTTATCAAAGTGTGATGTAATCAATACTACTAATTTAATTCATAATTTAAACAATCGAAAAGCTGATTCCTTTTTTTTTTTTTTTAAGGAAATGACATGGTTGAATATCTTTTGAAAATAACAAATCAAAACTCCGGTTTGCTAATTCAAATAAAAGAAACCGGAATGAAGGATGAAGACATTAAAAGGATTGTCACGGATATGATTTTAGCTGCTGGTGATACAGTAAGTTTCTCGTTCAAATAAAAAAACCAATTTTAAAATCATCATATTTTTTCAGACCGCTTACACTACTCAGTGGTTACTTCATATGTTATCAATCCATGATGAAATACAAGAAGAACTTTTTTCAGAAACAACGAAATTTAATGAAAAAGAAATAATTAATTCCAATCTGCTTAAAGGAGCACTTAGAGAGTCACTGAGATTGTATCCAGTAGCCCCTTTTATAACTCGATACATGCCTGACAACGTTTCAGTTAACGGATATCAAATTAACAAGGGAGTAAGTAATCAAAATAAAAATATTTTCATAAAACAAATCAATTATTTTTTCCTTGATTACAGGAACTGATTTTCATGAGCTTATATTCAAGTGGAAGAAATGAAAACAGCTTCCCAAATGCAGAATTTTTTGCACCCCAAAGATGGTGCAGAGATGAAAATGGTTATAAAGATGTAAAAAACCCGAGTGCATCGATGCCATTTGCTATGGGATCAAGATCTTGCATTGGGAAGAAAATAGCAGAAACCCAGATATTAATTACGATTTCAAAGATATTAAAAAATTTCCGGTTGACATCTCCGAATAAAAGTAAAATAGACATTAAACTTCAATTAATAGCAGTACCTGAAAAGCCTGTTCAAATCATCCTGAAAAAAAGATAATAAATTATGTTATTAAAAAAGTGAAAATATTTATTATGAAATAGAAAGTGATCCTGAAGAAATAAAAAAATGAATCAGTTGGCCAACAATTATAAAATCTTATTTTTTTATCTTGACCTTTGCAACATGATGCTTAGCAACAATTTTCATTTAAATGCAATGAAAAGCATGAAAATAAGCTTCTTTTGTAAAGGCAAATTCTAAAAACTTTCCCTGACACTGGAACTTGACCCTATTTATTATTTCTCAAAAAAAACCTTGAATACAGTATACACTGTTGTAAAACAATATTGCCTGTCATCGTTGCATCAATAAACTTCCAAATAAGCTTTCAATTAATTTTCGACTACCTCTTGACACTCAACAAGTTTTTGCACATTATTTAATGGGGATGATTCCAAGTTCACTTAATTAAATGACATCGACGCATAGCTTTAGACGGAGTGAAATACAGTGTAATGTGTTAATCAATGTTAAGTAGTGATAAAAGGTTTAAGAATTAAGAGTTAAATCAAATAACAGCTTGGTTGTTACCCACAAAAGCTTGTAATGTCAATTAAAAAGCTTTTGTCATAAAAATTGCAGAAACGAAATCGATCAGCTTGTTGAAATGTAAAGCAACGATGATCAAAAATTATTACTAACCTTTCCTATTCAATCGGCATTTGAGGCAACGGCAACAGAAACATGAATAATATTTAATTCAAACCTTAACACAATAAACGTTATTCTCTACCATTTACACTTTAAAATGACACTGCACGGTACAGGTTAGCCAACCGAAAAGTGTGAAAATAAACGTTGGCACATTGGGCCCTTACGTGGACATGAGGCCCTGAATAATAATAACGACCGCTTTGGTTTGAATCGTAGCTTACGTTTATATCGTAAGCTACGGTTTGAATTTAATGTAGAAAATGAAGCTGGTATAATATTCATTTAATTTTTTTCTCCTCTTTTTCAACAAGGAATCGCGAAAAAGGTCCGTTGAATACTTGCATACTTTTCTGTTTTCCCATCCTTCCATCATGCAGTGGTAAAGAAACGGCTGTTCAGGTTTAAACAGGTGAACCAAAGAATTTGATTCCTCGTTACGTTCTTCCACAGTTATTCGGAACATTATTTTAACGACCAGTGTGTCCGTACAGTTCTTTACGTTTATAGTAATTAAATAATAAGAGTACAAATCTTATAATGAACAAAACTGCGGTAACAGTAGTTTAAATGAAATGA
The DNA here is from genome assembly GCA_037577465.1 of Liposcelis bostrychophila. Lineage (NCBI taxonomy): Eukaryota > Metazoa > Arthropoda > Insecta > Psocodea > Liposcelididae > Liposcelis > Liposcelis bostrychophila. The sequence goes on along the minus strand of CM075211.1, from coordinate 11,985,949 downwards.
TCTCATTAGGCCTATTGACCAAAAAATAAATTACAGCACTGACCCGAAAAATACATTTCGACAATGGGATTGTTCTACCAAATTGTAAATTGGTTAACTAATAGAAAGAAAAAAGAAATCAACAGTTAACTATAGACATTCTTTTTTTATTTATTCAAATATCGATATTTTAATGATAATAAAAATAATAAATTAATAGTTAAATACTAACAATTGTTTTTCTTCTTAAGTGAAAATGAATAGTACGGTGCGAATTTTTTTCTCTCCAAGGACGACTCGATCGTGCCTTTTTTAAATATATCATCCTTACCAAAGATACAAAATTAACTGGGAAGAATTTCGAAACGGACCATTAAAAAAATATAAAACACTACTATCCTTTTGTATCGTAAATATAACTTTATATTTTCATGTTTAAATATTAGGATCGGTAGTGAAATCAATAATTATAGTCATTCATTAAGCCCAGCAAAATCTTTAGCATTTTGACTTTAAAATAAGTGCTGACTACAAAAATGGAAAAAAAAACGTGTAATTAAAAATAGCACCTATCTAAAATATTGTTAAAATAAATAATATACAATTTTTAAAAAAAATTATTGGGATTTTTCTACATTTAAAAAAAAAAACAACGAAAATTTTTTGCATAGCACACCGAAGCTCATTTTTTTTAAAGCAATCATATCAGTTCATGCAAGACTATTTTTTTATGAGAGGTTCTGTTAATTTCCATTACATGAAGCGAAACATTTAGTTTATAATTTAGCTATTCCGTGAAAATTAAAGAGCAGCATATTTTTTAACCGGGATTTAAAATTTTGACCTTTCTCTATTGCACTTTGCTTTGCTTATAAAAAAAAATTAAGTATTAAAAAAAATGACATCCAAGTTTATTGTTAAATAATTTTTTTTTTATAAAAATGAATAAAACTCACATATACATAATATTTTATGATAAACATTAAATGCAAATATGTCTCAATTAGTATAGAAATAGTCCTTCAAAAAAATTTCTTATACTAGTTGAATTGGATATTTATTTAAACAACAAGCAGCATGTCTTTAGTTTATTCTATTATTTTTTTTTAGGTTCATAATTATCGAATATAAAATATCTGAATTACAAAATGAGCCAAATTAAAAGACGAAAAAACATGTTAATTCTTCGAATACTTTTTTAGAGAATTTAGTCACATAAGTAAAAAAATTTTTTTAACCATTAAATTGGCTCATTATGTTAAATTAAAATTTTATTTTTCTTACGACTACTTTAAAAAGGAGTTGTTAATAAATAAATAAAAAGACTACTATTTTTTAAGCTCTTATAGAATATCTTTCCCATACCTGACACACTATTTTTTTCTTTACAATATGAACGACGATTAATCGATTAAAAAAAAAAAAATGGAATCAGTTTTGACTAAAAAAAGCAAAAATGAATCGATTAATCGCGGATAAATTAGCCAACAAGATTTTCTAAAATTAGGCACTTATTTTTATTTAAATTCAAGGCAGATATTTTTGATAATATAGTACGATTTCTGTTCCGTGTGCAGGATTTTTACATAAAAAAGATATTTTTTTTTTCTATTAAATAAAAATCGACTCCCGTTATTAATTTTTATTTTTATTTTTTTTTTTTACTCGCTACCAATCCCGTTAATTAAGTTGTTAGCATCTTTATTATTTTCAATCGGTTTTTCATTTTCACTTTGGACAATATCAACACTTTGATCAGCCTTTGTTTCAGTCTTATTCTCGATTTTAGTTTTCGAAGGAGGTGTGGTTGTTGTCGCGGGTTTTTTGGTTTTGCTCGCGGAAGATGTTATCCTACCGTTGGCAACACCGTTTGTTTTCGAAACCGTTGTTTTCGACGCTACTTTACTAGCTACTTCTTTAGAGACTGTCGTGGTTGTCGTTTTCCTTGCCGTCGCGCTTGCTGTTACCCTACTGGTTGCCGTTGTGGTTGTGGTTGTGGCGGACGTACCTGTTCTCGGTTTGGCCGTGATAGTTGCCGTTCTCGAAGTGACAGAAGTGACCGTTTTTGAAACGGCTGGTCTAGTAGGGGCGGTTGCCGGTCTGGATGTTAAAGTTGTCCGCATGGTTGTTGTGGGTGTGGTCGTGGTACCTGTCGGTCTTTTCGGAACGGTCGTCCTCGCAGCGGGTTTAGCATCTCCGTTGGTTAAAGGTTTCTTATCGACAGGAGCTGAAGGAACGCGAGGTTTAGGAGTCGTTGTGGTTGTTGTTCTGGGAGTCGAAGACGTGGTTGATGTTGTTTTAGTAAGTGTGGTTCTGGTCGCGGAAGAAACCGTTGCTTTTGTTAAAGTTGACGATTTAAGACCGGGTGATGTCGCTTTTGTGGGTGACGTAGCCGTGGTTGCAGGTTTCGGACGAGGAGCGGCTCTTGGAGCGGAAGGAGCGGTAGAAGTTTTGGGTTTCGGGGCGGAAGGTTTGGTCTCGGTCGGTTTAGCTGCGGAAGTAACTTTGGAAGCAGTCGTTTTGGTAGCGGCAGTCGTAGCCGTGGCCGCCGGTTTAGGTTTGGCAGCAGCAGTCGTGGCAGAGGAAGCCGGAGACGGTCTCTTCGCAGCTGTTGTCCTAGCAGCAGCCGACGGAGTTTTAGGAGCTGGCTTGGCAGCAGCTGTTTTAGCAGGAGCTGGTTTCGCAGATGGTTTTTTGGCCTCTTCCTTTTTATCCGCAACGACTGCCGCTGTTGCCACGGCTGCTGCTGCCGCTGCAACCCCAGCGACTCCAGCCGCCGCTACTGCAACCGCTTCGGTAGGATTATCCCCGACTGTTAATTTTTCGAAAGCTTCTGTCAATTCCTCGGGCCGAGCAACCACTTCCTCGTTAGTTAAAGGAGTCGATGGAGGAGTTTGAATCGTGGGGCTAGGATCTAAGATTTGTGATTCGACCGGTATGGATTGAGGAACTTCCTCTGATGCCGGAGAACTTGGAGCTTCCACCAAAGTAGATTTCGGAGTTTCCGTCTCTTGCGCAGATAACGGTGACAATAAATCCGGTACGTTACTAGGGACTTCCACGGATTCGTTAACCGGGTTAAATTCAGGAGCGTTGGCATCCAAAACGTTTTCTTTATTTTCGGGGATCACAGGCGGTTCTTCATTCTGTCCGATAATGAATTCGAGTTCTTGGTTTGAAATTTCACTCTGAGCACTGCTGGTCGAGTGATCTATGAAGGAACTGGTCATATCTTTAGCTAAATCAATCCCTCGGGGCTCGTCCACGCTTTCCTGGGAAACGTCCGGCTGCTGTGCCGCGTTCAAGTCCACGTTTTCGTATTGCAAAAGCTCATCTTTGGGTCCTTTCTCGTTTTCCTCGAATATGTTGCTAGGCCTGGATTTCACTTCCTTCAGGAATGAGTCTTCCTTCGGAAGTGCAACGTGTTCCATCGTGTTCCAATCCGGTGATGCCGCGATGATGTCGTTCAAATCCTTCCGTATGCTTTTAAGCGGGGTCCGTTTAAGGTCTTCGTCCGCAATGATTCCTCCGGGCGGTGAAACCGGTACAAATTCAGCGGCGTCCGGATTCAAAGGAGAGTTCATCATCTGGTTATTCAATTCTGCACTGTCCTCAGGATTGATAACCTGAAAAAAAACAAAATGATTAATTAGAAAAACTTGGAAATGCCAAAAGGTGATATTTAATTGCTTCCAGAAATTTATATTTTCCCCCTGCCAGGCCTAAGCTTTATCGTATAATTTTCCACCTACACAGCCCTTAGGGAGTTATTCAAAAAAGTAGCCACACCTGAAGGATATTTTTTTTATTTATATAATATCAAAAACCTACTTCTGTTCATTTTTTAATTAATCAACGTTAATTATTATCTTACCAAATCAGTAGGCTTGTCCGAAACGGCAACGCCTGATTGACCCTTGATGTAATTCCACTCGTCGTCGTCGTCGGACTCTTCCCCTTCACCTCCTGATTCTTCTACGACATTTTCTTCGCTTGGCTCCCCTGCGAAAAATAAAACATAAAAAAAATGATTTAGTATTTTAAGAGAAAGGACAATTTCGGTTTAAACATAATCACGTTTCGTAGGTAGGATATCAACAGATATTCCTAAATTTTTTCGAAGTTTAATCAAGGAAACAAGTGGGATAGCTTGACTAGTTCACCTACATTGTCGTCGATTAATTTTCACGGGTGAATTTTGGACGAAAATTAAATGTGGAATCGTTTTTTAAATTTATTTTTTTGGAATGTTTTTTTTTTTTTTTCTTCTCTACTTTTCGTCAATGATGGCTATCGGAAATTGCCGGGTACAGTTTCAAGTGGGACGAAAATTTGATATTAATCACGCCTATCAAATCGATCTTCATGCAGATCCATTTAATGAATGTCGTGGCCCGAAAATATTTTTTCGAGCAAGGTCGTTCAATTGTCACTTTACATAAGAGAGAGAGAGTTAATATGGTAAAGTCTCATGAGTCATGCTTCGTTAATATGCATGGCGTTTAATAAAAAGTGGGTATCGACAATTCATAAATAAACGTTCGACTACATGTAATTTTTGGCCTCAAGTAGTCAGTCCATTCATTGATTTTTTAGCAAACTCCCATTAGATGTTTTCATGTTTGCTAATTTTCTTGCAAAACAATGAGAGATTTTGAATTTTTTATTGGGCGCCATGATTCCTTACCATTTTTCCTGAAAAAAAAATAAATTCCTAATCCATTTTTCCTAAAAATTTGGATTCCTCAGATTTTTTTTTACTAATTTTTAATTTTCCTAAAAATTTTTGATTCCTAAAATGAAATTTCATAAAATGAATATTTTTCCTAATTTTTTGAATCTCTAAAATTTTTTTAATAAACTAGGCCTGTGCAAAGTTGCGAATTTCGGTTTTTTAGTTTGTTTTTCAAATTAGGAAAAACCAAAATTCGCAGTATTTGCCTCTTAAACTATTATTACAAAAATTTTAGGGATTTAAAAAAAGTTAGGAAAAATATTCATTTTAGGAAGATCGAAATTAAATTAGGAAAAAAAAATTTAGGAACCAAAATTTTTTGGAAAAATGGATTAGGAATTTATTTTTTGTAGGAAAAACGGATCAGGAAAAATGGTAGGGAATGGGACGCCATATCCCACTTTTTTTTTTTCTTTTTAAAGTTAAAAGATGTTTTTAGTAAACCCGGAGTTCACATTTTCACTCACTGTAAAAAGGGGGAAAAGAAAGAGATTTGGCTCACTGTTTTTATTCAAAAAATATAATAAAGAGACCGACATAAAGCCAACTCGCAATGAGCAGTCCTCTCTGCCCGTCTTCATAAGTCTTTAACGCCATTTTTAAAGGCGCTAAAAGCAATTATTACACACACTGTAAGTAGATAACGTAAGGTATGAAAATATTTTATGGGCTCTGCTGACAGTGATAAATTATATACATATTTAGCCTATTTTAAACCCGCTAAATTTTTTAAATTACAAACCGATTAGCATTTTCCACTCCTCAAAAAAATTCGGAGATAAAAATGACAAAAAAAAAAAATCTTTAATACAGAGCAAGTTCTACATTGCGGAAAAAAAAATTTCACAGTCTTAGGAGTAAATAATTTTTCCTCGGAACCTTTCGAACCGTGAAGATAACGATTTTAAAATCTGGTGTAACTTGAACGATTACGCTGTTTTACAACCCAATATACCACAAACTGGACACTTAAATAAAGCAGTAAAAATTGCAATTTTTTTTTTTTGAATCAAGAACTGTCAAGGGATACCTTCGTGCGTCATTTTTTAAAATATTAATAGCTTTGGACATGCAGTTTGCAATCTGCAATTTACAATTGAATTTACTGTTGAAATAACGGTCATATCACACTTTTCAGAGATTTATTTAAAAACAAATAGTTTTGGCTAAAATCTAGTGTTTTTTTTTTTTTTTTTTTTTTTTTTTTTTTGCCCAAAATAGCAGCTTTTGTAAAATCTGTTACAAGCTGTTCGGTGTTTCGGCTGTTAGCCCTTCACGACCCCTTCCAAAATATATATTTTTGCGCTCAGTCAGAAACGTTCCCGACCCCTTCTCCTAATCTGTTTTTCCTAAAAAAAATAAATTCCTAATCCATTTTTCCTAAAAACTTTGATTCCTAAAATTTTTTTCCTGGTTTCCAATCTTCCTAAAAATTTTTGATTTCTAAAATAAAATTCCCAAAATCAATATTTTTTCTAATTTATTAAATCCCAAAAGGGATTGTAGGAAATTTTGTTTTAGAGATTTAAGGAAATTTAATTTTAGGAATCAAAAAGTTTTAGGAAAATTAAATTTAAAAAAAAAAAAAAAAAAGAATAGTTTAGTTAAGAAAAAAATTTTAGGAACCAAAATTTTTAGAAAAAATAGATTAGGATTTTTTTTTTTTTAAAGGAAAAATGGATTATGCAATTAGGAGCTTTTTTTGGGAATTAGGAATTTATTAATTTACTAGCCGCTTCGGGGCCGCTTCGCGGCCCCTTCGCGTCTAGCCTAAATTAATGTAGAAAAACGCAAAAACGTTAAATACTTCATTTTTTTCCGCCCAAAAAAGAACCTTCAATTTTTTAAAGACTTTTACCGTCTGTTTTTTAGATTCCACCTTTTCATTTTATTTCTTTTGCATTTTAAGAATGCGAATATATGTGACTGTGTACACCATTAGGGTGGTTCATTTCGAAAAACGTTTTAAGAAGTTAGAGGAGTTACTCGAAACTTAGATAGATACGCATCCCGTTTGGATCACCCAATGTCAGAAGTGTTATTCACTGTTTGGGTTTTGGCTCGGGGTTAATGAAAAGCGCCGAAATGAAAAAGGATCGAGAGACTTTCTCGGCCCTTTTCTATGTCGACCGTTTTTCACGTCGGCCCTTTGTAATATTTTTTTGCAATTTTACCAATTTTTTTTTTTCAAAATATTACCAAATAATTTTTGGAATTTTACCGCCTTTTTTTTTTTTTTTTTTTGAATTTTACCAATTATTTTTTTCGAAATAAATAATCCGCGTACGGACATCGCCCCAATGCCTTATATATAGAGAAAAAGAGGGTAGAAAAAAAAATCCCTGCGTACAGACAGAGAAACTTCCCTTTTATTCGTCAAACTTTTTTTTGCCTAATGCGACTATTTTTTTTTTTTTTTTTTTTTTTTTTTTTTTTTTTTTTTTTTTTTTTTTTTTTTTTTTGTCTCTGGACAAAAATGCTACATTTTTTAGGCGACTAAAACTTTATGTATTTTTTCGTCAAATTAGTTAAAATTAGCTTGTCTGCGGACAAACGCAGGGGTTTTATTATATAGGTAGATTTATTTATTAGAAAAAATGAATTAGGAATTTTTTTTTTTTAGGAAAAATGGTAGGGAATCGTCAGAGAAAATGATTTTAGCCTTTTTCTTAATCTAGAACGTTTTGTAACACGTAACCAATAAAATTAATAATTTGGGTAGTTGGTAACAAATTGAAAAAATTTGATGCCAAAAAAAAAAACTTTTTGCCTTTCAAGTTTTAACAGGTAATATCCCCGCACAAATTTCTTTAGCACCGATCTGCCATTTTTTTTGTATTTTTCTCGAAAGATATTCCTCACATAAAAAAAAATCTTATCGTCTGTCACAGGCTTAGACCAGACCATTTCAACTACCTTCTCAAATCTCAACCTGAAAAATAAAATCAGATCCACCCTATGCTATTAATCTTTACCTAATTAAAATACGTCAAGAAAAGAGCAAAATTTAAATATAATAAACGATTTACTCAAAAGAAAATGACAATCGCCACAATCGATAATCCTCCATCCCATACGCATCGTTTTGTAGGTTGATACCTTAAACGTTCCGCTACAGAGCGCCATAAAACAAATAAAATTCGACAGCTCTCCTTATTTACTACTTCCTAATTTAATTCATTAGCGATTCAGTACGACTTCTTTCCTTTTTACATCCTCGTCAGTCCTTGAGCATATAAGGCCGTAATTTTTTTTTCCCCTCATTTTTTTTTTCAACCGTGATCTTTCGTATGATACGTGACTATGCTACTTTTTGCAAAAAAAAAAAAAAAAAAAAAAAATTCGGCGATAATAATCTTAAAAAAAAAGATTTTATGGCAGGATTTAAATACAATTTAAAAAGTCGGTGGCTTTAGAGAAGGACAAAGGAATTTTGTAAATATTCACTAGGTCAGTTTAGATTTTTATCGACATTAAACAAATCGTATTTTTTTTTTTCCCTTTAGAAAATGTGGTTTACAGCCACTTTCGGCAAAGTCTTTGCCTACCGTACGTAGAATTTTAAAATCTTGCGATATTTTCAGTGCGACTTTCCCAAATTAGTTTGTAAGGGAAATGTATCAAAGTTTAAAGTTTCTGATTTTTCGTTACAAAAATCGAGTCCTTGTTTACATTACGGAGTAATTAGGTCTAAAATATTAGACCTTTTGCCAAAATACCTTAATTGTCCAGTAATAAATTTTTAAGAGTTCGAAAAAGAGATGCATAAGTTTTATAAAAACCATGTAGGAAATTATACAAAAAAGTGGACATAGATAAAAATGCATAAATTATGTAGCGCCGAGGCGCTGTAACCGGGCTCGGCTTGAAATTCGTCTCTTTCTGTCGCAGTACCGTAAGGGGAATATTTACTTGGTCAGTATAAAAAAATTTTTTTTGGTCAGTATTTTTATTGAATGGTCAGTCAATTATTTAGGTTGTCAGTAAATTAATGAGATGGTCAGTTGATTAATTAGATGGTCAGTAATTATATTAATTGGTCATTATAAAAAATGAGTTGTCAGTATTTATATTAGATGGTCCATATTTTTTCCCCCGGATGGTCAGTAAAAATTTTTAAGTGGTCCGTAAACATCATATTTTAAAAAATGTATTATGAAACAAAAAAATTCACATCAGTTGTGTGACGTCAGGGCCGAGGTAGCTCAGGGGTAAAGCATCCGACTGGAGTAAAGGTTATTTTTGGCACTGGTGGATTCAGAGCCAGGGGCGCGGTGGAGAGGGGGGTAAGTTTAGGGAATGCAGGGGTGCCCCAGGCGCTTTCCCCGGGAAATAAAAAAAAATTTTTTTCCTCGTTTTTTTACATAGCACAGTCAGGACAAAGATGGACTAGGAAATATAATTATTTAGTTAGGTTATATGGAATGTTAGTTTTGGGGTCCCCCCCCCCCATTAGTGATCGGTGGGCTAAAAGTCCAAAAGGGCTGTGCTAGTGCCAGTCACGGACTGGCCCACAGGGATATGGAGAAATTCCCGGCCCGCCTTGCGTTCTGCAAGGAAGTTTTTTTGATTTTTTCCCGCGCCCTCAAAGGGAGCTAGTCTGTGTCTGGCTAGAGCGACAAAATTATGGTAAATTAACAAAATCTTTTTTTTGAAGAATAAAATTTTTAATAACAAATACTGACCACAAAATTATGTTACTGACCGTTATCATTTAATATACTGACCAAATCTATTATATTTACCGACCGAATTTAAATTATATACTGACCATTTACATTATTTTTACTGACAATGTAATTAATTTACTGACCAAAAATAAAAAAAATACTGACCAACGAAATACTGACCAAGTCAATTAAAAATACTGACCAAGTAAATACAGGCCGTACCGTAATATACTATTTCACAGTAGACTGACAATATTTCTGAACACTAAATAATCAATTAGAGGAAAGAACTAAAATCATATAAGAAGTATTTTATTTCAGCGGACGAGATAGGTAATCAAAATTATCTTATTTTTATCTTTATCTTAAAGTTAAGTATATAAAATAAAAATTCAAAATTCGTATCAATTCAACCTTCTAGAAATACTTAAAAAAAAATTTGACTAACATGAAAGAGATCCTGTAATAACCCGAACTCCTTATGCAGAGTTCCTTTTGTAAGCGTAGAAAGCAAGTCGGTGTCGGGCAATCTGACACGGTCCATTATCGCGAAATTAAAAAGTTAAAAAAAAGTGACACAGACTACCGTTTTAAACCATTCAAATAATTCGTTACGTAACAAATAATCCTTTATGTATAACTTTTTGTGAGCAGATTGAATTGATTCAATAATATTCTTTCTCTCTCTCTCTCTCCTCAGGATGATTTCGAAGCTTGGGTCTCGGATGGAAATGATTAGTACAGGTTAAATCGACTGTATGCTAAAATGCATTTCATAGGCTATTTGGTTCACGACTGATCGAATTCAAAAAGGGACTGAGAAAAAAAAAAAAAAAAAAAAAAAAAAAAGGGAAGAAAAAAAAAGTCTGCCTAATGAAATATACAGCAAACAGTTCGGTTCCCTGCATTTTGAGCGAAATTATCCGATCGAAGCTCTTTTGTATATTTCCTCCCTCAAAAAAAGTTATTTTCGGTTTATTATATGTTGTTACGAATTCTGATGAAAACGCATAAATTTAAATTTATTTTGCGGAGGGAGGGGGGGGGGGGGGGGGAAGGGAACGGGTTTTGCTTGAACCAAAACAAATCTACAAAATCTACCGTGAAAAATAAATCGACATCCGTCAAAAAATAATTTTAAGCTTCGTACAACGTAAATAAAATCTATGTAGAGCCTACGTCAATTTTTACGATCACAATCTGTCATACGTGCATACGATTTACCTCGTTTTTAAGCAAATGAGGAATTTTTGTTCGGAATGTTGGCTTAACAAGAAATTTATTACAAATGTATAACATTTTTTTTTTTTTTTTAATTTTTTACGGTCGCCGTGATATTTTTGAATTGAATTATAACTCCTTTCGGAGGCCAAAGTGAAATATTTGCATATCTCAAGTGAATTTTTTCTTATTATATTTTTCCCCGGAATTTCTGTAGCAGACACTTTTAAAAATAGAGTCTTTTATTTTTTTTACTTTTTTTTAAAGAAGTAATGAAAAAAAATTTTCTTACGAGTGATGTAAGAAATGTTAAAATGTTGTAAGTGATGTAAGAAATGTTAAAAAATTTTAGAAAATTCTTCTCAATGTACATCACTCGTAAGAAAATTTTTTTCATTACTTCTTTAAAAGGAAAAAACAAGGATCTGACTCTTATGATACACTTTCAAGATAAATTTTATTTTTCTTTCATTTTCCAAGTTATTAGGGTTCCAAAATTCAAAAAAAAAAAAAAAAAAAAAGTTTTGGAAAAATTTTTCCTTTGTCACAGTAAACCTCTGAGGAGCATTCATAGTAGAGTGGCCCTTATTTTACGAATTTTTGAATTTCGATGAACGCAACCCCTGAGTCATCTAGTAAACCAAAAAAAGATTGGCTAAATTTTTTCAGATTTTTTGCACGTCTTTTAGCCATGACCCCTGGGACGTGAACACTGAACATTTCGAACTTTTAGCAAAGACAGAAAAATCAAAAATTTATCTTAAAATAAACAATATTCTACTAGGCCTATTTATCTAAAAACGGTTGTTTCCTATTTTGATTTTTATGCAGATCACGAAAATATCGTTAAAAGTTATACATCTCACACGGTTTTGATGACAGGAGCCAAAATAAGTACAAAAAGTAGCAAAATACGTTCCCGAACATTGTTTCTAAAAAAATAAATTCCTAACCCATTTTTCTTAATTTTGGTTCCTGAATTTTTTTTCCTAACCATTAATTTTTACCCTAATTTTCAATTTTCCTAAAACTTTCTTAAAAAAATTAAGGAACAAATTAGGAATTTTTTTTTAGGAAAAATGGATTAGGAATTTTCTTTTAGGAAAAATGGATTAGGATTTTTTTTTTTTTTTTTTTTTTCAGAAAAATGGATCAGGATTTTTTTTTTTTTTAAGGAAAAACGGATTAGGAATTTTTTTTTAAGGAAAAACGAATTAGGAATTTTCTTTTAGAAAAAATGGATTAGGATTTTTTTTCTTTTTTCTTTTTTTTAAGGAAAAACGGATTAGGAATTTTTTTTTAAGGAAAAACGAATTAGGAATTTTCTTTTAGAAAAAATGGATTAGGATTTTTTTTCTTTTTTCTTTTTTTTAAGGAAAAGCGGATTCGGAATTTTCTTTCAGGAAAAATGGATCAGGATTTTTTTTAAGAAAAATGGATCAGGATTTTTTTTTTAATGAAAAATGGATTAGGATTTTTTTTTTTTTTTTTAAGGAAAAACGGAGTAGGAATTTTCTTTTAGGAATGATGGATTAGGAGTTTACTTTTTTTTAAGAAAAATGGATTAGGAAAAATGGTAGTAAATCAGCAAATATGCTGTAGCCACAGTTTTTTGCGAAATTCTTCATATTTTTTCCTCTAGCACCGTGATCGTTTGTCAAATAAAGTCTGATTTCATTTTCGTAATCTGCATGAAAATCCAAATAGGAAACAATCATTTTTACATAAAAACAAAAAATTTGAGTTTTTGATCTTTATGGAAATTTCGAAGTTTTTATATCTCTGGGTACACGGCTAAACGACGTCAAAAAAATTTAAAAAAAAAAAAAAATTCAGGCAATCTTCTTTCGGTTACTACAAAAAGTTGCGTTCGTCAAAATCTAAAAATTAGTAAAATAAGGGCCACCCAAAATCCATAGATACCTTCATCTTGAAAGGGTTTTAAAAAATTTGGTAACTATGCGATTTTAAAAAATTATTAAATTAACTCAGTTCAGATTTTATGTATAACTAATGCGTTTTGCTGTCGGAAAATCCCCTGGAAATGTTTAATTTAAAACCGAGTTAAATTTCCCAGTTTCACAGTTTCAAAAAATGACAACAGCAGGAAAGTCTTACATCTCTAGCCCTAGAGATCCAACCCTTGTTAAGTACAAGAATGACATTGCATTAGCCTTTTCGCCGCCGGTTTTTATTTGATTTTGAAGTTGTCGTGACGGAAGAAGGGAGAAAGGAGAAATAAAAAAATAAAATAAAACTAAGGGGGAAGATTTTTATCAACAAAAGTGCACGAGTAACATAATACGAAGTCGTTGAATAAGAAAGAAATGGGCCGATCTTTTAAAAAAAAAAAGACTCAATTAGTCTTATTTTAAGTTCCTGGGACCATGTTTATTTCCTAGCATTCTATCATGGACAAGTGTGTTCATTAGAATAAATCTCCAATTTTGAACACAATCATCCTTAACGAGGTTGCCCAAATCAAAATCACCAAGAAGCGGCATGTTTCACGTAAACTCTGTAACAAGCTTTATAGAAACTAAGTTCTAAACAAAAGCTTCTATAAGCTTTTGTTTAGAAATTCGGAAGTGTTTGTAAATATTTAAATATCGAAAAATATTTCGCGCAAATTCACGTCTACCACACCGTCCCCCCAACTTGAGTGTTCTGTGTGAGCATTAATGAAAGTCGATTTTTTGGAGTTAAAGCGATGTTTTTTTAAAATTAGATCCGATTATAAGTTTTAAAAAATGATTGAGCTTACAATTCTAAACGAAATAAAAAATTGTATGGGATTTTTTTTAGAAGATGCACTTTAATAAGAAAAACATGCCTGGCTAGGGTGGTCCTTATTAGAACTTTTTTTTCTCGCATCTTTCTAAATATTATCGCTGAATTTTTTTTTTTTTTTTTTTTTTTTTTAGCATTATCGTAACCCCCAAACGATTCCTCAAAAAACGGGGTCAGATTCAGAAATTAAATTTGAAATTAAGTACAGGTTTGCCGCACGGAAATAGATGGAAATTCGTTCAAACGTGAATTAAACAATGAAACATTTAGACTAAACAATAATTCTTCGAAAAGAAAAGTTTTCCAAACCGTTTTAATTACTTTTAGTTTCAAATGTAAATGTTGTTATGACCTGGGTGACTATTTAACCCTATTTCGCTTAGAGGCTTATATGTACCTAAAGACTTTTTTTTTTTTTTTTTTAAATAATCCTAAACTTGTTCTGCATTAGAAAGACGAAGGAAACTTATTAGAAATGATTCTCCTGTGAGCTGAGTAGAAATATCAAAACAAGTTTAAATTTTAGATGAAAGATGGCCGACACTACTTCTAAACAGAACATCAAGAACAGCACTTAAAATTTATTGCTAAACCTGTACATGAAAGGTAAATATAAGCGGTCATCTCTAATCTGAAGACGTGAATGAAAAAAGGGATTCCCTACCATTTTTCCTAAAAAAATAAATTCCTAATCCATTTCTCCTTAAAAAGAAAAATTCTTAATCCATTTATTCTAAAAAAATAAATTCCGAATCCATTTTTCCTAAAAATTTTTTTCAAACCATTTTTTCCCTAGTTTTCGATTTTCCTAAAATTTTTTGACTCCTAAAATAAAATTTCCTAAAATCCATATTTCTTCCAAATTATTAATCTCTAAATGGATTTTAGGAAATTTAATTTTAGGGATCAAAAAATATTAGGAAAATTAAAATTAGAAAAAAAAATACGTCTAAAAAAAAAAAAAAATTTTGAGAGCCCAACTTTTTAGGAAAAATGGATTAGGAATTTATTTATTTAGGAAAAATGGATTAGGAAAATAGTAGGGTATCGTCAGGGATTTTAGAAAATTTAATTTTAAAAATTTAAGAAAATTTTATTTTAGGAATCAAAAAATTTTAGGGTGTAAATTCACTATGGAATGTTGGACCAACCTGCTGGTACAACAAGTTGGACCAACATGTTTGACAAACGAACGAATCGAGTATTGCAGAATTTACGGCGCAGATTCACTATGGAATGTTGGACCAACATGTTGTTACAACAAGTTGGGCAAACATGTTGTACGAACTTGTTGGACCAACATTCCACACTAATTTCGGCATAGGAGTAAATTCTGCAATAGTCGATTCGTTCGTTTGTCAAACATGTTGGTACAACAAAATGTTTGTCCAACTTGTTGTACCAACATGTTGGTCCAACATTTTCCATAATGAATTTGCACAGAAAAATTAAAAATTAAAAAAAAAAAAAAAAAAAAATGATAGTTAAAAAACAATTTTAGGAACCAAGAAAAAATGGAGTAGGATTTTTTTTTCTTTTTTTTTTTAGGAAAGATGGTAGGAAATCTATGCTGCTTCTCCATTATGGCTCAAAATTAATTTTACAAAATTAATTTTATAAAATTATTGGGAATAATGCTTTTATTTTACTAATCGAACATGAGGATGACTTAAAAAAGAATAAGAAATCTGTAAAAAATAAATATGTTATGTAAAAAGAAAGAAAAAGCGCATAATTTCCGGTAATTTTATAAAATTAATTTTGTAAAATTAATTTAGGACCATAATGGAGAAGCAGCACTAGACCCTACATAACAAAAAATAGGACGTTTTTTGAAAAAGTATAGGAACAGTTTTTTAAAGAAATATAGGACAAAAACTCTTAATTTCTTTCTTTTTTTTTCTGATAAATAAATTTGAAAAATCATTTTTTTTTACTGTAAAGAAATAAGTTTGTCAGTAAAGAAAAATTATCAAAAAAAAATCAAATATTGCAGCATAAAGGAACAAATTTATCATAAAATATTAATTTTAACTAAGAAAAAATTGATTTTTTAGGCATTTTTTAATTATAACTACAAAAATACAGGACAAAATTAAAAAATACGACTTTTATAGGACATACAGGACGTTTTGTCAAAATGTAGGAAATATAAGACATGTAGGGCAATTATGATGCCTGTGAGGAAAAAAAAAAAACTCTGAAATATTTAGGATTTTAGGAATTTTTCTGAAGATAAAATTTATTCATGAAGAAAATAATTTCAATTGATTTTGTCAAAAATTTAATTTTTCGTGATTGTCATGAATTTTTGAAGGAAATGGTGTTCCTGTGGAATCAAGTTCCGCCTAGCGACCGCATTTAAGTTTTAAAGCATGAGGCAAGTACCTCATTTAAGGTTTTAGATAATTTTTTGCCATGTTAGTGCCCAAGACATATGAAACGTAAAACAGAGCAAAAACAATTCTCAAGATACCTCAACGTCATGATCAGACTCGCTAATTGGGGATATACTTAACACCAAAAAAGGGCAAATTGTCATCACATACGTAAAGTAATTGGACCCTGTTTAAAACGACCCTTCAGCAAAATTTTTTTTTTCTTCCTTTAAAAGGATATTTTATATCTTTTCTTACGATGATAATTAAAAAATTTATTTCCATGCATTAATCAGTTAATTAATTAATTCAAACTTGCATACACTTTTCGAAAACTTTTAACGTCCCAAGATATCGGACTTAAAAAATACCGATTATAAAACTTTTATAGTGCATCGGATTCTAACAAGTCTTGACAATAAAAATTTCGTCTACCTCAACACCCTCTATACGGCATATGATTTATACATCTCACATAATAAATTGCATACAAAGGCGGTATTTTATTTTCCTACTATTTTCCCATATTTAATTTTTTTTTTCTTTGAAACATCACGAAACCACGGATGATACGAAACGATAATCCTTTTCTTGGTCACGCCCATCAATAAGAGGAATTAATCTGCATAAGCGACAATTTTTTTTTTCTCGCCTACTTTTCTGCGTGGATTATAATTAACTTAAAAAACAATGAAAATTGCTATTTCGGCCTTGCAAAAACAAAAATAGGAAAAAAAAATCCAAACGAAAAAACTGACAAATTGCATCACAATCCGATGGCTTTTTTATCATCGGGTCACGTGGCACATGATACAAACGATAAAAAAAAAAGAAGGATGCACATTGGCAAGTAAAAGAATTTTTAAAATACACATAATTTCTCCCTTATTTCTTTTTTTAGAAATAGGAGAAAAAAAAAAAATCACCTCAGTCTGTTGGGAGTCTATTCTGTTGCCATAGCAACTATCCACATAGAATATCCAGCCTTGGATTACGCACAAAACTCGAAAATGGGTAAACAAAATAAACAAAGCGTAACGATCTTTTTTCCACACACAAAAAAAATCACATCCGCACACGCAATTTTCACCCGCCTCCAATCACTGCAACTTTCCCTGGACTTGGGCTAATTTTTTTTGGTGGCCGGCTCGTTTTTTTTTAATTATTCAAAAGAAAATAAATGAAAACGTGTATAAAATATCTTTACAGACTACATTCTACAACGAAACACGATGAACTGCACATTTCAACTTGTTCCCAAGTACGCTTGCGCGACTGGTGCATTCTCATCCAAAGAAATCGTGAGGGGCACATGTTTAACTTTAATCGAGATTCCGAAATCGAACGTTTTCGATAATCCCCGTTATTTAAAGCAAATCCTCGATCCCTTTCAATTTTCATCCCGTATATTTACTCCGGCTTCTTCAGGTTAAAGCTGAAGACGAAAGACGCCTCCTGCGTGGTTTTTTTTTCTTTCATGGATTCGGATTCATTCTTTCCGAGACACCCGTTTAAAAGAAGAAAAAAAGAATGAATTATACGCTCTTTAAGACACACATGTGCGAGATTTCTTTTTTTTTTTTTTCCGCAGTCTTTTAGTGACAATTGCATCACACTCGTCTTACATAAGAGAGAGAGAGAGAGAGAAAAAAGTGCCGACATGTGATTCCAAATGTTTTGGAAATTTCATTTTATTTTTCGGAAGAAATGTAAAAACTTCTGAAAGAGAGCAAAACTTTTTAAAAACTTTTGGAAAAAGTTGTTTCGCGCTTTATTTCCTCGAATAAAAAGCCGCGAGGCGTAAATGATATACAACCTTACGTTCTTATTTCTTTTCTCTATTTTTTTTTTTTTATTCTAAATGTGCTAGTGCAGAGTCTCAAGGAAATTTTCAAGGTCGGAGGGGTTTTCAAGGTCGGTCAATTTTAAAACCGCTTCTTCATTTTACAAATTTTTTACTTTTCGAAATTCAAGGTTCAATTACAAATCTGAAAATAAATCGTTTCTAAATAAGATAAAAAAAAAAATGTAGCAGTGGCAAATCCAGGGCTATGGGATTCGAATAGGGTCATCATTTGATTGGCGAAAACTTTTTTAAGCACGGACTGGGGCGCCGAGCTACAGGAAATTTCCGGTGTGTCCTGCATGCGGCACTCCCCGGCACTAAACATTGAAAATCAGGGGTACGAAGGTTGAAAATTTTGGCCGATGCCGATGCTAGCATCATTTTAACGACAAGATTACTAGTGCTTGCTAGTTAACTTATAGATACTGGTTAGGCAATAAATTTAGTAAACACTAGCTTCTAACTTAAATTAAGTAAATACTAGTTTACTAGTAAATTAGTAGTACTGCTATTAACATTAGTAAATACTACCAGTAGTTAGTACTAATACTACTACAGTCAAACTCGGTTATAAGATAATTTAAGGGACCGGTCGAATTTCTATCTTATATCCGAGGTTATGTTATAAGCGAGGAGCATTTTTTTTAAATTTTTTATTTGAATTTTGCTGATAATGGATTAGTCTGTATATAACTTTGTTTCTTCTTTTATTTCTGTACTGTCTATATTCTGCAAAATAACAAATAACACATGAGTTGGTTAATTTTTAATTTTATTAATTTTAGGTATACATATTTCTTTAATTTTTGGTTTACAGTACAGTATTTATAACAATTATGACCCGCCATTTATGACCTCTCATTTCAAATTTCAAAATAATCAGTAACTTTTGTCTGTTTATTCTTGTTCGCCCAAAATGTTTTCCTAGAAAAGCTTTTTATTTAGTATCAAAGAACCGTATTTTTATCTTATAACCGAGGTATCGTTATCTTAAAACCGAGATTCAATTACATGTAAAACATATAATGTTTGGCCGGACCAGAAGGAAAGTTATGAGATTATCTTGTAACCGATTATCTTATAACCGATTCTGACTGTAATTAGTAAATACTATTACGAGTATTAACTAGTAGTAGTAATAACTAGTAGTAGTAAATACTGCTAGTAATAGTATTCACTAATTAGTAGTATTACAGTATTAGTAGTATTCACTTTTAGTAGTAAATACTATTACGAGTATTTACTAGTAGTAGTAGTAAATATTGTTAGTAAAAGTATTCTCTAATTAGTAGTATTAGTACTAACTAGTAGTAGTACTATTAGTAGTAAATACTGCCCGTAATAGTATTCACTAATTAGTAGTATTACTATTCACTAGTTACTAATTCGTAAATACTACTACGAGTATTTACTAGTAGTAGTAAATACTGTTAGTAATAGTATTCTCTAATTAGCAGTATTAGTACTAACTAGTAGTAGTACTATTAGTGTTAATTAATAGTATTAGTATTACGAGTATTTACTAAGAGTAGTAAATAATTAATATTAATTGCTAATAATTACTAATAGTTACTACTAACTAGTATTACTAAGAGCAGTAAATACTGTTAGTAATAGTGTTCACTAATTAGTAGTATTAGTACTAACTAGTAGTAGTACTATTAGTGTTAATTAGTAGTATTAGTATTACGAGTATTTACTAGCAGTAGTAAATACTGTTAGTAATAGTATGAACTAATTATCGGTATTAGTACTAATTACTGATAGTATTTACTAGTGCCAATAGTACTACTAATTTACTACTAAACTAGTATTACTAATTAATACCAGTCAATACTAGTTTACTAATTCTCTTAAGTATTTACTAGTTCAATAAGTAAATGCAAAGTTACTTTATAGTAACGAGTAACTAAATTAACTAATAGATTTTCATGTAGCGAAGGCAATTTTTTTTCACTAATTACTAGTAATTTCCAAAGTCCTTCAATTCACTATATCCTAGCTAACACTAATTTTTGGTTGCAGATTTGAAGTCGTTACAATTACACAGGCCAATAACAGTGACTAATTACTGCAGTAACTGACTGCAGTAACAGTTGTAGTGTCAACTATTTAACTAACTAACAATACTAACTAGTTACTTGTAGCTACTAATAACATAGGTGGCTGAAAAAATTACTACTAACTAATTTAAGTAATCACATATGGATCAAATTATGTGATCACTAATAATTCACTTGTGATGTCAAACGATACAATGAATTTCATTTTTTTCTTAATGAATTTCAATTTTATAGGGTCGGGTCGCCTAAATGTAAACACTTTCCGCCATTTCGGACACGGCATTTTCAAATATTTTTTTCTTTCAAAAAATTACGTTTTAAAAAGTGATTCAACAGCCCAATGTGTTCTTCAAGACATGAAGTAAATATGTGATACAGGTACTACTATAAAATTTTGCTTAGAGGGTTGATATAATAGCGTTGACATTTCGGTTTGATTTTAGCTGTTTTTCATAAAAAAGAACCTACATGTAAACGCTCACCAGACGGCTCTCCGTGAAAAGAAATCAGTTCAAAATTTATCTCTCCAGAATGCTACATCATCCCTCTAATAGTAATACATACCACTTTTATAAATCAATGCTCACAGAAATAATTTTACAATTTTTTTTCAAATAAAAAAAAATCTCGAACAATTCTTTTATTTACATAACAATCAAATGGACAAAATGGCGTGTTTACATTTCCGACATCTTTTTCATTTTCGATCTTTTGCGGAAATTTAAGAAAAAAACATGAAAATCTTTAACATTCCTTGAAATGTAAGTCGGTAACATAAACTTCATTAACATGTAAGTAAATGAGTGGTATTTCAAAATTTTTTAATGTGTCTTTCCTTCAAAATAAATATTTGAAAAAAATCCACAAGACGAGTTTTACCGAGAAAAAAATTCGTATTTTTTTAAAAACATTATAAGAAAAACAGTAAACATTTTTCGGGGGGAAATCAGGCTTTTGTAGGAAGATTATGAAACAAAGAACACATTTCAATATATTTTGGGCCGAAAACGCTTTTTACTTAGGAAAAAATCAGGGGTGTTGACATTTCGGGGGTGTTTACATTTAGGCGACCCGACCCTAAAATTTTACAATTTTCAATTTGTTTTAAATACATATACTGTATTTACTTCTTCTATTTAAAAAAAATTGAAGTATTGAATATAAAATATATTGTGACTAAATATGCAATGACGTGTGACTTCAAGTATAATTATGATGAAATGTACTCGTACGAGTACACACGAGCACACGATCGTGTGACAAATTTTCTTTGTCACACGAGCCAAATTTTTTTTGTCACACGAGTCAAGTCACATTGTCAAGTACCCCTATGACGAAATGTACCCTTGTGACAAAAAAAAAAATGTGTGACTAAAAGTACATTATGACAAAAAAAGTAAATAATATTCTGTCTGTGACAAAAAGTCCTAGGCACGAAAAATCTGTGACCAAAAGTCCCAAAATCAATTAAACCCCTTAGCACGCACTCTCATTATTACGTTATGAGTAAATCGTCCAGTCCAGACGATTACGTTACAACGGGGGTCGACTATATACACTTTTACCGACCTTTACTGCCATTTCTCAACTTGCGAAACATATTATGAGTATAAAATACGAAACGACTTTTTCTTTTGTTTGATATTTCAAAAAATCAACATTTTGATTCTAGGATTGGGTTGATGGTGAGGCAAATTATCTAATTGTTGATAAACGAAATAGGCGTTTTTAAAACGCTACTTTAAAGTAAGATTCGAATTGCGAAATATTCCGAAACCACATCTCGACAGTAAAATATAAGACACCTTTTTTTTTTTTAAATCTCCTACAGAATGACATTCGCTTGCATAGAATAATATTAACCAGGTATCATTTGCGAAACAAGAATAAATAAATTATGGTAATAGTCGAAGAGTTGACAGTTTTCACTTTTTATAAACAACCATAACCAACTGTTACCAGACAACCAGTCAGATTATTTATAAAAAAAAAATACGACAAGACAATCGAAAGTCATTAAACATTTTCTGTCATTTAATATCCATCCGATAGGGAGGTGGGCAGACGAGGATAAATTTTCTACTAAGTAGCAAATCATACAGGAGGGGGAAAAAAAAATCAATCAGTCAAAGCAAAAAATGAAACAGAAAAAAAAAAAAAATGAAAGAATTCGTTAAATCCGCGCAATGTCCTTCTATTTATAATTACGGCGGTTGTTTAAACGAAAAACAAAAGCTTTCGACCGGCTATTTACGTAATGGCCTACACACGGAAGGAAAGTTAAGAAAAAAAAAAAAAAAGAGAGAGAGAGAGAGAGAGAGAAAAACTTTCGATATATTTTAAGAAAACTTTTCACATTCTTTTTTACATTTTCAACCCGTCCTTCCCATTTGTTGACAAATGGAATCGACGTTTAGAGATTTGTAATTACACGGGCAAAATTCCCGATTCCGAGGACAATTTTATGGGGTGCATTTTAAATCACCCGAGGGGGTTTAAGAAAACAAGGACCTTGCGGTTCATTTAACTTTCCTCCGGTTGCCATAAGGTTTTCGCCTCGCTCTTCTCAAGCGCCAAATGGAGGAAAAAGCCTGTGGCCGTAAGAAAACGACATTTGAGAAGCTAATACACCGGATGTCGTACGGGGTACTGTATTTTTAATGTAACTAAAACCCTTTTTTTTAAATAAAAAAAGAGGGAGCCGAAAAAACATTTATAAAAAAAAATATTTTAATTTCCTGGACTGCGGTTATGGGTCAATTTTCAAATCACCTCGATCGCATGAAAGTACAAAAAAAAACTGATACTACGTATCATTTCTTCTTACTTATTCCCTGAGAGAATTTTCTACGGTTGAGTTCCCTTAAAATGATACTTGATATTGAACCAAAAAAAATATAACGTGGCACATACGTCGAAAGATATATTTAAAAATAAGAAAACGCCCGAATAAAAACGATTAGACAATTTGTCAAACACGCGGTAATTAACTTGAATCTACATTCGGCATTTAATTTTTTTCTCTCTCAGTTTTGAATTTTTATTTTTTTTAAATTTTTTTATTATCATTACTTACCATCTAAAAGCGGAGCCGACGGTGAGAGAACCTCAGGAGTTTCCGTTTCCGGATCTATAAGTGAATTATCTTCCGGTTTGAAATGCATTCGTTGCGCCTCGATTGCATCTATGACCGAACAAAGTACTGGAGGACATCCACTTGCATCTAATGGTACATCCTGAAAATATCAATTTAAAATAAAAATAAGTGAGTAAAATGAATGTCGGGAAGGCGTTGTAAAGGAAAAAAAAAGAAAAGGGAGACGACATGCTATGCATTTTCCGGAAATACGGTTTATAATAAAAGGAAGCTGCTACCAACAGGTTGATGATGCAGCATTTTAAAAATGTTTTCTAGACAATCTTGTCATACAAAATTGTAAAAATAAATGGGATAACATTTTTTTCTTTTCTCTTTTAGGGCCAGTCCCACCAACGCTGGTTAAGGAGATAACCGTCGAAAAAAAAACCATGGTTTTCTTTGCCCATAAGTTAACCGACCAAAATCGGCCGGTTATCTTTTTTAATCATGGTTTTCTAGAAAAACAGGTGTGGTGGGATCGGCCCTTAGTCGTTTCGATGTAAGAAAAAGCGGTTCTTATTTTACAAATTTTTCAATTCTATGGGGCTAGAGATTGCAATTCCGGACCATTTATTTCTTCAATCCTGAAATTTTACGATTATCAAATTTCCGGGGATCCCAGAATTTGTTCAAAATGTTTGATTTGGATTTCGTCCCCCTCCCCCCCCCCCCCCCCCACCCCGCCCTTCAAGAAAAAAAATATTATTTTTAATTTAAAAAAAATTTTTTTTTTTATTATTCATCATGACATTTTTTAATTTTTTTTTTTACCACCTGTTGCTGGGGCATGTGACTGATTCCGAGAATTTTAACTTTTTGACCAAAATTTTTTGGTAGAAAAGAAAAAAATTTTCTCGCGAAGCGCCGCGCGGAACGGCTAGTTTCTTAATAAAATCCCAAATTAATGCGCCTTGGACTATTTTTGATGTTTATATAATAATTTTGATCGTATGAGACCCAGGTTATTTTGTCTCCAATTTAAGATTAATCTAATAGTGGAATTAATCCGAGGGAAAATTAAAACGTTTTATACTACGAGCTGCGATGATTTATTTATTTAATTTTTTTTTTTAAACCAATCGCCTAAAGTAACCAAATTTGGGCCAACTTCTACCTTTTTTTTCTCCAACGGAGAAATATGTGTCTAGGCTCTTTTTTTTTGCGTACTTTCACTTGGCGATAGCGAAATTTTGAACCAGCCGAGTCTTATCAGTGAAAAAAATGTTTTGTGATTTTTATAATTTTGGCCAAAAAATTTGGCCACTTTCGCCCTTCGGGTTCCAAAGCAAAATACATGATTTTCGACTAATTTTTTGCGAACTTTCACATGGTGACGACGAAATTCGGGTCCAGCGGGGTCTTCGTAGCGAGACAAATTTTATTCGATTTTGGGCATTTTATGGTCACTTTGGCCTATGGGGAAAAAAAAAACAGGGCTGCAAACCGAACCGAACCCTGAACCGAAATTCGGGTTTTTCGGACCTTTTTCCCGGAACCTGAACCGGAACTTGAACCGGAAAAAATTTTAACCGAATCGGAACCTTAAACCACGAACCGAGAAAAAGTTTACCCGAACCAAACTTGAACCCGAAACCGGAAAAAATTTTAACCGAACCGGAACCTTGAACCACGAACCGGGAAAAAAGTTTACCCGAACCAAACCTTGAACCCTGAACCGGAAAAAAATTTGATCCAAATTGGACTTTCTGTTAAAATATAAATTTAAATTTAATATCAGGAGATTTGCAATAGGCAACATTGTCTTTACTATTGTGTGAATAGATAGTGCAAATAGTTGAGTAAAATATCAATTGAGTACATAAAAAAGGCTTAGAATGGAGACCTTATTCGGGATTCTGAACTAGACCCCTTCCGCCTATCAGGGTTCTCGTGGAGCTCCACATCAGGGCAGGAAGCCCTGAAAAGAAAATTATAATTTGCAAGCCGAACCGAACCTTGAACCAAAGTCCGGGTTTTTCCGACCTTTTTCCCGGAACCTGAACCGGAACTTGAACCGTATTTTTCACTAGGAATGGAGCTGAACCCAGTCGAACCGAAAATTATAAGGTTGCTACTGAAACCCGAACCGGAATTTGAACCAAAATTTTCATAACGAATGGAGCTGAACCCAGCCGAACCGAAAATTATAAATTTGCAACTGAAACCCGAACCGGAACTTGAACCGCATTTTGTATTAATATCGGAACCGAACCCGAACCAAACCCAAAAATTCCTCGCGGTTTGCAGCCCTGAAAAAAAACAAAAAAATACGTATCCTGACCAGTTTTTGCCTACTCTCACGTGCTAGCGAAATTTGTGTGTAGCGTTATCTTCGCAGCGAAAAAATGTTATTTAACTTTTGGCCATTTTTTTCGCCACTTTTTTGTTGAAAGAAAAATTTAGAAGCACATGTACAGTACTTAGGCTAATTTTTAACGTACTTTTTGGCTGCCTGAGCGAAATCTTGGTCCGGCGACCATAACATAGAGAAAATAATTTTTTTTTTTTAAATGGCCATTTTGGCCACTGGGCCATTTTTAAAAAAAATAACAATTATGCCCTTAGATAGCCGTTTGAAAGAGCTTTTTTTTCGTTTTGGGTTCTTCAATCGGACAACCCATTCTCTGCCAAATAAAAAAATAAAAACTCAATTAGCACTCCTATCCCCCGCCTTAAAATTGGCTTTCTTTTCTACCCTAATATTTGGCCTAATTTACCCTCTCACTAGGTTCTATCGATAGGTGAAAGTCCAAAAAAAAAAAAAAATTTGAATTTGGGGCACAAACCTTATGGTAACCCGGAGGCAGCCTTTAGCTTAAAACCCTAAGGGTGCAAATTCACTATGGAATGTTGGACCAACATGTTGGTACCACAAATTGGACAAACATGTTGTACCAACTTGTTGGACTAACATTAATTTCGGCGTACATTTTGCAAGTTTGCAAATTTTAGTAGTAAATTTTGCAGGAGTTGATTCCTTCTTTTGGATGCAAATTCACTATGGAATGCTGGACAACATGTTGTACAACAAATTGGACCAACATTTTGCACCACCTTGTTGGACCAACATTCCACTCTAATTTTGGCGTAGGAGTCAATTCTGCAGTAGTCGATTCGTTCCCCTATCAAATATGTTGGTACAACTTTGTTCGTCCAACATTCCAACAAGTTGGTATAATAACATGTTTGTCCAACTTGTTGTACCAACATGCTGGTCGAACCCTAGGAGTAAATTCTGCAATAGTCGATTCGTTTGTTGGTTTAACAAGTTGGTACAACAAGTTGGTACTACATGTTTGTCCAACTTGTTGTACCAACATGTTGATCCGACATTCCGTAGTGAATTTGCACCCTAACTTTACGTCCGATAAAAGATTATTGCCGGCACCGCTACTTGAAGACAGCAGCAGCAGAAGTATTCTTATTTAGAAGTGAAACAAATTCAGACTAAAATTCAAAATCGTAAATTTGGAAAGCTCAGAAAAAAAAATGACTTTGCTATGAGTCAACTTTAGCTTTACATGGTTAATCCTCTAATACAACCTTAATCCACAAATTTTTATTTCCTCAAGACCGATTCGACCAGAAGCAATGACGTCACAAAGGGATTTTCAAACTAATGCCACCTTATCCTTTCCGAAAATAAAACTCGATTATAAAAACATAAAAAAAAAAATCTTACCTCTGACTGATCAAACACCAGTTGAGTTTCGTTCGTTTGAAATGTAAAATTATCCATCGTATTCAAAATATTGTTTAGTATCGGATTATTTTCGTTCGCTACATTATTTTCGGGTTCCTTGAGGACTTCAAAATTTTCTGCGACTCCGATGTCCGGCTTATTTTCCGCTGTATTAATATTTACAAACATATCATTATCGCACTCAAATAAATCTTCACTTCTATTAAAATCGGAAATATTTTTTTCGTTACTTTCATCTTTTCCCAAATTTAAAGGATCCTTATCAAAATGATTTTCACTCGCACCTTCAAAAATATTTTTATCATTAGATCGATCGATTATATTTGTATTCATTAAATTATCCACTTCCTCTTTATTCAATTTAACTTCTTCATTGTATTTATCACTAGCTCCGATTATGTTTTCCGATTCCTTTGCAAAAGGATTATTATTAAACGGATTCATATCCACCGAATAATCATTCGAATGTGCACCGTCGACTCCGGAATTTTCGTTCGAAAAATTTAAAATGTTATCCATCATGGCCAACGTATCCTTGTTCGAAGAAAAGTCTATTAATCTAGGCATTATGCCGTCTTCTGTTTGCTGTTTCTGATGACCATCGCTTTCGAATCCATTTTTGTTTTTAGTTGGAGAGACTAAAACGTCGTCGACGGCATCCACATCCGTTTCGGGCCCAATGTCGTCGTCGGAATCGTCTTTGTTTTCCTTTTTGAAATTCGAATTGTGAGTCCCGTTGGTTTCGTAAACGTTCCCGTTCAAACCGGAATCGGGGAAAGGCTTGGAGAAAAAATCTTTTTCGGCTTGCTGGAAATCCATGATCACTCCGTTTTGAGATGAGTTTTTCGGCCAAAGGCCGGAGGCTCCGACTTCTCGCTTGGCGATTTCAGACGGTTCGGTGAGGAACACGACGATGACGCTAATGTTATCCGTGGAGTTGTTTTCTTTAGCTAGATCGACGAGTCTCCTGCTAACGAGCTCAATGTGATCTGGAAAGAGAAAAAGGAAAAAAGAAAAATTAATTTATGTTACGTATAAACTAGCTGAGAGGTGAAATACTGCTGCCAATAAGGCGAAGAGACTAGCAAAACAGTAGGGTCATAAAAAAGTTTAATAGCAAAGAGGGCTTTAAATCTTTATTTTATTTTATTTTATTTTTTTTTTTTTTGTTAGAAAATTAATTTCGTAGTGTATGTCAGCTTGAACTTCATCAAGTTAGTGTCCATCGAAAATGCATGTACAAATCTTCTTAAGTACAACTTTTCCCCGTCATTGTCTTTTAATTCAAGCCTCGTTCAAATATTACGTCAGAGTTCTAGGAAAGGAGCTAAAAATGATGAATGACAATCGCAAAGACTGAACTACTGAACAACCTTTTGCTTCCAGGCATCATAGTTTCTCCTTAACCAAAAATGGGACGTTTTTTGAAAAAATATAGGATCGGTTTTTGAAAACAAATACATATAAGACTAAGGTAAAAGCACCAATTATTGACCAGGCACCAATTACTGACCAGTTCGTAAGCTAAACACGTATACCATAAAAGGAAATCGTGTTTAGCTTATGGACTGGTCAGTAATTGGTGCCTGGTCAATAATTGGTGCTTTTACCTTAATACAGAGATGGAGGGAGGAAAAAAAGTTAAGAGTTAATTTTTTTTTTTTTTTTTTTTTTTTTTTTTTTTTTTTTTTTTTTTTGGGGAGAGAAATTTGAAAAATGATTTTTTTTTTTAGTATAAAGAAAGGAAGATTAAGTTTGTCAAGTAAAAAAATTATCAAAAAAAAAAAAAAAAAAAAACGGTATATCAAATATTGCAGCAGAAAATAACAAATTTATCATAAAATCGCTGGAATCACTTCAAACGGATAAGCGGTAACAGTCGGACTAGATCTCCAGACCTATCGCTTATGAACCGAGCACGTAACAGTTCAACCACTTGGTTATGATATGGGATTTGCAAAGGATTACCTCTGCAAAAACATTTATTATTAATGATTTCTCAACGTCAATTTCACATTCGAATAATCTATCTAATTAATTCCTAGACCAACAAGTCAGCTAAAAACAGTAATCAATAACTTCGTTCATAACGGAAACTCAAACGCTCAAGCAATTCCAGACGATTATAAAAATAAAAAATTAAATTAAAATTTCAATGTTCAATTATTTTGCTCAATTCCAAACCGTTCAGCAAAAAATATTCACCAGTTATTCTTGTGAATCGACTCACATAAAATAAATCTTTTTAAAAAAAAAATGTGCGAAAAAAATCCAGGCCTATTCTTGAGCTAGTCTCAACATGCATATGGCATATGCGCCCCACTGATAAATCCTCTTGTAACTACAGTCCAAATGCAACATGTTTATTACTTTAATGGAATCGTTAATGATGTATCTTGTAATATCTTGCGGTCTTCTAAGAGTACCACAACATCACACCATAATAACGGAAAATAAAAAATTAAAAAAATAAAATAAAGAGAAAAGAAACATGACGGAATCTCTGGTATTAACTTGTAATAAAATGCCATGAGAACGATAATAGATATGAGTCACAACATTATACTGTATGTATAAAAATTCCCCGTCATATCTTTTATAGTCAGAATTGTCACTAAACATCGACTTGGATTAATCTTTCAAGAAAAAAAAAAAAAAACGAAGAGTAAAAAGATTAATTTTTTTTCGAAAAGAGAATCTGATAAAAAGGATGGAATGCTTCACATGTCAGTACGCCATTTTTTTTTTTTTTTGTATAAATTGAAACCGGAAACAGTTCGTTATTTTTTGTTTTTCAAGGAATCGATAGCTTCCAAGCATTTGAACGGGATTATAGGTGTTGGAGCTTCAAAAATTTTAAAATGTTAAAAATATCCTCGTGTGACTTATTTTTGGGTATAAATCATCCTTATACATATGATTTGAGACCTCCTCCATGCAGCGCGTTCATTTTTGAAAAGATTTAACAGAATCCCATAAGTTTCAATAGATTAAAAAAAAAGATTTAAAAACAAATCTTATAAAAAATTCGGCTCAAGACAATCTCGACAGTCTCACTCAGGTCTTCTTCCTTGAATGAATGAAAACCAGGGCTGCGGTACCGTTTAGATTTTAAACGGAATCAGAATCACTATCGAAATCGATCGATTCAAAAGTTAAATGGAATCATGACTGCAATTCAGTTTAATTTTTATTCGGAATCGGAATCCGTGCTTTTTTTGAAAAAATTATAATCAGAATCGGAATCTCGTGTAAAATTGGAATCGGAATTGGAATCGGAATTTGTTGGGAATCTTCGGAATACGAATTGGAATCGGAATCGGAATCTGCTATTTCAAAAGACGTTGGAATCGGAATCTGAATCCGTGATTTTTTTGAAAAAATTGGAATCGGAATCGGAATCTCGTCTAAAATTGGAATCGAAATTGGAATCGGAATTGGTTGGGAATCTTTGGAATACGAATTGGAATCCGAATCGGAATCGGAATCAGAATCTGTTTTTTCAAAAGACATTGAAATCGGAATCGGAATCCGTGCTTTTTTGAAAAAATTGGAATCGAAATTGGAATCGGAATCAAAATCGGAATCTCGTCTAAAAACGGTTGGGAATCTTTGGAATCGGAATCGGAATCTCGTCTAAAATTTGAATCGGAATTGGAATCGGAATTGGTTGGGGATCTTTGGAATTGGAATTGGAATCGGAATCTTCTATTTCAAAAGATATCGAAATCGGAATAGAAATCCATGCTTTTTTGAAAAAATCGGAATCGGAATCGGAATCTTGTCTAAAAACGGTTGGGAATCTTCGAAATTGGAATTGGAATCGGAATCTGCTATTTCAAAAGACATTGAAATCGGAATCGGAATCCATGCTTTTTGAAAAAATTGGAATCGGAATCTCGTCTGAAAACGGTTGGGAATCCTCGGAATCGGAATCTGCTATTTCAAAAGACGTTGGAATCGGAATCGGCATCGGAATCTTGTCTAAAAACGATTGGGAATCTTCGAAATTGGAATCGGAATCGGCACCGCATCGGCATCCAAAAAAATATTTTCGATTCAGGCTGACTTAAAAAGCACGAAAATACCGTTAATCCAGTTAATCAATTTTGGTTTAAATCGGAATCAGAATCGGAAATGGCATCGTTAAAATATTTGTTAGTTGGAATCGGAATCTGAAATTTTTTTCCACCTTTCGGGATCGGGATCGGAATCGGAATTGCAGCCCTGAATGGAATCGGAATAGGAACCCTAAATTTATTTCAAGCAGTGGAAGTCGGAATCTTAATCAGCATCGGAATCGAAATCGGCATCGAAAAATAATTTTAATTCAAATTGAGCTGAAAAGTGTTAATAAAAGCTTTTTACAATTAGTACATTTCCGGAAATATCAGAATCAGAATCAGAGTCGGCAACACTGAAATATTTTCTAATTGGAATCAGAATCAGAAACTTAAATTTTTGTTCTCGAGTCGGAATCCTTGGGGTCGTTTCGCGATCGGTTTCTCATCCCTTACTTTCCTAATGAGGCGGTCATCGGCTCTGTCAACATGTTCATTCCACGCTTTCCTTCTCGCTTTTACAAATTTAGTAATGCCGGTGATGTTGCATTCCCTTCGAATGTCGGTATTCCGAACTCTATCTAATCTCGTTCTTCCCGCGATAGTACGTAGAACGCTCATTTCGGCCGTCGTCAACATTCTTTTCGTGTCCACGACCCCAAGGACGACCTCCAAAGCGGTGGGCAGATAGTTGGGCTTCGTCATCCGTGGATACTCCATAAAGAACTATTGTAGATGAAAAACAGGCTCATTTTTTTTCCTTTTTTTTAAGCCTACTAAAAGAAGAAGAAGAAGAAGAAGAAGAGTCGGAATCAAAATCGGAATCAGAATCGGTCCGAAAAATATTGAGGAATCTTGGGAATCGGCATCGGAATCGGAAACGGAACCTCTAGCCAAGATGAAACCCGCCAAATTTTCCCCCGATTTTTACCGGCAATCAGAAGGAATTTCCAACCGATTACCGATCAGATTAGGGGTGGACACGGGAACGGGATTTTCCCGTCCCGTCCCGGATCCCGTCCCGAAAACGGGACGGGATTCGGGACGGGACTGACGGTTTAACAACGGGACGGGATTCGAGACGGGACAGACATTTTTCGGGACGGGACGGGTCGGGATACATAGAATCCCGAATCCCGTCCCGAAATCCCGAATTTTTTTTTTTTTTCCTTTTTCGATACGAGTTTTTGGTCTGGTGTAGTTACTTTTTTTTTTTTTTTTTTTTTTTTTTTGGAAGTAGTGAAGAAAAAATTCCTTTTGTTCTGCAGGTACATGTGGTTCGTTTTAAAATACTTTACTGGATGGGTTTTTATGTAATTTTAGGGATCGACCTTGACGATTTTTCCCCTCTTGAACCTGTATATATTAACCTTTTTTATTTGTAGCAAAAGTAAAGACTTTTTCCTATATTTTTTAAAGGATACCATTTCATTTGTAAAAATACTTTGCAACCCACTTTTTCTTCTCTTTTTTTTTTTTTTTTTTTTTTTTTCTTTTTCTTTTACTTTTTTTGTAATTTTGAGAATCGCAAACGGAAGATCGTTGTAAATATGTCTATCGTGTGTTCAACTTTTATTCTGGTCAGGTTTCCCCCCCCCCCCCCCAAAAAAAATGTGTCAAAATTCAAATGATTGCACTTATTTAAAAAAAATTGATTATTTTCATTTAAATGCTACTTTTCCTTGGTCACAGTAAATAACGTAAAAAGAAAAAAATAGACGTCCCATTATATAAAATAAAAGCATTAAAATTTTCGGGATTTCCGGGACGGGACGGGACGACACGGGATTTCCCGGGTCGGGACGGGATTCGGGACGGGACCGTTGTAGTAATTTCGGGACGGGATCCGGGACGGGACAAGCTTTCTTGCGGGACGGGACGGGAAATCTGAAAATCCCGTCCCGTCCCGTCCCGTGTCCACCCCTAGATCAGATTAAAATTTCGATATAAAAATTAGATTTTTATTGTGTGAATTACACAAGGCGTGGTCGCCGAAAAAAAAAAGAATAAAGAAAGAAAATACCGTACACATCTTTTTCAACCTATCTTTGCGCTTGAATAAACTCAGGAAATTATCAAATTGCTTTCCAACGATGACCGTAATTAGAGTCATTGAAAGATGCCTCCAAGGTATAAATGCCCAATGGAAAAGCGCGATTTCATTTATTTAGAAACATAATTTTTCAATTCGGTTGATTGACTTCCCTGATTAGCTATAGATTTTAATGAAAATCCCGAACGGAACCATCTTCAAACATCATCAAGAGCATTTTTAGCAAATTAATTAATATATAAACGACAGAAAGGAGAGGAATTTAATTCAAAAGGATGCTCTCTATCTCTCCGTGTATATGAGTTATGGTCGATAAATCCCTCACAGCAGAATTTGCTTTTAGCCCATTAGGTTGAGATTTTAAACGAATTCAGAATGATTTATTTGCTAATATCTTGAAAGCAGTCATTGAAGTTTAATTATTTTAAGCGAGTTCGGGTCATGTAACTTCAAATTTTTTTATCTTTTTCTTTTTCTTTTTTTGCGGTATAATAAAAAATAATCGTCTGATTTTTTTTTATTTTTTTATTTTCCTTGATCTGAACACAATAAAGATTTCGCAGACATTGAAAATCGACAGACTCCTTTAGGCTTCCCACCATTTCGAAGCCAGTAGACCGTTAACAGAGGTCAGTTCATTCCACCCAAATATTGCCATTCGCGGTTTAACAACATCGGGCTCTTCCTAGCATGACTTTATTATTTCATCTGCCCGAGCGGGAAAAAGGCGGTCGAGATTTTTCAGCAGCTGCAAAAATCCCAGAGAAAAAAAAAAAAAAAAAAAAAAGTCACGAAGAGATCGTATTAAAATATTTGCTCACATCTTTATACCGCCGCGGACCAATTAATAAATATGAAACATTGTAGCAGTTTGTATTTTTTTATAACAAGCTGGCTTCAGAATGCAAATCATCCAACCGGCCAGATATTTTTAGAAACTCATCGAGATAATAAACATAATATTACCCATCCGAAAATATTGTCCGTTAGGCGATGAAACCCATGTGTGGGTACGCCCTTCCCGTCATCTGACACGAGCTGAATAAATTAATTAATTTATACAATGAATAATTAAAGATTATTACGTCTTGTTCCTTTAAAAAAAAAAAAATCCCTAGATTTCTGGACCAGCCCATTATCCCTGTGAACAAAGGATGACTATTTAAAAATGACGACTTACTTAAACTGTCTAGCTTCATTCGGAATACAAAATGAATTGACATTTGAATGAAATTAAATCTGGAGATCGATATTCACCCGTTAATGGTTAGGGTCGGGTTGCCTAAAATGTAAACAGCTCTGCGCTATTTTGAAACTGGCATTTTCAAATGTTTAGAGGTCGACTTGGCATGACTGGTCTCGTAACGTGTGGCGAACAACGAAGTTAAGCTTCTGAGTTCGCGGCGCAAAACACGGATTGGTGTGACCATCGAAACCTCGCTCTATCTAGCGGAGTAAGTTGGAACTTACTAGTATACTCGCATGCAGGCGCTGGGTAAATTTCGATGCGGGTATAAAGGTAGTTTCACATAAGCTAGACATTGACGTGCTTAAGCAAGCGAAATTTTATCAGTTGACA
Organism: Liposcelis bostrychophila; assembly: GCA_037577465.1. Taxonomy (NCBI): domain Eukaryota; kingdom Metazoa; phylum Arthropoda; class Insecta; order Psocodea; family Liposcelididae; genus Liposcelis; species Liposcelis bostrychophila. The sequence continues at coordinate 11,951,732 of CM075211.1, read as the reverse complement.
AAATCTATGTGTAGTATATGTGTGTATATAAAGTCAATGTAGAAATGTGTGGTGTAACACCCCCTGCTTAAGCTTAATTGCAAAAAAGCAGGGTTATCAATGTTATTTATTTATTTATTTATTATTATTTTCAAATGTTTTTTTTTTTCTTACAAAAAATTATGTTTTTAAAAGTGATCAACAGCCCAATGTGGGGTGTTTCATTTTAAAAAATTTTTTGAAATGTTAAGGGGCATGTTGAAAATCTGCTCGATGAAAATGCTAATGGCGTCACAGGGGTTAATCGGGAAAATTCGGGATAGTGAAATTCGGGATAGTGAAGTTCTACGACCACGAAAACATAAGAAAACATTTTTTCAAAATATTTGTAGGCCCTTAAAGTGGATAAAAAAAAAATGGGAGTTTAAAAGGCCTTGGTTGCCTAACATTTAAAAAGCTAAAGTGGCCTTGGGAGACCCCTAAGCGGTTAAAAAAAATTTGAAAAAATTTTTTCAGTGGTTTTACACCTAAAGGAAGCAGATTTTCAACATGCCCCCCAACATTTCAAAAATTTTTTTAAAATGAAACACCCTAATTCTACATCATCCCTCTAATGGTAACACTCCTTGCGTCGGAGGTGAACTAACGTATATCCAGTAAATATAATTGGAGATAGTTTGTTTCGACTCACGACTGCTAGTGAAAATCATGTGCCTACAAGTTTACACGCTCAAGCTGCTGTAAACTTGTCCTCACGTGATATTTTCACGAAATGTCGAAACAGACTATCTCCAATCACATTTACGATGGAGATACGTTAGTTCACCTCCGACGCACGGATGTATCACTTTTACAAATCAATGCTCACAGTAATAATCCTACACATTTTTTTTTTTTTTTAATAAAAAAAATTCACGAAAAATTCTTTTATTTGCATAGCAATCAAATGGACAAAATGGCGTGTTGACATTTCGGACATTGGCGTGTTGATTTTCGATCTTTCGTTGAGATTCTAAAAATAAAAAGCATTAAAATCTTTAGCATTACTTAACATGAAATTCATTAACATATAAGTAAATGAGTGGGAATTTCAAATTTTTTTAATGTGTCTTTTCTTCAAAATAAATAATCAAAAAAATCCGCAAAACAATATTTAATGAGGAAAAAATTTTTTTATAAGTCACCTTTTTACAAGCATGTGTTTTATAGTCTTTTTTTTTATTAGATTATCAAGATGTCGGTGTTTTCGGTTTTTAATCTGCTCCGTTGTAAAACATAATCACCTCTTATGGGTGTGCTAAATGCATTTTTTTTTTTTTTTTCGTATCACGATTATCTACCGAAATCGTTTTTAATAAGATAAATCATCGCCGTGGCTTATAAAAATTTCTCACACGTGTAACAAATTTAAGGTTAAAAATTCTGCAGGCTGTTTGACGAGGCAAACCGACTGAAACGAATTTGTTATATAAAAAAAAAAAAAAAAAAAAAAAAAAGGAGGAAAATAAAACGGTCGACGTAGTACAGGTGAAATGATCTGCATCACCTGCACTAATAACATAAAAATCTTTTAAAAAAATGCCATAGACATAAGACTTTAAGTAGACAATTAAAAAAAAAAAAAAAAAAAGTCCCCCACTTTCCCTTCTTCGCAACCCCGTGCTATAATGATTATGTTTGTAAAGTTCATCCAGGTGTAGGCGAAATAATGACAGTCAAAGCAAACAAATAATAATAATAGTAACAAAAAAAAAAAGGAAGTTTTTGTCTTTTATTCTTTTGATGTCGCGCTCTCCAACCGACTGCAACTTTTTTTTCACTTTCTCTTCTGTTGTTATTTAATAATTCTATTAATCCCACCTGTCCCAATTTCTAAATAGTCGCTTTTAGGATTAAACGGTTAAGTTATTATATAAAAATTATTTTAGAAAAAAAAAAAAAGGATTTCATCTGCATGAAAGCGAATCGTCAAAAAAAGAAGAAGCATCTGGTAAGAGCGAGGAAAAGGTAGATTCATTAATACGATTGCTTCACGAAACAATTTAAAATCTTAAATTGTTTATACAAGGGAGCTTCTTCAATTAGCGAAATTAGCGTTCGGAAACTAAACAGATCCGCGAAGATTTTTTTTTTTTCTCAGAAAAACAATGAATTGATTCAAGTTTTCAATCTTTTTCAGGGACCAACACCACATACATGTGGCGATGGTGTTTTTTAAATTCAGTTAATGTTCAGTCAAAACCAAAATATGATGAAGATTTCTTATTTGATTTCCTGTACGAAGGAAATACGCTGATTGATCTTAACTCAAATTAAAGTCACTTAGTTAAAAGAAGCTACAAACAGGGTTGCTGTTTAAAACATTTTTTAATAAAAAACAGTTTAAAACGTTTTATATTATTTTCCCATGTTTTAAAACGTTTTTAAACTTGTCCAATGTTTTAAAACTGTTCAATGTTTTAAAACGTTTTATATTATTTTCCCATGTTTTAAAACGTTTTAAAACGTTTTTTATTCGGCCTGGTTTTAAAAGGTTTTAAAACATATTTTAAAACACGTTCAAAATGTTTTAAATTCGTTTCTATTTTTATTCAAATTTTTAAAACGGTGTTTCTTATTCAAATGTTTTAAAACGTTTTAAAACACCGTGTTTTAAACCAATTTGTTTTAAAACAATCATCCCTTCGATTAAGCAACCATTATGAATATGAGCGGCTCATACAATCTATGGCATGGTCCATACCATAGATTGCATAAAATGAGTCGTGCGCGACAAATTGCGGGCTCGGGCCTCTTAAAAATGCATTTTAAAATGTATCTGATTCACTTAATAAAATACGGTGTTTAAAACCGTGTTTTAAAACGTTAGTGTTTTAAAACGGTGTTTTTTATTCAAATGTTTTAAAACTTTTAAAACACCGTGTTTTAAACCAATTTGTTTTAAAACGATCATCCCTGGCTACAAAGCAGCCATCTGAAATAATCGATTGATCCCACCGACCAGAAATAGCCTCTTTCCAAAGAAAAGCAAAATTTTCCTCCTTAAACATAATTCCAAGAAAGAAAAAGCCGGAGGCTGAAACGGGAAAAAGAGGAATCGACACTTTCCCATCTGGAAACCACGTGCTGAGTTGAAAGACCTCCTACAGAATTAAATGACATTTGTTTGCTTTCCCTTTTCGATGGGGAAATAGCGTCTTCTAACTAGTTTAAACCACACCCAGGAAAAGCGTCGCGTTGGCCGGCGTCTGGGAATAACTTGGGAAATTATTTTTCTACTTAGAGGGTAATTTACTGCGTGAGGTGAAACGAATATGTTTTGCCTTAATTTGTAATAAAAAAAAAGGAAGGCTATTTTAGAAAGAAGGGGAAGGGGGAAGAAATGGAACAAACAAACAACGAATGATAATGAGAGTGTATTTTGTATTCATTATTTCGAAGGGAGATTTCCAATGGTAACGAATCCTCTTTTTCTTTTTTTTTTATTCTAAGATTAGGGCGTGTATAAAAGGGAATATCATGAGTTGAATTAAAGTCAAAAACTGTACGCTCCAGAATATTATTATTACATCATTCACGTGGCATTCCAAGTTTGAACTGATTTACATAAATGCCATTGGAGGATCATTAAAATAATAGATATAGATAGGTGCCACGCGTGGTTGCTGAAATTAGTACGTAACCATCTTTCCAGTAGGACGATTTCTTTTGTGTGTCAAGAAAAGAATTCCAGTAACCTGCAGAGCCACATCAAAAAAGAAAGAGAGTTATTTTATTATTGAAGGATGTTATCGTCGCTTATAGATTTCGGGGCGTTGTATACCAAGAGAAAAGGGGGAAGAGACTTTTTTAATGAATAGAACTTGTGGGTTTTAATAAAAATTAAAGCCTATGCTGCCGAAATGAGTAATCATTTAATGGAGCTACCTACATACAACGTAACGATAAGAAGCAAACTTTAAAAAAAAAAAAAATAAGATTAGGTTTTTGGGCTCCACATAGCTTCTACTCAATTTTTCATCAAATGATTAAATGTAAAGCACTTTAAGCTAAGTTCCAAACAGATTAATTTTTCAGTCACAGAAAAAACAAAAAACCATTCCGAACAGTCAGCCACTCAACAGTAGGGTGTCACTTATTTTGCGAATTTTCGAATTTGAATGAGTGCACCCCCGGAATAAGTTCTCTCTGTGTCACATATGAATCTTAATATTTTTTTGATTTTTAAAGTTTTTGATTTTTCCAAGTCAGAGAATTTGTCCCCGACCATTTTTCCTAAAAATTTTGGTTCCTAAAATTTATTCCTAATTTTTAATTATCCTAAAATAAAATTCCTTAAATAAATATATTTTTCATAACTTTTTGATGAAAAACTTTAGGGATTTAAAAAGTTAGAAAAAATATTCATTTTAGGGAATTTAATTTTAGAATCAAAAAATTTTAGGAAAATTAAAATGTAGGAAAAAAAAAATAGTTAAGAAAAAAATTTTACGAACTAAAATTTTACGAACTAAAATTTTACGAACTAAAATTTTTAGGACAAATTGTAGGGAATCCACATAAGAAAATTCCCATAAGGGTAAAAAGATCGATCATTTTTTTTTTTTTTTTTTTTTTTTTTTTGAAAAAAAAAAAAAAAACAAATGATTAAATGTAAAGCACTTTAAGCTAAGTTCCAAACAGATTAATTTTTCAGTCACAGAAAAAACAAAAAACTATTCCGAACAGTCAACCACTCAACAGTAGGGTGTCCCTTATTTTGCGAATTTTCGAATTTGAATGAGTGCACCCCCGGAATAGGTTTTCGATCAGTAGTTTTGCGTAGGCCACAAATCTGAACTCCATTTTTTTAAATCTGGTCCGCTTGTCAAGCTAGAGCCAAAAAATGAGCAAAAAATCCGCGTAAAGTGACAAAACATGATGTCCTGATTTTTTGACTCCGGCTCGAAAATCGGACCAGATAAAAAAAAATTGGGGCTTCAGATTAGTGATGTACGCAAAACTTCTGACAGTTTTTTTTTTTTTTTTTTTTTTTTGCAAGAAAAAAAAAATTATTGATTTTTTTCCTATTATGGAAATTTCCCGATTCCCTACCCTTTTTCCTAATCCACTTTTTCTAAAAATTTTGGATCGTAAAATTTTTTTCCCTAATTTTTAATTTTCCTAAAATTTTTTGATTCTTAAAATAAAATTCCCTAAAATAAATATTTGTAGAATTCGAATATCAAGTCCATTTTTCGATCCGAGCAGTTACCGAGCCGGGAGAGCGATTTTCAGTTCCAAAAAATCGAAACTAGCTCCGGTTTTTCTGGAATATCCGCTCCGGACGTCGTCGGATCGAAAAACTGGCTTTACCATCGGATTCAGAAGCGTCGAAAACCCCTAGAACCACCTTTAAACCTTTATTTCGTAGAAGTCCATTTTTTGACCGTAGACCTCTTTTTGCAATTTCAAAAATTTCCGAAAATGCTCTTCAGCGCATTAAGGGCTTGAGAATTCCTAACACAAATTTAAAACGTATTGGATATCAAAACGTTGTGAATTTGACGGAGGTTGAAGAAAGTGACAAGGAATCATAATCTTCATGTTCGAGTGAGCTCCTGGAGTCGGATGTGGAAAAAAGAAAGACTTGTCAAAAGGCAAAATTCATTTCTGAAAAAATCCCTGGATTACTTGACTGTCGTAAAAATAATTGGGAAACGATTAAGGGGACCACTGTCCATTATTTATCTTAATTTGTAATTTTTCTAAAATTTTTTGATTCGTAAAATAAAATTCCCTAAAATGAATATTTATCCTAATTTTCTAAAATTTTAATTTTTCTAAAATTTTTTGATTCCTAATATAAAATTCCCTAAAATAAATATTTTATTTTTCTAAATTTCTAATTTTCCTAAAATTTTTTGATTCTTAAAATAAAATTCCCTAAAATGAATATTTTTCCTCATTTTTAAAATCCGATTCCGGGAGTGCACTCATTCTATTTCGAAAATAAGGGACAATAGGGACATCCTACTCAACAGGCGTTCTACTCTTGTCGTTCCTAAACCGAAGATGTTACTGTAAAATCATTTCCAGGTGGTACCTTCCAATCCCACCATACTTCAAACGGTTTATCGAAACGTCTGACGACCCTATAACGCGGATGACGATTATCCCTTTAAAATCCGAAGGATTTCGTTAAATACCCTGTGGTTGCCTTCACCCAGGACTGTAATCTGACTATTGAAATCCAGTTAAATCATCGCAATCACAAAAGCAAGGAAAAATATTATATGAATAAATCACATACGGCCTGCACAACAGATTAAACCATCTTAACATTATGACAACGGTGGTTTATCATCAAAAGCACATGAGGGCGGATTGATGAGGATGCCGCTCTCTCCTTTCGACGAGGGAAAACCCGTTTTGGACAACGACACTTCCAAAGCGTTATGGGGTTACATTTTACCTCGGAAAAGGTTTCATTATCCCCAATTATACCGATCCCCCATCTGTATCGTCATTAATCATATTTTCCCTTTTACTTCCTGAAACAAGTGCATATCCTCTTTTTTTTTTTTATTATCTCCGACAAATTGATTTGCAACTGAATTGAAAATCATTTCACGTGTGTCAAAAAGAATAAATGACAATAGGGAAGTTAAGCGTTAAAGTAAGTGAGGCAGAGTTTGGTTATAATGAGTTCTTTACTTCACAAGAACATTATTTTAATGAAAATCAGGAAGGGCCAACCAAACAGATTTAGAGAAAAGAATTCCGAAAATTAAAAAAAAAAAAAAAACCTGGCGTTTTGGAAAAATCAAAAAAGCGGCAAATCGTCGTTGCGCGTTGTAAAGGAGCAATATGAAAAAGAATGTTTATGTTTACCTTTCGAAGAAGCATTTGCATATTGCTCCTTTACAACGCGCAACGACGAAATATAATTATGACTCTTCACCATCTTGAAAATGATAGTTCCATATTCTGTTGCTATGCAGTATTCGATGAAAGGAAGAAAGTTGAAAAAATCATTCACATTGACGAACATGTACACTGTTTTAGAAAGTAAGTTTGAGTAATGATCAAAAATTATTCTAATACTAATATCGTTCAATTATTTACTGGACTTTCCATCAATGAAGATATAACGGATTATTATGGCGCTATTGATACTTATGTACTATATTTAAAATTTTTAAAGTTGGTATTCCAGGAATACCAACTTTAAAAATTTTACGAAAACGAAAGACGCCCTAACAGGAATACTATTCCTGTTAGGGCAAAGTTCCTATAAGGAACTACCAGGTTCCAGGAATACTATTCCTGTTAGTTCAAATTGGTTACAAAATCTCTTCCTCATTATATGTGGAAAGCAAGAGCGTTCCTAAATAACATCTTATTTACTGATTTGCTTTTCGACGCAACAGATGTGGAGCAGGGAGACGTTTTTCTTTTTGCTTGATTATGACTCTGAAGCTCGAAACCTTCGTTTGTTAGCAAAATCCTTTATGGCAAATTTTAACGTAAATATTGTTAGGGCGTCTTTCGTTTTCTGTTGGAAAAATTACAAATAAAAACATAATATAAACAATTATTGAAAATTCGAAAACGGCTCATTCTTAAGTTAGTGTTACCAACTTAATTTTTTTAATTTGTAGTACTATGACGTCACAATCTTTTTCACCGTGTTTCAAGCGACTTTTTTTGACGGAGGACTACACCTTGGGGATCTGTCCTGGGGAAATCTGTCTGTCCGGGTGTCGATCTGTTCGCACCAAAAATTAATATTTAATCATTTTAATAATATAATTTTAACTGCGAAAATTTTAAATAATATTTTGACTATTTTTTTTTTCACTTTTGGCATTATTTAATAGTAAAATTAGACGACATGAATGAAAGCAAGGACTTAGAAAATTTCTAGTAAATGTTCAAGAAACTTAACTTTTACAAGAAACTTATAGTTGCTAAGGGTGCAAATTCACTACGGAATGTTGGACCAACATGTTGGTACAACAAGATGGACAAACATGTTGTACCAACTTGTTGGAATGTCGGACGAACTTGTTGTACCAATAACATGTTTGACAAGCGAACGAAGCAACTATTGCAGAATTCACTTCTATGCCGATTCAATTTTTCACCAACATGTTGTACAACATGTCGATCAACAAGTTGGTTCAACAAGTTGGTACCACATGTCGGTCAACAAGTTGGTACAACATGTCAGTCAACAAGTTGGTACAACATGTCGGTCAACAAGTTGGTACATGTCGGTCAACAAATTGGTACATGTCGGTCAACAAGTTGGTACAACATGTTGGTTAAACATTCCTTTGTGAATTTGCACCCTAAAGCAAGAACTTAAAAATTTCTTCAAATTTTTTACATCAAAATTGAACAATTTATTTTTTACCGCTACTTTCAAAACTTTTTTTAATTTTTTACGTATACCTAAGTTATTAACTTCAATTTAGGGATCGAAATATAAAATTTAAAAAAATGCTTAACTTCCCTATTGTTGGCCATTTTTCTTTCCTTAAATTTATTATAAACGGATATGAGATCTTCAAGTTATTCGTCGGTTATTTTTTTATTCTTCAAGGTCTGTTTATCGAAATATCAATAATTTCTAGAAAAGCTCAACACAGTTTAAAATTTAAAAGGGCCCCGTCAGTAAATTACATCATTTCGGGGCGTCAATAATTAAGAAACAAAAATTGCTTTAATTAGGAGGAAATTATTGTCGTTATAATCGAAAACAATGCAGCTCTTGCGTCGACGTCGGTTATCACAAAGAGAAAAGAGAAAAAAAAAAAAAAAAAAAAAAAAACTATCGTTATTTTCGAGAAAATTGTTCAAGCCACGGAAACCGGCCTTTCATATTATAATCTGGAAAACTTGGTAAACAACTATTCTCAAACTCATTGATTTCGAACTGCCATAACTTTCTTGGTCAAAACTTCGTTAATTGAAAGGATTACGGTCACGGCCCCTAAGTTTCACATGAGTCGCGAAGACTTAATTTGATGCTTCTATGATTACCATACTCTGTTAACTAACTAGCCTAAATTTCTTACGAAAGGCACGAGAAAAAAGAAAGCGAGGAAATTCTTCCGTTTTTACGGAAAAATCATAAAAATTTCTCAAAAGCTTTTTAAAATCTGACGTCATTGTTGTGGTTACAAAAACGAAGCAGTGACTCAGTCTCAGTCGTAATAGGGGTGAAAGCACGGAAACCCCCGTATGAATCATTGCTTCATTACCTAATTAAATCCGAAATAGTTCTCGTTTCGCTCCTTTTCTTTTTTCCCGTTCTTTTCGGGTGTTTAAAATTTACATTTTAGATCAAAGCTCGGAACCGATAACGAAAAAAAAACACGTCTATTAAAAACAGAGCCGTCCATTAATCCAAACAACCAAATATGTATATTTATTCAATTAAGTCCATTTATATTTTTATTTAGCCGTCATCAGAACATGAAAAGTTTTGACGTGGAACAACAAGTCCACTGTGTTACCTTTATGGTCATCTTCGAGACCAGATCGATGAAACATATTAAAAAAATATTTTAAGGCTCCGTCACGAATTTTAACCAATCAAAAACGCCCATTTTGATTTTTAATCGAATTTTTTTTTTTTTTTTCATCTTTCGATATTTCAATATTTTTTAAACGCATTCTTTTCGATGATTAAAACGAGAACGAAGACTTATCTTACGCCTTTTTCGATGAGGATTAATGACAAAAAATAAATGATCGGTTTAAGTTTGCGTGTAAACAAAAGCATGGCGTTAGCGTGTTGCAACAGATGTTTACAAAAGGGAACAAAAGCCCGCAAAAAAAAAAAAAAAAAAAAAAAATTGGGGACTTTGATCGGTGTCTTCAGTTACGGATCCCTTAGCTATTAAATTACTATAAATTCAAAGAGAGGAGGAGGAAACAACGGCCGTAAAAGCCCAGAAAATAATAAAAAAAAAAGAAGAAGGAAGAGATGTTTGGGATTTTTTGAAAAACCTTTAAAGGAAGTAATAACTTTTTTTATTTTCATCCCTTTGAAAAACAAAAGGAGAAAGAAACGATAAAGGGGGGGTTAGCTTCTTCTGGTTAGTCAAGGTTCCACTAATTGCCTTTCATTGATTTGCATTGGGCCTTAGTGAAAACACTGATTCAAATTATGGGTGAGAGGCAGAGGAAAAAAAAAAGCACGTTTGTTAACTCATTGCAGTCGTAAGCCTATTTCCCTTATGACATCACAGAGGTGCCAATAATGTTCAATTGTTTTTGATAATATTTTTTTTTTGATACACCAACGTCCGTAGAGGTCATTGCATTGTCAAAAAAATTTTGGTGGTCTATGTTTAGCTTATGAGAAGAATTTTTATTTTGTAAAATTACAATAGATATTCTCTGACAATAATGAAATGAACCTCAATAAAGTTTACAAGTGCCAGAACAGTTAAATGGCCTCCTTGTTTAGCTTATGGACCGTTTTAATAACGTTTAGCTTACAAAACGTCTTAAAAATGGGATTTGTCATATCCCCATAAGCTAAGCATGAGAGGAAACATTTTCATCAGCTAAACATGGCGGCTTGTTACCTTCAATTTAAACCATGTTACATTGTATTTCAAGTAATTATTTACAATAATATTGTAAATATAATTTTAACTCCATTTGTTAATAAGAAAAATTTTCAAAACTTCTCCCATAAGCTAAACATAGGAATAATTTTTTAACCAAAAATTCAATGGTGAATTTTTTCTAATACATGCACTCCCATCTGCGTCAATACTATCGCTATTTTCACTGTAAATAAACGGCTTTAATGCTAAGTTTGCTAAGCCAGAAATCGTCTTCTTACAAAAAAAAAAAAAAAAAAAAAAAAACTCAAGTGATACGTAAGACCGAAAGGGAGGGGAGGGGGTACGCAAAATTCTTACGATTTCTTACTTGGGGGAGGGACGGAGTTTGGCAAATCTTACGTAAGAATTTCAGAGTTAGATTGCCAGCAAATTTTCGCTGGCAATCTAACTCTGACTATGGATATTGCTAATATAACTCTGAGTATTAATCAGAGATATAATCTAACTCTGATTCCTGTTTCAGTTCGTGGAAATCGGAATTTGGTCACTGCCCCTGGCGCTGTCAATCGTGGTCTCTGACAAATTCTTATGGTTCCTGGAAGCCTCAATAATCCTGTAACGCTTGGACCGACTGGCAACCGTGGTGACTGAAGAGGAGTTTGTGAACTAGTAGACGGCAGTGAATGTTCCTGTATGTTTTGCCTGTTTGCAATTAGTCTAGCCACCTGAGGTAAGTCTGCATCTTGAATTAAGTTTCCTTTCACAGCTGCCACTTGCTGTCAATTGCCATTTCTCACCAACTTCTATGTATCCAGGAAGCCTCAATAAACCTTTACTTTAGGATCTCTCATGCTGCCTCTGCTTAGCGAAATAGTCTTAAGTCCATTTATTTTCGAAATGAAGTTCATTTGTTTCGTTTTTAAAAACATGTATTGTTTATATTATTCCAAAACAAAAAATGGGTCCGGTGAACCGGAACATGGCTTTATCGATCTTATGCAATGGGAAAACAAATAATTATATTTGGTTTAAGTTATTTGAATTGATGTACCAAAAAAATTGGTTAGATTTTTGATCAGAGATTCACAAAAGCCGCAGTACGGGCATAAGTAATCCGAATTTCGGAAAAATTATTTCAAATTCGGAATCCTCTACCCCAAAAATATTTTCAAAAATACGATTAAATTTTCCAGAGGTCCATCAAAGCCGCAGTACGGGCATAAGGAATTCGAATTTAGGAAAAATTATTTCAGATTCGGAATCCTCTACCCCGAAAATATTCTCAAAAATTAGGTTAGATTTTTGATCAGAGGTCCACTAAAGCCACAGTACGGGCATAAGGAATTTGAATTTTGGAAAAATTATTTCAGATTCGGAATCCTCGACCCCGAAAATATTCTCAAAAATATGGTTAGATTTTTGATCAGAGTTCTACTAAAGCCGCAATACGGGCATAAGGAATTCGAATTTTGGAAAAATTATTTCATATTCGGAATCCTCTACCCCGAAAATATTCTCAAAAATACGGTTATTTTTTCCTTAGCTCCCACGAGGAACCCGCCAATCAGCATCCAAATCGCTTTGTTGACGTACTCGATGACGTCATATCGTGACGTTTCAAAGGCCTATACCCATACTTTTAGCCCTGCTCACCGTTTCTGAACCACTCAACAGAATTAAACCAAATTTCAATGGTAGCGTATTTCGATGAATATCTACTACAGTACAAAAATTTGCCTCAATCTGTAGCTGCGCTTGCGATTTACACTAAAAACGACCTAGAAATATGAACATTTACAATCGTCATTTCCGAACGGCTTGAGCGATTTTGCTCAAAATTCTTCAGTCACCACCTACTAGACCCTTGAACACTCCGGCCAAATTTCGTTTCGATCCGTTGCGTATTTTTTTCTTAAATCGGGAAACATACATATACTTTTTTGTCACACACACACATACATAAATACGCACATTGCCATACACTGTGGCGACCGGAGTTCCAGAACCGTATAAGTCCAAAATTTTACCCGGCCAAGGTCACGCCCTTTGCACGTGCTCGGGTCGTGATCAGCGCGTGATCACTCTGGCGACCAGGGTATTGGTCGCCAGAGTGCACAGGTCGCGAAAGTGATAAGGGAATTTGCACAATCGGTCGCCAAAGTGACGAAAATGTACGCGCATACACACACACACACGGACATCATGGAGTTTGATATATTTTTGGATTCCTTGCTTCACGGGGAGTCAGAAAATATATAAAACTTGATAGGTGAAATTTTTTAGGAAAACAATGCTTTTCGCCCCTGGGTCGATAAAGCAAAAAAAGTTAACTATATTTCGAAAATAAATGGACTAAGGACTATTTCGCTAAGGAGGGCAGCATACTGATAATGTTAAACCTCGGAAATGAATGCAAACATGTTATTAAAATAAAGAAACTCAAAAAAATTGATTTGAAAGCATTGTTCCGGCAAAAGACCCCACAATAAATGGAACAGGTGGAAGCTCTTTTCTTTTAAATGGCATTACGCCGTCCCTAAAACTCGGGGTAGCAGATTTTAAGTAATAAAATCCAAACAGTACAATTTTGAATCTTTGAATAAATCGTAGAGATTCTTGTTTAGAGCGCGGGATCTGGACGGAAAGTTCGACCGATTTTTCCTCCAAAATTCCGAATCCCTACGGTTTATTCAGAGATTCAAAAGTGTACTGTTATGTTGCACAAATTGTACTGTTGTGAAGTCCGTCATTCGGTACGTTGACTATAAACCTAAATCTAAAACTGTGTACATTACAAACCTAAACAGTTATCGGACTTAATCCGATACAAGTACGGATACCGAAGACATCCAGACCTCAGATTCATCTAAACTTCATAATTTCGGTTTTTTTTGTAAAAAGGCAAGCAATTTTGAATTCTTAAATCCGTGCGTCGGAGGTGAATTATATATCTCCATCGTAAACATGATTGGAGTTAGTCTGTTTCGAAGTTTCGTGGAAGTGTCACGTGACCACAAGTTTACGTCAACATGAGCGTGTAAACTTGCAGTCGAATGATCACGTGATTTTCAATAAGCACTCGAAACAGACTATCTCTAATCATACGTATGATGCAGATACGTTAGTTCACCTCCGACGCACGGAAATAAATTGTAGTGATTTCAGTTTCCACAGAAAAATCCGGAAGGTTCTCATGGGAAGATTTGATTAATTTTTCGGTCATAACAGGAATCACTACAATTTATATAAGAATTCAAAATTGCATTGTTCGGTCTTACTCTGATTGGAACCGATGGATCTAGACGGCATTTATACAGAACAGTACTGCCCCTATAAGCGAATTAGACGTATCTACCATTTTGTAAACAACGGGTATTTGGTATTTTAAACTTACCTATGTAAACAAGAAGTCTATTTCGTTGTTTTGAAAACTGAAGATTAAGTTTAATTCGCTTACAGAAGCAGAGTAGTGAGGTAGATTATACCAAAATAAATGATAATTGTGGAATTGTGGAAACTGGGATTAATAGATTTAATTAATAAAGGCTTATGTAATGAAGGCAATGATAAGCATTCAGGGCTAATTGCAGGGACTGTGAAAAGAAAAAAAATAAGGGAACCGCTTTAAGTGTATACCGAAAGCTTAAAATTGATCTTGATTGATAGTGTGTAGTTAAATGTTTCAACATTCGTTTTTATAACTTCAAAAGGGCCTTCCCGAAAAAGGTCTCCTGGAGTCCTTATTAGGGTGTCGCTTAAAAAGTCAACTTTTGATTTTCGGTCGTGCCATCCTCTAATTTTGTTCCATTATGTAACAGATTTAACTAATTAGCATTTCAGCTCAATCAGTCATGTTTAAGGGGTCGCTCAAAGGACCCCCTATTTTCGCCATATAATTTACATTGGGCCAAGCACCACTAAATATGTCCATGCTCTTCCCGTTTTTGAAAATAAACCAGAGCGTTCTATTTTACACATTTTGACCCGCTGAATTCAAATCTGCAGCCGAAAAGTTTCTAGATTTTACCGTTTTCGACTTATTCAATAGACAATAAGGGCTGATTTAACTAAATTTAACTAATTTAGATAAATTGCAGTTTACCTTCATTTTAGCCACTAATTAAGTCGAAAACAGTACAGGCTACAGAAATTTTGATTGCAGACCCTTAAACATGACCGATCGAGCTGAAATTTGAATTCGTTAAATCTGTTATATGTAAACTGGAACAAAATTAGAGGGCGGCACGACCGAAAATCAAAAGTTGACTTTTTAAGCGACACCCTAGTCCCTATGAGCGAAAATCCATTCATCGTTTACAAAAGTGCAGATACGGTGAAGTTGTACAATGCGGGAAGAATCGCATTATGAGATTTTCGTAGGACTTTACCCGTAAAAATAGAAAAACAGTAACACAAAGCCTGTGAGCTTTAAACAGGCTCAGGCGACTGAGGTGGGGGACATATTGGACAATGTAAATTGAATAGAGAACTGCAGCGTTAATTAAAAATGGCGACTGAGGTGGGGGACATATTGGACAATGTAAATTGAATAGAGAACTGCAGCGTTAATTAAAAATCCAATAAAGGATTTTGAAACGTGTAAAAGACTCAGAGATGCCCTATTAGCTGATCTGACCATTTACAGCAGGGGGGTGCAAGTTAAATGGACGATTTCGTCGTGCGATACTAGCGCCAAAGTGGTGGGATTACAGAACTAAAAAACCGTGTAAACTAAGAACACTTAAAATCTCCACCCCAGATGCGCAGTTCGGTAGCGCAGACCTTAAGAGTCTGGATTCGCGAGCTAGAGGACTCGGGTTCGTAGCTCGGGTGTGGGGCTATTTTTTACTTTTTTTTCTGCATACAGCGCCCCCTGGTGATTGGATCACATAACTAACACCCCACGGACACGACGAAATTTTAACACGGGAGTTACATCTCTACTATTGTTTGCTCTGTGATTTACAGTACGCAACTGAAAGAACTTCAACTGAAAAAACCTTGAGAGTTTCAAACTAAAATAATCCACCATGTGAAATTAACTTTAATCGATCAAACAGAATCCTTCGTTAATTTCAGTCTCAATGTGAGAAAAAACATGTTTTGTAAATAAAAGGAGAGAGAGAGGAACTAGGAAAAAAAAAAAAAAAAATTTGTTTGGAATTTGAAACATTTTCCCTCACCATTGAAAAAGAAATAAACACGCCCACGCTTTTGGTTTTTTTAAAATGGTTTTATAGCTTTCACCTTCCGCAGCATAGCCGTCTGCTAACTGGTCTCCCGGTTTTTAAGAAAAGCAGCGTAACACTTAATATTATTTAATAATTTTTTCAAGACTTTAAATGTGATATATGCGATGCGATGATTCATATTTCGAGCTTTCTTTTTAATGAATGGTGGGTGTTTTTTTTTTTTTTTCCTTTTCAAAGATTCAAAAGAAAGGAGTGCACTGATCACATCCTTTTGATAATCTTCGCATGAAATGCATGAGCAAGCTGATAAGCCTGGATGATTGCCAAATTATAATCTTTTTTCATCCATCTTACATTCTTTCCATTTTACAGTACTGACTTCATTAATATTAAAAAAAATAAAAAATAAAGATTTTTTTTTTCTTTGTTTTTACATCTTCGTTCCATTATCGAATTAAAAACTTTTAATGAAAATCGTGGAATATTTTTTTAAGAAAAAAAATGCGCTGAAAAATGAAATCACTTAACGTTTTTTCTCTTTCTTCGAGGTACCTTAAATTTCTTTTTCAATTCTTTTCATTACGCAATGCCCGAATTCGAGTATGATAAAAGGTTTTTTAAATACCGTGTAAATGAACCGATAAATCGATTTTAAAGCCGTTAAGAATCGTTTTCTTATTTTTTTTTAAATCTCATACATTTAAAATCTTATTAGATTATACGTGTTTGGGCATGACATCACACGATCAAATAAATATTATTTCAGAGGCTAGAGACTGAGAGGCATTTTTACTGTCATATAAAAAAAAATATTGACGGGGGGAACCCGGCATGGCGGCTCGCACACCCACGAGAAGTAAGCAATTCAAACTGTATGAAATTTCTTTATTTGAAAACGGAGATTTTGCCAAGAAGCAAGATTTGTTTATAATAATTTTTTTATTTCGTCAGACGCTTTATTTGTTCATTGAAAAAAATGAAAAGGATTGCATGAATTCGCAGAAATGTTTCAAGATTATACCAGAAAATCGAAATCCCGTACGAAAAAACAGACTGGGATATGGGGGCATATTCCTACGTAGGACTACGTCTTTGGGAAACTGTTTTAATATTTCTAAATTTAAACAATGAAACGACTTAAAAATTTTAAGGAATTTTTTTTGCTCGTTTTTGGTTAAAAAATTTGAATTCTTTGATGAAAATATAATTTTTTTTCCGGGCACGAATTAAAAAAACTTAAAATTTTCGACGAAAAAGATCAAAAGTTGAAAAAAATTAGTCAAAATATTAATTAATGTCTTCGAACTTAAAATTTTAATAGATTTTTAGATTATTTTAATGAATTCCTTTAGCTGAAATATTTTTAAAAAAAGCGAGAATTTTAAAAAAATTCCTTTCAACAGCGATTCATCTTCTGGAAATTATGGTTCATCGTTTGAAATCGATTCGCATCATGACTGGAGAGTCAAAGAACTCGGGTTTCCCGAAATGGTCTTGTGATTTTTGCAATGGTTGGATTGTAAAGGTTTCTTATAAGGACTGTGCGGATAATATTGAGTACATCTTTACTATTCTTGCATAGTGGAACAGTAAAACTTGTGCACACATCAGTTAGTTGTTTTGTATTAGGAGGTCTTGGAGCTCTTGGAAGTCTTGATGGATTTTGAGGTAAGGAAATTTCATTAAATATAACTTATAACAGTATGTGTTCTCCTTTTCAGCAGGTTCATTAAGATTTTAATTAATTTTCCCTCCCAGGTAGCAGGTTCATGTATAAGTCATAGACCGGTTTATTTTCATTTTTATTTATTTATTTTTTTTTTTTTTGTAATGTTTTTTTCATCACACGGTACTGAAAGTCCACTTTTCAGTCCTAGGCAGTTTATTTACAGACTATTTTACGCCGTACCTTGTGATAAAAAATATCTTTCAATGCAAGAAATGCAAACGACTTGCCCGTCTCGACCTATTTAAGGCCCTCGCCTTCGGCTCGGGCTTAAAACTCGGTCTCGACGGGCAATTTTGTCGTTTGCAGTCCTTGTATTGAAAAATACTATTTCCGCACTAGTGCGTTTTAGAAAAACCTTTATTGCGCTGTGCTTTGTGATGAAAAGTAGCTTACAACACAAGAACTGCAAAAGAATTACCCGTCGAGACCTTTTCAAAGCCCTCGCCTTCGGCTCGGGCCTCAAAATCGGCCTCGACGGACAATTTTTTCTTTTGCAGCTCTTGTGTTGTAATATACTATATCATCTTTGGGACTCCTTGATTGACTTGAGGGAAAATTCTTCAAAATCTCAAAGATGATTAAGATCACGATTAAGATCAATGGGTTTTGGGAAGAACCGAAAAGACATTTCCATGAGCTAATGCCTCCAACAGATCCAGAAAATGCTCAGTTTGAACCTGTAATCCAAAATAAAAAAGCGACAGGAAGGCCACAGCTTCAGAAATCAGGGGAAAGAAAACGAAGAGACCGACCTCCTTTAAATAGAAAATGAAGTCAAATTAGTTCTCGTAGTTTTTGTCACAATTATTTTACTTAGCTACCTTTTACTTTTATAAATGTTTACAATTTTTTACAATTTTTTACTCCAATTTTTTTACTAACTTACATAGGATTACGTTCAGTGCCGTGATTTTTTATTAAAAAATATATTTAAATTTAACCGTTAAAATGTTGATTTCAACGGTCTAATCAACCCCGCAACATAAGTTCTCTTGTTAATTTTAAAAAGCATTTTTACTTCGTCAATTATGAATAAAAATATTATTTTCGGACATTATGATATTTATTCGGACATTTTAATTTATTTATATATTTTTGAACATTTTATTAATAGGTCATTATTTTCGGACATATTTTAGTAGATCATAATTATTCGGACATAATTCAGTAGGTAATTCAGCTAATAGCCAAAATCTGGATGTACATAGTTTTTGCCAAAATTTTTTAAAATCATAAAGTTTTTGAATCACTTTTTCCTATTTTATGCATATTTATTTATGCGTAATTGTATTGGAAGGCGAAAAAAAAATTTTTTCGGCAAAAAAAAGCTAAAATCTTTATACATAGTTTATGCATTTTTTAAGTAATGCCCAATTTTCTTGTATAATTGGCACATGATTTTTATATAATTTATGCATCTCTTTTCCGTTTGGGAAGATTGCTACTCCCATTTGAAACCTAAAGGTCCAATTGAGGACTATTTAAACAGGAGGAAGCGTCTCTTTTATGACAATGGCCCACATGTACTCTCAGTTCAAATACATTTTAAAATTTCAAAACGTCCACCAAAGATCGCATTCCAGCCGTTTTACGAACCAAAACACAACCGAAAGGTTAAAATGTCAACGATACCAATCAAAACAGGAAACTACTATTTAGGAAATCCAAGCTCGATCACCGGAATGTCTTCCTTCAACAACAAAAAAAAAAAAAAAAGAAAATAATCCCATGCCTAAAAATGGGATGCCCTGTGCTTGCGAAACAATATATAATCGAAAATCCTCAAATTTAGTAGGAGTACTTTCAACATCACGTTCAACCGATAATTCATTTTATTTCGTGGGCGCTTTTATAAGGAATTTAAAATTTTCGAGGTCGAAACCTGTTGATAGTTCAAATAATAAAAAAAAAGAAAAGAATACCGTCCACGCGGCATAATCAATGATTAGTTACAGTAATGATTTTAATGAAATCTAATCAAAACGTATCGCGTGCAACCGAAAATAAATACAACTAAGATATGTATTCCATGTACGACTTCTTGCAAAGACCCGGCAGTTTCCTATTTGAAAGAAAATCGGGAAAAAAAAAAAAAAAAAAAAAAAACAAGCAATCATGCGGTGATTTTAGCTGAGGATGACGATGAGAACAGGAAAAAAAAGACTATGGAATAAAACAAAAGATGAATATTCACACTACGGAATAGGACATTATTGCAGCTCCTATGTGCTATAGTCATGGATGACTTCCCTCAGGTATGAAGGTCATCGTTGGCCTGAAACTTGGCTTGAGAAGAAAATAACCTCGCCAATGTTGACTTTCCAATTCACAGTGTTTGCTTTTTTGTTGCAGATTCGGATCGCAAAAGATGATGTCATTTTATAAGGAAAAAAAAAACTGTAACATGAAAAAAACGTTCTGCACAGCAAAAAGACATTTGAAAACGAATTTTGTCTTTCACAAAAATATCAAAAACTGATTAAATTCTTTTTATTATACAAGAGTTCGATGACCTGCGAAATAAAAAAAAAAATAAAAATCATCCGCAGACTTATAATGATGTAACACGGTATTAGCAATCTTCTGAGATACAATAATAAAAAGGAAAAGAATTCTTTTCATTTGAAATGTTTCGATATTTACGATTCCCGGTATATAACAGGTTGGTGAAAGGTGACCGGAATCTAAAATAAAATTAACAATTGTTTCGACTTTTTTGGTCGTCTTCATCCGTCGACTAAGCCCACGGAGAGCTCAAAAAACGTGCCTTGAATAAACTCATTAAAAAAAAAAAAAAAAGTAAAAAAGTATGCGAGATTGCGAGAGCTTTGAAAAAAAAAAATAATTCAACCACAACTGAGCTAAAAATCTATAATCCACAAGGGAAAATCATATGAAATCCTATTCCAAGACACATGGAGCCGTAAACATTAAGTGATCGAATTACCATGTCGTGTTTTCCAGACATTGAATGAATATTCAAAAGGGGGTGAAAATTCAATATAGGAAAAAAATAGTGTCATTGTCCTCTACTTCTTTCCGTTGATTTTCACTTCATTTACTGCAGGTCTATAGGGGGAAGGATTGATGGGGGGGGAGTGAGGATCGCAGTTTTTGATCAAAACAGCTAGCCATGAGTGGTGAACCATGTGTACCTCCACATAAAAAGGTCCCACTTATCAGATGGAGCTTACAACTTTTTGATTGTAAACAAAGTGTTTTCTTGCAAGTTAAACTTCCACTGCCTTCTAAGCGCCAGAAGATCCAGTTTCGCAAAGGATTGTGGGACTAAAAGGGGACACACAAACAGACGACGCGTCTGTGTGATTCGTAAGTTACAAACAGGCGGTACAGTGATTTTATTATTTCAAGGCATTTAATTTTGAAAATTCTTATAATTGATGATTTCTATTAAAATAATTCCGAAGTCAAACCTACATAATTTTAATTTTCCCAGGAACCGAGCAAAATTAATTTTAAACTTACATGTCTATACTTAGCTTATGGGAAGCATTATTAGAATGTATCCGGTCAGACGACACGATTTGCAATGCATTATGGGATGAAACGTCACTGTCGAAATCGTCTATCCCATGTGTTAATAACATACGCATGCGCACGAATTGACATGGGTTTCCCATAAGAATTGTTTTTATTAATTTTTTATAACTACTTTCTTATGCTTCCAATCAGAGAACGTTTCTTTTAAATCTGGCTTCTAAATAAAATAAAGAAACTCTCCCATAAGCTTAACATCATATGCAATTTCGTTGGTGATTTCCATTTGTAACCAGGTTAGGTTATGCGTCACATAGAATCTTAAAAGTGACGTCACATGTAGCTAGACATTGGAAACTTATTTTTACATCACAAAATTTTTATGTTCCAAAAAATTCAAAATTTTCCATATTTAATCAACAGCGAGATTGCAAATAATATTTAACTTATGGAAGAATTTCTTTTTGTATTAAGAAACCATATTTTCAAAAAATAAGCAAATTATTTTCCACCCCCGTTTTCAACCCTAAATTCCTCAAAGCAAAAAAAACGCACATTAAAAACCGCACACTAACCGTTTTTTGGCGTTAGAAAAATCTGGATCGGTTTCAGGCGGAGAAAAACCTCAGAAACGCGGTTTTTTGCATATTTAAGGCCAAAATATGAAATCTGTCTAAATGACGTCCCAGCATTAAATAAGCTGGAAGATAGTTTCCTTATATAAATTTTACAATCAAATCTAAAATGCTTTATCAAAATAGTCTTCACCATCAATAATTTTCACTAACAGAATTAAGTACTGATCTCCATACAGGCTTAAACATGCAATTATAATCATATGTTTATCAACAATTTTACAGCATTAACTTTTGAACTAACATGGGCACATATTTTTGACTCATGGTTCTGTGCACTACAATGTCCCTAATACAGGGATGAAACCTATTTTTATCCTATCATCCCCTCAAAAGTTTGGAGGAAAAAAAAAAAAAAAATGGAAACTTTATAGGCCTAATAATATGTATGGAACCAATCTCCATATTTCTGCCCACTGCCAATATCGAATTTAAGTGATTCAGCTTTTTCAAACAGTGATGCCACTTTATTTGACACTCGTACCAGAAAGTATTTGTTATAATATTATCAATATAGGTAAGAAGTTATGGCACTGAGGTTAGAAACCCAGTGTTTCATTCACCGGGTTACCAGGTGAATGAAGCTGAATACCATATATATTTACAATCTCTTATAAAGTTACTAAGAAAACTAAATGTCGACCATAAAGATGTCAAAGCATTAGACCTCATACTCTTGAAAAAGGTAAAAAGATTTTTGGGTTGAACTGGCTCAAAGACCTTTCAATATCAAAATCAAAAAAAAATGTAAGTTAGATTCCAACTAGTATTGAATCGACAAATGGACTTTAGCCTATTTTAAACAGCAAAAGCACTAATTTGCAAGTATTTAAATAAGATTTTGCTGCACAAATAAAAATATAAATAAAATAAAAAGAACACAAGGATTTAATTAGCACCATCAATCTTGTTGTGATTAACCCTTTAAATTTAAAAAAAAAAAAAAAAAAATTGAAACTAATAAAAATTCTGAACCCTTGTAGTTCAAAAAATGTACCATAATAAAACTAACATTGCCAGAGTGTAATATCAATATTTGAACCATTAAGATGAGTAACGACTAAATCTTAATGAAAAAATTTTTTTTAAAAAGATAGAAAAAAAAATTAATTATATGCTTTAGACAAGCAAACATCAATAGTTTGTAGTTATTGATAAATCTCATTGATAATTATCATTTCATTCATAACATCTTTTTTTATCAATAAACGGGTTGTACTCAAGAGTTTTAAGTTTCAGCAGCCGTAGTATTTTCAAGCTGATATTATGAATATACTTCATTTGACTTCATGCAATTACTCGTACTAGAAACAAGTATTTTGAAAAATACAGATTTGTTGCAAATTGCATATTACTCATAGCTCGAGACAGCTATTTATCAAGATATCAGTTTACTTGGAAAAAAATAATAGACATAAAATATTGTAATGTTTAAAATCAAGACCGCTACTGAAAGTAATGACAATTTTCACTGGTTGGATTTATTTAATACTCAACAATGAAGTTGGCAGGTAAAAACAAATCAAAGCTATGAAATAGCTGAAGCTTTAACCTAAAATATTCACCTTATTTTTATAATTCAACTAAAAAACCATTTTATGTTCGCAATTTGCAAAAATTTTCTGAATCAACTTTTAAAAAATCAAAATCTAAAATTCATAAGGTACCGGTGTTTTACCATTATCATTTGTAGTATTAAAAAAAAAAAAATTGTGAATCAAACATTTCTTAGAAATATATAAAAAAAAAAAAAAAAAAAAAATTTTATGGGGATGATAAAATGGAAAAGATTAAAAAAATAAAGTCAAGATTTAACATGTGCAATTCCAATACAAATCTTTACCTTATCTCGGTGAAAATCCACTAAAAAATATATCCGATCATAATCCACAAACAATTAATGTTGAAGGGTATAATAAATATTTTCACGAATAAAAAAACAATATTAAAATTTTTAAAAAAATTAAAATCCCACTGGAGTTTCAATAAAATTAACGAGAAAACACGAAAAAATTAAAAAAGGAAATTTTTATATTAAAAAATACAGCAACTGCGGCACAGACATCGGTTTGACACGAACTGGTAAATGTCAGTTCGTCGACGTCTACCGGACGCTGCATTCGATTTTTTTTTACAAATAAGAAGACGTAACGGAGCTTATGGATTATCATCGTCTGTCTCGCCAACTTATAAATCTCCATGGGAGATATGCAACTGAACTTTAAATAGCTCCATGTCGCTCATTAATTTAATACGGTGGATGGGGTCTTTCCCTATCATCAAAACAAACTAGACGTATCTGAATCGTTTGACACAACCGGCTGGCGAGAAAATTAAACAAGTTCCCGAACTTTAACTTTATGTAAAATGTGGAAAAATTGATATTACCGGCATTTTAAAAAGGATTTTTGATAAGATGAAAGGAAAACAATAAAACTTAAAAGAAATGGAAGAGATGCAAATGAAATGGAAAGCTCTTGATTTGAAAGAAAAAAAAGAAGGGGGGGATTAATAATTTTCATTTGAATGGGAGACTGGTTTTATATTTTTATATTAGAATGGTTATGCAATTAAGACGCCGTTGAAAATGGGAATATGAAATTAAAAAATTAAAATACATATAATCACGGCAGAACTTTACCTTGGCGCGATAGTTTTTATGTGGAATAAAATGTGGGATGATTTCAGCGTGATCTGGCCATAGGAAAACAAAATGAGAAAAGATAATTAGGCAATGTCAACTGAAAGACGTTGTTATGATAAACAAACATTTCCATTTTTAAAAAAATATTTTTAGAGATATAAAAAAAGGACGAAATTAAAAATTTTAGGATCGGTACAAACGATTTGATCGGAAGGAAAAATGCAAAATTTAAATTGGCAATCAGGGAGGACAGGACGAAGGCCGTAATTCTGTCGCTTTCCGAGGCAAACTGTTTCGGGGCTCTTAGTAATTATATATATATATTTTTTTTTTCGGCTAGTCTCAACTTGTTTTATTTTGGACTTTCATTTTTTCGCGGCTACTTAAATTAGCAGAACTCTTTGCTGTTGTATTGAGCAAGTGACTTCATTTTAGGCTCAGCTGTTTCTACCTGACAGCAAGAAGGGGAAATTTCGGGAGTGGCGGCACATATCATGTGACCCGCGTCACGTGATCTGGTCGCCATATTGTGTTTGTAATAAAAAAGGAATGTCAAAACGGTCTCTTGAAAGCTCAGCATACACATCCAATCCACAATATGGCGGATGGTACAATAGACGATTTCGGTAATGACGTTTCACCCCATAATGCATTGCAAATCGTGTCGACTGACCGGGTACATTCTAATAATGCTTCCCATAAGCTAAGTATAGACATGGAAGTTAAAAATTCATTTTAATCGGTTCCAGGAAAAAATTATATAGGTTTGGCTTCGAAATTATTTTTATAGAAATAGTTGGCATCAGTTATAAGAATTTTCAAAATTAAATGCCTTGAAATAGGTAAAATCACTGCACCGCCTGTTCTTAAGTTACGAATCACACAGACGCGTTGTCTGTTTGTTTGTCCCTTTTAGTCCCAGAATGCTATGCGAAACTGGATCGTCGAAATCGTATATTGAACTTGACTAAGAGGATTTCGTTTCAAGGGACTCATTTTATATTAGTGTTACGGCTTTTTATTAAGGGCATAGCATTTGGGCATTTAGTGCCTAGTATTTTTGTTTCTAGCATTTACGGCTTAATATTTTTAGCAATTTCAGCAAACTTAGTAGTTTATAGCAATTTTAGCGTTTAGGGCTTAGTATTTTGTACCTTTGAAAGTAAAAAAAAAAATCAGGAACTGAATTTACCAGACCAAGGATCGAAGAGGATTTTTTTGCTTTACCGTTATATATAAATAAATTAAATTTTTCTATTTTGCGAATTTGGAAATTTTTTCCATAATCCTCAGAAAGAATGCTAAGCATGTCTGTCTGTCTGAGCAAAAAATTTTTTTTGCCCAGTTATCTCAAGAACGAATAAACATGGAAGAGTGAAATTCGGTATCTGAAAACCTTTCAACAAGATCTAAGTCCCAGTTGATTTTGAGCAAAATCGGTCGACTCGTTGGGGAGCTACAGACTCCCTTTAAATTTTTTTATTTAAAAAAGAACTGTTTATACTCGTTTCCTAGGTTCTCGGGGCCGCAGATTTCAAAAATGATATCAGTTTTTCTGTGGGGGCACTTCCTCCCCAATTTTTTTTTTCTCAAGGATAATTAACGAGACAAACAAAAAAGAGAGATGGCTTATTGTCCTTACCCCACAGTTTTTTTCTTCTTTAACTTTTTTCGATTTTTTCCTAACTTTACTTTTATAGCCTATTAGAAAATAATTTTTACAAAAGCCGCATTTCGGAAAGCTGAAGAGTCGATTAACCATTCACACCTTCGTTAGCTTTCCTCACAGGTAATACATTAATATATATTGGTTTTCATCTATCCTTACTGGTCGTTACACCTCAAGAGTAATAAAGTGTTTAATAGACTTTCTTAAAGGGAAAGTAAAGCGGAAAATTATCTTCTTGGGAAATTTTTTCCCTTGAGTACAATTTTAATTCTGTAGGCACGCACTAGGATTTAAAGAAAACTAGAGGCAAGACCTAAACTGAGCTTAAAAATTTTATTTTGTTTATTTATTTATTTATTATTTATTTATTTTTTTTTTGGAGGGTGCAAATTTACTATGGAACGTTGTGCATGTTGGTACAACATCCCGTTAGCCGAGAAAACCAACTTGAAAACTTCAAGAACGGAAAAGCCAGTAAACATTCATTTTCCAAAATTTCCCATCGATGGTTTGGCATTTTTTTGAATAAAATACAAAAATTCTGAGCTAAAATTGTTTAGCTCCACTAAAACATTTCAGTGGTTCTAGATTTGAAAATATCACGATTATAGCAATTCAAGAGGATTAAAAAAAAAAAATCCATTTTCTTCCGTATAATAAATCTTGCATTTTTTCTGTCCATTTCCAACTGCCACCAAAAGTTATTATTTAAAAAAAAAATCTTCCAAGCCGCCAAGAAAACTAAAAATTCTGGGGAGCTTCAAGAACGGAAAAGCCAGTAAACATTCATTTTCTCAGATTACCCCTGACGTAATCTTACAAGAGCCAGACGATGATTCATAACAGCTTTAACTATGCGAATATGAATTATACAATTTCACAAGACTACGGTCACCAATGTTGATTTTTTTTATGAGTAAAACGTGCCACCGATAGGAAGTAAAACTTATGGACAAAAAGAAAAAAAAAAAAGCGAAACAAGAATTTAACTTAACAAAGATTTTAAACGACCGTTACAGTAAACAAAATAATTCTCGAATCAAAACTAACGGTTCCCAATATTGGCATTATTAACTCAAAAGCAACTTTTATTTTTTCCTTAATCGGATCGGCCCGCGGTATATGAAAACAAATTGAATGTCCGGTTTGCGCGTGCCAGACATCAACTAACTTACCAGCCCACACCTTACAATCATGTTGTTATGCAGTGTCCAGTCAGACACGATCCTTCTTATTATTATAATTTAACTTCAGGGCATGTTCCTCTTCTTTTTTTTTTTTTAATTTTAATTTATTATTTTAATGAAGGAAGATATTTTGGGATCTATGATCGGTCTGGGAATCGATGGGAGGAAAATTAGTAAAACGATGATTAAAGGAAACTTGAGTTATTTTGTATTCATAAAGCAAAGTCAGGAATCCATATTTTCAGTTTTCATTATTATGAATGCCGATGATCTTGCTTACCCTAAGGTTCTACGTGAAGTCGAGAAAATAAGGAACCCGCAGAGTTTAATGTATCATAAAATACCAGCCCCCCGCAGAGAGGATGAACGGTTTTTCTTTTTTCGTGAAAAGAATTTATGGGAGAAAAACGGATTCGTTTTGTCATAATAAAAATCAGGTTAAAGGATTATCCAAGAAATTATGATATTAAAAAAAAAAAAAAAAAAATATACATAAGCAATTTAACTTTTCCACTGCTTATGTTGCTTAAAATTTAAAAGAGAAAGAAACGCACGTCTGCAAAGGTAATCATTAACAGTAATAAACATGATGACCAGTTCCAAAGAAATCATGACTCAGGGTCACCGAAAAAAAATCTATTACGCCGAGACCAATAGTTCTTAACGGCAGAAACGTGAGCTAAAAAACTACAAAGTATCTACACTTTAAGGAAAAAGAGAAGAAAAAAAATTGCCTCTTCTGTTAATTCTTTCCGATGGAATCATCAGACGTAAAACAAGAAGTTAAAACGGGTTAGGAGAGCGAAGAAAAAAAAAAAAGCTCATTACAGTCGAAATTATTGGTAAAAATTTTTGTGGTTCCATCACATCAAATTTGCAGAAATGAGGATATGATTAGATATTTTGGCAAATAATTTGTTATTATTATTATTTTTCTTTTTTTTCCAGAATCGCCTTAAGTTACAGACTTTAAACTATATGATGAAGCAAAAAAATTTGCAGATTCGACGCTCTTGACTGGGTTGTTTAAATTTTTCAGAGTTTTTTAACATTTTAAAAGTGTAAACGGTGAATTAAAATTAATTGAAAGATCAACTTAAAAATAAGCTTATTTTACGATTGAATGACACTTCAACTGAAAAGCAATGACTACAAGTGAAAATTACAATAATGGTACATACAATTTTCGGAAAAAAAATTCCCAAGTTAGGATGTGATAAATAATTCAACTATTGATACGTTTCTGAAAGCCGACATATTTGGTTAAGAAAAAAATTTTAATTGACGAATTTAATTAATTTTTTTGAAAGAAATACTCCAAGCACTTCTTCCTTCCTTAGGTCGATATTTTCCAAATATGCTCACAGGCTGAGCCTACACATAGGTAAATGCCTGGAGCCTCTAATGCCTGTGTCGACAGGTTCAAAGGACCTGGGGTCCCTCACAAGCAAATGGGACGATTTCCTGAAAACCAGTAAAATGTTTCGGGTTGACCTCCAAAATTCAGAATCACCGAATTTTTATTTATTCAAAAATGCAAAACAGACGATCAGACCCACGGATAGATTTGCCTTAGGGGCTGAAAGCCTATCATTGGGACATGCGATAGAAAATATTCATAAATTAGGCATAGAACGGATTTTTCTTGATTTTCACTGCTCTGTCCTTTCTCGCATTCTTTTTTTTTTTTATGATACAAAAATGCTTTCTTGTAGTCATTTGACAAAAATATAATTGGCTCAGCTTTATAATATAAACGACTGCAGTATTTTTTTCAAAATTTTTACAAAATAAAGAATCTATTAAATACCTCATTCGAATCACCAAGCGGTCAAATATCATTCCAAATTCACCACTGGTACACTTGATCTGATTTTTATACTAAACTTTATCCTTAAATGTATAATCGAAATTCTCAAAATAAGTCACTTTTTCCCCCCGACGAAAAACGATCACAGCAATGAAAGCGGTATAAACGAGTCGTTGAAAACAAAAGAATGCAAAGATTACATCAGAATTCCCCAATAACCACCATGACTCACCTTTATTCACCTTTCACTTGTACAAATCAATAATCTCACAATCAGATAAAATGATTTTCCAGAATTCGTAATCTTTACCTGTTAATTTTGCACACCCATCAAAAAAAAAAAAAAAAAAAAAAAAAAAAAAAAAATGGTAAACTGCAACCTGAGATGAAATGGGTGTTATCTGACTAACGTGTAGCAGGTTCGTTCCTATCAGGGATGGCAAACCACTTCAAAAATCAAAAACGGTACGGTTCGGTTTCTTTTTTAAGTTGAAAAGTGAATTAAGTTTGATTTTGATTAAAATGTTTTCCACCAGGAAGGGTTCGGTACGGTTTGGATAACGATCCAAAATCTTTTGAATACGGTTCGGTTCGGTTCGGTGCGGTTTTCTTTTTTGTTTTAGCGCAAAACTGGTTTTAGGTTCAGTTCGGATTTTGTAATTGACCGGGTTTGGGTTTGGTTTTTTTTTTTTTTTTTTTTTATAAATCCGGTTCGGTTTTTCTTTTTAAAGTTGAAAAGTGAATTAAGTTTGATTTTAGTTTAAAATGTTGTTTACCAGGAAGGGTTCGGTAAGGCTTGGGCAGCGATCCAAAATTTTTTGAAACAGTTCGAATCGAAACGGAATTAACGTTAAATAAACGTTTAATAAATGTTAAACGAACCCTTCCTGGTGGAAAACATTTTAATCAAAATCAAACTTAATTTACTTTTCAACTTAAAAAAAGGTTTTCTTTTTTGTTTTAGCTCAAAACCGGTTTCAGGTTCAGTTCGGATTTTGAAATTGGCTGGGTTTAAGTTTGGTTTTTTTTTTTTTTTTTTTTTTTTTTTTTTTTTTTTTTTTTTATAAATCTTGTTCGGTTTTGGGTTCAGTTCGATTCTTACTAAAGTTGAAAAGTGAATTATGTTTGATTTTTGTTAAAATGTTGTTCACCAGGAAGGGTTCGGTACGCCTTGGGTAGCGATCCAAAATTTTTTGAATACGGTTCGGTTTTCTTTTTTGTTTTAGCGCAACATCGGTTTCAGATTCAGTTCGGATTTTGAAATTGACTGGGTTTGGGTTCGGTTTCGGTTTTTTTTTTTCTTCTTTTTTTCTGATAAATCCGGTTTCGCCTTGGGTTCCGTTTGGTTTTTTTTTCTTCAGCGCAAAACCGGTTTTACGTTCAGTTCGGATTTTGAAATTGACTGGGTTTGGATTAGGTTTCGGTCTGGTTCTTTTCGATAAGTCCGGTTCGGTTTTGGGTTCGGTTCGGTTTTTAAAAACGAAAAAACAGGTATTGGTTTAGTTCGGTTCTGTTTTTTGTTCGAATCCGCCCCCCCCCCCCCCGGTTTTGGTTTGGTTATCCGTTTAAAAACTGTTTTTTTCGTTAAAAAATAGCCGGTTTTGGTTACGCTTCGGTAAAAAAAATTCTGTTTCGGTTTGCACTAAAAAATACTTCGATTTTGGTTTTAGTGTTTAGTAGAAAAGCGAATTTTTTTTAAATAGAAAAAGAAAAAGAAAAAAAAAAGATCACAGTTTGATTCGGTTGGAGTTTTTTCTTTCCATAATTTAGGTTCTGTTTCGGTTCGGCTTTTCTCAGAGAAAAACCCGAGTAAGGTTCGATTTTTTCCATTCGGTTTGGTTTAGTTCTCCATCCCTGGTTCCTATCCCAGGGGACTAGGGGAGCCAAAAGTTCTCCAAGAGGTGCTCATACCGACCCCTTATAGCATAGAAGACAAGGAAAATCAGAAAATGCAAGGTGTAAAATTTTGCAAGAGGGTTCAGTGCGAAATTCACCCCCCCTCTTTCCCCCCACCCATCCTCGGAACATGCTAAATACGCCTGATGCCCGATGCATCACACATATTAGCGTCGCCACCTGACATTTTACAGATAGTGTGCAAAGTACTCACTTGAAACAACGAAACGGAACACATTTCAGGCAAAAAAAAAAAAGGTTAATTAACATGAGCATCGAATATGGACATGGTCACGTGATACAAAGTATTGTTATTTGGTTTAGAATATGTGGTGATCGTTTAATTAGAGTTTTCGGAACATCATCTCTTGCAGTGCAAGAAGAAAAAAAAAATAAGAATCACGATTGGTGTGAATTATAATAAGTGCATCATTTCCTGTATACGTATGAAAAAAAAAAAAAAAAAAAAAAAAAAAAAAAAAAAAAAAACAAAGCATATAATTATTGGAAGAGTATTAGAATATATCAGAGCTGTTTGAAAAGAAAATTTTTTTTTTCAATTTCTCACGATTGATAATAACGGTACAACAACCAAATTACAAATAAGGCACTACGAGTTTTTCGGTTTCGAAGTAGCTGAAGGACTTTTATAGTAAAAAAAAAATTGACGTCATGCACAATACGGTTCACCATCTGATGAACATGTGCTGGATTGTTCTGGCAAGGGTTCACATCCGTTACATGTAAGACTTCTCTTAACAATGTTTGATTAAGATATAGGTTTTCAAATGTTTTAATAAGTTTAGGTCATCGTTTTTGGTTATGACCATAATAATAAAAAAAAAAAAAAAGAACACACGATTAATAGCTAATGTCGTGGGAAGAAAAGGCTGTCCGAGGATCATTTTCAATTTTGATTCGGACAAGTCCCATTATAATAAAAAAAATTTGTTTATACTTGTAAGAGTCGATATATTATAAAGTCGTAAAATTTCTTTATCTTTTACGGCGGATACTTAAAAATGCACATCGTTTAAGATAAAATGCAGACTAAAATTATTAATAGGTGATGTAAAATATCTTCAGATTTATAAAAAGAAAAAAATGAAATGCACGAATGAAGAAACTAATCCATTAATAATAAAAAAGAAGAAGAAAAAAAAAACAAGAAGAAACCTACACAAGGGAGAATAAAAGTCAATTAATTCCAACCAATTCATTCATCTATTCATTCATTCTTCCAGATTATGGCGGTTTGAACGTAAATTTTGAAAGACCGGTGAACTTTGATTTAAAAAAAAGACGAATCCTTGTTTTTAATTAAAATTGTTTAGAATCAAAAAATGCTATGGATTAAAGCCTTGTTACATGCTACGACAGGATTATTCAGCTTGTGGCTTCGTTCGGATTGATCCAAGCGTGGTCATGAGCTAAGTATTGTTTTTTGCAAATTCCGCACAACCCCGATGCTCATCTCATCTCTTTAAAAAGCCTTCTATTCGCCAACAAACAAAGAATGGAAGTTGCTTTAAATAATAACGATCCCCATACTATTATCGGCAATATAGAAAGTTACTTTCTTCAACACGATGATGGCGACGACATTCGATACATATCAGAGCTATCAGAATCGCAAAACAATAGAGAAACAGAAATATTGTGTACGGAACAAGAACTGCGTAATGAACGTTCCCAAACAGTCCCTCGACGCAGTGTGGGTTTTGCACCTGAGCCTGCTCAAGTACAAAGCACACACGAGTCATCGTATCCGGAACTGAATCTTACCCAGTTCCAGCTAAACTCTCTTTCACCCCCTAAACGGGTTGAATCAACCCGTATTGATGCTAATGGAGCACCCCGTCAACATCCTGTTGGAAATGAGATATTTTTAGCTGCACCTACTCAGGTTAACGAAGCAGCTGATATCATACGCGAATTTAATCCTAACTACAATACCGCTATGCACTCACGGCCAACAACAAACTGTGGTTTGTTGTGTAAACCAAGAATCTTTGTCAGCTTACAACAACCAATTTTTGGCCGAATCGGTCAAGAATCATTTTTTGGCAACAAAGATGCTATTACAGCATGAAATATTGCAGTTAAGAAAATAGAAATTTCATCACCATAATGGATATTCTCCTGATGCAGCATATAACAAACTTATTTCCCTTAAAAATGCAATCTGCTTTAGATCGTTAACTTCCGTAAAAATGCTGATGACTATGGGCGTTGCCGATATTTCATTTGCCAGGAAACTATTAATATATTTTTTGCAAGGAAAAAAAAAAAATTACTGCGACAAAAAAAAAATTCTAATGGGTGGCTTGTCATGGACATAGCTCATCTAAATAAGTTAACATATTTTATAACTAAACGCAGTGTCATTATCCTTGAATGTTAATTACTAAAAATTTCAAGTACATCAGATGTTACGCTCCAGAAAAAAAAGAACAAAAAAAATCATCAAAATTTTGTGTGCTTTTCTCAGTAAGGATCGTTCTTCAAAAAACAATACATACTCTCTAACATCGTTTGATAGAAGAAAATATATTTCCATTTATAGGTTAGGCAAGACGAACAATCGCGTGACACATCCGAAGGACTGTTATTAAATGAATCATAATGATGACGGCTATTAATGCTGTTTATTGTTTTGTGACACGTCTAGAATGGGGGACCGAGGAGGGGGGGGGGAAGGGGGGTGCACAAAGCTATATTATAATCTTTTCTTCACAAGTTGCAATTAAGGGTGAACGAAATTCGGAAATCCGAAAACACTTCCGAATACAAAACGGTGACAGAAATGGCGCTAAAAACCGAAGATTTCTATGATATTGTCCTGGCGGCCAGGAACGTTGGCAAGCTGGAAAAGGGAGAAGAAAAGTCAGTCGCCAGAAACATTCAAAAGCTCACGCCGTGCTTGGAGGTACTTGTTAATGGGTACGCTGAAAAGGTACGTTGGAGACGAAAAGTTTAATTGTTTTAATATTTTTATCATTCGAGTCTTACCACAATATAATTCATAATTCAAGGTCGAAATTTCATGCTAAAACATATTGCAGTAACAGGTCACAGTATCATGTTGCTGAACATGTTTCAGCGTTAGAATCATGTTGCTGAGCATGTTGCAACACAGAAACAAGTTGCCAGTATGTTGTCTTAACATGTCATTGCAACAAGTTTCAGCGTGAAATTTCGGCCTAAGAACAATCGAAACAGACTATCTTCAATCCTATTAATGGCAAAGATACGTCATTTAACCTCCGGAGCGAGGAATTGTATTTTTTCAAAGGTACAAAACTTTTCAAGGTTCCTAAAATAAGAAGAGGGGGAGGGGGCTTTCGTTGACACAGTGATTGATGCTGTTAAATGTTCAGGAACGATGAACCGTCCAACCAGAAGCACAGAGGAAGCAGATTACAATCGGCACGTACCGCAGACCATTTCGATATCCGTCTGAATATGAGTCAGACACACGAATGACATCATCGGAATAAGGCCAGAAATCATCAAAGCACCTATTTACAGTATATGACCATAAGAAAAAAAAATAGTAATAATATAATATAACAAAAAGCTTTAAATTTTCATATGGATTGGCGCCACAATTTCAAACCGTCCTAATTAATGAGATATGAACCGTATGGAGGTGGCCGGTATCCTCTTTATGACAGTGAACCATAAATACATGTCTCCTAGGGCTTTTACGGAGCATTCTACTTCCCATCCAGGGCTTATAACCTTCAAAATCAACCCTGAAACCATTATTATAATAATCAGGTTTAAAATAGTAACCAACCCACACTTCACCGATTTAATTAGATCATAAACTAGATATATATAGTGGTGATAATCCAGGTTTGAAAGTAGCCGGTCGTAGGTGTGCTTTTTTTTTATGTTACGAAAGCCAGAAGGCACATCCATATATCCATATCGGATGCTTGTTACATAACGTTATGGTGTCGTGGAATTTAATTTTTTATAACGGTAAACGAACCTCACGATGAAATTTTATTTTTCACACATATCGTGGGTAACTTGATAGATAAATCGATCGCAACTGTGCGAGATCATGAAACACTGAACATCTTTTAAATATTGCATTATGGTTTACTGTTACATTAAACTGGGGAATGACTCAGTTTATTTTTCCTTTTTTTTTTTTTTTTTTTTTTTTTTTTTATTTATTCGATTCGTTTTATACGTTTAACAGTTCCTTGCTCTCGTTCGAAATTGGTCATATAATTAATAAAAACCCCGAAAAATTTTTAATCTTTGAAGTCTATCTCGAAACCGCAAAAAATTGCCGAAATACGTGGTAACGGATCAGACAAGATTTTTAAACTTGGGATCTACCGTAGCAGGGGGTTACTTTTTACACTTTTTCACATTTCTTTTTCAAAAAACAGATATAATTTAGAACAAAATTCGTTCGTATCTGTTTATACCAACATTAAGAGGCTTTCTTCAGCTTTAATTTGATATCCTATTTACTGTATTATCTATACTTGTTCTAACATGGATAAAAACTCGATTTTACAAAAGGTGTCGTTCTAAAAAAAAAAACGGGGTTACTTTTTACAATCATGTTTAAACCTGAATATCAGTAAAAATTGAAGAAGATATGACAAATTGTTGGCTTCTGTAAATGGAAAACGTCTTAATAAAACGATTTGTACCAGCAGTGTAGCCCCCAGTGTAACCCCGAAGTAACCCCATTGATCGTAATTTTTTTTTGGCTTCTAATAGTTTAATTTTGAGTGAAATCAGGATGATTGTTCAAGGGACTATCTAGGGCAAGTGCGAAAAGCAATTTCATTTCAATTTGACCGGTAAATGCAGCAGAACGCATCTTAGTATTTTAGATTGCGTGATTTCTTAATTTTTTTTTTCGTATTAAAAACTTAATATTTTCATTATAAAACAACATTAGGCAACTAGGATTGAACATAACACTCGAAAATAATCCACAACTCAGAATAAGTTTCATTTTTGAAAAAATTCTTAGCCGTTTTCAAGTATTTTTTAAAACAATAAAAGTGTTAAAAGTAACCCCCTGGAGTAAAAAGTATCCCCCTGTTACGGTACTTATTTACATCAAAGTACACGATGAGGACAAACCTGATTGGAGTGTATACATAAACAATCATGTGGGAACTTATCAAAATTCGAACACGAAGAGGTTAAAGTTCAAGTTTTGATAATATTAATATTGTCAAAAAAAGTAAACACCAGGAAAAAAGATTTCAATCAAATGAATGGAGAAAAATTGTCAGATATTCATTCTGTCTGTTGACGACGTTATAAATTGGCCTCTGATAGATTATACAGTACTTTCTATGTAAATAAATTCGGGGATTTCATGGTTCCCAGGTCGCGAAACATCGGAATTCTCAGCAGAGAGTAATTATTTAAAAAACATGCCCAATTTGATAAATGATTCGAATAAAAATGATCGACAGGGAAGGAGTTAACTCTGTAATTATCTCGAGGATTCATTTCAACACGTCAGTTTTTTCAACTTTTAAAAAAGTGACGAAAAAGGGAAGAACTTTTTTTTTTTCCTCGAAAGAATAAATCCTGTCATGTCTTCTTCATGACAAGGAACGTGATGCGTATTTTTTCTTTTCTCCCTTTACCCTCTCAAAATAAAAAATTTTCTTTGCTTTTCCAATTTTAAGGCTGGCTCGTAAAGAAATTTTCCTTCTTTGATTTTACACATGATCTCTCCCTTTAGAAGTTCGGTTTTTTTTTTTTTTCAAAAGAGGCGTGCCGCAAATAGCCGCTCGGCATCTTATTTATTTTCGGTTATCAATTTCCACGTGTTTTAGTCTGGATCATGTTTTTTAACGAGTTGACAGGTTATTCGAAATATAAGAAACGGTAATTAGCATAGAGAGGATTTAAAAAGCATGAAATCATCGGTAATTAAACCAAGTATTGATGCGATTTATCATTTATGATTGACGTTTTAGAGCTTAGCAGAGTGGA
Source organism: Liposcelis bostrychophila (assembly GCA_037577465.1). NCBI lineage: Eukaryota > Metazoa > Arthropoda > Insecta > Psocodea > Liposcelididae > Liposcelis > Liposcelis bostrychophila. The sequence goes on along the minus strand of CM075211.1, from coordinate 11,914,928 downwards.
AAAAAAACGACATTTTTCGAGGAATCAAAGAAGATAAATATCCATCCAATTGTGACCGAGATGAAAATGAAGCATGAAAGGAAAAAAAATGAGCGAATGCAGCGGGATAACGTAATAATAACAACGGTTACGATAAGATTATTAGTTGAGCAAAACCTTAACATGGCGGAAGAATTTTATGGCATAGAAACTGGTATTGAGACTGATCCCACAGCATAGAGACTGCTGAGAAACATTTTTTTGAAAATATATTTCAGTGCGATATTCATTTTCAATTATAACAAACCGATTACATTACTCTGGACGTTAATCAAAATCTGTAGTCTGCAGACTTAAAGGAAAATATTCAAAAAAAAAAAAAAAAAAAAAAAAAAAATACCTTTGGAAAATTACAGTATGTTTGTACTTCAGAGCAGAAGTAGACCAAGTCCTGTCACGAATTCCGACTCCTATTTCAAACTTGACTTTACAAAGCATATAAAAGCGTTGCCAACTTAAATTAATCCCTTCTGCGAGTTAACTTTTCTGCTTTGTTAACAAAATTAACTTGCTCGCAAAAGGCATAAAATCAGCACTGCCGACCGTTGAGTCTGTATACCTTTTGTAAATTCGGGTTTGAAACACTATCTTACATACAGGTCCGGCAACTCGGATATCCCTCATTTGGACAAGTGTCCCCCCGAGTTTGAAGCAGAAGAATAGTTCTAAATTTGCTCGATAGATGGCTGGAGCTGTAGCTAGGGAATCACGTGTTCTGCCAGCCATCATAAAAAAAAGTGTTTCGAAAATGTTCATTGGATGGAGGGCATATCACGTGACTCCCTAACTACAGCTACAGCCATCTATCGAGCAAATTTGGAACTATTCTTCTGCTTCAAACTCGGGGGACATTTTTTAAGATAGCAGTTGCCTGGCCTGTATGTAAGATCGTGGTTTGAAATAAGAAGTTGCGATCCTTGAATGGACTTGGTCTAGTTCTGCACTGAAGTACAGATTTAATTACAAACTATGATCAATTAGGTGACGACCATTATTTTACGAATTTTTGAATTTCGGAGAACGCAACCCCTAATTCTTTTATAGTAACCGGAAAAGGATTGTCTGAATTTTTTCAGATTTTTTGGACGTCGTTTAACCGTGTGCCCAGGGACCTAAAAATTTCAAAATTCACGTTAAGACCGAAAAATCAAAACTTTTAATTGTATGGGGACACGGCTGAACGACGCCCAAAAAAACAGAAACAATTCAAGGAATCTGCTTTCGGTTACTATAAAGGAAATAGGGGGTGCGTTCGCCGAAATTCAAACTCAGTTGAGTTTCACTCTCACTCAATTGATTAATTTTTAGGCTTTTTGGTATTACTATGCAGAATTGAACCAATTACAGCATCAGAAAAGTAAACAAAAACAAAACATAAAGTCAAAACAGAAATCCCTCCGCAGAGGGAAAAAGCTCTATCTGAATTTTTTACAACGAATACGCTAACGCCGATATTGTCACCTATGGACAAGGTCGTTGACGACCCGACGGGGGACATACAAATGGTGAAATAAAAAAGATAAGATTTATTCTCCTGCAATCTTAACAAGGCTTTCGAATAAAATTCGTTTTGGATTACCCTTAGCCCTTAGCGACATATTGAAGTTCACAAATTTTGCATAGCAACGTGTGTGGCAAAAATAAATCTGGAACACTTTTTTTTTTTTTTTTTTTTTTTATTAAGTGGTTCATCATTGTTTAGATTTGAAAATGGGAAGTCTGCGACTTGCAATAATTTCTTCTCACGCTCAGGTTACACGAACGAACGCTTTGATGACCGTTTCAAATCTAAAAGCCAATTTCAAAATGTTGAACAGGTTAAACCGATGGAATGATCCATTTCGAAAATTACATTTCGATACGTGTCTCTATAATATTATAATGATTGTAATTGCTTTTGGAATTCTTCAGGGATCGTTCATCTTTTAAAAACTAAAAAAAAAAAAAAATCATTCGAAGTTTTTTTGAATTAGTAAAAAAAAGATATCGCAAAAAATATCGATGCTATCGCCAATAATTTCTTTTTCGAATTTTTGGCACTTGTCCATTTGCAAAAAAAATCTATTTTTACGTATGACAAAAGAAAAATATTCCTTATTTCACTATTCACATTTTTCAAAAAATGCATTTTTTTTATCCTCCGTTTCGAAGGCAGTCAGTCGACATTTTCTGATTTACATCATCGCTTTAGGGATTCCCGACGTCATGTCTTGGCAAAAAAAAAAGCGTAACTATTTAATTTTTGATTTTATATTTGCGTTAGTAAAGAGCACGAGATTTTTACGATACGAAGTTTAATTTTTAATTTTTTATTTTCCGTCGATCAAAAAGTATTTATCAGATAAATAGCGGGGAAAAAACTTCTCGGTAGACATGTTTCACACTACTTAATTGAAGAGATTGCAACTAAATGCAATTTATTACTTGGAGCGTTGAATTTAATTATAAATCTGGTTGGTGATGAGAATGATATCATCTATATCATTATTTTTTTCTTCCGATTTAAATCATGTAATTGATGTAAAACAGAACGCGATCGAAAAATTCTAATGCTAATATTTTCGAGCTTTTTTTGCTGAGTTAACTCGAACAAAGATCGTTCGATTTTAAACCAAGTACTAAATGTAAAAAAAAAAAAAAAATAACTCGTGCCTTCTAGACTTTACGATTTTTCCCGTGCCTGGTATCGTAGTTTTTAAACACTCAACCCATCATTTGTTAGCACCTAAATTATTGTTGTAACGTTCGTTATTTTTTAAAAAAAAATATCCAAGTCGTAAACGCCCATAAGAACATCTCAGATTTATTGGAAACCATAACATGGACAACACAAAGGTTTAGCCAGCGTGATATCAAGGAACAACTCCCTTCAATTTTTTTTTCCTCCCCTCGTCCGTTTAAAAATTGTCGAACGCGACTTTCATTTCATGTCCCAAAACTTCTTTGACGAAAGCATTAAGCCCGAAATAAATGAATCTTTACGCATTTTTAACCCCCTCGAGAGGGTTAACAAACTCTTTCGAAACTCGTTTTCAAAAGAAAGTTTTACAAGAAGAGAGAAAAGCCTCTCTTTCCAAGTTCCCGGCGCCCATAAAACTTCCAGAATGATTCGAAAGTTAAAATTCATACAGAGCTTACTCGAGCCGAGGAAGGGAGGAAAATATCCCATAAGTAACACTTTATTCCCCTTTAATGGAGGATCACTTCGTCCCACCACTTTTCTCGTCGGTTTTTTTTTTAAAACTGGCTCAGCTTTGACGTGTAATTTTCTAAAAAAATCAAATTTTATCTTAAGTTGGAGCTGAAGCAGCAAATCTTTAGGTGAAAAGTATACAGAGCCGACAATTAGCTGCCGGTGTCTTTAGGAAATAAGTGAATGGCATGGTCTCACAGACAGAAATTCGGTCTCTCGGATCGAACTTAAGTATCTAAGACCTAAGGGTCTCTAAGACTGAACTTCGGTCTCTGATAAGATCGGTCTTTGATCTAACAGACCTAACCTGGGCCTCTTAATACTAAACTTCAGTCTCTGAGACCGAACTTGGGCCTCTAAGACCAAACTTCTAACTCACAGACCGACTCTGGATTCTTAAGGTTGATTTTTCGGTCTCTCAGACCGAATGTCTAACTCAAAGATCGACTCTGGACTCTAAGACTAATTTTCGGTCTCTCACTTGGGCCTTTAAGACCGAACTTCAAATTCCCAGACCGACTCTGGACTCTAAGACTCATTTTCGGTATGTCTGGGCCTTTAAGACCAATCGTCTAACTCACAGACCAACTCTGGACTTTTTCAGATTGATTTTTCGGTCTCTCAGACCAAACGTCTAACTCAAAGACCGACTCTGTACTCTTAAGACTGATTACCGGTCTCTCAGACCAAACTTGGGCCTCTAAGACCGAACTCCTAACTCACAGACGGACACTGGACTCTAAGACTGATTATCGGTCTCTCAGACCGAACTTGGGCCTCTCAGACCGAACGTCTAACTTAAAGATCGACTCTGGACTCTAAGACTCATTTTCGGTCTCTCAGACCAAACGTGGGCCTCTAAGACCAAACTTCCAACTCACAGACCGGCTCTGAAATCTTAAAATTGATTTTCGGTCTCTCAAACCGAACTTGAGCCTCTAAGACCGAACTTCTTACCCACAGATCGATCTTCAGTCTCATAGACTGAACTTTGGTCCCTCAAACGGTATCCCCGGAAACTCAATGTCTCCTTAAGCGAAGATCCTAAAACAGTTGAACCATGTTCAAGTGCTGTATCGTTCTCAAGAATCGAAAAAAAAAAAAACCACGTGGGAATCTTTTTTTTAATTCATCGAAAATCAATCTCGTTTGCACATGCAAGTCATTTTATGGTTCAATTTTTTCCTTTTAATTTTTTTTATTGATTTATTATTTTGAACAATAAAATTTTGACTCGTTTATTTTTTTCATTTTTTTTCGGCCGCATCTACAGTACAATCTAAGGTCCGTGCAGTGGCTAATTTGCTGATTCAGTCTAGCCCAATGCTCTCAAAAAATTATAACGGACCACTGTTTACCCGTTGCAACATCCAAACTACAACTTGGCAACTGTTGAACAACGTGTTTTGTCCCCCTCACCCTCAGCTTACAAGACAAGATTATTGAAAATCCAAGTTCAAATTCTTAAAGAGGCAAAAAATCGCCAGTAAAAGGTCGCTATTTCCAGACAAAGAAACGCGCTTAGTGGTTACACTGATGACAGGCAACATTTGGTGGAAAATAATCCCCCAATCGATCATGTAAAGGCAACTTTCATAATAAACTGGTGCTCACCAGAAAGTTTCATTTTTTTCCTACAAACCGAAACATTTTTTTCCCCTCTCCTTTTTTAGTTTTGAAAATCGAAGCAATTTCCCGACCATGTAAGTTCTGTAACATCAAAACTTTTTTTTTTTTTTTCAAAAGTTTGCTGAAGAAGTGTTTTCTAATACTTTGCTCGTAAATTTCTTTTCGATCGGTTTTTTCTCTTTATCCTCTATCGTGAACTTTAAACGTTGAAAATTACATCTTTCAGACTATTCACCGAAAAAGAAACGATTTTCATTTTAGTTTCATTTTATTTTGGCTTAATCGAAGCGGAAGGATCCCTTTGAAATGCGAAAATAAAAGAGAAATAATTGGAATGTTTACGGAATGTGGGAACGAGCTAACAGTGCAACTGGTTTCACGGTTGTTGCGTTTCTTTTCATGTTATTTGTTTTATAAAATGGAAGTGTTTGGTTTTCTTGACTTTATTGGTGATCGGTGTAATTATGCACCAAATCACTACAATCTTTCCTTCTTTCAGACCATTCCTGTCACTCAATTAATTGACTGTTTTTAGTTTCGTTTAGTTCAACTTTTTTGGTGTTGGTTGATGTTGCCGTTTTAAACAGTGGCGGCGAGGCTTGGTGCGAGGCATGAGGAGAAACATTTTTGAGAGGTCTCATTACCTAGAACCAGAGTGAAGGGTGAAAAAAAATTTACCAAAAAAATTGGGGTTCATGAAATTAGGCGTCGAAATTTTAAAATTAATTTGTAACTCCTTCGAGTCTTTTAGCGGAGGCTAAAATTCATTGAAAGTTTTGTTGAAGAACTTACTACCACCTCTCACCGAGAGATGGTGTTGTAGCGAGGCTCACGACTCGGTTATCATCGTGCGCCTGCGCGGACGATGATAGCCGAAGCTGAGCTTCGGGACCCACACCTGACCTCGGTGTGAGTTGGCCAGTGGGCCGGGAGAAACGTGCAACCCATGATCGTATTAACGTCTTCAAAAGTGTTTATTTTAACTAGTGAATACTCAATAAAATCTGCGAAAAAATTATTAGTAACCCGAGAAAAACCTAGGAGCATTTGATTATAACTGTCAAAAAACCCGGACCCTGTTTTCTTAGTCCCGATATTCAGGGTTACAGTTCAGGTTTCACTTCCGTTTCCGGTTCGTGTAATGGGTTCGTTTTAGCTAGACCTTTCCACAGTGGTCTCAAAAAATACATTTTATGCCAACAGTCTAAAAAATATTTTAAAAGGACCATACTTTAAATTAAGATAGAGAAAGGTTTTCGTCAAGGGTGTTCCATGAGCCCCATTTTTTTGCTCTGTACATTCGCAGGAATCGAAGAAGTGTTCAGGCTGGGACAAGATAATGGTTTCATCTAAGGAAAAAAAAAATTCTTTTTTCTAACAAAGACCTTTTAAAGAGAATCTTTTTGCCGTAACATTTTTGGACTTTTGGTCAAAAATTTATTTTTTGAGACCGCTTTGATTTCTGGGAAACGTTCTGTAACCTTGGAAGATATTTTGCATGCATTAAATGGCGTACGAACTGATTTGGGTAAACGCATTGATGATTTAACTCACACAGTCGAGTTCCTATCATCGAAGTACGATGACTTTATCTCCGAAAATTGTCCTCTTTTTAATTCACCTAATTAGGTAAATTAAAAAGAGAACGAATTTCAGACCATGAACGAACCGACCATAACAAACTCTAAAGCCCGTTCATCAGATCTGATTATACAAAAATTAAGTACCAACTCTTCTGCCACTGCAGTATATTCCAAACCGTTTTCAACATTTTTGGAGTAAAATTTGATCTAGCGTCAGCTACTTCACAGTCCAAAACTGATTTTGACGAAACTTCAAGAACAGTAAAAATAGACGGTTTAACATTTAATTTAAAAGATAGGAAATTTTAATACACTAAATTTTTTTGTGTCTATCTTATCTTAAACAAACACACAGCGCAGAGTTTTAAAGTAATATTAAAATCCGAAAAACGCCCTGGCCTAGGGAGTTTTTATTGAAAATTATCCACGGTTTAAATTATATTAAATCAACAGCATGTTAGTTTAAACCCGAACCCGTAGAAAATTAATAACACAGATTAATTAAACGCAAAACAAGAGTTTGCATTTGATTAAATTCAACAGCTAGAAATTCCTTATTCGCGTACATAATTACTTCCCCCTATCAAGTTTTTAAAGGGGAACAGAAAAAGCGCAAGGGGATTAAGTATTCTAGTGTGAAGAATGTTATCGTTTGCCCTTGGGAAGTGCTCTAGAGAGAATTCACACTTATGACTTCATCTCGAGTTTTATATCTTGATCAACATGTAAATGTCAACTTTCTACCCCTCTTTAATTTTTTTTTTTTTCAGAAAAACCGACGACACACAATACTTATCATGTTCCCTATGAATAATTAATTATTCATACGCAGTATTCTCATTCGAATAAACCTTACGATATTCTAAATAAGGACTCATTAAAGAGGCAATAAATCTAAGAAGAAACGTTATCAAAATCCTGATAACGCGAAAAGAGGGGGGGGGGGATATAAAGATGCCGGCTCGATAAATAAAAAAGTAGAGAAAAAAGAAGACTCTAATTACCAACTGATATGCATTACTAATAAGACTTGCTAATGATTTATGAAGTACAAAAAAACGCATTCGCAATTACTGCAAGTCGCAATAGAAAAAAGTTTTGCAAAGGTAGTTGGCATATGGAAATACCGAAGAATGTACAATAGTGTGGCCTTATTTTACGAATTTTTAAATTTCCTTAAATGCACCTCCTAATAATTTATAGTAACCGAAAGAAGGTTGCCTGAATTTTTACAGATTTTTTAGACGACGTTCAGCCGAAAATGATAAGATCTCAGATATGGGATTATACAAGTATTACGTAAGCAATTAACAGGGGAGGGGGGTCGACAATTTTTTACCCTTGCTTACACCTAGGGAGGGGGGAGGTGCAGAATAGGCAAAAAAAATGCCCACGTAATACTTGTATGACCTTTATACAAAGCGGTAGTTTTTACAAAGAAAAAATATTGAAAATATATAAGGGCGAATATTTAACAATGTTGCTGTACTCTGACGGCGTTAAATTTTATAACAGCTCCAGTTCCCAGATGTGGCCGATTTTCGCTCATATCATTGAGTTATCTCCAGTTTTACGGTTAAAACATCCAGTTTTCTTGGGAGCCTTGTCCCCAGGGACGCAAAAATTTTGGAATTCTCGTAGATACTTAAAAATTAATTTATAATTTTTAATAAATTAAAATTAATTTAGGCGTATAAATACAATTTTCACATAAAAACGGTAATTTTTTATTTGAATTTTGATTCAGAAAAAAAATCCGAAAAAACTCAGGCAATTTTTTTTTTCGGCTACTATAAAAGAGTTAAGGAGTGCGTTCGTCGAAATTCAAAAATTCGTAAAATAAGGGTCACCCTAATGGCGAATATACGACTTGCAAAATTTATCCCATTTCAGCACAATGGAAAATCCAGTCTTTGAAACCATTCCGACATCTTGGCAGACAAGTACTGCAAGTACAAATCAATGCGAGCATTTAAATCTGATGCACATTTTAGCGGGGAGAAACAAATATTTTAAGGTTGAACTGCAGCATCATTATTTTAATTTATTAAAACTTCATGGTGTGGTGAAGGTGGAACTCTGTTTCTGTGTTCCAAATGCATTTTGGGGTTTTTGTCTGAAGTGTATAAAATGGTGGCTGGGAATATCCTGAAGGGTGAATTTGAGCGTAGCCAGTGAAAATTAAAATAGCCATTTCCATTAAGGAGCAAGAAGAATATTTAACAAACATTTTAATCAAAAAGATTACGCGAATTGAAATACCTTTTTCTCAGCACAATGGAAAAATAAATGCGCATTCCATAATAAAAAAAAGAATGTTCCGACATTACATCAAGATCATTGATATCCACTGTATTATAACAGTTTGTTTTCATTAACATTCATTTATTGTTATGTTTTGGTTTCTAAACGTATGTAATTATTATACTATCCATGTGTTTTAACAAAGTATTAATTTTAACACATGAAAGCTTAACGAATAAAACGTTAATTAACAAAATGGAGCATCAGAATGATTCTTCAACAAATGATTTTATACGTTAATTCGATTTGGCAGATTAAAAATAAAATTTTGTTATGCAAAACTCAGAACCATAATTAATATGACTTCGTTCCTGAAGTTTTTTGTCTGGGGGCCATCCAAATATTACGTCAGTAAGTTGGGCGGAAAGGGGTCCGAATCAAGCATTTTAGGGCCACACGTATCACCCATCGTAAATATGACCGGAGATATTCTGTTTTGACAGTTTTCCAAAATCATATGACCACAAGCGGACAAACTTGTGGTCACAAGATTTTTAAGACTTATCCAAACAAACTGCCTATGTCCACTCATTTATGATTGAGATACGTCGTTTGACCTCAGGCGCACGGATAGGGTTCACAGGTTCTCTCTTATTTCCTATACCTACAAAAAATTCCTTCAAAATTTCTAATTTTTCCTCCCATCTTTTTACTTTCCTCGAAAAATTTCAACGATTTTTCAATGAAACCAGATACATCATGCTCCAAAAATTACAGCGTAATAAGTACCGTTTAATGAAAGATAGAAGAATAAAATATACACACTAGGTAGCAGGCATGCAACTTTCGTTTTGTGCAATACGGTCACGCAAAAGCAAATGAGTTTTGCGGGAGGCATTACCATGAAGTTTGGCTCACAAATTCGACAGGGAAATTATACGTCTTGAAATTTCTATGCATCCCACATTTCTCACTCGATTGTTTTTTTTTTTTTTTTTTTTTTTTCCTCCCCTGAAATTGAATCATTTCTAAAAGTATCGCAGGAAGAACGAAACGATAAATCAATATTATGCATTTTTTAAATAGCTCATAAAAATAACAAAAAGTTATGATGATTTCTATGAATTATATATAATCATTTGTAGAAGCCAATTCAAAATTTAAATTCAAAATCAGTCCTTTTTTTTAACAGGGCATACTTAAAAAGAGAAAAACAATATAAAATAAAAAAATAAAAATCTGATGGATGTTTGTCAATATTGTATATCATTTTTTTCCCCTGTAATTATTATATCATCTTGTGAATGTCGATTAGTAAAACTTTTAGGATCGTGTACAGAGCTCAGTTTAAGAAACAAAAACTTCAAGCATTTTGAATATAAATTGATAAATGCACTCTTCATGGGTGGCATATCCCTCGGTGTTTAGAGCATACAAACACATAATGATTTTCATATAAAACGAAGAGAGAATCAAATAATAATAATAGTAATGATAATAATGCAGACGATGGCGATCAAAAAGAAAAAAAAACACGGAATTCACTAACGTAAACACTGAATCATATGTGCTAATCATCCAGGAAATTTTTTTTAACAGCCTCTTTATTGTTGAAAATAAGCTATTTTAAAACTTTCTTCTCCAAGCGAAATTATTTCATTGAAGTTTGATTTTGTTTATTTTAAAGTAGCAGAGGCCTTATCACCAAACAGGTACAGTAGGATTAATCCACAAGTGGAGACTCAATTTTAAAAAAAAATGGGACCCAAAAACCAGGAAAGGGATATTTACAGGAACAGACGTAATTATAAATTAAGGATATAGGATTTACCTACCCAAAGGAAAAAATTCATCCCGTCAAGAAATGCGATTTAGTGTAAGTGATGGTAAAAGCCAATAGGTTATGGGCCCAGTACAAGCTAAAGGTAAGTGATAACGAACTGAAAGCCATCCGACTTCGGGACGAGAAAATTGGAACACGTGGTCATTTACGCAAAGAATGCCTTGAAATCGAAAAAATGCTATGGTGTAGTAACTGGAGATGAAACTGAACCCACTCAGTATTATGAAAATAATATTTTACTGCCATCTCAATTTTTTGGTTAAGTGGCTTTACAAAAAAAAAAAAATGTGGATTGTAGTAAGATACTATTTGAAAAAATATACTCTCCTGAAAGGTGGACATAAGAACGTTTCTAACATTTCAACTGCAAGCTATTTAAGGTATAGCCTGGCCAGCGTTTTCGCATTATTTGTTTACGAATGAATGAACCCGGGAATATTCATCTTCAAAAAAAAAAAAAAAAACTCTTTATTCATTGCTGACAAGAAAATGATGCCATTACAATGACGATAATATCAGTGTTAAGAATTATTATTGCGTTTTTATGTACTTCATAAAAACGTCTTCTCACATTTATCAAATCACATACACAACAAATCCCAACAATATTCAAATTAACTTGGATTCAGTTTTGTTTAAGAGCCTATCCTGAGCTGTGTAAAAAATTAGGTGTACTATAATCAAAATAAAAGTTTTTTTTTTTTTTCTTTTTTTCTCTTCTTAGAACTTTTAAACGATTCCATCTTTATGTGCATAGGGAAAAAAATGATGTATGTGCTTCTGTGCATTGAAGGTTTGGAGGGCAAAGCAATGGTACAGCAGTAGGTGTAGAACCACTACTAAAATTGTCACTAACAATGATAACGGTGCTCTTAATTGTTACTCTCTTCTGATTCTTTTAAAAAAAAAGAGATGAAATATTCCTAATATTCTTAAAAATAGTAAGCTTGATTACTTTTGAGATTTGAAATGATCGAAATTAATTTTTGATAGTTTGAAACTAATGGTGATATTAGTAGTTGTCATGCAAAAACAATGGAGGCTCTCTAATATCCTAGTTCTTACTTGCTATTTGACAAATTTTATTCTTTATCAAACCACAGAGTATATAAAAAAAAATTATCCCAGCACACAGTACAAGATTTAAATCAGAACATTATTATTAAAAAAAGGCAGACAGATAAAAATAGTATAAACATAAATAAAGGAGTAAATAATATTAATGAAGATGATGATCATAGTAGCAGAAGCACAAAGAAAGATGACATGATTAAAAAAATAATGAAAACCAGCAAGAGGTTGAGGTTATTGATTTAGTTTTACTTCTTGACCATGCGGTCCATTTTTTTTGGGACTATAATATCACTACGATTTAGGTGGTTGTGTCCCTGAATTACCTCATATTTGATTCGGAATACAAGAGAAATTACAATATCATTTGATAAACAATTACACAAAAATTACTTTCTTGAAGAACAGATTTAGTGTTTTCAAACCTTAAAATTGGTCAAAATTGGCCATGCTGTCCCACATTGGCCGGTAAAGGTTATGGTCACCCTTAGCATTTATACAGTATTTTATGTGAGAGCTATTCTTCTCATCTATATTTTCTATTCAAGCTATGATGGTTTTTAAGGCAAGAACAGACATGAACAAGATAATATTTCTTGCATTTTTTGACTTGCTAACTAACCAATTATGTACAGAACACAAGAACGCAGGAATCTTGTTATTTTTCGTTTTGTGGTTCAATCACTGAACTATTCAAAAACATTGATTCCATAGGTGCAAAATTTTGCCCATAGACATTTAATTAAGAATGTCTGGGACTGGATGAGGTATTTATAACAAAAAACCTTTTAAAACCGGAAAATCCAAAAAAAGCGATAATCAAAAGACAATAAATGCATGAATCTGCATCCTTTTCCCATTTTCCAATAATAACAATTTCTGCATTCTCACCTTTTCCTACAATTTTTCACTCTACGAAATCCTTCCTTTTAATTATCCACTCGAAACTGGAGGCAAATTAATCACTAAACAAAACAACCCCACTTGCATTAAAAAAAAAACAAAAAAAAAAAAAAAAAAAAAAAAAAAAAAAGAACCGGAAAAATAATAAATAAAAAAAAATTGCGAACACGACAACGAATCGGTAGCAACTCAACTCTAAACAATAAAGATGAAGTTTCCAAGTGCAATGCTGCATCCCCTCCACATCAAACATTCGTAGATCGTCCGCCATGCTTTTTATAACCAATTTCAAGGAATCTTTCCTATCATTAATCAAAACAATACATTGTAAATGTATTCGGACGTGGAGCAAATTCAGAATCATCTTTGAATTCTTGATAGTGTAATCACCCACACACAAAACCTTGGAGGCATCGGCAATAAATAGATACACATACGGTGTATATGCGTTTGAACGAGGCGAATGCACCGCAATTCCTTTCTGCAGATGATCTCCGCGATCTCTTTGATGGCGCTTTAAATTCATCTTTAAAAAATATGACTTGTCAAAAAGAGACGGATGACATTGCGTTTATGTTTGTTTTGACGCGTCGCGTCAATTAGGCAAAGCGCAAAAAAAAAAAAAAAAAAAGCTAAGCATTAATGGCTAAAAGGTCCCCCTTAATCTCCTCCCTGACAAAAGCTCTGCATTCAAGATGAATGCGAATTTTTCACATAACGAAATCCATTAAAGGAGACCGATTACTTTATTATTAATAAGTCGGCACACTCAGAAAAAGGATATGCCTTGAACAAGTTTTGTCTTGCAACAAAATCAGAATGTTTCATACAGCAAAACAAAAAGTTTTCATGAAAACAGACAGGTTGTTTCTTGTCAAGATATTTTTTATTGTTTTTCGCATGATTTTTAAAAAATAAAACTTTGTTTTCGCTTTAGCCATTTTCTTGATCTAAGTGCAGCTTATAGCTTAAAGATTGGCCAATTCCCTACCATTTTTCCTAAAAAAATAAATTCCTAATCCGTTTTTTCTAAATAAAATAAATTCCTAATCCGTTTTTCCTAAATAAAATAAATTCCTAATGCATTTTTCCCAATCCGTTTTTTCTTAAAAAAATGAATTGCTATTCCATTTTTACTACAAAAAATAAATTCCTAATCCAATTTTTCCTAAAAAACAATAAATCCCTAATCCATTTTTCCTAAAAAAAAAAAAAAAATTCCTAATCTATTTTCCCTAAAAAATAAATTCCTAATCCATAGTTCCTTAAAAAAAATGAATTCCTAATCTATTTTTCCTAAAGAAAAAAAATTTCTAATCCATTATTCCTAAAAAAAAATAAATTCCTAATCCGTATTTCCTAAAAAAAAAAAAATCCTAAATCCATTTTTTCTAAAAAAAAAAAATTCCTAATCCATTTTCCTAAAAAAAAAATAAATTCTTAATCCATATTTCCTAAAAAAAATGAATTCCCAATCCATTTTTCCTAAAAAAAAAATTCCTAATCCATTTTTCCTAAATAAAATAAATTCCTAATCCATTTTTCCCAATCCATTTTCCCCAATCCGTTTTCCCTTAAAAAAATGAATTGCTATTCCATTTTTACTACAAAAAATAAATTCCTAATCCATTCTTCCTAAAGAAAATACATTTCTAATCCATTATTCCTAAAAAAAATAAATTCCTAATCCGTATTTCCTATTAAAAAAAAAAAAAAAAATCCTAAATCCATTTTTTCTAAAAAAAAATTCCTAATCCATTTTCCTAAAAAAAAAAAAAATTCTTAATCCATTTTTCTTAAAAAGAAAATTCCTAATCCATTTTTTTGTCCTAAAAAATTATTAATTTCAGGAAATTTTATTTCTGGAATCAAAAAATTTTAAGAAAAATTATAAATTACACAGTAAAAAATTTTATATCAAAATCAACATAAATAGGTCCACATAATTTTTATGTTGTTTTTGTTTATGTTTACCTTTTAGGAAAAACAACAGAAAAAATTTATGTGGACCGTTTAGAACATATTCACCTACATAATATTTTTTACTGTGTAGGAAAAAAAACTGTTAAGAAAAAAATTTTAGGAACATTAACTTTTAGAAAAAATAGATTAGGAATTTATTTTTTTTTTGGAAAAACGGATTAGGAAAATGATCGGGAAACGAGATCGACCAGTTGCTTATTATTTAAAAGCTCCGGAATTTTTTTTTCTTGAAACGTAGCTATAACATGTATACAGCTTATACATTTTGCTCAATGGGTTAGCGCCAACCGAAAACCTCGTCCTAATTACACCTCCTTTACTAACTTCGAATGATGACATTTTCGAGGCTGGGTGTACAAGGGACGGCTTGATACCCATAACAAGACGACAGAACGAAGAGTTTATTTCACTCCATCCAGATGAAGTTAACCAAATATCTAATCTGAGGGTGATTTTGACAGCATTTGTCATTTTTGGTCGAGATGGTGTAGATTCAGGACACAGCTCCTGAAGAAGGCTAGTGAGATAAAAAATTACTGGTAAAGTAATTTTTGTTTATAAATTCTTTTTTCGGCTTAATTTTTTAAATTTTTTCCTTTTTTTTTGTAATAAATAATATTTCAAATAACTATATTTTTTTTTAGCTTGACTTGTTCATTAATAATTCGGTTGTTGATTCTCTTAATTCGGTAAAAAAAAAGGTAATAAGAGAAGTGTATGTAAAAAAATTAATTCGCTGCTTTAATTGCTTAGGCCACTTATTTATAAACAATTAACTGTTTTATTAATTATAATCACCTGAACTAATAGTTACGAGTAATGGAAAGTTCATTAACGGACGATCTACTTTTTTTTTCAAAATGAAAAAAAAAAAAAGAGATTAATCATTAGCAGAGAATTCTCCCAGCTCATTGAAAACTTTTCCCTGTTTCTATCGGAAATTCATTTAATAGACCTCCCGATATAATACAACAATGACAAGTCAATAATTGTAGGTCAGCTTGCTTAGAAAATATTCAGGAAAAGCCAGGGAAAAAAAAATCCACGTAAAATGAAGGAGAGAATAAAAGAAAAAAGCGGGATGACGAGACACCTTACAATTTATATATGGAAACCCGAGATGTAATTTATCATGCCCTTCCCCCATCGTGATATTTTCCTTTCGAGATCCCGAAGGAGTGCAGGTCGCTTTCCATATCCCTTCCCTATTTTCTATATAAAATCAGCCGGCTTCAAGAGAGGAAAGTCAAAAGCAAAACGGAAAATTTTTTCAAAGTTTAGTTTTTTTTTTCTTCTTCTTTCGTTTTCCTTCCGCTGAACTTTCACTTTATTAAGTTTGTAACGAATTTATTACTAATTATCAAGTCGTTGTCTTTTTTTTTTTCTTTTTTTCTTTTTTTTCTCTTCTCTGTTTGAACTTCTAGATAAAAATGATGAATTATTTCCTTGTTTTCCTTGGATGAAAATAAATGAAGATATAGTAGAGGGGAAAAAATTTATTTTCTTATGACAAATGAAGGGAGGGGAGGGGGGTGAAATATATGTAGATTAATTTATTTTTATATACGGTAAGATACCAGCAGAAGTCGAAAAGGTATTTATAGAATTCAGAGGATTCGTAGAATTAGAAGCTAAGACATTATTATAGCCAATCATCTTGTTCAAAAAGAAGTACACAGTAAAAAATTTTATGTCAAAATCAACATAAGTAGGTCCACATAATTCTTATGTTGTTTTTGTTTATGTTTACCTTTTGGGAAAAACAACAGAATATGTATACCGTTTAGAACATATTTACATAATATTTTTTACTGTGTAGATCTACAATTATCTTCTTCTAGTCCAGGCGTCCGAAGCCAATGCTAGGGGTCGGGAGCTTGAAAATTTTGGCCAATGCCGAGGCTGGCGTCGGCATCGGCATCGGCACCGGCACCTGCGTAGGATTCGGACCCCTGGTCAATGCCGGTGCCGGCGCCGCGCCGGTGCCAGCCGCGGCAGACTAAAAACTCAGGTCGGTGCCGAAGCTAGTGCAGGTGCTAGATAATTCATTTTAAACTTGGTGGCAGCGCCGGTGTTGGCACCGGTCTTGCAATTATGATACGATGGTGAATATAATTGAGAAAGGATACGAATTTTGACCATATTAAGCGGGCCGATTGTATTAACCGGCGATTACTGTGACAATTTTTTTTTTTTTTTTTTTTTTTTGTTTAGGGAAAAAACTGACAAAATTGATGGTGGTGCTGGCACTGATACTGGAATCGGCATCGGCTCCGGTGTCGGCGCTGGCGCCAGTTTCAGCACCTAGGGTGTTTCGGCGCCGATGCCGGAATCGGCTCCAACCAATTTTTATCGGCTTCGGACCCCTGCTTCTAGTCCGGGATTTATAAAATCAGCTGTGAACGTCCAGAACAAATAACTTTAAAAATCCGCCGTGGAGTTAAAATCAATTTTGGAATTAAAATAGTTAAGTGAAATCGCTTTGTCATCCTCCTATACGTTTTAAGTAAAAAAAGTTGATTTGATATTTATTTTGGCTACAAAGCTGACTCCAAAACAACTGCTGACCCCCCTGCGTCTTTGAATTTTTTAATTTTAATATTTAAATATCGTGTCCTGTTTACTTTTTAAAGTTAACATTGGATGTTGGATCCTTTCGGTCCTCAGTTTTTCAGGAGTAATATGTTTTAATCATATTTTGGCCACGGGTCCGAATCCGAATCCGATGCCGATGCCGATTCCATATTAATTATTTAACTCCCGATTCCGATGCCGATTCCGGCATGGACAAACGAGGCCGATTCCGGCGCCACCAAGAATTGATCACATCCAATGCCTCCTTTAACTCCGATTTTAGTGAAAAAAAAAAAAAATCTTAGCGCCATTCTAGACTATTTTTAAAGTCAGGGGTCCGATTTCGATGCCGATGCCAGCTGCGGCCGGCTAAATATCTCGGGTCGATGCCGATGCCGATTTCGGATATTTAAAAAAATCCGATGCCGATATGCCAGCATCGGCCATAGGCCGAAATTTTTAAGCTTTGGACTCCGGGTTTCGGCTCCGTAACGGCTTCTAATTTAATAAGAAATTGTAAGAATGAGTTTCTCTTTTTTTTTATCTAACCTAAAAGTATTTCTTTTTTTTCTTCAACATTTTTTCTTTCCTTCTCAAACTTAGAAAAAAAAAAAAATTATATTGCCTCAACTCTGTTTTCCTGCCTTTAGTCTGTCATATTCAATTTTAGAAAAAAGAAAAAAATTCCCAGAATTTCATTTCTCTCACACTTTCATAAATCAAGTCCATTCCGGGAAAAAAAAGGTCAAAATAAGTATTAAAGTGCAACATGTATTTATTTTGTTCGAAATACTATGAGAAAGGGCATGGAAGGGAGATAATGTTCAAACAAGTTCTTGGGACAACCCTCTAAGCTCTATCGAAATAACCTCCACCCCGCACGTGACTAATTCTCCTATTTTCCTCCAATTTCATTCTTTTTATTACGTTTCCACCCTCCTTATGAAAACATGTATTACACATATATGAATTCATTTATGCTTTTGGATAAACATATCCCGGGTGACAATATTATCAAAAAGTCTGCGTGATAAGCCTACAACTTTTTCTTTTTGCGTGGGGATATTTAAAAAAAAAAAAAAAAATACTTTGAAAGAAAAAAAAACTCAAGAAATTTACGGTGAAGAGATCTGACTTTTGGGATCAACCAGCCGTCCTTTCACTTCATTATCACCCTAATCGAAATGATAATCTTCTAACAACTTTTCCCCTCCATCCACTTGCTGGTTTCGATCAAATCCAACCCCAAAAATCAATCCATTAGTGATATCTAGACGGGAAGTTGCAACTTAAATATTTTTCTAAAAATAATACCCAAAAAAAAAAATCAAGATACGTCACGAAATTATCATAATTTCCGTGAAATTTAGTAACCACATTAAAAAAAAAATAACACCAAAAATTCTAAGAAGCTCAGGCCTTTTTTAATTCAGATGATGTCTTATTAATGCATCGAAATTTTTTATTACAATCGAAAACCCGTCTGTCCCCTTTGGCCAATTTAATTTCTTAGTTACATTACTGCAAATTACAATTTAAAACAGACAAAAAAAAAAAAAAAAAAAAAAAAATTAGCGGATAATCTTATTTTTTAAAAGAAAATCGTGCGTTCTGTTAAAATCATTTCTCAGAGTCATCATAACAACTTGCAAATGTTTTAAGCTTTTTTTTTTTTTTTATATCTTTCTCAAACGACTTTTTTTATAACAAATTGTTAGCCCAACTGTCTTACCGATTTGTAAATGTTTAACTATATTGTGCTGCCATCAGTAGATTGTTGACCGAAACATTTTATTTAAAAGTTGCGGTTGAACGATCATATTATATTCGCTTTAAAAATGTTCGTAAAATTATTACCGTAGCAGGGGGTTACTTTTTACACTTTTTCACGTTTTTTTCCAAAAACAGATGTAAAATGTAGAACAATATTCATATCTGTTTACACCAAAATTAGGAGGCTTTCTTCAGCTTTAATATGATACCCTGTTATAATACCAATACTTGTCCTAACACGAATAAAAACTCGATTTTAAAAAAAGGTGTCGTTCTAACAAAAAAGGGGTTACTTTTTACAATCATGTTCATACCTGAATACCTTTAATAATTGAAGAAGATACGACAAATTATTGGCTTCTGTAAGCGGAAAATGTCTGAATAAAACGATTTGTACCTTTTTAGATGGTGTATTAATGACTATCGCCATTGAAACATCTGTAAAAAGTAACCCCATGGATCGTAATTTTTTTGCTTTGGAGAAAACAAAAATGTTCCGGCTGGGCTCAACAGCTACAGTCTCAATAAGGTAAACATTGCGATTGTAACTGCTGAGCTTGAAGGTACAGAATAATACCTAAAAATATAAAAGAAAAATAGTAACAGGGGGTTACTTTTTACACTTTTTCCAAAAACAGATGCAAAATGTAGAACGAAATTCATATCTGTTTATACCGACATTAAGAGGCGTTCTTCAGCTTTAATTTGATACCCTGTTATAATATCTATACTTGTTCTAACAGGAATAAAAACTCGATTTTAAAAAAAGGTGTCGTTCTAACGAAAACGGGGTTACTTTTTACATTCATGTTTATACCTGAATATCTTTAATAATTGAAGAAGATATGACAAATTATTGGCTTCTGTAAACGGAAAATGTCAGAATAGAACGATTTGTACCTTTTTAGATGGTGTATTAATGACTATCGCCATTGAAACATCTGTAAAAAGTAACCCCATGGATCGTAATTTTTTCGCTTTGGAGAAAACAAAAATGTTCCGACTGGGCTCAACAGCTACAGTCTCAATAAGGTAAACATTGCGATTGTAGCTGCTGAGCTTGAAGGTACAGAATAATACCGTAACAGGGGGTTACTTTTTACACTTTTTCCAAAAACAGATGTAAAATGTAGAACGAAATTCATATCTGTTTATACTGACATTAAGAGGCGTTCTTCAGCTTTAATTTGATACCCTGTTATAATGTCTATACTTGATCTAACAGGAATAAAAACTCGATTTTAAAAAAAGGTGTCGTTCTAACAAAAAAGGGGTTACTTTTTACGATAATGATTATACCTGAATATCTTTAATAATTGAAGAAGATATGACAAATTATTGGCTTCTGTAAACGGAAAATGTCAGAATAGAACGATTTGTACCTTTTTAGATGGTGTATTAATGACTATCGCCATTGAAACATCTGTAAAAAGTAACCCCATGGATCGTAATATTTTTTTCTTTTCAATTTTTCTTTGGGCTTCTAATAATTTAATTTTGAGTGAAATTAGGATGATTGTGTAAGGGACTATATAGGGCAAGTGCGAAAAGCAATTTCGTTTCAATTTGACCGGTGGATGCAGCAGAATGCATCTTAGTGTTTTAGTTTGCGTGATTTCTTAATTTTTTTTTCGTATTAAAAACTTAATATTTTCATTATAAAACAAGTTTAGGCAACCAGGCTTGAACATAGCACTCGAAAATAATCAATAATTTAGAATACGTTTAATTTTTGAAAAAATTCTTAGCCGTTTTCAAGTATTTTTTAAAAAATAAAAATGTTAAAAGTAACCCCCTGGAGTAAAAAGTAGTCCCCTGCTGCGGGTACCAACGCTATCTGCCATAAGCTTGTAGTGACTCGAAAAAAAAATAAAATAAAAAATAAAGAGCTCGAAAAAAGTCTTGCCTCAAACTTTCGTTCCTCTTATTAATTAGTCAAAAAAAAATGAGGTCTCTTTTTTTTATTTCTTCTTTTCGTGATTATTTTTTATGGCGGAGAGGGGAGGAAAAAATTATACCTTTTTTAGTGTTTTCCGATGGGGAAAGAGAGGGAGGAAGAAAAAAAAAATTTCCTGTTGGTCACTGAGCCTCATCTTCCCTATCAAAAATGTTTGAATGGCAATTTTTCCTTTTTTTTTTTTTTTTTCTTCATGCCCCAGAGAGTAATAACCGATAGAAGTTGGGGTTCTGCATTTTCACATTACGCGGTCGATGAATTCGTTGATATTGGAATATGAGAAGCTTAGGCAAAGTAACAGAACGGAGATAAGATGGGTCTTGTATATATACATCTTAATATCACAGCCTTAAAGGATGATAACCCTACATTAAAATATAGAAGTGGAGTTCTATTCTATTGTCAACGAGGTTATTGAGTAAAATTTTATCGCACTGCATTTTTTTTTTTTTTTTTTTTTTTTTTTCTGAGGGTGCTTTACCTTAAAAAAGCTCCCAATGTTTCCGGATTCGATAGAATCCCTTTTATTTTGCACTTCAATGCAATTATTTTTACATTCAGCTTATGGCCAATAGGGGGGGGGGGGGGTCGAAAATCAAAAATTTTGGAATTTCAAAATACCTAATCGCTGTGGCTTATCGTTTGTAAAAAATTTTTTCTTTTCCAAATTTTTTTTTAAACAGCGTCTTGGCGGAATGCAAGAGGGCCAAAGTTTTGGAAAATCCCATAAGGGATGAAAATTCGACTTTTGAATTTTTGTGAAAAAAAGTACCGTTTCCTATCGGATTTTCAACGTAGATTTCGAAAATGAAACCTGTTTCCGTGTAGCTTTTCCTGTTCTTGAGATACAGGCAAAGTTCGCCGTAAAAATGTCAAAACTCTAAAAATTTCAATATTTTTATCATAACTTTTACAAAAACTCAGGAATAAAAATTAGGCAAGCCGACTTAATTTTCGAAATTTACGTTAAAAAGCCGAAAGGAAACGGTACTTTTTTTCACAAAAATCTAAAAGTCAAATTTTCATCCCTTATGAAGTTTTTTAAAAACTTTGACCCTCTTGCGCACCCTCAAGACTCCGTTTTAAAAAAATTTCGAAAAGGAAAAAATTTTTGCAATAGATAAACCACAGCGATTGCGCTATCAGGCATTTTGAAAATCCAAAATTTTTGATTTTCGAACCACCCTAACGGCCAATTACATACATCGCAAAAGACCTAACGCACGCTGCGTGCTTTACACAGATTTTTTAGAAAAACTCAGTGCTTTGCTTCTGGTTCGCCATGTTAAAATGTCAAAAATTCATTCGATCAAATAAAATTAATTAACGTCCTTCCAAATAATCCTAGACCATTTTTTCCCCGTGCTATGCATGTCGGCATCGCATATAATTATTTGTAATGATACAGACTCGTCTCTAAATAGATTGATTTTAAAATAATTTTTTTTAAAAAAATTGCGAGTTTATTTTTCATTCCGTAGAAAAATAAACTCGGAAGAACTCTGTTAATTCATAAAATTCATTTTTACGATGAGCGTGTGTTGACACAGCATTCGAGGACACAATATTATTTTACAAAGAGTTTTCTCATGACATCGTTGAAAACGTCGATGTATCATGAAACTCATCTTGATCCCCCTTCACCTCTCCCATCTAGTCCTAGTCCTATACGGTTTATGTATGTGATGGACCCTTGTTGCTTTTTATTGCGACATTTCTACTATTTATTGACTTTTATTCTTTTATTACTAAAATTCTTTCCCTCCTTGAATTAGGAAACTGTAAACTTCTTTTATTTAAAGTTACGGTGTCTGGATAAAATCGATTTGCGGCGGGGCTCGAGAGATTTGAATTAAATAGGGCCGAAGAAGGGGAGAAGGGGTGCGTGTTCGAGGAAAAGCTAAAACTTGAAAAAAAATAAGTGAAAGGGTTTTGTAATCATTTAACGGATGCCATACTACCGTGATAAGTTAAAATCGCGGTAACTCACTTCCGAAATTTACCTGAGTAAGCCTGTTTGCTTTGGAGAAAATAGGGGGTCCTTGAGCGACCCCTTAAACATGACCGATCGAGCTAAAATTTTAATTCGTTAAAAATGTCATACATTGGAACAAAATTCCAATGGCACGACCAAAAGTAAATTGTTGACTTTTTAAGCGCCACCCTAGTGTACATGTCTTCTACTCAATTTTTTCCTACAAATTCCGAAATGACAGGTCTTAAATTAAATTTTAAATTTGGAGGAGCAACCAAAAGCCACAATACGCAGGGTTGCGCAACCACATTAGGAAAAACCACAATTATGAACCTGAGCTAGGCATTCCCGACCGTTTTTCCTAAAAAATGAATTCCTAATCCGTTTTTCCTAAAAATTTTGGTTCCTAAATTTTTTTCCTAATTTTCAATTTTCCTAAAATTTTTTGATTCCTAAAATAAAATTTCTTAAAATGAATATTTTTTCCAAAATTTTTAAATCCCTAAGGGGATTTTAGGAAATTTAATTTTAGGGATTTCAAAAAATTTTAAAAAAATTAAAAATTAGAAATAAATAAATAAATAAATAAAATTAAAAAATAGTTAGGAAAACAATTTTAAGAATCAAAACTTTTTAGAAAAAATAAATTAGGAATTCATAATTTTTTTTTAGGAAAAAGTGGATTAGGATTTCATTTTTTTAGGAAAAATATATTAGGAATTCATTTTTCTAGGAAAAATGGATTAGGAATGAATTTTTTTTAGGAAAAATGGATTAGGAAAAATAATAGGGAATCGAGCTGGGGCATTTTCATTTAGACAAGTAATGAGAGCCTATAAGGACTTCAATCGAATACTCATACGTTCAGCGTGAAAAATCTCAGCTACGACTAGAACGCCCATACTGCTTACTTCTAACCGAACAAGCACGTTTTTTTGCTTAAAAGCAAGAAATTCACTCAATACCACCACAGATTGCTCATTTCAAGTAACTTTTGCTAGTGATTCTTTAGACCCAAGTTTTCCTCTCAGATTAAGATACAACCAAACAATTTTTAAACATACGGACTTCGCTTTGTAAAATGATTTTTAAATAAAAGACTTACCCGGTTTTTCGTTGACTTGGAAGTAAACCGTCTCGACGACATCCTTCGGATCCACGACATCCCACAGACCGTCGCATCCAATCACGAAAAAATCTTCCGCTCCCGTAAGGTTTATCACTCGAACTTCCGGCTCAGCACTAACGATCGGTTTATATTGTTGATCGCCGATAGCACGGGATACCGCTAATTGTCCGTTAATCCTGTATAACCCATCCATGTTTACTACAAAACCGCCCATCTCTTCGATCCGTTTACATTCATCCGGTCGCTCGGGTTTATGCGGATTGACGAGCATTTCGGAAATTCCTTGCCCCACGAGCATAGCCTGGGAATCCCCTAACCATGAAACGATGAGCTTTTTCTCATCCGGCTGATGAAGGATCGCCACTGCCGTCGTCCCACTTTTTAATTCCTGGAAAGATAAAGAAGCATTGATTCGATAACGTAATAAATGAACACCGGTATGATATTTCCTTTTAAATTTTGTAAAACAAGTTTAACCGAATTCCGATTGAAGGCTCCCCCTCGGTTTTATATTTATTCCCAAGTTTCAAACCTCTTTGGTTATTGAACCTCTTTTCTCTGATAATAAGTTTCCTTTTCAAAAGGAATTCCTTTTCGAAAGTTAACCTTGGGGAAAAAAATCGTACGCTTCTCTGTTTCTCTCAAAATAGTGGCGTTTAATTTAAAACGAACTTCAAGTTGCAAAAGCTTTTCAAATTCGCTATCGTTGCGCCTTTTCTAAATTATTCCCTGGGGCAAAGCAAACAGTTGGATTACAGAAACTTTGGCTTTAACAAGGAAACCGTTTAAATCTGATATTGTTCCTCAACGTTTTTTTTTTTCTTGATTTTGTATCGTCCATGGAAATTGAACGGAACGTTGCATTTCATTTATTTCAGTTTTGTGAGAAAAAAAAGAAGAAAAAATTTTAAATTTTCAAAAAAAAAAAAAAAAAAAAAAAAAAAAAAAAAATTAGACTGAGATATGGGGGCATAGCACTCCGCAGGAACTATGTCTTTTGGGCACTGTCCTAATATTGCTAAATTTAAACAATGAAACGATTAGAAAATTTTAAGGAATTTTTTTGCTTGTTTTTGGTCAAAAAACTCGAATTTTTTGATAAAAATATAATTTTTTTCCTGACACGAAAAAAACTTAAATTTTTTTAAAAAAAGGGTCAAAAGTTGAAAAAAATTAGTCAAAATTTTAATTTAAGTCTCCAAAGTTAAAATTTAAATATTAAAACATTGCTTTAGCTCATCTTGGCTGAAGGAAAAAGGACAAAATTAAAAAATATAGTGAATATTTTATTTAAAATAAAATTTCAAGAAATTTTTGAGTTCTTGCTTTAGCAACTTTAAGTTTCTTGAAAATTTACAAGAAATCTAAGTCCTTGCTTTCGTTCATGTCGTCTAATTTTAAAATAAAATTTTAACTTTAAATTTCTTGTAAATTTTACTTAAAAAAAAACAGCAAAAATCTAAAAAAAAATTTTAATAAAATTTACAAGAGATTTTTTAAATCCTTGCTTTTGTTCATATCGCCTAATTTTACAATTAAAAAAGGTCAAAAGTTTTTTTTAAAAAAAGTCAAAATATTATTTAAAATTTTCAAAGTTAAATTTTTAATATTAAAATAATTAAATATTAATTTATAGTGCGAACAGACCGACACCTGAACAGATACACCCCTAGACAGACAGATTTACCCAGGACCGAGCCCCAAAAAGTAGTCCTACGTAAAAAAAAAAAAAAAAAAAAAAAAAAAAAAAAAAAATCGTCAGCGGCTTTCGAAGTGGCTTCAGTCGCCAGTTCGAAAGGCAGAGGGAAGCGGAAAGATTTTCAAAAGAGGCTTCAAATGGCCCCTTTTAACATAGAAGATAGTTGAAATTGCATCAGTTCAAACAAAAATTTTCGGAGGGGCTCAAACCTTCTCACAAAGAGCTGACCCACCAATTGGCCATGACTGGCTACGGGGATGACATGCTTTAGCCAAAAAAATCGTTGTAAAACATAATAAAACTAACAGGCATTTATTAATAATGATCGTTTAAACGGTATAAAAGAAAATGCAAGTAAATCGACAAACAAAGAAAATGCAAAGAAAAAAAAAGTAAAATAAAATAATTGTACATCAAAATACGGTTACTGGCAAAAATTCGATATAGGGAAATAACGTCAAATTTGAAAATAATAAGCATATAAATTCCCTTAGGTTTTTCCATTTAAACCTTTAAAATATATTCATCCTGGAATAGAATTTTACGAATTCATGTGACAGGGTCCCAAAGGGAAAGAAAAATCTTCTTTCCTTTCCTTCCTTCTTTTTTCCGTTTTTTTTTTTTTTTTTTTTTTTGGTTTGGTTTGTTCGTTTTGATATTGGCTTTAGCTTTTTTTCACCACCAGCCACTTTGACTAAATTAGAAATAACGTGCATTGCTTAGAGTCACCACGAGCGAACCTTTCAGGTTATGGAGTATATGACTGGCCGAATATGGCCAGTCTCGCTTACTTTTGCCATTAATAATTACAGAATATTAAAGATTGAGTATGGGTAATATTTAATTGGGTAGTATTATATTATCGATTTGGCAAGTATTTATATTGAACGGGCAGTATAATATTGAAAGGGGCAGTATTTGATGTTCAGTATAGCAATGGGCAGTAAAAATATTGAAATGGCAGTATTTTTCAAAAAGTGTCAGTATTTTTCTAGAAGTGTCAGTATTTTTAAATAAAATGGCATGTAAAGGGCAAAAAAAGTTTTTGGATACAGAAAAAAAAATTATTTTTGAAATAATAACGAAAGATTATGTTCAATCGAATGAAAATATGAAACCATGTGATTCTATAACAAATCATTTAAAAAATAGCTACGGAGGCACTTTTCTGGAGGAACAATAATAAAATAGCTAAAAGGTTAATGTTGTAAAAAAATTGATATTTTGGTAGAAAAGAAATTTAGGGAAGAATTAATAAGCGATATTGATGTCTTACATTTCGCGCCTGATAAGGAAGTATTTTGAAAGGAGGACCATGTTTTTAAAATAATTGAGAAAAAAAAAAGGGATTTTGTTTAATATTTTGGAAACGAATGGCTTCATTCACACTGTTATTGGTTGGAGCTCATTTCGTTCAGTCTATAATAATGGATTAGGGATCATACATCATACATGTATTACGTAAGCATTATTTTGGCCTTTCAAGACCCCTCACGTCCGTCATAGTAAACAAAAATAGGTTAAAAAAGAACACATTTTCCGCGAAAAATTGTCTCTGGGTATCGGTTTTAAACGTGGCAAAGGACCACCGGTGGCCGTCAAAGCTATCCCAATTGAAGAAAAACGTAAACGGGGCAGGCCAAAAAAAGTTCTCAAGCTTTATTAGTTGATTAGGGGTAATTTGTATTTTTTTTGCTTTTTTGGTTACGCTCTACTGCTCGAAAATGAATGTTATACTGCTCAAAAATGAATTTTATACCGCCCAGAATTGAATTTTATACTACCTAATATTGAATTTTATACTGCCCATATATTATTTTTACTGCCCTTTTAAATTTTAATACTGCCCGAAAACAGTAAAATATACTGACTGTAAAATTGAATTAAATACTGCCCCTTTCAATATAAAATACTGCTCAAATAAATGGCACCCATTGAGTATTGGCCACTTAACTACTTCGAAAACATTGAAATATAAAAATAAAAAGTAGTGGTGCAAATATTTTTTGAAAATTTTGTGAGAAGGGATAAAAAAAGGATTTATGAAGAAAAAAAAAATTGTTGAAAGATTAGATTACATTGAGTTCGATCCTTGCACGAACGTCAAAAATTTTGAATAAAATTTTTAACCAAAAAAACAAAAAAAAAAAAAAACCATCAGGAAATTTTCTTTTAAAACCAGAATTTAAATTTTCCATTTTAGGAACTCAATAAAACCAAAACCGCAGTTATACCGACATCTTTATTCACCTTTCTAAACGAGAAAATGTCAGAGCATTTAACCTTAACATTAAAAGCGATGAAATAGAACAAGACCCGGAGAAAGGTGATTAAAATTATTCAGATTAGTTACAATAAAAATATGAAACACCGTGCATTATTATGCTCTCGATTCAATTACATATTACTCTTTTTTTTTTTGATAAAATACAGGGAGGGGCAAAAATTATAGCGGGTTACCACTGCGTATCGGGTTTGCTTTCTTATTTACTTATTTTTTTTTTATTATTTTTTTGTAAAAATTAAATCAGAAGTCGCAAAAAAAAATAATTAGTATTGCTTATGACGGGGTTGAGGGTCAATAATCCTAAAATTAGATGCTCAAGAAAGACTTGAAGGCTTTAATAAAATAATTCCGTGCGTCGGAGGTGAACTAACGTATCTGCATCGTAAATATAATTGGAGATAGTCTGTTTTAAGTGTTAATGAAAACCACGTGATCATGTGACTGCAAGTTTATACACGCTCATGTTGCCGCAAACATCAGGTCACGTGACACTTCCACGAAACGTCGAAACAGCCTAACTCAATTTTTTAAGCTGTATAGCAATGCTCACTATGAACAATCGAATTTAACTTGTTCAGTCTTGTTTTCCTTTAAACTCACCTTTGATTTATAACGAGATTCAGTCTTGGCATAAGCGTCCTCAAACGCTCTAACCGGATCCTCTGGATAATTTTTGCTTTCGGCCAAAAATTGATGAAGGTGAGAAACTGCAAAAGCAGCCGCGTCCGATCCATTGTGACCGTCGAAAACCGCGTAATATCCGGCTTCCGTATTGCTTTTAACATTGTACAAAGTATTAAATCTAGGTAAACATATAAGGCGATCTTCCATTTTTCTTCTGGTGTGTTTTATTGCATGGGTTGAAATGCAAGTTTCTTGCACTGGCGAAGGAAGACTACTTAATTTTTCGTTGTCGATATATCGCAGGCATACTTCGTTTATTTTTCTGGTTACCGTTTGCATTACTTTGAGTGGCTGATACACTGAAAAAAAAGAACATTAATGTAAATCGTTTTGAATGAAAGGAATAAAAAAAAAAAATTGTCTTGAGGTACCGCCTATAATGAATGAGGAACATGTAAATGATATTCGTCCTTTGAAAAAGGAAAAAGTAAAATTTAAAAAAATGAAATGCCTTGTCAGAATTTTCGGGGCTTGGCAACAAACCGTCATCTTCAAATAGATTAATGGTTCTGGAGTTTGAGGGCCTAAAGCAGTCGTGGAATTGCGGTAGCCAATGATTTGGCCACCCTATGCGTTATAAAAAGAGATATCAAATGATGACTTCACATTACATACTTCCATGCTGTTTTGTTAATTTGTATCACAATAACTTGAGGTGACGTCAGAGCAAGGACGTACGGTCATGTAAATAAGAACAAACAAGCCTAAACATGAATCATCCGCGGTTTTCAATTTCACCTAAGCCATCGTACTTGCAGATTAGGCAACGGGAAAATAATTGGGGAGTGCGAAAAAAAATCGATACGGTAATAAATCTGAAATGAAAAGGATGAACATGTCTAAAAATGACTGAACATGTCTGAACGTGACACGAAATTGAGGTTTTGAAGGGTTTGAATGGCCAATGAGGTACCAGTCTTGTATGAGTTGAAATTTTAGAAGGTAAATGGACAAAATTAAATTTGATTCAAAATTTTATTGAATTTTTAAATTATAAAAAAAAATACAGCATGGAGTTAAATTTTAGAAATAAAAAAGAAATGAAATCGTTCAAACGCAACTTTAGAAATAAGATAATTGTATTGGGCCGAAAGCTGTCTTAAAGATAACACTTTCTCAAACACTACACCCAAGGGTGTAGTAAATAGAATAATACACTTCAATGATCAAGTTTTTATCCTAGTTTTAAAATTAATGACAAATATTGATTTTAAAGAGTATGTCGTAATGACTTAATACTGTATTTTTTTAAAAAAATTCATTAAGCTATAAAATCTGTATTATTATCCTGATGAATATTTTACTAAAAAACAACTAGTAAAAGGCAAACCCTCCAGAAAAAACTAAATGAAAATCTAAGCAAAAAAAAATTTATTTCTTTTACTTAGTTCAATACCTAACACCTACAGTAATAACGATAAAAACTTCTAAGGATAATTTCAATCAAATATTAAATGATTGTCTGCTTATCATCTAACCAAAATTAATAAAATTTTGCAATGCAAATTCATTTCCAGCGTTTTCATCAATTTTCCCAAAAACATCAAAAATTCAAGTCACTTAACTTTGACTTTGGTCTTTGGGAATACAATTTGACTTTCTTAAGTTAAAAAAAAAAAAAAGAAAATCTATCCCTCTTTTTTTATCCTCACCTACAGGATCGACTTGGACGGAATAAAACAAGGGATATAGGGTGTTGCGGATTTCCATGGTAACGGTAAATCTCATGTAGCTAAAACACGTGACTAGAATGTTTCGTGTCTAGTCGAATTAAAAAAAAAAAAAAAAAAAAATGCTTCGAATAGATTGGACCAATCAGCATATTAATGTTCTACCCTGAATTTCAAAAAAAGTATTGATGAGACCTTGAAATTTAAAAATATTGAAACATCTGATCGGAGGAAAAAACAAATTAATTGATCAACGTGCTAAATATATGATAATTCTTTTTTATTTTTTTAAATTTAGTTGGAACGTCAACAAAATGCGTAGGCGAATGACGAGCACAAGTTAATTTTCTAAGGCAATATGCTTTAAGCAGACCCAGTCAACTTTGTCATTCATTAAAAAAAATTTTAAAAAAATTTGAAAAAAAAGGAAAAAAATTTACCATGTAGGGGTTGTTTTTTAGCCTCCCTTTGAATTTCTTCCATGACGATCTTGGTGAGAGGAACCAACAAACATTTTGGGCAGTTTCTGAAAGTAAAAAAAAAAATGTCAGTTACATGAAATATAATATCTGATATCATAGCTTTTGTGTAATGATCCTTGTTATCTTGTGCATTTCTTTATCATTTTTTATTTGCTTAAGTTAGTTGCCTATTTTAAAATATTTATTTAAAAGTTGTTATAGACAAAAGTTTTTAAAAAATTGCTAAAGGAAATAGGTATGAAAAATAGGTATGAAAAATATGTATGAAAAAATGTACACAGTTATTTCATTTCATTTTTAAAAAAAAAAACTGTTTGAATCATTATTTCTGAATGATGACCTTTCAAATGAGTTTTTCAGATGCGAAAGATAAAATTTAATCATGGTATGAATTATGAGGTCACATATACTTATGACAATTGACAAATTATCCAATGTTACAAGTTTGCATGCAATTTTAATTTTTATAGCTTTGAAGTCATTTTCTGTTTTTAATTTTCAGGAAAAATTTTAAAGCAATGTTTCATTACATAACAAAGTTTACAATTTAGTAAATTAATGAATAAGAAAAAAACATGAATGAAGTCTATCATTTATCATCCTTAAATGGTTTTAATTAAACTGTAATTCAATTTAAGTCCTAAAAATTAAATTAATGATAAAATTTTTTAAAAACAACAGATTTTTTCTCCCATTTGTTAAGGATGTTTTTTTATTGAATACTCTGTTTAAGTGGCATTTATTCCTAATTAGGAATTTAATTTAATAGTTTTGGCTGCAAAAACATTATAAATAATTCATCTGCTCACTCAACATTCTTTAATTATTTTTAGGTTATAAGTGTAAACAATGCAGATCGCTTGTTCGATCGGGTTCTTAATGAATGAGAGGTGACGCATTAACTTACTTTTCCATCAGATATTGCATGCATGATTCTATTATTTCCCCTGGAAGTTCATCCAAAGAAAGATTATACGAAGCAACCCTAATCGGTAAGGGGTCATTTGGTTCAACGACTTTCGCGAAATCTTCGAAAAATTGGCGGTAAACACATATAAAATCACTATCAGCCATGTTAATAATTATTTTAATGTTTAAATTAAACGAAAACGTTTGCTTTTACAAAACAACAAAACACTTATTTACACGTTCAAACAAAATAATAAAAGAAAAAATAAAAAAAACAGAGACACAACACTTATGATAGGCGAACTTTTCCCGTTCACGAACGATTTTGTTATGGTTTTTTTTTTCGTCTTGTACCAGGTGTTGCCAACATTCGGAAAAAAAACTACGATATGATTTTATTTTCCTATTTCATGCAAAAAACTAGGAAAAATTATTCTTGGAAGCAATTAAATACGCGTTTTTTAATTTAATTAAGTGAAATTCAATCAAATAATTCATGTTCAAACGTTTTTTCTAACGATAAAGTTTTTTTTTCTTTTTCATATCCGGTAAAAAAAATTCTTCACTTCCGGTTTATTATTTTAAGTCGCCATTTTAGCGACGATAGCGATTATTGTAGTGTTTTCTTAAAAATTTCGTCGTTTTCCGACGACCGGGAGTGAGGTCTCCCTCAGAAATAATTTTTTCATATTTTTTAAACCTTTTCACTTTTGTACACTGAAAAATTTTTGGTAGTCATTTTGACGATTTTTTTTATCATCAGTTGTCGAGAAATCATGGATTTTTAAAATGAAGGGTCTGAAGGTTTTTGTTGCATCTCCATGCGGAGAACCTGCCTCAATCAACCTTGCTGTAGATGTTAGAAGATTATACTGTAATGGAAAAAAAGCCAAATGGTCGTTCAGTTCAACCTCCGCCCAAGGGAGGAGGAACTGAAAAGAAAAGCATAGGTGAGGATTGCACAACTTCGTTGTTACGTTTCAAGGTCAGTGTTTTTTGACAAATCGTTTGTTTTTTTTTTATAGATGCAGCCAGTAAACCATTTGGTAAATATACAAGACGTCGTGAACCTGCTGGATATAACAATACTTTCAAAAATGATCCATTTCGGAAACCAAATCCTGTCAAAGGAGGAAAGTTTACTGATAAGAGACCAAGACCTCGCAGCCAGAATTATTGCTGTGGAAAGTCGGATTCCAAGGTATTTAATTTTTGACAGAAACATGGGCTTTGAAAACATGGTTTTTCATTAACATGTAGTATTTATCAATTATTAGCACTTACATGTTATGAAAAGAAAAAAAAAAAAAATAGAAAATTTTTTTTTTTTTTTTGTAGGTAGCAGAATGTGAGGACCCAGAGTATGGGTCGGTTTTTATTCCTGGTAGCAAGAAACAAAATTTGAATCATCTGCTGAATTTCCATTATGCCCCAAGAGTTGGAGCAGTTGGTGGAAACACTGGTGGAAGTTGGGGGAGAAGTTCTCCTGCAAAATGGCTTACAACCTACAAACACAAATATAACAAGGAACATTTTTTGCAAGCCAAGTAAGTTTTCGAAATATGAAAAAATTTAAAACAAGATGTGATTTTTTTTTTTTTTTTGATGGTTGCAAAAGTTTCGACTGACAATTTGCAATGAAGCTATTTTAAGGATGCAGCATTACATAATGCTTTTAAAAAGATGGTTCTGTCATTTAAAATATTTTAACGAAATTTTAAAAAAAAAATTTTTTTTCTTTTTTCATTTTAAATCTGTTTTGGTATCTGAAATAGCAAAGGCATATCTTATCAGTGCCTGCCCTAAACTAGTTATAACTCACTTATTGTTTTAAACACTCCTTTTAATTCAAGGTCAAAAGGTTAATTTTTGTTTTTGAAAAATTTTTGTACATTAACATGGGCAGTTTTTAGGATCAGTGAACCTGTACCCGACATCCATAAGAAGATTGATTGTTCTTTTGAATAAAGATTTTTTTTTTTGTTTCAACAATTTTTTTTTCCCTTTTTTTAGCTGCCAGTTCATTGTAAAAGAAGATGCGGATTATACTCCACACTTAGCAGATCCTGATTTACTTGTCGATTGGAATGCAATTGAACAAATTGTACGTTTCTTTTATTTTATTTTTTTTATTTTTTTTATTTTTTTTATTTTTTTTACTTGTTAAACCGCAATTTTTTTTCTCATATTTTTTTTAAAAATTTTGCAGCGTCTTCAAAGCGGTACTCTTGTTTCCTGCCCGATATGTTTGGACTCTCCGATTGCAGCTAAAATGACTCGTTGTGGACACGTCTATTGCTGGCCATGCATCTTACATTATTTGGCTTTATCCGACAAATCCTGGCGAAAATGTCCGATATGTTTCGAAGCAGTGCATAAGAAAGACTTAAAAAGGTTCGATTACTATAATCTTTTTTTCTTTTCTTTTTTGTTCTCAAATAAATTTACTGTCAATTTTTAATTTTAGCGTGGTTACGATGTCTTATTCTCCTTACAACGTCAACGAAGAAATAACTTTCAAATTAATGAAAAGGGAAAGGGGATCCTTACTGCCCATACCGGTTGAGCAAAGCGACAGGAAAATCATCACAGGTTTGCTTCCGTTAACCGAAAGTGAAATCGACACCGTTTATTCGAAGCTTCTGTTGGCTAAACCTCAAGAAGTAATGTCAATTCTTCAAGTCGAAAAAATGGAATTAAAATCTCAATTGCTGGAGAACGAGGATAGTCCGGAGTTGTGTTTCATCGAACAGGCTTTGGAGTTATTGAACGAAAGGGAGAACGACTTGAAAAAGTCTTTAGTCAAAAACGAAGTTGTAACTGTGGATTCGGCCACGCAGTTCGAATTAAATCCGACTGAAAACGAATTGACTGAAAAATTTTATTCGACTGAATTTTTTCACGAAGAGGAAGAGGAAAACAAGCGGATGAGATACGAAAGTTTAAGCAGTGAAGGAGGGACAATTAGCGATGATGGTCAACCTAATATCGCTTTTGAAGATTTGGAAATTACCACGACTCCAACATCGAAACCGTATTATTTTTATCAAGGTAAAATTTTTTTAATGTGAATTATATGAAATTTTTAAATGGTGTCACTGGGGTGTAGCAGCCATTCCTTAGCTAAAGGGGGAGCGGGAGAGCAACCTGCTTTGAGAGCAACGTCTCCTAGCCATCCCCTGTTATAATTTTTTTTTTTTTTTTCTCACAAAAAAAGTAAAAAAAAAAAATTATTTTTCAGCATCGGACGGCCAGCATCTGTATATGCACGCTTTGAATATAAAAATGCTTGAAATGCAATATGGAGGGTTGGAACAATGCCCGATGAGAATCACGGGGAAAATTGTCGAGAAAGAAGGCGGATCCATGACCGAGGAACTTCGTAAACGTCTGCGATATTTGCAGCATCTCCCTGTAACCTGTCAGTTTGAAGTGGTGGAAGTCGATTTGTCGGACCACGTTTCGGACGTTGTCTGGAGTCATTTCAAAGAGCAAATTGAAACGAGAGCGAGAAGAAGGAACCGCAGAGAAAGGGACGAAAGAAGGAGAGAAAAGAAAATTAACGAAGAGCTTAATTTAATGTGGGGACGTCATTCGGCACCGAAAATACGTATCGAATCACATCGACAATTTCCGTTATGTTTGAGCGGGTCGGATGAAACTTTGTAAGTAACGGAGTTATAATTTTTTTTAAAGTAAAGAACAATAATAACCATTTTTTTTTATAGGTCTATTATTCCTCCTTCGCCTCCCGATTCTAGCGTCGTAAGTCGTAGCCAATCAATGAACAGTTTGTCCTCTATATCAACGGATGCAGCTGCATCGAATCCGATGCTGGCTTCTTCCTCAACTGCTGAAAACTCAGGACCTTCGTTTGCTCAGATGCTGAAAGATGGGACGGGCTCAGGTTTTAAAAGAACCAATGTGAAAAAAACCCCCGGGTATAAAGTAGATCCAGAAGAATGGCCTACTCCTCAACCAGCGGATAGTGATAAGGAATTAGAAGGTTATGTTCCTGTACCACACTATCGTCAAAGCTTTAGTGATGCCATCGCTTTGGCATTTGAAAAGGCTGAACATGGTGAAGGTATGATCAAAATATATTTGCCTTTTTACTTTGACCAATTATTTACAAACTTTTTTTAATTTCAGAAAATACTTCACTAAAGAAAAAGAAGAAAAAGAAACAGAAAATATTGTTCGTGACCGGAATGGCATGTTCTGCAAAATAACTAACGAATTCTTTTAGTTTTCATACAGCAAAGATTAGCCTGTTCAAAACAGCTTTTGATTTTAAGAAATTATGTAAAAAATCAATATTCAAATATCTTCCTCAATATTTTGAATAACTCAGTCTATGCTGTTGAAAAAATATGAAATAATTTTTCAGACAAAAGATTAAAATGATTAATCTTCATAAAAAAGAAAAAAAAAATGTGTGTTAATTTGCTTGTTAATATCGTCATTTAATTTTCGTTAATTTCTTCTGCGTTAATTTACGAAAAAAAAAAAAAAGGAAAAAAAATTCCTTTTTGTGATTTAAAAAAAAAAATTTAATTTGAAGATTTTTTTTTCTTTTGTTGTATAATTAATGAAAAGTAGAAAGAAAAGCAGTCAATATTATTTAATAATTAATTACTAAGACGAAGGAAAGTAAAATACTTGTTAATTGTATAAACCGAAATTAAGACACCGAATATCTAATTTTTTTTTTTTATAACTTCGATATTTTAAATACAGGATCGTCGCTGCTAGTTTTGATTCTTAGTTCTTTACCTTTGTTTTAATTGAGTAATATGCGCAAAAGGGGACAAGCGCATATTTTTAAAAAATTTAATTGGTTAAGTTTTAACATTTTTTTTTTTTTGACAAGTCATTTCGCAGTACATCACTTGACCGTCAGATCTAGCATTGGTCAGAGATGAAAATGTTTTCATGTCCCACTCAAGCTCTGATTCTTTGTGGGTGAGACTAGCTCTTCACGAGTGCGGCATTCTAGCCCCTGTGCGCCCTACTCCAAACCCATTTGAATTTCTTTCTATTTCAAAAGTGCCCGTACTTTCAGTGCTGTTGTAAATGCCATAATAACGTATAATGAAAACATCGCATATGAACACACTGGAAAAACGAGACAGCAAGTACAATTATCTTTATCAATCAAATTTAGTCAAGACAGTCCGGGAAAAAAAAATACCGGTATTTGTAATTACGTAAATATAAAAATAATAAGAGATTAATGTCCGGGGGGCCTCGGTCCTGGATTTAACTCACAAAAAAAATTTGGTTGTTTTTAATAGAATAATACATGGGATTCATTCAGAATAAATTTTGGTTACCATATTATTTAAAACTTCACGAGTATAATGAGACTTGTTCAGTGTTTACATTTTTTTTTTTTTATCAAAAAATTCACCGAAGAACAAATCATTTTTATAAAAACATGGACAAAAAACATTATTTTCGTGGAATCTTGATTTCCTTCCTGAACACAGTAACTTAGTTTCCAAATCTTTTTTAATGAAAGAATTTGAATTGGACAAAGCACAGCATAAAAATAAATAAATTCAGCTCAGTTACACAATTACTGCATGTCTGGTGAGGGTCCTAATCCTAAAAGATTTCTGTTTTTGCAAGGAATCATATTTTTGCCCCATCTCCTTGTTTTCCTGAAACCACTACCACATGTAACAAGAAAGAATATTAAATAATTCGGGGATTTCAGAAAAAAATGTCAATAAATGGAATCAGAAAGTTCTTATTTCAGTGCATTTAGTTTCAGAGCCAGATGCACAATTTTTTGTGAAAAAAAATGACCCCTACGACCCAGGACTAAACATATATAAAAGGACTCTTCACTAGCCCAAGATACCTTGTAATTAACTGTCAAATCCTGGGTAACAGTAACTGGCTTTTATTTTCTAGGGGAAGTTATACACTGCTCCGAAAGGCATACAGTCAGGTCAGGTACTTTCTGTCGGGGCAAAGTTCGAGTTTTGTGATTGTAGTACACCAAGTTATTTTTGCTGCTAAATTCAGTGGTCAGTTTTTCAGTACATTTAGTCCAGAAGCAAGAGGGGCCATTTTGGGTGAGAAATTTTAAAAAATGGTCTGCAAACCCCAGGACTACATGTATGGGAAAACTAACTTCACCACTAAATTCAGGAGTTTAGAACACTTCTTTTTCTCTGATTCGACTCACTGAGTAATAATATACCAATGTTATTTTCCAACCTCACGTGAAAAATAAATACTTTTAACAAAATGCTTGTCAAAAAAGTACTTACCTATTTTGATCAGGTAGTTCATCATGGCAATTTCCAATTTTCTCGCAAACTAAGAAAATAATCGAAGCACTTAGATGTATTCTTCTGCAACCTTTTCACTGTACAAAATGTATCCGATTTCAGTGAAACTACTCAACTTGCACGTTCCTGTTGTAAACCAAAAAAGCGCCTTACTTTTTGGGCCCTTTTTCAAACAGATCTACATGTTATTGATCAAAGATGGCGCTTCCCAGACTTCTGCTGCCAAATCATCAACAATGAATATACTTGGCAATAATCAAAGATAATTTCACAGGTTTCTGTGAGCTTAGGACGTCGAAAGTGTTGATTATTATATTGTAATACGACCGGTTCATGGAGAACCTATTTGTAGTTATTACCGTCCAGTATGAAATATTGTTCGAGAAAACGACCCGGTATATCGACTATGTTATTCGAGTGTAGCTCTCGCAATGCGGCGTTTTTAATTTTTTACACGTTTATTACTCTCGTCTGTGAAGTTACAAGCATCGGTCCAATTATCTATGCTATAAATGCAGGAGGCGAAGCTCACACGGACAGTCACGGTATCAAATATGAAAGAGATCCATTGATGAGTAAAGTGGGTACTGCTTCTGATTTTGGTAAGCAGTTACTGATCGGAAGAGTACCTGCTAATGATCAGATTTTATATCAAACAGAAAGATATCATCATAGTACTTTTGGTTATGATATACCAGTGAAAGAGGATGGGGATTATGTCCTCGTGTTAAAGTTTAGTGAAGTGTATTTTAACGCTCCAAACATGAAAGTGTTTGATGTAGTTTTAAATGGTGATCATACAATAATTGCTGATTTAGATATATTTGATCATGTTGGAAGAGGGGTTGCCCATGATGAGTACATACCATTTAGTGTTAATAAAGGAAGGTTGTTATACAACGAAGAAGAATCCGATATTAGAGGAGGAAAAATTAGAGTGGAATTTATTAAAGGTTATAGAGACAATCCTAAAATTAATGCTATTTATGTTATGAAAGGCAATGTTGATGGTAAATATATAAATTTATTTTTTTGTTTCAAATTTAATTTTTTATCATTAAATTTGTTCTTTCTTTTAGATGTACCAAAATTGCCACCCATGCCTAGTGAACCAGAGGCAGATGAATTTAAGGATGAAGTAGAAGAGAAAAAGCAAGCTAAAAATAGAAGACCTAGTGGGCCGAAAACACCAGATCCTTATCAGAATGATGATCCTTCCATTATGCTTCCGGTTTTTGTTGTGATCGGTGCTTTTATACCGATTTTATTTTGCTTATGCAAATTGTAAATGGTATGTTTTGTTAGAACTGAATTTTTATTTCCAATATTTATGGTAGGCTGTATTTAATTCATGTTTTAATAATTAAATTTAAAAAAAATTAACTAGCAAATGCTTTATCAACAATTATTTAAGAAAAGGGAAAAATGTAATTCCCATTTTCCAATTTATGCTGGTCATCAATGAATTAAATACAATTTGCAATAAAAAAAAATTATCATTTTTTTTTTTTTTTCCTATTTGTGTCTTTATGCAATGTGCAGGGTCAGAGTATTAGAAAAGCACATTTCTGAAAAATATAAAACAGAATTGCCTTATCCAGTTTGAAAAAAAAAAAAAAAAAATCAGGTAAAACTTTTAACAGAAATTTTTTTTCCTTATTTTTTTCTTTTTTTGACTCTGTATAGTTTAGAATGTATGTGTGTGTATTGTCTCATCAGAACGTACTATGTACAGTGTTTTGTTATTATCATAAAATTGAATTGTAAAGAAAACATTATTTTAAATTCTACAAGACTAAAGTATTTTTTTTGTTTTAAATCAAAAAAAAAAAAAAAATCGACTGTTCAATAAATTTAAGGTATCATAGCAAAAATTTTTGAAATTTTTATATTTTTTATGTCATGGGCTGCATTCAAAGAACTAAAATCGCCCATATTTATGTATTTGTTTATCTAATTTTGTTCTAGAAGATTTTTATTTTCTATGACCATTCATGCAGCTTTTAGTCAATCAATCAGTCAGCAATCAAAATTATGTAACTGATCTCTTATTGATAAAATCGTGATAATAGATAGTTCATTTAAGAAAAAGAATTATAATTTATTTTAAAAGTTGCATTATTATTATTATAATTATTAATTCACAATAAATTGTTTTCAGTTCGAACTTCTAATTTATTTTCACTTGAGTTTTTCCTGACACTGTATCAGATTTATGCACAATACTTTAAGACTACTAACAAAGACTAGGTAACATCTGCTCGAATTTAAAATCAAGAAATCACACATAAACTTCTATCAACACTAACTGGTCTCCCAGTTTCTTTAGCTTGTCTTTCTTCGTCCCTTTTAAATGCTAAATATGAAAATTCATTTTGTTCTTTAAACCACTCAGGGGGGTCACTATTCCAATTTTCTGGTGGAGTTTCTCTTTTTTCCCAAACGTCGTTCTCTTCATGAGCTTTGAAACGATTTATTTTCCTTACAGTTTCACTTAAAACTATTTTTTTTAAAGCTTTAACATCTTCTTCTTCTTCCCATTTTAGACAAGATTTATAATCATCTTGCCAAGGATGACAATCTGTGGTATTTCCGAAGACAAAATATTGTTGAAACCGTCCCCTGATACTTCGGCATTCTTTATATTCAGCTTTGTACTGTTCGCATGGTCTAACCTACAAAAATGTGAAATAATTAATTTTACAATTACAAAAAAAAAAGAAAAAAAATCGGTTCATAGTCTCATTCATAAAATAAAATTTGCAATGAAAAATTAATTTACCATGTATTTATAATGCTCAATAAAATCTTTATCTTCCGGTGATAACTCCTTCGAATCGTTCTGAACCATTTTGCTTATTTATTCTGCTATTTGAATTTTTTCAGGGCCCTTTTCGCATATTTACA
Organism: Liposcelis bostrychophila; assembly: GCA_037577465.1. Lineage (NCBI taxonomy): Eukaryota > Metazoa > Arthropoda > Insecta > Psocodea > Liposcelididae > Liposcelis > Liposcelis bostrychophila. The sequence continues at coordinate 11,874,089 of CM075211.1, read as the reverse complement.
CGTGGACTAACAGCCGTTACATGTCATGTCGTGTTCTCTATACACTGAAAAACCGTGTTGGTTGCTGTTTTTTTTTTTTTTTCGTTTTTCAGTAATGAGTATAATGGATTGGGATTATCTTCGCTTTTTTGGCCTTTATATTTACACTTTTCAACGGTAATGATTTAAACACTCTTCTGAACGCTGAAGACATAAAAAAGACTTCTTCTTCTTCTTCTTTTTCGGCATAATCAGGACATAAAGCCCTATGACCCGGCGCTTGCCATTACCAAGGTCGGTTTCTGGTGTAAGGTTTAGGCGTTACTACGTCATACCCCTTAATGTATCGAGTGACGAGCTCGATGACGGGGCACTCATATCGCAAAGGTATTTTACGAATATGACCGGACCTACTTTATTTAGACAGGGAATCCGAACCCTGTGACACATCGGTCTTCTTCACATGATACACACATGAGTATCAGAGGTGAATGCTGGCGGAAAAAAATCCTAACTGAAATCAGGTTCGAACCAAGACTCCACACGATCGTTCGTTTCGGAGTCGAGCGCGCTCGCCACTCAGCCGACGTCATCGTGTTAAAAAATAAGAGCATAACGAAACGCCTTCAGTTTACATAAGTAAATTAGGTAAGATTGTTTTCAAAACTTGAAAAAAAAAAAAAAACTAATTAAATTAAAATAAAATAAAAAAGAAGAAAAAAAATAAAAAAAAATAAAAATTATCATAGTTTAGTAGCACATATGATTGGACTTAAACTGCATAAGAGTGCTATAACCTTCGCCTTGTAATTCGTCTTCAATTAAATAAAACTAGTTGCGTCACTGCAATTAAATCGTATAAAGAAAAAAAAACCGATGATGACTAATATCGGTTTGCGTATGTCTTTAATGCAAAGCCTAATTTAAGCATACAATATTATTATTAGACAGCGCAAAAAAAATCGCCGTAAAATTCGCCACGGTTGACTGATTTGTATTGGCAAGTTTTTTTTATGGCAAGGGAATCCCGTAAATCGATTATCTCAGTTGTAAGTTTTATTGCAAATGTTTCTGGAAGAAGTTTGCCACGCCTCTTCATTTTATTGTCTTTCATTTTAATTTTCATTTTCAGGAAGTGCAGGATAACCATGGAGAAAAGAAATGAATAGGAATTAGAGAGATGATTCTTCACTTCATGTTCAACAATGAAAATTATTTGATTTGGCGCACTGCTAAGGAAACATATGACGTAGATTCGAAATTTGTGGAAAGAATTCAGGATTATAGCGGATAGGGAAAAAAGTTTGGGAAGGGGGTGAGGGAAAAGCCAATTCGGGCAAGAAGCCAATCCCAGCTTTCACTCCTGGTGGCACCTATCCCTACCAATCATCAGAGGTATGCAAGGTTAGCTGACGTCGCCTTGCGATGCCGATAGACCTTTTTAGGTATGTTCAGCACGTTTTGAAGCCTTCTTTTTGAATGTCGTATAGCTTTTAACTTTTCCGAACGTGTATTGTCGCTTAAAATGGTACGAACCTCATAACTTTCTCCGGTATCGTCTAAGGATGTTTGAGCGCTTTCGTAGCTTAGGTTTTACGTCAAAAGTTTTTTTGCGCCACTTAAATTGTTTGTATATTTTTTCCTAGTGATGGCGATAAATTATCGATATATCGATATATCGGAAGGAAAATTATCGATATTTTTTCCGATAATGTGGAGTTCGATATATCGATTTATCGATAATTTTTATACCGATAATTAATTTCGATAAGTTTTTAGCTCTGAATTTTTTTTCCCCTGTTTTCCTTAATTTGAAATAATTAATTTTACATTATGTCGCGGCCAATTTCATTTTTGCTATTATAAGTGATGTTCTTTTACTGTATTCCTTTTTTCCGGCGTAGAGATATAGAAAATATACCGTATATTTATTTTTATGTGTACCTTGGTATAAATATACGCGTATATATATACCTATTTGGTATATTTTCGTTTTTTAATCTTTCTTGAAGTTTAATGAACTATTTTAGAGTTTGAAGTTATTTTGCGTTTACCCGAAACGTTATTGAAGTTATTTTTTATGTTTACCCGTATTGGAAATAGTAAAAATAATCAGTACAGTAATAAAATAAAGTTTTTTTAAACACAAAATTATTTAAAGTTATTAAGAATTAAGAATTAAAAAGCAAAATGACATGTTCCATGGGTAAATATACCGTATGCTTTCAAAAATTGTATGTGTAATGCAGTTTTTTAACTGAAAATGAAAATATCGGATTTATCGATCATTTTTGGCGATATATCGACATATCGTTATCGGGAAATTTTAAATATCGATATATCGAATTATCGATATATTTCAGACTTATCGCCATCACTATTTTTTCCTGTCTATTATTTTTTATCAGAAGACATTCATGTGCTACTATTATTGCATTACTATTTTAGAGCGTGGGGGGGGGGGGGGGGGGAACTAATTATATGACTAGAAAACGGGAACGGAAGGGAAGGGGATGGTTTAGAGAATGTTGATGGTTTATAAAATCAAGGCACTTTAAAAAGTTGTGGTGAATTTTTGATTTGTAAAATATAAAACTTCCATTTTCCGAGGGAGGGATAAGGTTGAAAATTTTCGAAAAAAATAATCGCGTAATAGTCCAATATTTTTGATGTAGGACTACGTTTTGGGGCTCGGTCCTGGGGAAATCTGTCTGTCCGGGTGTCGGTCCGTTCGCACCCAAAATTTTATTTAACTTTTTTTAAAATTTTCTCTGTTTATTTAAAGTAAAATTTACAAGGAATTTTCACAAGTTAAAATTACACGACATGAACCAAAGCAGAGACTTAGAAAATTTCTTGTAAATTTTATTTCAATTTTTTAAAAGTAAATTTTACAAGAAAGTTTCTAAAAAATTTACAAGAAATTTAATTTTTTAAGTTAGGTCGGAAATGAAATGCAGAAAGAAAACTAAAACGTTATTTAATTTTTCCAAGTGTTTTTTTGCAAAGTTTTTAGTAAATTTTTCACTTTTTTTTGGTAAATTTTTTAGATAAGTTGAAAAAGATTAGTCAACATTTTATTTAAAGTTTCCAAATTTAAAATATTGATATTAAGACGATGCTTTAGCTCATATTCGTTGCTAAAGCTAAATGAACAAAATTTAGCCTAGAAAAAATTTCAATGTCCAAAATTTGAGTTTTTTATTTTTATTGAATTTTAAAACGAGCAAAAAAATGCCTTAAAATTTTTAAATCGTTTCATTGTTTAAATTTATCAATACTTAGGACAATACTCCAAAGACGTAGACCTATACGTAGGAATATGCCCCCATATTCCTCATATTTTTTTTACTGGAAAAAAGTGTGCTTGTGGCACTAATTTTAACAGTTAATGCTGCTGGTAAAAAAATTAAATAAATATGAGTAACTTTTTTTTAAAAATTTCCTTTTATTAAGCCTGAATCATTCTTCAAATTCGCCTTGCGTATTTTTGCCGAGCAGTGTCACACCACAACCAAGTTTAACTTCTTAAGAATCAGGTAATAATATTTAAATAAATGAAAACTTAAAAAAGTGTTTTAAATAATATCTGCATTAATTAAACAGAATGGAAATACCTTCTATCGTCAAAAGTTATTATTTAATTCACACATATTCTTAAAAAAGTTGTTTTTCATAGTTGGTTTAATAATTAATTAGCCTCACACACCGGGGTTTGACTTAGCCCGTAAAAGAACTGGCAGTAGTAGTTGTAGCAGCTTTAGTTGCATCCTATAATTCATAAACCAAGGATTTCCTTCTCCTGACCACAGGTTTTAGCACATTGAGTTAGTCCGTCGGAGGATGAGCGCGTTTTGTTTACGTTGAGTTTTCCTCTGAATTTTTTTTTTTTAAACAGTGGAAATGATTTTTTTTTAACGAAAATTTGTGTTTTTTTGCAATTGAAAATATTAGTTTTTATGTTAGAAAAGTTCCACAGTTTTTGGCTCATGTAGAATCATGAGATGGAGCATTTTGATCGCATTGGAGATGGTTATCATTTTTTTATATAAGGTAAATGTTTATTCCGTTACATCGGGAAAGTCCAGAGGTTGATTGACTTTCGATGTGACATTCACATTTTATGTAAATTTTTTGAACTATTTTTTTTTTTTTTTTTTCCCCAAATATTTTTTGAAAGTGTCATTTACTGTGGGTGCTCAAAGACTAATGACTTACATATGAGGAAAAAAAGACATAACGGCGACTTAAATACACCTATCTGGAATTTTCTTTTAATTTATAAGGAAAATCGCGCTTTAAAAAACAGTCTCGATATTATTCAGTTTTTTAAGTAATTAAAGAAAAAATAAATAATAAAAATTTTGTTGTTGTTTATAAGTGAAGATGATTTTATGCAAACTGAATTTTAAAGCGGATAATTAATCTGAATTTAAATGAGACTAGTTTTTTTTTTAATGTTTTACCGATAGTTCATATGAAAATGGCAAGTTCAAATTCTGGAAGGGGAAACGCAATACCCGTATCTTATACATTACAACCATCGTCATCTTTTAACTCATCAACAGAAGTTGACCTTGATGTTGTTTCGCACGTGAAGATCAATCTGTAACGGTTTGATAATAAAACAGTTTTTTTTTTTTTTTTTTTTTTTTTTTTTTTTAAGAAATTCATTTTGTAAATTAATAATGCTGTCGAAAAAAATTTGATATGCTGGACAGGGTTGCCAACAGCATTCGCAAGTGCAAGGTACAACTGGTAATACTTTTTGTACTGTAAAATTTTATGCGTTTCTCCTTAAACATCAGTGTAACACTCATAAGGATAAACCAAATTGTTTTGAGGAAAAAATCTGTCTTTTTAACATTTGTAACAATTTTTATTTTATTTTTAGGGATTATTTAAGTATTTTCTAACCGCGCGTTAAAATGGGGGGGGGGGGGGTGTTTTTGATGGAGATTTGAGACTGAATTCTTCTATATTAATATTTATAAAAAATATAAAAGGCATTTGGGGTTTGATTAAAATTTCGATAAAAATGACAAAATATGATGAAATTGACAAAAATCGATAATCGATCGATTTGTCGATCACAAAAATTGATAATCGACATTTGGGGTTTGTGTGTACTCAAAAATCGATAATTAATCGATTCGGTAAATGAATAATTAATTAATCGATTCGACAAATGAATATAATCTATTCGATAAATCGATAATTATTCCATTCGATGAATGGATAATTAATCGATTCGACGAATCGATACTTATTCTATTCGATGATTCGATAAATGGATAATTAATCTATTCGATGAATCGATAATTAATCTATTCGATAAATCGATAATTAATCGATTTGATAAATGGATATTTAATCGATTCGATTAATGGATAATTAATCGATTCGATGAATGGATATTTAATCGATTCGATAAATGGATAATTAATCGATTCGATGAATCGATAGTTATTCTATTCGATGAATCGATGGTTAATCGATTCGATGAATCGATAATCGATCAATGAATTGATAACTGATGATAATCGATAATCAATGATTTGATAAGTCAATAATTAATCGATAATCAATTGATTTGATAAATCAATAATCGACCGATAAATCGATGATCGATCGATTTTTTTATCGATAATCGATCGATAAAAAAAATAAAGTTTGTATATTCCTTTTATGGCAGATTTAATTTTTAAAAAAAATTAATATCGTCTTTATGGACTTCACTAGTTGCGAGTACGTGATAAAGGGCAAGGGGTTTTCGAAAAAACATATATTTTAGTTTAAAAGGGGGAGGGGGTCGAAAGTTTCCAAATTTATCCTAACGTAGTATTTGAACAGTCGTACCTAGTTCTTGAGCAATATTTATGTGAATTATTGCATTGGTGCCAATGGGGAGTGAAAAGGGGTAACAAGCCAAATTTGAACTTAGAAAAAGACTGGACAAATGAGATGTTTAATTTCTTTGATGATTACCCAAGGCAACACGATTTATAAAATTTATCGGGTCGAAAGCACACTTTTTCTAAGTTATGAAAGACAGATTTTTTTTTGTCTGTGGCTCGCTCAAGTCGTTAGAAATTTAAAGTATTCGTGAGCATTCGAATGTCTGTTCTCTGCCAGTATGTATGCGTAAGCAATTTTTTTTTTTTTTTTAATTATGTTATTAATAATAATAAGTCTCATTGTGGAGGGCTAATATGTTGAGTTTATGAACGTTAAAAGCAGTGGGAAGCAGGCAAAGTCTTAAAGGCAAAATTTTGGGAAGCTTGCGTTTTAGTAGAACGGATCGAGGAATATTCTGCCAGAATATAGAATTGAAGCTGTTGGCCAAGAAAAAATGGAGTCCATAATGAGACCTCAATTTTTTTTCAAATCGGTTAGTGACTATAGGACGCCGCCTCATTTATTGCCTATGCACTATGGCGGTTGTGTTTATTAGTAAAAGTGGGTTTTTCGTTAACTTAAGGTGTGAAATAAAAATAAACAGACGGCCTTTGTGCTCATATTTACGTACCAAAAACTCGGTTTCCAACATTTAATTTATGAAAAATTTTAAAGTGATTCTTTTTGCCTAAAATTTTTGATTATCTAATTTACCGAATTCTGTGGTTTTGACTTTGAATATCCGAGAAAAAAAAAAACTTCAGGGAAAACCTTATTTTTTGCGTCTAAGACGTCCCTATAGACCCAATGCCACGATATGTTAATTTCGCAGTCATAAACCTAAAACTTTTGAGACTTTGATCTTAAATCTGACGTCTAAGAGTTAAAATTTTTAGGTCTACTACTGCAAATTAAGATCATCATGCCGTTGGGGCTATAGGGACGTCTGAGACATAAACGAAGATGTTTTTTTTTTCTCAGTGAGTCAGCAGTCCCTATAGTTTTAATATTTCAAAATTCTTACATGAAAACATATTTATCATTAGGGTAGGTCGAAAATCAAAAATTTTGGGATTTCAAAATGCCTGATCGCTGTGGCTTTTCATTTGTAAAAATTTGTTCCTTTTCGAAATTTTTTTAAACGGTGTCTTGGTGGGGCGCAAGAGGGCCAAAGTTTTGGAAAATTCCATAAAAGATGAAAATTCGACCTTTGGATTTTTGTGAAAAAGTACAGTTTCCTATAGGATTTTTAACGTAGATTTCCAAAATGAAATCTGTTTGTGTATAGCTTTTTCTGTTCTTGAGGTACAGGACAAGTTCGCCGTAAAAATGTCAAAGCTCTAAAATTTCAATATTTTTATCATTTTTTTTTTTGCAGTAACTGAGGAACAGAAATAGCTAGATGCAAACCAAATTAATTTTCGAAATCTAATTCAAAAATCCGATAGGAAACGGTACTTTTTTTTCACAAAAATCTAGAAGTCGAATTTTCATCCCTTATAAAGTGTTCCAAAACTTTGATCCACTTGCGCACCCTCAAGACGCCGTTTAAAAAAAATTCGAAAAGGAAAATTTTTTTGCAATGGATAAACACAGCGATTGCGCTATCAGGCATTTTGAAAATCCAAAATTTTTGATTTTCAACTCACCCTATTTATCATTCATTACTCGGTTCTTTGCTGATCATGAAAGTCAAATAATTGAAGTGACCGATTGTTTAATTAATGGCAAAATGTTTTTTTTTTTTTTTTTTTTAAATAAAAAGCTTATTCCGCGAATCTAACCAGTTGCAAAATTAATTCCTGGAAGTAAAGTTTTCCTCTTGTGGAAGATTACAATACCCTAGCTCCGTTTGTGAGTTTTATATAATAGAGGCGATTGCCAGAAATAAATTTTTAAAGTCTGTTTAGCTTACGATGGTCATAAGTCCTTTTTTTAGCGACCACCTCAATTTGCAATATATTAGCATTTTGTAAGCTTTTGTAAAGTTCTTTAAGGTAAGAAAAAACCATCTTCGTGACGACCCAGGTTCGAAATAATTGCGTTACGTAATTTGTAGGTATGGCTAGCTTATATTCGTTTGCGAATGAAATTGTCTTAAGGGCACGAACACAGCTTTTTTTTTTTTTTTTTTTACGAAACGTTTATTGCGATGAGCTATACATCCGTTTTTTTTAAAAATCTAATTTTATTTACTTTTTTTTTTTTTTTTTTCAAATTAAAAAAATTCGACGAAATTTGATTTTTCTTATTCGACTCATGATCTCATTCAAAAATAAACAACGCATCGATCGATTCTCTAAAAACCAGTATATCATCATTTTGCACCTTTCGTCATAGCCATAAAAAAATGTTTCATTGACTGGAAATGTAAATAAAGTATTTTGATCTTGACAGTAACTACTGTAAAATGTCTTGAGCCTTAAAATAAAAAAATCGTTCTAATATCCAGGATAAAACGTTCCAAGTTTCCACCGTTTGAACAGGGCAATTTTTTTTCCTGACCTTGACCATGTACTTTTAAACACATTTGCTGTGCCATTTTCTTGTAAGCATACAAAAAAAAAAAGTCGTTTTCGTTTTCCATAATTAAATTCTTAAGAAGAATTTTCTTGCGTACTAAGCTTTATTTATGGTTGGTTTGATGATTATTTTAATTTTACTTGGGGCGTTTTACTGATTTAATATTTTTGAAAAATATATAAAGATTTAAAGTAGTGGAGTAGAAACTCTGCTGAAAATTTGGAGAGAAAAAAATGTTGCGTATTTCAATGTTTTTCTTCTCTGCAGCTTAATTTTTCTAAATTTTTTACTTATGTAAATACCCCCTCTTCTCCCTTCGTAACTCTAATTTACAGTATATGGTCTCTTGTTGAAAGTAACGCTACCTTTGACCCCCCCCCCCACCCATGGTATCAATACTTCTAAATTTTATTCGGATTTCTTGTTCTGTTTTCGGGAATTGATGGCCAATAGGAACAGTTGGTGTCGATAAAAAATATGTTTATAGATCATTATTATTTTTTTTTTGAAAAAAAAAAAAAAAAAAAAAAAAAAAAAAAAAAAACCTTCAATTAAACATGGGGTTTTTCCTCTTAACTTTCGGTCCTGTAAAGGCGGATTATTCAGTGTTGAGTGCATGCAGGAAGGTGCTTCAATACCAACAGCCATTCTGTAATGATCTAGACTCATAAAAAATTATTACCCCTCTCCTTTAAAAAAACTCATCCCTGATTTCCTTAAACGGTAGTAAAATGAAAAAAAAAGTGGCCGACCATTTTTCCTAGAAAAAAATAAATTCAATCCGTTTTTCCTAAAAAAAAAAAAAAAAAAATTAAATTAAATAAAATAAATTCATAATCTATTTTTCCTAAAAATTTTGGCTCCTAAAATTTTTTTCCTGATTTTTAATTTTCTTAAAATTTTTTGATTCCTAAAATAAAATTTCCTAAAATGAATATTTTTCCCAATTTTAATAAAATTAGGAAAATTTATTCCTTTATTTTAATAAAATTTCCTGAAATGAATATTTTTCCTAATTTTTAGGAAATTTTATTTTAGGGATTTTAAGAAAATTTATTTTAGGAGTCAAAAAATTTCAGGAAATTAAAAATTAGGAAAAAAATAGTTAAGAAAGCAATTTTCGGAACCAAAATTTTTATAAAAAATGATTTTATTCTGATTTCAGATGTGAAATCAGAGACCCCAAAAACCCCCGGTCACCAGTTTTGTCTCTTCAAACTTAAAAACTCAAGTATTCGGCCGCCATATTGGATCCGCCATTTTGAATTTCGAAAATCTGATTTCAGATTTCGAATCAGCGAGCCGAAAAACCCCCTGGTCACCAGTTTTCTCTCTTTAAACTAAATTGGATCCGCCATTTTAAATTTCGTAAATCTAATTTCGGATTTGTATTCAGCGACCCGAAAAACCCCCCTGTTCACCAGTTTTGTCTCTTTAAACTAAAAAACTCAAGTACGCGACCGCCATATTGGGTCCGCCATCTTGAATTTCGGAAATCTGATTTCAGATTTGGAATCAGCGACCCGAAAAACCCCCTTGTCACTAGTTTCGTCTTTTTAAACTAAAAAACTCAGGTACTCGGCCGCCATATTGGATCCGCCATCTTGAATTTCAAAAATCTGATTTCAGATTTGGAATCGGCGACCCGAAAAACCCTCTGGTCACCAGTTTTGTCTCTTTAAACTAAAAAACTTAAGTACTCGGCCGCCATATTGGATCCGCCATCTTGAATTTTGTAAATTTGTTTTTAACAATTTTGAATTTTAATAAAAATATTATTATTTTTATTTTTATTTTTTTTTCAGGTTCCAATCGCTTATGGTCGATCCTGCCACTCATCAAACAGTTCCATTAGGCAACCTTACCCTAATGATTGTACGAGGTATTACGATTTTATTATTTTATTTATTTACGCGTAATAAAAATTTCCTCACTTAAGCTCATCATTTTTTTCTTTTTCGTTTATTTATAGGTATTACCTTTGCCATAATGGAGAATGGGTAATAAAATCCTGTCCGGAAGGGTATAAATTCGATAGGAAATCATATCAGTGTCTAAGCTCGTACAAAGCTCAATGCCCGTTGGAGCAAAATAATCAGAAAACTAGTTTCATAACAGACAAACCGATTAAAAGAAATAGGCCCAATGTGTATATAGACACCAAGACAAATACCTCATGGAGACTAGAACCGACGAGGCAGCATCGGTTGCCGAGAGCGGGATCAAAAACAAGAGCAACATGGACCACGTATTATTTAAATGGTAAACACAGAGGAAGAAGATTATGAATAATTTTCGCGAAATTACAGTGGAAAAACGTATAATTATTTTATTTTGTTTCTTTAATTTCAGGCGAACCAACAAATACTGTGATAACCTTCTACCAATCGGACGGTCCGAGTTATAAGATTAAAGTACCAGGGAAATTACCAAAGAATACAAACGTGATCGAATGGGTTAGGCAGCACGGGGATCAGTATGAAAAGGAATATATTCCTTACGTCGAAGAGGAATCTTCGAATAAGCCGAATGATTCCAGCAATCCTGCCCCGAAGCCTTATCCATCTGACCCTCCTTCCATACTCCTAAAACCCGTGACGGACATTTTCCCCTCTTCGACTTCTCCTCCTTATACTTATACTACTAGGAGAATACCAGTCACGACTACAACCACTACAACGACGACCATGAGGCCTTGGACAACAACGATAAGAACCACAACCACGGCTGCCCCTCGACCTTCGTTAAGTATATTTCGACCTCGACCTCCGGATTCTGATTCCGATAATGATATGCTTCCCAAGGAATGCGGAGTGAATCTCCACGGAACCCAGGATAAAATCCTGCATGGAAGCATATCGTCTATAGAGGATAATCCTTGGCAGGTGGCTCTGCTGGAAGAAGAGACTAAAATTCATCTGTGCGGGGGGTCCATTATCACGAATCGGCATATTTTAACTGCTGCTCATTGTTTTTGGATTCCTCGAATGAAATCTTGGAGACCTCCGAACGAAGTTATTGTCAGGGTCGGAGACTACGACAAACAGGTTCGTAGCTAGAATTTATTCTGCAATTTTAAGGAAAAAAGACGGTGTTTTCAAAGCAGAAGCAATTTTTAATTTTTGCGAAAATGTATCAAAATAATTCCCTACCATTTTTCCTAATCCATTTTCCTAAAAAAAAAAAAAAAAAAAAAAAAAAAAAAAAAAAAAAATTCTAATCCGTTTTTCCTAAAAAAATAAACTCCTAATCCGTTTTTCCTAAATAAAATAAATTCCAAATCCATTTTTCCTAAATAAAATTTTCTGATCCATTTTTCCGAAAAAAAAAAAAGAATTCCTAATCCATTTTTCCTAATCCGTTTTCGCTAAAAAAATTTATTTCTATCTACTTTTTCTAAAAAAGAATAAATTCCTAATCCATTTTCCTAAAAAAATAAATACCAAATCCATTTTTCCTAAAAAAAAAAAAAAAAATCCTAATCCGTCTTTCCTGAATAAAATAAATTCCTAATCCATTGTTCCTAATCCGTTTTCCCTAAAAAAAATGATTCCATATCTACTTTTTCTAAAAAAGAATAAATTCCTAATCCGTTTTTCCTAAAAAAATAAACTCCTTATCCGTTTTTCCTAAATAAAATAAATTCCTAATCCATTTTTCCTAATCCGTTTTCGCTAAAAAAAATTGATTCCTTATCTACTTTCTCTAAAAAAGAATGAATTTCTAATCCATTTTTCCTAAAAAAATAAATACCTAATCCGTTTTTCCTAAAAACAAAAAAAAAAATTCCCAATCCATTTTCCTAAAAACAAAAAAAATAAATAAATAAATTCCTAGTTCGTTTTTTCTAAATAAAATAAATTCCTAATCCATTTTTCCTAATCCGTTTTTCGTAAAAAAAAAAAAAAAAAAAAAATTAATTAATTCCTAATCCATTTTTCCAAAAAAAATAAATTCCTAATCCGATTTTCCTAAAATAATAAGTTCCTAATCCGTTTTTCCTAAAAACAAAAAAAAAAAATTCCCAATCCATTTTCCTAAAAACAAAAAAAAAAAAAATAAATAAATTCCTAGTTCGTTTTTTCTAAATAAAATAAATTCCTAATCCATTTTTCCTAATCCGTTTTTCGTAAAAAAAAAAAAAAAAAAAAAAATTAATTAATTCCTAATCCATTTTTCCGAAAAAAATAAATTCCTAATCCGATTTTCCTAAAAAAATAAATTCCTAATCCGTTTTTCCTAAAAAAATTAATTCCTAATCCGTTTTTCCTAAATAAAATAAATTCCTAATCCATTTTTCCTAAAAATAAATTCCTAATCCATTTTTCCTAAATGAAAATAAATTCCTAATCCCATTTTCCTAAAAAGAAATTAATAATGCCGCTTCTCCATTATGGCTCAAAATTAATTTTCCAGAATTAATTTTCAAAATTTCCGGAAGTACTGTGCTTTAATTATTCTATGGATCTAACCCAAGATTTAAAAATGGAGTCGGCCATTTTTACTACATTGCGTTTTTCTACTTTTAATCCATAGTCGAAAATTCATAGACTAACTAAAGCAGAGTACTTCCGGAAATTTTGAAAATTAATTCTAGAAAATTAATTTTGAGCCATAATGGAGAAGCGCCATTAATCCTAATCCATTTTTTCTAAAAATTTTCGTTCCTGAAATTGTTCCCTGAACTATTTTTTTTTCTAATTTTTAATATTCCTAAAAAATTTTAAAATCCCTAAAATAAAATTTCCTAAAATCCCTTTTGTGATTTAAAAAATTAGGAAATATTCATTTTAGGAAATTTTATTTTAGGAAAAATGGATTAGGAATTTATTTTTTTAGGAAAAATGGTCGCAAACGATTAAAATCTTTTCTATGTTTGTACCTAAAAGACAAAACTTCGAATTTGAAATAATCAAAACGGTCATTTGTTATTTATTTCCCGTAAGAACCGAACACGTGACTACTTAAAAGTTTGACGTTAGACGTTTTGGCTCTGAGATACCAGATTTCTTCCTTCCTAATTTCCTTGCCGTTTTCATCAGTTTGAAATATTTTATTTTTTCAGGAAATTGAAGAATCCGAAAGAGAATATTTCATAGAAGAATTATACAGGCACACGAAATACTCAGCCTCTCACAGAAGAAACGATATAGCTTTAATAACGGTTCAAGGGGTTATGACATTTTCCATGAAAATTTTTCCAATTTGCATTCCTCCGAAAGCTGTAGATTATACAGCCGGTTTAGAATGTATTATAAGTGGATGGGGTGATACTGAATCTGCTAGAGGTAATGATTCGTATATTTTTTTTCTCTCCAAAAACGAGTTTTTGCCTGAATTTTATATATACGTATTTTTTTTTTAAATTTCAGTTCCAAAGCGCTACCTTCGCTCGGCTTACATAAAAATCGTAGCACAGAGCGATTGCATAAGCAGCTACGTTAACAATTCAATAACAAGGGGAATGTTTTGTGCTGGAGATATCGTGAACGGAGGGGTTGACACTTGTCAAGGGGATTCCGGAGGTCCTTTCGTCTGTCGAGACAAAGGTGATTAGAAATTTTAAAAATCTGGAAAGAAAAATATTTTTAGTTTTGGTTAACATATTTTAAACCTCACCTTTTTTCGTTTCAGGCCGATATTATTTGTACGGAATTACAGGATGGGGCATCGGTTGCGGTTTAAAGGGAAAGCCAGGCGTCTATACAAGAGTAGCGTTATACCGCGACTGGATTTTTAACAAATTAGAATTATCCATGTGGAATCAGAAATCAGCTCAAGAAGACGAAGATATTTTTTAATTATTTATTGTATATCTTTTTATAGTTTAAATAAAATGATAAATTTTCACAAGTGTTTTTTCTACTGGGAGACCTATAACATTAGAAAAGCTCTCGGACCAATTACCTCCCTTAAGTATTTTATGGCCATGACGACAATACTCTTGTATTGGAAAGTCCCTAATAATACTTATACTAAATACAACAGGTTCTCTGTAATTAATAAAAAATTAAATCCTTTTATGTGTCCGGTCGTTCTGATTTTCGGAATTTCATTTTTTTAATAACTTTTATTTTTATTATTTTTTTTTCTTACTTTTTATTTTATTTTAATTATTATTTATTTTTTATTTTATTAAAGTTTGGAAAACAAACTTATTTTTAAAAGTTTTGAAATTTTAAAAATTTATTCCATTATTTTAAATGAGATTTAATGTGCTGTTTTAAATCTGGCATATTTTTCGGCTTATATTCACATTTATGACATTTGAGTGGTTTATCAATTAACATTTTACATTCAGCAGCTGATTTGAGATTAATACTGCCTTGTTCTTCTAAATCCTTTATGATTTTTTCACAAGGAACAAAAAATTCAGTCGTAAAACTGTTCCAATGTTTCTTATTCTTTAAACAGACAGAATCGAAATCATCGCTAATGACATGCATATGAAGTCGGACCATACTAGGAACAGAATGATAGCCAAGCTTAAATGTACGGTCTTTATGCATTTCACAGACTTTTTCCCCCATAGCTTCCATATGTTTCAATAACGGTAAATGTTCTTTTGTTACTTGTTTTATGGTTTGTATATCTTGTTTTGCGCAAACCAAATAATGAAATTTGGCTTTTGGATAAGCATCTTTAATAACAACAACCTTTTCATCTTCTAGGACAATTAAATCTGGATTCTTCATTGCTGACAGCAATCCTAAACTCCAGTGACCACCAGCTGGCTTTGATATGCTGCTATTCCTTGAGTCATATGTACGTTTTGCCATTGGATATTTCTGAAGAAATAAAAAATGACATGTAGAATTACAGCATATATGGGGTTATTATTAAACTCTGAAACTGGAGTTTGTGTATTATTTAATTATAAACGATAGTATCAAGACGTAGTTGAAGAAAAACAAATAAACCGCCGAATGTAAGAAAATTCTGACTATGACCTAATCTAAGTGGTGTGGTGTGGATATAAAATATAAAATCATTCCTAAATGAATTAAGCAACGATTTTTTACTTACTTTCTCAAGGTTAAATGGTCAATCAAATCAATTTATATGCAAAAAAAATATTCAAAAAAGCTATCTTCAAAATGTTCGAAATATTTCGGTTTATAAAAAACGCTCAATGGCAACAACTGGAGGCCGCAAATGAAAGTCAAAAGTCAATAGCAACACTACTTCGACGCTCACACTAGACGCCGCGCCGCCATGTTTGGAGAATTTGAAAATTTCCGGGAATTTATTTCTTGGGGTAATATTTCCCAGTACTTTGTGGGAAAAAAACATTTTTCATCACTCAGTGCAGAAAACTTATTTTTCCGCACTAGTGCGTTTTAGAAAAACCTTTATTGCGCTGTGCTTTGTGATGAAAAGTAGCTTACAACACAAGAACTGCAAAAGAATTACCCGTCGAGACCTTTTTAAAGCCCTCGCCTTCGGCTCGGGCCTCAAAATCGGCCTCGACGGACAATTTTTTCTTTTGCAGCTCTTGTGTTGTAATATACTATTTTTCTATCGAACAAGGTTAAAAATGAACGTCTTTAAAGAAATTATGAAAATGAGAAAAATATTAGCAGTTGTGACCCATTTTATATGATCCTTTCCGTGGCAATTTATTTTTTAAATCCCAGGGAATATTGGGCTATGACTCTACAAATATGGCGGATGAGTATGTCTAATCCCTCTTTAGAGTCCCAAGGGCTCCTGAACACTTGATTATAATACGCCGGGCGGCTGTTTTTTACAAAGGTTTTTACACATAGTGGACGTGAAATTCGGATGTTGTTATTGTCTTTGTCATTATTAAAATTAATCGGAGTATTTTTTTATTGCATAGATTATGAATCGGCATAATTTAATCTCAGCTAAATCTATATTGCTGCACTTTTATCATTAATCCGATAGTGCAAAGTTCTAAGCAGCGAATATCAGTTCAAAACATTCCATATTTTTATCATTAATCTCAGTTTCTGTTGTGTCGCATCTTTTCGATTGACCAAATTCGGGTTTCTATTGAAACGTTCAACAAGTAGAAATGACTTCATCATATAAGAACACTAATTTAATCCCGGATTTCCCTCCGGGACCTTTAAGCAGTTACAGGAATCAGGCTTCATTTTGTTGGAGGAAAATGCAAATTTTTTTGGAGTCTGAAGATATAGTATTGAATAAAGTATGTTTGCAAATACCATATTAAGAAAATTTTATCTGTTATATGCATAAAAATGTTAAGTGTTAATATGCTGTCGTATATTTTAATTATTTTAATATTTTCAGCACAAGATATGGAAGAAATTAGAAGAAGATCCAATATTTCAGCAGAGTGCACAAACATTGCCCCATCAAGAATTTAGGAAACTAACAGCACTTAGGGCTAATCGGATTAGGGATTATGATTTCTTTAATTTCCAAAAGATAATGGAAAATCCGCAAAGGGTATAATGATTTTTAATATTATTTGCCACCTGTTGAAATGTTTAGGTTTAATTTTTTTTTTTTTTTCTTACTTTTTAGTTCATGAGCTCGATTGGAGCCTTAACCATGTATGATGCAAGTGCCTTAATTAGGTATATAATACCTACCCAGTTTTTTGTATCAAGCGTTCGAGGTTTAGGATCAAAAAAACATGGTAAAATATTGGAACAAGTAGAAAACGAAGAAATAAATGGATGTTATGCATTAACGGAAGTAGCTCATGGTACCAATGCTAAAAAAATGAGAACTATTGCAACTTTCGATGAAAAAACCCAAGAGTTTATTTTACATACACCTGATTTTGAGGCTGCTAAATGTTGGGTTGGCAATTTGGGTAAGTTTCATGATTGCATAATCCTAAAATAGTCCTTAAAAAAATTATATTTTCACCTCTTCATTTTTTTTATAGGATATTCATCGACTCATGCAACTGTTTTTGCTCAGCTATACACACCAGATGGAGTCTGTCATGGTTTGCATGGTTTTTTTGTCCCTTTGAGAGATCCAAATACAATGATGGCATATCCCGGAGTTGTCATTGGTGATATGGGTGAAAAGCTTGGATTAAATGGGATCGATAATGGGTTTGCCATATTTAATCATTATAGAATCCCTAAGGATAGTTTGTTCGATAAAAATGGAACAGTGTCTAGCGATGGGAAATATGTATCTCCTATTAAAGACCCAAGGAAAAGATTTGGTGGGTGTGAATTCAAAAACTGATACTTTTCGTAAACTTTAATGATAAATAAATTCTTTTTTTTTTTTTTTTTTGCAGGAGCTTCATTGGGATCTTTAGTTGCCGGACGAATGGCTATTGTCAATGTATGTACAGGAAATTTATTAAAGGCAATCACGATTGCTATCAGATACTCGTCTGCCAGAAGACAGTTTGGGCCTAATGATAATGAGGAATTACCGGTTATCGAATATCAATTGCAGCAGTGGCGATTATTTCCTTATTTAGCCTCTGCCTATGCCTATGTCGTATTAGCCTCATTTGCATCGCAAGCTTTCGTAGATTTCAACATTTTATCCACTCTTAAAAATGATAAAGAACTTGTAAGTTCATAACATTTTTTTTTTACAAGAAAATATTTTATATTAATTTAAAATTTATAGAATGATTTTGGAGTTGAACTTCACGCACTCATGTCAGCTGCTAAACCCATCGTGAGTTGGGCTGCTCAGCATTGCGTACAAGAATCCCGAGAGGCTTGCGGTGGTCATGGATATTTAAAATGTAATATCTTTTAAAGAATTTCAATCGTATCCAAAAAATTAATTAATTTTTAAATTTCAGGTTCCGGTTTTGGCTCATTAAGAAACGACAATGACGCCAATTGCACTTACGAAGGGGATAATAACGTACTCGTCCAACAAAGCAGCAATTGGTTATTAGGATTATGGAAGCGATTGGATATAAAATTCGATTCTCCGCTAAACTCTGTTAAATTTTTATACGAAAGAAGGAAACCATCTCCGCCAACCACCGTGGCTCAAGTCAAGGAAATCCCCCAAATTTTATCAATGTACGAATGGTTGATTTGTTGGCTTCTCGATCAAACTCAGAATGCTTACGAAAATAATTTGAAGCATGGACAAGATAATTTCACCGCGAAAAATAATTGCCAAGTTTTTTACGCGAGGAATTTATCATTAGCTTACATAGAAGTAAGTTAAAATGTTCAGTTTTTTTTTTTCTTTAGTTAATCATACAAAATCCGAATTCTATTTTTGTTTTCAGCATTATGTAATTTTAATCTGTTGGAAAAAAATCCAAGAAGCCGATCCGCAGTTTACGAAAGAGGTGCCTGTCTTCCGACAGCTGATTTCTTTATACGGTTTGAATCATTTGCAACGTCATTTATCTGATTTTTACGAAGGGGGATATACAACAGGATCGAATTTATCGAATATCATTAAAAAAGCCATTTTGAATTTATGCGAGGAAATAAAGCCAAACGCAGTTGCTTTAGCTGACGCTATTGCTCCTCCTGATTTTATTTTGAATTCGGCTATCGGGAATTCAGACGGAGAGGTATTATATATTTTTCACGGTGTATCTATGTCATCTGTTACGTAATAATTAATTTCTTGGTTTTTCCTACAGATTTATAAAAATCTTCAGGCAGCATTCCTTCAAACGCCCGGCGTAACGGAAAGACCGTACTGGTGGAAAGAAATGACCAAAAAATTTAGGTCTAGGTTGTAAATGGGCCAATTGTAGTAAAACCTAAGAATGCAGACCATTTTAAATTTAAAAAAATTTCAGTGAAAATAAATACGGTGGTAGGTAATTCAAATGGTCGCAAACTTATGTTTGACTGTATTTAAATTTGCAACAATACAGTATTTATAACAGGACATAAAAAATATCATTCTCAGTACTCTTATTCTGTGATACCAGTGCATTTTTTTGTACTTAAAAAATTATTTTATCTATTTATTGTTCTGTAGTCTGCACCTTTTCGCTTTATATTTTTGAATGATCGAAAGCCAAAATTATTTATACGACGATCATAGACCAAAATAATTCAATTATTTATTTTTCGCAATTTCAGGAATTATTTTTGATTTTCTGTCTTTAATCTGAAAACAATGCGTTTGAAAAAAATTAGCTTTTATAAAATCCTGTGATTAGATACTGATTATTTAAAAAGAAATATTTTGCTTGATGAGATAAAGTTGGCTTGTAATGGAAAAAATGCAACGATTGATATTAGAGCCGTTTACCGTATTAGGTAAAAGCATACGTAACGAAGTGAAAAAGAAATAATGATATATTTTTTGATATTTAATTATATATTTGTTTGATATTATATAATATTATGAGGTTGTATATTTTAGCGTGCATTTTATTTAGGATTAAGAAATTCTAATCCTAATGAGCTATTTTTACTGTAATGGAATAAAAAAAAAGGAGACAATAAAAATATTTCTTAAAAAAAAAAAGCAGAGAATAACTTTTCATTTTTTTTTTTTAACCTTTACATCTAAACGGTTTAAAGAAATAGTTTGTCTTTTTCCACATAAAATTAAGTACTTAAGTAATCAGTCAGTGTTCCTTTGCCTCTGTACCTTTTATTTTAAAACTTTAATGAAACTCTCAATTCCAAACTTTCGGGAAGTAAGTAGGTTGGAAAAAGAAAATCAAACATGGGCAAAAAACGTTGAAAAACTGGTTTCCGATCGTAAAATTAATATCCTATAATTTTTTTAATCATAACAATGAGATTTAAAAATACTTACAATATTAAAATGACCTCTTAAAATATGTATTTTTTGAGCCAATTTTAGTTTTTTTTGATTTTCACTTTTCAATAAAAAAAATAAACTTTCGACTTTTAAACAAAAAAAATTCTAAAAAAGTTCATCAGCTAATTCACGGTTTTCTACAAAATTAATTATAATTTCGACGCGACATTTTTCTTCCAAAAAACAATATCCTGCCACCAACTTGGCCTCTGGAAAACTTCCGGACCTTGAAACACAGCGGATTGAATATTTTTGTAAATTTCTCCGTCGGATTTCCCAAGAGCCGAATTTAAAACGAAATCCGGCGGGGCTAAAGCATCTACTAAAGACACAGCTTCCGGTTTGATTTGAGCGCATAACTGCAAAATACCATCCCGGACAAGTTGTGCTGGGTGACTACCGGACGCATATCCGCCTAAAAATAAAAAAAATAAATAAAAAATTAACATTGATTTAATTTAAACAAATTTTTAATTCAAAATGAAAATGGGTGTGTACCTTGGTATAAAATAGTAAGATGTTGTTCCAAGCTCCACGCTCCGTAAAGAGAACAGAGCTTGAGTAGAATGTTTTGAATTTCGGGACCTACTTCGGGATTAGTAGCTTTTTCTAAAAATTTTACTATAATGAACCTCTGAAAAAAAAATTTTTAAGTTTTCAAAAAATTGAAATTTAAAAAAAGATAAAAATGTAAATAAAAATAAAAACAAAAATGCTAACCTCAATAAATACTATCGATAAAGTCCTTGCGTAATAAGCTTGCGATTCATTTTTAGCAGTGAAACTATCATACTTCTTCAAGTTAGCCTCTAGACGATCAGCAGTGGACTTTAACATCCAACAGACCAACCAGTCATATGCTTTAATTACATCTAAGAATAGAAAAAAAAATCAGCTCATTTTCCTCTTAAACTTTTCGTAAAAATAAGTTACAACTTCAGAAAGTACTAACTTTCAGGCTTAACGGCATCTTCTACAGTCCTAGCTTCAAATTTAGTTTTTAAAATATTATCAAAATTATTTAAAAAATCCCCTGATCCTAAAGGCATTGCAATTTTTTTAGTCCTCATTGATTTGTAGACTCCTAGCAGCCAGTTACTGGTTTGTTGAATTAACACGTTGTTTTCTCCTTCGTAAGTGCAATTAGCATCGTTGTCGTTCCTCAATTCCCCTAGCCTGGAAGCTTTCAAATAACCGTGACCTCCGCATGATTCTCGGCAGTCTTGAATTCCTCTTTGAGTTATCCAACCGTAGAGAGGTTTGGCTCCTGAAGAAAGGCCGTGAATTTCAATCCCCAATTCAGGCTACAAAAAAAATTTTATTTTGTAAAACAAACCATGACGATTTAATTTAAAAAAAAAAAATAAAATAAATTCTTACAGCATTTTCTTTTTGTTGCCCAAAAAATTTATCAATTTCAGATTGGCCGAGGATTAACGCGAAATAATCGGCGAAATTTTTGAAAGCATACAAAATAGCTAAATAAGGGATCAGTCTCCATTGCTGCAATTGATATTCTAATACCGGAAGCTCTTCCTGGTTGTTAGGTCCGAATTGTTTTCTAGCAGCTGAATATCTGATAGCAATCGTAACCGCATTGGTGAAATAAGCGACAGCGGTTGATAAGATCGAAACTCGTCCGGCTGATAAACCGCCAAGGGACGCCCCTGAAAAGATAAAATAAAAATTAATCAATTAAAAAAAAAAAAACAAAATAAATAATTTAAAAAAAATAAATAAAAATAAATTCGAGGAAAGCTTACCAAAACGCTTGTTAGGATCCTTGTAAGGGCTTACATATTTTCCTTCTGGGGTGACGTCTCCTGTTTTATTTAAAAGGTTGTCCCTTGGAATTCTATACCGATTAAACATCACAAACCTAAAATTTGAAAAAACAATTGGTAATAATTTATTTATTTTACCGACAAGGGTTCTAATTATTTAATGGTGAATTAGGGGCAAAATCATGTAAATTAATTTTTGCTAACAAAAAAAAAAAAAAAAAAAAAAAAAAAAATTAAAAACTTTATTTTCTACAAATTTTGACTGGTTTATCCTTTTTTTTCCGGTCCTAACCCGTTGAAAAAAAATATAATCTTTGAGCACAATGTATAAATTGACTTGAAAAACAATTTCCTAAGTTCTTGGACATTTTAAATGTCACAGCCAATACTGTGCCAATTTTTATTAAAACATTTACCCATTATCAACTCCATTCAACCCAATTTTTTCTCCTAAGTCTCCGACAACCACTCCAGGGTAAGGGAGTAAATTTTTAGGATCTCTAATTGGTACTACAAAACAGTGAAGGCCATGGTCGGTTCCGTCAGGAGTAAATAATTTTGCATAAACGACGGAATGAGTGCATGCTTTCCCTGTAAAAATATAAATAAATTTTTTAACCCCAAAAATATATTATTCAACGTATGTACAATCAAATATTTTTTAATTGTACACAACACGCCGGACTTATTATTTTTTAGCATTTTCTTACCTAAACTTCCGACCCAACATTTAGCAGCCTCAAAATCCGGGCTATGAAGAACAAACTCTTGAGTTTTAGGGTCATAATCAGCTCTTGTTCTCATCCCTTTCGTATTTGTACCATGAGCTATCTCGGTTAACGCGAAACATCCCCCAATCTACGAGAAAAATATATTTTTTTAAAATTTCATGTAATTCAGAAAAATTTAAAACTTAATAAGGCAATATCTTACCCTTCCGTCTTCGACGTCTTCAATATATTGGTAATGTTTTTCAGTCCCTAAACTCCTGATAGTGTTCGCAAAAAGGCCAAATGTAAGAGAGTATTTTACAGTTAGGGATGAATCATATTGAAACATTGCTGTGTACAATGCTATAGGCTAAAAAATAAAAAAAAATAAAAATTATTATTTTGCAGTGCTACGATTTTTAAATTTTATTGTGGAGTACTTACAATTCTAGGATCTTCTACTGCATCTTCTATCCTCACAAGTCTATTTTCTAATAAAGTATACATCCTAGCAGACGTCAAACGCCGGAAATCGTCGAAACTTGCTTTTCCTGACAGATGTTGGAAAGTAGGATGTTTTTCGGCAAAATTCCAAAAGTTCATCTTTAGAAAAAAAAAAAAGAAGATCAATTAAAAAATTTTTCCTAAGACTTGTCATTTTTTTAAAATTACCTTAATTTTTAGTAGCTTTTCATCTTCCATATAGATTTTTAGCTTTTTCCAATCAAATGTTGCTTGTTTTCTATACACATCAAGAGGCCCAGGTGGAAAGTCTTTAAGGTCAAGGGGAGCGTACTCTCGCGCCATTTCGGAAGAAAAATATCTTAAACTACCTGGAAAAAATAAAACATGCTTTAAAACCGGTCAACAAATATTGCAGGCAACATTTTTAAAAAAAATATCAAATAATTCTCACGGTGTTAAGTCAGTATTAAATTGACGTTCGACTTTTTTTCCCCTCCCTTTAACGTTAACTAATTATCAATGCTGGGCAATAACTAAATTAAAAAATCAAGCTTCTTCAATTAGTAATTATGTTATCAAGTGAACTTTACTCTAATCGGATTATTTTGCCTTTTTTTTGTAATCTCCAATCGCAAGGATGCAAAAATATATTATTGTCAATCGATCCCCCTTTTAATTATATTTTTAAAAAATATTACGATTAATCAGATGATATGACTCACGACAAATTTTAATATCAACTTGAAACTTAAAAAAAAAAAAAAAAAAAAAAAAAAAAAAAACAATATTTACATGCAAAGTCACTCTTTACAATATTTCGAACTTTGCCTCCTTTTTTTTTTATGAAAATGACGCACACAAGAGGTGTTTTGTTATCCGCTAGATGTCAGACATATTTCCTAACTGATAATAAACGTCTTTCTTCTTCGCTTCACAACATTAAATTGTAAAAAAAAAAAAAAAAAAATTATATGACCAATGATTACGTGAAAGCGTTATTTTGATCTTACCTTGGCAATTTATATAATAACTTCTTTAAATCCTTTAAAGCCAGTGTTATAGATTTTCCTTAAGTTCAAAACAATAATACACCATTACTATATTTCAAAGTTAATTATAAATGCGTTTAGGAATGACTAGCTTGAATTTAACGTTTAATATACGGCAAACACAGTTTCGATTTCTCTTTCAAACTTGAACTAAAACTGTGTATAAAGATGGCGCTGACATCTAACGACTGTTTTATGAACTACATGCATTGAATTATTTAATTCAAGTTTTATGTAATAACAAAAATAAGAAAACTTTAAACCAAATTCTTTAGCATCTGCATTTTCTGTGATGGAATAATAAGTAAATTTTTCTCTTTCAAAAACGTCCACACATTTCATTTCTCAAGGATTTTTATTAGAACCAAATATTGCTTGACCGGTTCTCCATGAAGAACAGTACAAATCTACTAACAAATTTAAACATTTAACCATTTAACCATTTAACCATTTTATTTCTATAAATCTAATGCTACTGCTTCGATAACACAGCTAAGAAATCAGATAATATCTTTTGGAGTCAAAGGTCGTACGTATATTATTTGAAACAAAGACATCAGTGGATGAAGGAGGTAGTTGGACGCCTCCAAAATTCAGACACTTTTCGGACGCCATTTTGGTTCCAGCAGGAGCACAAAACAAATAGCGAAAAACTGTTAAATTAGGGATTTCATTATGTAATAAATCGGAGTTTTCAAAACGGAAAACCAATGAAAAGAACGTTTTTGATTTTTGAGTTTACAATAAAAAAAATTTTTTTAATTAGAAAAAAAAATATGAAAATAAAGCGAGACCCTTTTCGATTTTCACTTGACGTTTTTCGTTGAAACCCGAACCTCCTTCGTTCACTGATGTCTTCATTTACTGGTGGTAACCGGTAAACGGGCGTAGCTATGCAATCCGCAGTACAGATTGCTCGCCTGCTAGAGCTAAAAGCGCAGTATAAACCAAGCAAGCAATTCTCCGTTGTTTTTTTTTCTTTCTTTCTTTCTTTTTTTTTTTTTTTTTTTGCACAAGTTGTCTATATGTGTTAGCTTATTTGAGCCCGTTTACCCGATATTACTGATAGCATGTAATTAAAAACTAACCGCCGCTTTGGTATCAGAATATATCGTAATGAGCGGGCAATGCATAGGACTTTTCGGAAAATACGATTGGTAATCTTTTTTAAAAACAAAAGCGGTACTGCTTACGGAGTACTTTAATATTACCAGGTCAACGACCATGAGCTTGCTATATTACCTTTTTTGTGGGAGAGGAAAAAATAATTGAATAAATTAGAAAAAAAAGTAGAACTTTTATAAGACATGCAAATGTCGCGTCTTTTCAAGCATGCAATTTTTTTTCCCTCAAATCGAGCGTAAAAAAATATTTTTAAAAAACCGACTGTTGTTTTTTCCGAGGCTCCACCATGAGCTCTCTGCGTCAAATAATATTCTCATTCGTATTCATAATTGGCATTAAAAATTCTCACGAGATCGGGTAAGTTTAAAAAAAAAAAAAAAAAAAAAAAAAGAGTCGAGCGAAGGTAATCATTGTGCTGAAAAGTTTTTAATTAATTCATTCATTATACTAAACAAGCCTAAGTATTATACTTTTTTTTGTAAAAATATCCTTGACCACAAGTTCGACGAAACAATGAAATCATTTTCAGATTATCGCTAAAACGATTGCCTCGATTTCAGGAAAGAAAGCATTTTAGATATCCACAAGGAGTATCAATTGCATCCGGAATTGGAGCCTTTGATCACTACAATCATATTAAAAACCGTGAGCGATCTCAATTGCTTAGCAGCCATTTGCGACGAAACATATCAAGACGTTTTTGGCCGACATTTTTTCGATCAGATTCTTGAGATTCCTTTTTCAAAATCCTTGTAGCCGACAACGAGGATTTGCTCTCTCCGAATTATGACACTCTAAGCACAGTCAGGAAGATCAGAAGGAACGGATGTCACACCTATGTTATTTTACTATCTAATGGGGATCAAGTGACAAGGTTACTTCGATTTGGAGACAGGTAAAAATCACCAAAATATCCTGTATAAAAAAAATTATTATACAATTAGGTACAATACTTGCTGCTCAAAGCTGTACCTGATCAACCCGTCGTCCAATGACATGCCGATCTCGTACACGTCATCCGATGACATCACGTCACCAATGACGTTAAAGCCATTCATTAGTTAAAATTCTCATTTCTGGAATTTGATTGGTTGCCTCAGAGGGATATCTAGTTTGATATACCGGGAAATCTTCCTCGCTCATTATCATTGTTTTAATATTCAAAAAGCAGTTGTGTTAGGTCAAGCTTTTGAATAAATTAATTTTTTTTTTTTTTTTTTTTTTTCATTTTAGATATCGAGAACTAGACACAAGGGCTAACTTTATTTTATTGTACGACCAGCGTTTGCTGCAACCAGAACTTCATTATTTATGGAAAAAACTTGTAAATGTTGTATTTATTCGAAGATTCACTCCTCGAGTACCAGGAGCAAGTCCGTGGTAAATATTCAACAAGTTCTCACAGGAAGAAAAACTGCCTCAACGCGTTATGACTCCTCGGTTTTGTCTAAAATCAGTGATCTCGTGTTCCGCGGCGTGAAATCAGCCGCCATTTGCAAACCCGAGCAAAAAAAAATGGCGATTGTTTATTTTGAAAAAAAAAAAAAAAAAAAAAACATCAAAATAAATCTTTTAATGTCAACATTTTTAAGTGTTATTCTTACAAATTTTGATTATTTCCAATCATTTTATTTGAAACATTCAAAATTCGTTTATTTATTGATCACTTTGATTTATTAAAAATAAACGATCGCCATTTTTATTAGCTGACGGTTGCTTTATGAAATAAAACTCAGAGCGCATGTCCAGTTGACTCAGCTTTTTCGCGCCCATTAATTAAGGCCATTTTAATTAAGGGTCTCTAACCAGTCTCATCCATCCTAGGACAGTAATACACTATTTCGCAAAGTCCTTCGAAATAATACATAAATACTGAGCGCCGGAGGTCAACCGAAGTATCTCCATCACAAATATGATTGGAGACAGTCTGTTTTGCTCATTTTTTAAAGTCACATGACCACAAGTTT
This sequence comes from Liposcelis bostrychophila, assembly GCA_037577465.1. Taxonomy (NCBI): domain Eukaryota; kingdom Metazoa; phylum Arthropoda; class Insecta; order Psocodea; family Liposcelididae; genus Liposcelis; species Liposcelis bostrychophila. The sequence continues at coordinate 11,846,850 of CM075211.1, read as the reverse complement.
ATGCCGACATCAGCGGGTAAACGTGTAGTCACATGATTTTTAAAAATAGTCATAGCCCTGAGAATCTCCCATCTGTTTCTCTTTACACTTGCACTAAGATACTCAAAAACTTCTTCCGGAAATTGCAGCGAAATGCAATTTTATCTTTTATTAATTCCAGGTATGAATTATCTACGGTACCATTTCCAGCTCCGGTCAGAGGAGTATTGATCCCTAGACGACTAGACACATGGCGGAACGGAAAATTCTACGCAGGGAACGAGCTTTTCCGAGATAAAACGTCCGATTTAAAAAGGCAAAGCTTGAAAGTCGTCACGTTTCAGCATGTCCCTGCTGCTTTTAAAGTGCCGGCTCCGGCTACCTCAAGCGGCATAACACTAGAAGGAACCGAGTCAATCGGTTACGGGGGACTGGAAATCGAGGTCTTGGACACGTTATCAAGCATTATGAACTTTGAGTCGGAAGTATACGACGTACCGGGAAACGAAAAATGGGGTAAAAAAGAAATCAACGGTTCTTTTTCAGGTTTGCTGGGAGAAATCGTCAGCGGTAGAGCGGACATGGCTTTGGGGGATTTGCATTATACGCCTTATCATCTAGATTTAATGGACCTCACGATACCCTACAACACTCAATGCTTAACTTTTTTGACACCCGAATCTCTCACTGACAATTCGTGGCAAATACTAATCCTTCCTTTCAGGGGATACCTATGGATGGGAGTGTTGATTTCCCTGGTATCGGGAGGCGCGGTATTTTTGGCATTAGCCAAATTTCACCGAGTAATCGAAGGCGAAGTCCTGACCACAAAAATCATTCACGTTCAAAGTCGGCAAAATTTCCAGTTAACTCATCAAAATAATTTCATGATATCCGAAAAAAACAAGCAGCTTATCGGTTTATATCAATTCGAACATGCGACCAACAGCTTTTTGTACACGTACAGTATGCTGCTTTTGGTTTCGCTCCCGAAACTCCCGGCAGGATGGTCCCTAAGGGTTTTTACGGGATGGTGGTGGCTGTACTGCATTTTACTGGTGGTGGCTTATCGGGCAGCGATGACTGCGATATTGGCCAATCCCATGCCAAGAGTGACCATCGACACGTTGGAACAACTAGCAGAAAGTAGAATTTCAGTCGGCGGATGGGGAGACGAAATAAAGAGATTTTTTCAAACGTCCCTCGACTCGGCGGGTAAAAAAATCGGAAGTAAATTTGAAGTGGTTTACGACGTGGACGAGGCAGTCGAGAAAGTCGCTAAAGGGGGTTTCGCTTACTACGAGAATATTTATTTCCTGAAACATGCAGCAGTTCGACGGCAAATTTTAGCGATGGGTTAGTTTTAAAATCGCTGAAAAATTCTCATTTTATTTTTTGATTTTTATTATTTTGACTTTCTTTAATTACCAGGCGACGTGTACCGAGCTATGGAAAGTCCGGAAAACTTCACGAGCTACTCACAAGATCGAAATTTGCATATAATGAAAGACTGCGTGATTAATATGCCGATATCGCTTGGACTGCAAAAAAATTCGCCTTTAAAACCTAGGGTAGACAGATTCCTTCGAATGATTATAGAAGCGGGGCTGGTTAAGAAATGGTTAAACGATGCGATGGCAGAAGTGTTGATTGCCGACCAAACTCAAGAAGCTCAAGCGGTAAAAGCTTTAATGAATTTAAAAAAATTATACGGAGCCTTCGTGGCCTTGGGGATTGGCTACGGCCTAAGCACTCTACTGCTTTTAACTGAAATCATCATATGGCAATTTATAGTTGTCAAAGATCCGATGTACGATAAATATTCAAATTCAGTGGTAAAAGCGAAGAAAATAGTCAATAAAACCAAAATAAGCGGATAATATAAATAAATATAGTAAAAAACAAACAGACCTTTCTAGCTATTAATTTTCGCGGTGAATCGCTTGATCTCCTTCAAAGCTTCTTCAGCAGCCTGAAAATATTTTAAAAATTACTTAGTAAATTTTTTTTTAAGAAAACAAATTATTTAAAAACTAATTTACCTGACGAACAGATGAAGAAGAATCGCCTAAAAGGACATTTAAATCTTGATGAAGACGAGGGCTAAAAATCGTTTGCAACGAACGAGGTTTTACTAACCCTAATTGTTTGATTAAATCACAGGCACGAAATCTTACTGTCCGACTAGAGTGAGTTAAAAGTTTGCTTAAGTCAAAAGCTGTGCCTCCTAAAAAAAAAAAAAATTAAAATTAAAATAAAAAAAATTTTAAATTACAAATTACAAAAATACTAGGGAATCTCGTATACTCTTATTTAAAAAAAAATTCAATTTACCAGAACTGGAAGCTCCAAGTACGATTTGTTCGACTAAATCTGCATTTTCCGGCATGTCCTTAATGATAAGATTTAAAATAGCTAAAACATCAGTCACTATCCTGACTTTCCTACCGCCAAGAAGTAAAAATTGTTGAAGTAAATTAACTGCATTTAAAATTGCAGCGGCATCGCAAAACTGTATTAAGAAATCATTTCCTGAGTGAACCTAGAATAAAAATTTGGACTTAATAAATCGGAAATTTCAAGTAGCAATAATAATTTTTTTTTAAATTACCAAATAACAAAGAAGAACATAAATCGATTCCAAAGCCTGAAGTTCGTCAGTTCGGAGATCAGAAACTGGACGCAACAGCATTTCACTTCCAGCAGGAGCACTTGGATTTGATTCTTCGCTCTCATAGCCTTTGCTTCTTGCTATTATTTTTGATGCATATACCAAATTAGGGATTAATTTAATCTCTAAATAAACCTATGGAATAAAAAAAAAAAATTAAATTAACATAAGTTCATAACATTCATAGCCAAATAAAAAATATTCTTACTTACTTGTTTTATATTTTCTAAATCTCTTTCTAAAGGTCCTTCTACCACAAATGGCAATGACAACATTTTAGCTGCATATTCTAAAACACGACTTGAAGCATTTGAATTTCTTAGAGGAGCTACCACTACTGAGACGAGATTGTGATTTTTCAAGCAATCCAACTGTCCAGTCATTAGTTCCTGCAAAATGCATAATTAAAAATAATTTCTAAATTTTCAATGAAGATTTATTTCAATTTACCTCCATATTTCGCTGCAGGAAAGCTAACCATTCATCATTTTCGATAGGTCGAATGCTAGCAGCTGAATCCCAACTATGAAGAGTAAACATAGTTTTACTTGTTTTAAACCCCTTTGCTTTATTGACTTTCTCTCCAGTTTCCTTTTCTTCTACTTTTTCCGCATTGTCATTCCCAGTTTTTTTTTCCTCTTCTACATTTTCGTTTGTGAGATTTTCATTTCCTTTATTTTCCTTATCATCAATTTTCAGATTTCCAAAATCTGAAGCAAGACTTGGATACAATTTATTTTCTTTAGGAAGATCCAGGGATTTATTCACTCTTTTTAAAGAGGAATGAAGAACTTTTTTAAAAATTGAACTATCAGTTAGTGATTTGAAGGCACTTACAGATTGAGAGGGACATGACGATGGTTTCGTCGCGCTAACTTGATCATTACCAATTAAAATTAACTGTTGTTCTTTTGGCTTAACTGCTAGATTTGGTCCAGCTGAAGGCACATAAAAAGGCACTTGATTGGAGTAAAAATTCACAGCTTCTTCTAAAATTTCTTTCCTTTGAATCTCTTTCGCTTTTGCTTGTGAAGCGCTTAATTCATTTGTGAAAGGATGTTTCACCTTGAGCTCAGCATCATCCACGTCAAAATTTAAATTTCCACCCTTTAAATATGGATGTTCTTTTATTTCTAACCATGAAAACCTTTTTTCTGGTTCCTTCTGTAGTAAACCTTGTAAAAAACTTTTGCAATCAGGAGAAATAAAATCTGGCCAGTGAACATTTTCATACTGGATGAGTTGAGCTAATTGTAAGAGAGATGAAGTGCAAAATGGTGGAGTTCCAACTAAAAGCTGATATATAATGCATCCTAAAGACCAAAGATCAGCACTGTAGTCATATGGTTTAGCATTAATAACTTCTGGAGCCATATACAGAGGAGTTCCTTTAAAAGAAGTTAATACATGCGTCCTTGCTCCCATGCTTCTAGCAAAACCAAAATCACAAAGCTTTGCAACTCCATTGTTATCAATTAAGACATTCTGCGGTTTTAAATCCCGATGCAAAACTCTATGTGAATGAAGATAAAATAAGGCAGAAACTAAATCACAAGTGATTTGATGAACTCGAGCCTCTGATAAACGACCTTCTTGATTCAAAATATGAGATAATTCCCTGTCAACATACTCAGATATTACAACAATCTGGAATAAGAAAAGCAATATGTTGTACAAATAAATAAGCAAGATTCTGGAATTGAATCCTTTATTGAGCACTTTTTATAATACTTACAGTGTCAACTGTTTCAAAAGAATCAAGCATTCTAATGATGTTTGGATGATTCAAAGTTCGTTGAATTTCACATTCTCGTTTCAGTCCTTTCAGTTCTTTAGCTTCTCTCCCTCTCTGACAAGTAAAAAAGTTAGGGTTAACTTTCAATAAATAATTATAACTTTTGGGATTATCATTAAGAATACTTACTTTAACGATAATTTTTAAGGCTACGATTTCATTAGTCTCGACCACTTTTCCTTTATACACAGTACCAAAAGAACCTTCTCCTATCAGACTTATAGCTTCATATTTCCCCATTATTTGTAGGTTTATGTAAACAAATCACAATCAAAACATTGAGATGAAAAAGCTTTGTACAGGTATGGGTTCGAAACTAATAACAGAGATGAATCTTCTCAATGAATTAAAATACAATAGATTCTTAAAGTAAACCTTCAATCTTTTCCTCGCTCATCTTTTAATTCAAATTAAAATGATTTGATCAGAATTACATGATCAAGTTTTGGTTTCCAGCACGCGTTAATAATAAATCAACATAAAGCTTGTTCATTGTGACTATAGATGAAAAGATGCGTTCGGAAATCTGGTCGGAGATCTCCGACTTCTTTTTTTTTTTTTTTTTTTTTAATTAAAGCTGCAGGATAAAACTTTTTTTTTTTAACTATTCTTTATTATATAGCTGTTTATCGCAGTTAAATCGAAGTGGCGAAAGATGGAATCGAAGCATCAGCCTCTCGTTTTCATGACGATTGCTCTACTACTAAGCTACTTCGACAATCAAATCAAATCCGTTAAAAAAAAAGTCAATTGATAAGGTTGTTGGCAAAAGTCTACTTTAAATGGTTTCTTGTAGTATGTAAAGTGGTGGCCCGTAGCCTAGTTCATATAGCGTGCTCGACTCTCAATCATGAGATGCGTCGTGCTTCTATCCTAGTTCACAGCTAGGAATTTTTCTCAGGTCAAAACTAGTGCGCTAGTCAGAAAATCAACGGTCACCACCCCTCGGAAGGCAATGGCAAACCACCGAGCGGTAACTGCCTAGTAAAATCTCTCAAAAATAACCGTTCGGAACCGGCGTTAAACTGTAGGTCCCATATGCCTGTGAGCGCACGCACAGGTGTATGTGAGAGATCACCCCACGCTCGTAATCGAGTAAAGGACTATAAAGAAGAAGAACTCTACAGCAGAAACTGAATTCACTAATTTAATAAATTGCTGAATATCTTTTTTATGGTCATTAAACTCAGATTCAAGTAGAGGCTCGAAAGCGTAATGGTGCTTATGGCATGACTCAGCTACAAACCATCCAATTTTCAGGTCTTTCTCGTCCCCTGGCGTTTTTGCCATTGACTTTAAAATTTCTACAACTTTTGACAGAGCGGTGTGGGAGACGATTAGATAATCTGCTTCCAACATTTTCTTCTTCAACGAAAACGCTGCGGACAACCGCAGTTTTTCATAACTTTGTACAATGTCCTTTGGGCTCTTATTAAACTCCTCAGTTGCCGCCTCAATCAAAGTCTCGGGGGTGTAATTAATGTATTTCTGTAACAAATCAGCAAAAAAAAAAAAATTAATCAATTTGAACAAGGGTTGAAGTTTATTTAACCGGCACCTAGCACAGGCACTAGCTAGAGAGCCTAGAAGGAGAGAGTTGACACTTATATGGGAGCTCTCTGATTGGTTAGTTCAAAAAGTGGCATCAGCAGTTCTTTTAGCCTCAACGGCTTGCATTAATCTTATTAGTTTAAAGCATATACTCGTTTATATGCATTCAGTTAGACAATGGTTTAAGTAAAATCTATTAATTTTTGTCTAATAAAAATATTTAAACATATATACGGCTGTAAAGAAATGTGACGCATATGTAACCAGTTCAGCAAGGGTTGCCAGATTATACTCCTTTTTAGAGTATATTTTATAAGCTAAGTATTGCAGTGACGTCACGATCTGGCAACCCTTAGGTGCTTCTGATACAACTTTTTGAACAAACCAATCAGAAACGACTTGCTCTTTAACATTGTGTGTCGACTCTCTCCTTCTAGGCTCTCTAGCACTAGCACTAGCAGCATCTCCGAGACTCCGATAAGATTTCCGAACGCACCTAAAGTCACGTGACTTCTTGTTTTTTGTCGTGTCCCCAGAATTATGTTTTTCATGTTTTTGGAAGGCGGTGAACTATAAATAACAAGTTGATGCTAAGTAAAATAATGAGGAGAGAAAATGATGGGTGATCAATTTCGTAAGGTTGAACAATATTCGCCAAAGTCCTCACCAAGGGGAGCTCGCTCCCCTGTTGTTTCGCGGCAAGACTCGACAGGAACATTAAAAACAACGATTTCTTTAGGAAAGAACCCATCAATTGTCCACAGTGGGCCCTTCTATTTGATGAAAGAGCCCCCTGGTAAGTACCTTATACCTACATTAGCTTTTACTTCAAATTTTATGGTTTTATTCATTTGGCAATTGTAGCAGTTTTTGTAAAACGTAACCTATAAAACTGTTTTATAGGTTACATGTTTACAGTTTTAAATTGTTGAAGCCTATTTGTATCGTAATGCTGTTGCCTTACTCTCAATTTTAACTCCCCATTTTCTTTTTTCAGCGGAGAGTGAATTAACGGGGGCTAAAAATTTGATGGGCATTCATGGCCTTGAACATTCATATAGTAAATTTATTGCAAAAAAGCCAAAAGAATCACTATCAGCATTTTTACCTAATTTGCCTGGCAGCATAGATGCTCCTGGAAATATAGACAATAGTTCACTTAGATCTGTCATAGAAAAACCTCCTATTGGTGGAAAAGAGTTATTACCTTTAACTAGTGTGCAACTAGCTGGGTTTAGACTTCATCCTGGACCTGTAAGTATAACATTTATAAAAGATTTTGAAATTAAGAAAAGCTGTTCTAATGATTTTTTTTTTTTTTTTTTTTTTTTGTATTTCAGTTGCCTGAACAATATCGTAACATTAATCAAGTTCCACAAAAGAAACATAAAAACAAACATAAAAAACACAAACATAAAACTGGTGAATTAACATTAACAGAATCACAAACAAGTGAGCCTGGGCAAGACACCCATGAAAAGAAACATAAAAAGCAGAAAAGACATGATGATGAGAAGGAAAGGAAGAAGAGAAAGAAAGAAAAGAAACGGAAAAAAAAGAACCATAGTCCAGAGCATTCTGGAGGGGTCACACCTAATCAGCATCCCAGCAGCTAATCTCACCTGTGTAATTAGGGTTGAACCTAATTTTCATTTTTAAAATAATGTACAAAGTACAAAAGATAACTGTAAAATAATGGACTCTGTGTTTTTTATATTGTGGAAGGAGCTAAGGAAGACATATTGTAAGTAGTTTTTCTTGTTCATGTAAGATCTCAATATTTAGAAAAAATTCTTTGTGCCAGTGATTTAAGTTTCACAGAATCTGTTAAACGTTAATCCTTTTAAATATCAGTGTCCTTACTACTGTTGTACTTTTTTATTTATATTAGCTTAAGCTTTATTAATATTCGACTGGCTTTAATTTTGTGCTGATTTGTTTCAAAAATTTTTATTCCAATGAAAATAGCGGATTTAGGATAGGTAGGATGCAAACAGCTTTGTTGAAGAAAAAAAAGGAGTTTCTGTAATATTTAACCTGCTGGATCAGGGAAATCATTCTAATTTAAAGTCCATGCCGATGATATATTTTCCAAAAAATTTCTTTTAATAAAATATTAAGTAAAGTGTTTCATATAAATTTGATAATCAATTTATTTTCTTATTTTTTTTTTATTTTTATTTTTTATGCCTGGGAGCATTGAAACCAGAACATTTCACGTTATGTGGTTTAAAATTGAAACAAACAAGGCTTTATTTAGGAATATCCTGACTCGGTTTAACAGTTAAAGAATTAATAGATAAAAGCATCACCTATGAACTGTAACTGCTTGAAATTAATTTCTTTACCAAACATCAAGTCAATCTATATGATCTTGTGTGAGACAAGAATTTAAAGCTAACTTTAACTTACGAACTTACTCCAACAAAATGACTAGTTTATTATTTTAAAACTTAAAAATTTGGTTTGCTATTGAAAAGGGAATATCTTAATTTCATATGGTTTAATCCTAGTCTAGTCCAAAATTATCAAAAATATGGAATTTTTCAGTAATAGTTCGGAGGAAACTCCGCATTGCGTGCCAGATTCACTGAAGTAAGACATTTTAAAGATACGAATCTTGGATTCTATAAAACAGCCATTCATTAAATTTTCGGTTTTATTTTTTCCATCACGAATAGAAATAAACAAGAGCCATTAAAAAAAAAAATAATGCTTAGCTCGAATATAATGCAAAATGTACTAATAATACTGATCATTTTCCATTTCCATTTGAATTTGACCGCGCTGAATTATTAACACGCATTTAAAAAAAGATAAAGGAGAAAATGTTTTTTAAAAAAATAAAAAAAGGACCAAAACATGTAATGGTGAACGTTTACTAATTTCTGTGCTAATTTTTATCACTTGTATTGTTTTTCCTATTTAAGCTTATAAAGAATTTTCCTTTTTTTTTTAATTAAGAAATTACTTGGCAGATGCAGTTTATAATTTATTGAACTAATGCAATGCTTTGACAGATTTTTTTTTTTCATTTCTACCTGAAAAATTTGTGTTCGAACATGTAAATCTTGTAAATATACAAATAATTTAAAATTTTAAATATAAAATTTTAATTTATTCTCACCCCATATTTCTCAGGATAGGCTAATTGAAATAATTGTTTATAATAGTAATTGAATGATTAATATATTTCTGTTTATTATTAAACGAAAATGCGATTATGTAAAGCTACATTGTGATATTAAACCTCTCTAATAATCTCTTTAAATATATATTAAAAATAGAGGTAGACTAAGGTATTTTTAAATCTTACATATAAATATTTTAAAAAAGTCCATTCAGATCACATTTTTTCTTATTTTTTTATTTTATGTATATTTTTTTTTTTTACTTACTACCCTTTCCAATATTAATTGCAGTGTAAATTTGGTTGTCATTTTGGTGTTCTCGGCTCACTTTAAGAAGATAATCTGAATTTAGCTCTTAGAAACTACTTAAAAATCCGTATATCACAGTTTAATTGGCAAATACGCGTCACTTTCTACAAATTCCTGTGAGCCTTTTAGTCTACACTGTTATCATTTTTGCTTCTTGTAAAACTTAAATAAAAGAGTACGCTCTATAAAATTCAGGTGCTATTTGAACTTCTCATTGAAAGACATTTTTGAAAGTATGTGTAAATATCAAATTTTCTAAACCGGTTCTCAATTCTCAAAATAAATTGATAATATTATTTCCAGAGTATTTTTAAAAATTGATGAGAATTTTTCAGTTGCTATTTAAAAAAGATTTTTTTTTGAACTAATAATTTTGTAAATCTAGGCCACCGCGGTAAATTAAATATTAATGATCTCAAAAAATTCGGAAATGCTACATGAAACGTCCAGACGTTTTTTATAAAATAAAAAAGTTTTAAAGTTTTTTTTTTTAACTTCTTTTAAGAGAATAGTCTGCACTTTAACTATTATAAAACTCTTGACTAGATACATATATACTGGTTAAAATTCATTATAAGTATATCAATAGATACAGTAATACTTTTTATCAGTCTATAAAAGAAAAATCGAGATCGATGATGATAAAAATTAAATTTAACCTGTGACTAAAGTTTCTTTGATTATATTTCCCATTGAGTCTTCAGCGACCATTATTTTGATATCGTTTATATCCATGTTTTGGATTGGCAAAGTAAATTGTTTCGGTATGTAAGTGCTTAGGAATTCCCAGGATGTCAGTACAAGACCGTCTTCTCCTCTAAGCTCGATCACTCGAATTCCTGATGAAGATGAAATAGTGTACCTAAAAAGATGAACACATTTAGCAACCGCTCTGAATTGGTTAACATAATTAATTACAGGACAGCCGAGGAACATGTACTAAATCGCCATTGGTTGAAATCAGGCAGTTTGATTGGTTCAAACCCAGTCAGCCAATCAGAGCCCTCGATTTCAACCAATGGCCTGAAGCACATACAGTGTCGTGTAGTGAGTAATTTACCTCGCTCCGTGTACCAGATCAACTGATGTATCTCCAACGAACACGTGATTGGAAATAGACTCTTTTTCTTTTTCAAAATTACGTGACAAAAAAGCTGCACGCTTATGTTAGCGTAAACTTGTGGTCACATGATTTTTAAGAGCTTATAGTCAAAACAAACTACCTCGCGTGTGAAAATAATATGTGGGATAATGCAGTGAAAATATCTCGAAGGTTTATAGACTTGGGAAAAGGCTGATTTTTGGTTGCTTCTCTTCTTACTATAGATATTTTTACTCACCTGTGAGGGTCGAAGTCAATAGAAGACATCATATTGTCAGGTATGTCATTATTAGCAAACCACCTGAAAGAGCAAACACATGTATTATTTTCCAAATCCTTTCTTTAGTAACTTTTATATTTTCATTTTTGTTTATCTATTTATTTTTTGCTTACTTGTGGTACTTGAGAATGACAGCACAGCTTCTATCCCAAAACGTTAAATCATCCACGGCGATTTTCGAATGATTTATTTGCCTTTTCTCATTATCATAATGGGCATCGGTAGACCACGATTTAGGATTCCATGTTTTGATAACATCTGATTCCGTCGAGATTCTCCTTTGCGGGCTATTATGCCGTAGCCCCTGAAATCTTCCTCGGGGTCTTTTTATCGGCGAAGACATCGTGTATGTAACATTTAAATCTCTAGTAAAACAAACCGTTGCGTGTTGGGCTTCATTCCTTGTAATAACGTTTTTATTGGCATCTTTCGATTGGTTGCAGATAGTAAAAACTAGATTTATATTGTCGAAACCTCTCCCCATAATTCCTTTTTTCGAATGCCCTAGATCGAACGTATGTCCTAATTCATGGCAAACGGATCCTAAAGTCGTGGAGAAACAGCTTCCATACGTGCCTCTAAAAAAAAAAAAATCGAAAAATTCTCATGAGGGAAAAAGTCAAAAGAGAGATAAGATTCATTGCAAATCAACCCTTCTCAATGAAAGGTTACAATGGATTCTTGATCTCTTTCGATAAAGATTAATGTTGCGAAGCGTTCGTCATTAGTCAGCTATTCAAAAAGTGAAATGTCACATACATCAAGAACGTTAAAACGAACTGAATTCCAGTTTTAAATCTGAGTGTTTTTTTTTTTTTGCTTGTTAAAGGAAAAAAAATGGGTACTAACCTGTAGCAGCTATCGTCCATGAATTTGGTTTTATCTACTTTAGTCTCATCCGTAAATTTAGCCACGATTTGATCAATCGTTTCTGGCCACGTGTGAAGGCAACCCGTTCCGAAAATAGCTAACCCACCCCCTCCGAGAGCGACGTGCCCCTGCATCTTAGCTACGACTTCTTCATGGGTCTCCGGTTCCTTATCATCATCCGATATATATCTCGTACATGAGAGGAAAGCTAAAAATTTCCGTTGATCGCTCCCATACGGTGATGACATTAATTCCCTACCGAAATGCTCCCATATTTCCTCCGGTTCCATTTGATATACATCATCCGGAGTTAATTTACTGTGAAACACAATGCAGTCTAAATCGATATCCATATCGTAAGCGAGTTGGAAAGTTTTTCTGCTCATATCGCTTTCATGCAATTTTTCAGCCGTTAACGATTGGATCAGTCTGGATCCCAATGAAATCCTTCTGCATGCGCTTTCCGGGGAATTATCCTCGTTGTCCGGTGCTTGGAAATTGCCGTCGTGCCCATCGCAAATGATATATACAGGTAAAACGTGATAATTTGTTGTTTTCGATTTAAATTCCAAATTCAATGTTAATGAAGCGTCTTCGTATTCCAATGTAAAATGATTTCTCCCTAAGTTTAAATTAGCCAAACATTTGAAATTTCCATTTATAACCGGCCAAACGGTAATTTCTTCAGGGTGATTTCCGTTGGTTAATTTTCTTAAAGTAATCGTCTTTCCTTTATCTGTATTACCATCTTGAGTGTAAACGGATACATATCCTTTGATTATCGGCAGAGAATAACAAAAAGTTTCATTTTCGGTAATGTTCGTAAGTGTAATCACGTAGGAAGATGCGGGAGTTCTTGGTTTTTGACGTTTTGGAAGCATTATTATTTTTTATTGTGATTTAATATCTGAAAATATAAAAAAATAAAAGCTGAGACTTGAACGTAAGGAGAATCCTCCGATGTAATGCCTTTTGGTATCAGGGGAAAATAGAAACATGAAACTAAATTTCAAAGAAAGCATTTATTTTTTATGTCAAAAGTAAGGAAAGCACTTGTCGACACGTAGTAAAACAGGAACTTTTTACCTCAGCTACTCGTTGGGAATGAAAATTTATTTTCTTTTGAAAAGAAGTTTATTTGATTTATTTTATACTTAAAGTCGTAAAATATCACGATTTTTTAAAGAGCAGTATCTTGCAGTTAAAAGAGTAAAAAGTTATATTATTAATATTCATTGCCTTGCAAAATGAGTTTTTAAAACTTTTTATTGGAAACATTAGACGTGGTTTTAGAACACTTAACATCGGGGAAATGTGTCGTAAGTTGGTGTAATTGTCGGTTTCAGGAACAAAACAATCGGAACAAGTCGCGTCGTGTTCATTATGGTTGTAAACTCGGCCGGTTGTTTCTTCGTATGTGAGATTTTTACTAGTGAATTTTCGTTCCAAAGAAAACAAAAAAGCCGTGTAAGAATTTTAGAATGAGTAATTAAAAGTTACAAGGGTTCAAACGAATCTGATTACGGTTATTACGTAGTAATTGCAACGGTTATAAATGTAGTGAAAAAAATGGCGTGGAGTCAACAGGACAACTTTTCGGTGGGGAATGGAGGCCCACAGGATTAATCGTTTTCACCAGGTAAACGATGGCATTTATTAATTTAGTTCGAACTGCATTGTTGTAAATTTATTTCTATTACGATATTTTATACATTACGGCTTCTATACGGCTTTTATTAATTTTTGCAGGGAGTGCAGCTCACTGCCTTACATTGAAAATTTAACATCAATTGGAGCCAGTTTAATAATATTTTTATCAATGATATTGTTGATGAAATATAATATTGGCCTACAGGAAACTTAATGAACCCCTTGTTATTCTGCTCATATCTTAAACCAATAAAAATGACATCAAAAGCCTGAACATTACGCTAGCTGTGTTTTTGAAAATATTTACATTTTTAGATTGTTGTTATTTACTGAGGCTTCTATGCAGATTTTAAATATCCATGTATATCTGAATTGAACTACCTATTGTGGCACTGACAACAAGATAGACAAGAAATATTTTCTCAAATATACGTAACATTTTCCTCTTCTGATAAAACAAACAGCCAGAAATCAGCAAGAATTTTATGCAATTAGTCAGGATCTCTTTAGAATTTTTTTAATATTACCTTTGGTTTTCTTTTTTGACCATCCTTAATAGTTCATATTGATGTGCGATTTTCTTAGTGCTGTAGAACCCTGATAAGTAAATAAAGGTGAAGGGAAGAGAATTTTTGTTATTTATGCCAATATTTTTCTTTATTGAGATATTGAGGTATTTATTAGGGAAAGACAAGACAAAGATCAAAAATGTTTCAGTTATCAAATATTTCAATTTAAAGGTTCCACTTGTTTAGGTTTGACTGAATTCTTATGATAATAAAAGATCAGGTAAAAATTCATTTTCAGTTACCTAAAGGACAGACTTTTCTATGAAATTAAGTTGGTTGATTTTATAAATGATAGGCATAAGAACTTGTGATGCAAAGGCTTTATTATGAAGGTTTAAAAATAGTCTGAGTGTAGGTAATTTAAAGTTAAACCTCAATAAGTGTTGAGTTTTGAAAATTCATACTTCTGTATTCACTTTCTCGGAAAATCTATTGCTAAATTAATTATGAGTATTAAAATTGAATTAGTTAAGCCTTGCAAACTTGGAATTTGAAGGGCAGAATTTAAAATGATTAAATATCAAAAGTTTATACTTTTTGAAGGCAAATAAATTTTGATGACTGCAAAATAACTCTTGGAATTTGTTCAAAAATGTTAGTGGAATGCTATTATGAAAGTACAACCAAAGTCAGAATACTCAGTACTAATTATAGTGTAAATTTTTTCTTTCAAGACAAAGGGGTGAATATTCTGTAGTTTTATTAAAAACCATGTTGCTATTTTTTTATGATAGATTCACCAGTGAGAAAATATTTAATTAGAAAATGAAGGAGCACCTTAAAAAGGAAATTTATTTATTTAATACGTCCTTGGAAGCTTTTATTATAAGTACTCGTCATTTATATTAGGAATTACCTAGCTAGTATAAAATTTTACTAATAAAAAATATGAAAGTGGATTTCTTCAGTGTTTACATAGTTCTGGAGAAATTAATTGAATTTTTAATTAAACTTAAACAAAATAAAATCCCTGAACGGTTTTTTTTTTTTAATCAAAATTAGCAATTAACAAAGACTTTGATTTACAATCTTGTGAGATTTTTGAGGACTGTTTTTGCGTTCATTTTTGTCAGCATAAGATTCTAACTTTTCTTAACTTCTTTGGATCATTACAACAGAATATCTGTAGTTGGAATTTTTAAAAAGTTTTTCGTTTAAGAAGAAAAAGTTTTCAATTAGCTTTGTGACACTGTCGGTTTTTCGGGAGCAAGAAGACTTAGGTAATTTGTATCCTAGGAATCTTACGATGCAGTGTTTTGAAAGAAAAATCGATTTGGTCAGTAACAGTTGCTTATGATCCTTAATTTTTGTATTAAAATAGAATTTTTTTAAAATTTAAAAATCGATTTTTTTCTTGAATTTTTGCTTTTGTTATTTTTCTTAATTTGTTCACATTAACATGCCTTACCAATTCCCTACCATTTTTCCTAATTCATTTGTCCTAAAAACTTTTGTTCCTAAAACCTTTTTCCTAATTTTTAATTTTTCTAAAATTTTTTTTAATCCTAAAATGAATATTTTGAATCCCTATGAACATTTTATCGTTTTATTTCATTTTTACAGTGGTTTATTAATAAAAAAACAAGGAAAACAGAAATCCGCAGCTTTGCCTAGTAAATCATTACAAAAATTTTAATGATTTAAAAAATTAGGAAAAATATTCATTTTTGAAAATTTTATTTTAGGAATCAAAAAATTTTAGGAAAATGAAAAATTAGGAAAGAAAAAATGGTTAGGAAAAATATTTTAGGATAGGAATCAAAATTTTTAGGAAAAATAAATTAGGAATTTATTTTTTTAGGAAAAATGGTCAGGAACGTGTCTTACCAATAACGTAAAGATAAAAATCTTGATTGTTATACGATTTAAAATCTTATTGAAGTTTATTTGAATTTTTGAAATCACTGGATAAAAAATCATTTTTAACGATAATAAATTTTTAACCTACCCAGTATTGGCTTCAACTTTATGAATATTAATAATCTCATCATACAGTATTATCTCTTGGGTTTGCACTTTTCATCATAATCTGTTTGCTTCCGAAGATAAAACAATTAATAATTATCTCAGAATATCTTAATTTATCTTAACAAACGAATTAGCAATGTTTTATTAGTTAGGGGATTTCTTTTCCGGATTTAAATTCATTGTCCAAATATCCGGAAAACGTAAATGAAAACATTTTTATTTTTCTTTTCCAAAAAACGGAAAAGCAAAAGCTGATCCTTTATTTTCTTTTAGGGTTAATCAAAATAATCTTGTTTTTGTATTTCCATTTGTTTTTATTGGTTTTTGTTTCCAGCTTTAGGAAAATATTTTTATTTTATTTTATTTTGATAGGATCGTTTATCGGAAAAATTTTTGCCAATATTCTTTTTCGTCATCGTATTCCAGTTCATTGACTCAGTTGATACAACATAACATAGAAGACAATGGTATAATTTTTGAAATGAGTTTTAAAATTAAAAAAAAAAAAAGAATTCTTCGTTCAGAATTATTTAACCGAAAGCAGTCAACGATTTTAATGTGATGGGATTTTTTTTATAACTGAAACTAACCTGGAGAATGATTTAAATGCTCATTTTCCGAATAGCGAAATTTTTATCGGACCCGTGGCAAAAACACCCAAAATTGAATAAACTTATTTATTCCGCGTGTAAAGAGACACTGTCAAAACGAGACGGCTGCTGTGCAGAAACAGCAGAAGGAATGTTTTAAATGTCATTTTTTTTTGCTGTTTTCACATTGTTTTGAGAGCTGGATTTTATGTTCGTTCTGTTGGATTGTTGCGTTTGTAGTTCTTGTTGACACTTTTATTATTTTTTTTTAATTGAGGGAAATTTAAGTGTTAAAATTTGAGGATTTAATTTCTCGTGGGAGAGAAAAATTAAAAAAAATTTAAGTGCCGAACGAGCAGACACTGAGTTGTTGTGAAAATATTGAACTTAACACCAGTGCTTTCCTGTGTCACAAGTTATCGATTCTGTTAAATGCAGGCAATTGCCGCATTTTGTTTTTGCCCTTAATGTTAACTGGTTTTTTTCTGAGAAAATTATTATTTAATGAGATGAACATACCCCAGTACAAATGTTAATTATCCGTTGGGTATCCTCGAGTTTTTTTTCTTTCCTTTTTTAAAAAAAATTTATTTAATTAATTAATTAATTAAATAATAAAAGATTATACAATAATTCATTTAGAAGGGATTTATCATTTAATTTTTCAAAGCGATAAAATTTTATTTTAAAAAAACATTTTTTGGAATAAAAATCTAATCAAGTAGCCTAAGTTAATTTTTTAATTTTTTTTTATTAATTTTTGGATTGACTTTAAAAAAATCAAACATGTTTATTTTTGTACCTTTTTTTTAATAATCTTATTTGAAAATGTAATCTTTACTTAACAGCCGATTATTTGATACGATGAAGTATAATCGCAAATTTCAGGGCGTTCCCCGTAATGCAGGCCAAAAAGTATAAAAAAAACTGTAATTATTGTTTTTATTTCGAACCACATTCACACGCATTCATATTGCATGCCTTTCGTGTTGAATTAGGTGCCGCAGTTAATTTTCAAAATTCCACGATTTTAAATTCTTGGCGAGGGATTCATTTTCTGTCGCAGATTTTTCTCCGAATTATTAACGACCTGATATTCTCTGGGAGGAAAAAAAAAAAAAAAAAAAAAATTTCGATTTCGCTTGGGATTTTTCATACCTTTTTTTATGCGACAGTCAAAAATTGGAGTCTCTGGGAAAATTGAAGGAAATTTCATATCTGAAGATAATAAGATATTGCACATAGGAAAATATGATAATGCTGTATAGGAAGTGCGGGGAATTCTTTTCCCGACTATAGTGGAGTGATTTTTAATGTTTATTTTCGATCAGCAATTCAGCTGTGGTTTTCCTTCTAATCCCGCATTTTATACGCCTAAACTAGTTTGTGGTTTCTCAACTTTACTGTATAGTTTGTATATTTTAATGATGCAAAAGGGTTAATGGGATTGTTAAGCATTTTAGAGAAATTCGTGCTTTTTGTCTCTAAGCCCCGGATTTAAATTTCGAAATAGAGCATATTACAAGACCTTGAAAATTTTTTTATCTTTTTCGGAGATTGAGTGTAGCTTCAGACTGGTCTATTTGTCTTTCTTGAATTTGTGTGAAAAATCCAGGACGTTCAAGAATGGAATAACTAAAGAATTAGCTTAAGAAGAGATGTAATTTTCAAAATTAAATCAATAGCAATAAAGCTTATGAAGTAGAAAATTAAGATCGTGAATTTGCTATATTTATTTTGCGATACCTTGCTTCGCTAATTTTTTTTAATTACAGAAAAATATACCATAAAGTCGTCGTAATTCCTTTGCCTTTTTTATTTTATTAATTTTGGAGGGTCAGTATGGCGATTCCCTACCGTTTTTCCTAATCCATTTTTCCTAAAAATTTTGGTTCCTTTTTTTTCCTAATTTTTTTTTTTCGTAATTATTTTTTTTTCTTAATTCTTAATTTTCCTAAATTTTTTTGATTCCTAAAATAAAATTTCCTAAAATCCCTTGGGGATTTAAAAAATTAGGAAAAATAGGCCTATTCATTTTAGGAAATTTTATTTTAGGAATCAAAAAATTTTAGGAAAATGGAAAATTAGGAAAAAAATGGTTAGAAAAAAAATTTTAGGAACCAAAATTTTTAGAAAAAACGGATTAGGTAAAATGGTCGGGAACGTAGTGCTGCACCGGCTATACAAAAGTGAAGGTGGCATTTTGCGTATTTGAACGACTTTTTACACAGTAAAAAATATTATGTAAATATGTTAAAAACGGTCTACATAAAGTCTATGTTAAGTTATTATGTTAAAAAATCAACAAAACTTGTATGTAAACAGCAAAAAAATGACAATCGTTAATGGACGCAGAACATTAAACAAAACAATTGTGTTATTTTTCTTAACAAAATATTTATGTAGACCGATTTGGACATACAATTTGTGTCAATTTTAACATAAAATTTTTTACTGTGTAGGTAAATCTAAAACCAAAAATTAAATTAATAGCAAAGCTTATGAAGTAGAAAATTAAGATCTATTTTTTGAAAGGGCTCTGCAATTATTTGAAAAAATGCTCCAAGAATTGACCTTCGTGGAAAATTCCACTTCGCTAAAAACTTACACTTCGGGAAAAGGTTAATAATTTTTTTTTTATTATTTGGGTCCAGTTTTTTAAGCGTTTATGAGAAAAATGGATGCAAGTGCCGTCTTATTTATGCCATGTGGATTTGGGAGTTTACCCGGCGGAGTAAAATATTTTCTGGTGTTTTTTCCCCGAAAATCTCCAAAAAAAATCAAAAACATAATGTGTGCAAAACGTCAACTCCGTTCCAGCCCGTTTTTCCTTAAAAAATTAGTTCCTAATCCGTTTTTCCTAAAAATTTTGGTTCCTAAAATTTTTTTTCCTAACCATTTTTTTCCTAATTTTCAATTTTCATGATTCCTAAAATAAGATTTCCTAAATGAATATTTTTTCTAATTTTTTAAATCCCTATTTTTTAAAAAATTTTAGAAACCAAAATTTGTAGGAAAAATGGATTAGGAATTAATTTTTTTTTAGGACAAATGGATTAGGAATAAACTTTTTAGGAAAAAGGGATTATGAATTAATTTTTTTGGGAAAAATGGATTATGAATTAATTTTTTTTAGGAAAAATGTATTATTTATTTTTTTAGGAAAAATGAATTATGAATTAATTTTTTTAGGAAAAAGGGATTAGGAATTAATTTTTTTAGGAAAAATGGATTAGGAATTAATTTTTTTAGGTAAAATGGATTAGGAATAAACGTTTTTAGGAAAAAGGAATTAGGAATTAATTTCTTTTGGAAAAATGGATTAGGAATTAATTTTTTTAGGAAAAATGGATTATGAATTAAATTTTTTAGGAAAAAGGAATGAGGAATTAATTTTTTTAGGAAAAATGGATTGAAATTTATTTTTTTAGGAAAAATGGATTTAAAAAAATTGAAGGGAATCACTGAACTCTGCATCTCCATTCCAGCGTGTGCCTCTAAGCGGTTTGATTTTCCCATTAAAAATACATAAAGATTTTTCTATTTTCACAATCTATGTTTTCCCCGCGAACTAGGCAGATAAAAATTTGATCATTGGGCCAATTATTACCTACATATATACATAAGTATCTTTGCAAAAAAAAGTCAAGTTTTTTAAACTGAATTAGAGTGAAAAACACTGAAAAGTCCAGTTGGGTCTGGTGACAGCTTGATAGTTCAGTGATTTTAACGAATAGCTTTCAGTTATAGGTGCAGATATGTATCACTAAAGAGTTCAGTGATAAAACCCGAAATTTTCGGTTATTTTCACTGAAATATTTAGTTGTCTCCTTAGCCAAAGAAAGAAAAAGAAAAAAAAACCTTGAAGCGCTTTAAGTGTAGAATAAATAATTAGAGTATAATATATTTGTATTAATTCATTATGCATTCCGTTGATCAAAGTTAGCATGGTTAATGTTGGTTGAAAAAATGCATGTATTAAAAAAAAAAAAAAAGTTCTTGACGAAGATTAGAACCAAGACTACTTGGAGCTGAATTATTTAAAGTTTTTTCCTATTTCTCGTAAATCGTTAGTACCTAGAAGACTTGCATAATTATTAAATAGTTAATTAAATTAATGCGGATTTGAAACCGAAAAACAATTTTACATTAGTATAAGCATGGAAGCAGCAATTTGATGAACATGTATTTGGAACCATCACCGATAACGTCCTGAGCTATCAATGTACCAGTTTCTGATATTCCAATTCGAGCTATTTATTATCACAAACCGTTGATGTCAATGACTTTTTTTTTTAAAGAACTACCTTTTGTTCGTGAAAAATTTATTGCATGTTTTCCTTTTAAGGATAAGGTACACTTGAAACACAACCACCCCACTTGAATCATTAATTTTGAAAAGGTCACATGTCCATTTTTTTCTCAAATTGAGTTTTTGATACCATTATAATGCTCCTAATAAGACGCATCATTGACGAAAACATTAAATTTGACCGAAAACTGCAAATCAATGAATATAATGTTTAAAAAAAATTATTTAATGCACCGAAGGGAGTTTTTATCAATCGCGTAGCCTTCGTAATTTGTTTACCACCGCTAACTAAAATCCTTAATTTTTTTCTTAATGTTTTGTTTACGACGAAAAAAATAAATTTCATTTCTTGCTTTTCAAACTTAAAAAAATTTTATCTCGGGGGCTGTGAGTTTTACGTTTTGATGTGCTTGTTTACAATTTTCGTGTTTAAAAAATCAAAAATCAACATTATAAAAATTTAACGTGTTAAGTTTGTTTAAGAAGAAAAATGAAGTGATGTGACATTGAAATGCAATTATAATCCTCTTTTTTGCCTTTTGGGCCCCCGTAACTGTGTTTAAGTAGTGTTTTTTTCATAAAGGGCACATGTCCAATACCCTTTTTTAAAAAATCTGGCTAAAAGCAATTTTTTCAGCATTTTTCTTACAAATAAAAGATGAACTTTTTATTATTTATGATCCCTGATCGTTTCAAATTTTTTTTCCCTTTGAATTTTACGTAAACCATTTTTTAGTCTTTACTTAAAACTTTTGTTGTGTGGACATGTGACCTTTTCAGAATTAGTGATTCACTTAAGGAACAAACAAGAAACAAACAAGAAACAAAACAAAAAAATCCAGAAAATAATTTTTTCCTTTACTCCTGTTATTTCCTCACCTGGGATCTCGGACACTAACGTTTATATTTTTTAAAAATTGTAATCATTTTAAATTAAGGTTTGAAGAACTACTAACAACGGTGAAGAACTACTAAAAACTAGAACATGGCTTCCCTTTTGGTGCATGTGTATGGCGTACCGGCATCGTTCAGTGTTTTACACTGAAACGTTAAGTTGAAAACCGCATTCAGATTTTCACTATGGAATGTTCAGTGTTTTAAACTGAAAGATTAAGGAGACTAATTTACTGAAAGTGATCAGTTCTAAACACCGAAATTTTCATACTTCTGCACTGAAAAATTAATTTTTTCAATTTACTGAACCTTTCAGTTTTTTTTTTCAGCCAATATTTTTTCCCTGAAAAGCTTGACTGCTTTTGCATGTTCATCTTTATCCCTAAGATTTTATTTTTTTGAAAATTTAATTGGTAAAAAAAGAGTTGAAGTCAGATTCGAGTTAATAATCTCCATCTGCCTCTGGCGCAGTTCACTTTCATGGTTTTTTTATTTAAATAGTTTACCGGAAAAAGTTTTGTAATAGCGTTGCATAAAAACGTCGTTCTTTCTTTCTCCGAAAAATGAAATCATTCATAATCTGTTTTTCCGCTTAAATAGAAGGAAACTTATGCGAAAGTTTAATTGCTTCTCTCAGCACTTGTGCTTTTCCTCTATTTAAACTTTCCGCCATCCTTTCAAAACTTCATAAAGAAGCCGGTGCTCAATGTTACTTAACAAGAAAATTTTCATCAAATTTAATTCCAAGTGTTATAAATTTTTGTTCTTGATGATAAACAAGTTGTCTTCTTTCTTCTTAACGCCGCATTTACATATTTCTTTTGGAATCAACAAAAGGTTCCTTTTTGGTTTTTTTTTTTTCTCTATTGGCAAATTCAAAAAAAAAAATATATAAATAAAATAAAAAGATACCGGTGCACAGAGTTTAACAACCTTTTAAAAGGAAAAAAAAAATCACACCCACCCCAAAAAAGATGCGATGATATATAACCGCATTGGTTAAAAGAAATTTATAATTTATTGTCGAGTCCGTTGAACTTTTTAGATTTTTAAAAAGTTTCAGACGAAATCCGTTTTTGTTCCGTACACGTCGTACTGTATTTTCTCTTTTTATGATTATTGCATTTATTACAATATGAAATTGGGTTCTTTTTTTATTTTTATTCTCTACTTTTATTTCGAAAGATAAACATAAGAGTTGCGTTTTTTTTTTTTTTTTTTTGTTTTCATGAATACCGGAAGATAACCAAGGGGTGGTTTTTACAAAAGAAAGTATATTATTTATAACCTTTTAACAAGGGAGGTTTTACGTTGATTATGTCAAAGTTTTATATCTGGCACGTCTGTTTATACATCGGCTGTCTTTTAATAATCATCTTATGCAAAGAAGTTTCCGCCTTTTTGCAGACGATTTTTTTTTCTCTCTTATGTTTTTACAGTAAATTGTTTTTGACGTCTTTTGAAAAGATTTTTTTTTTTTTTTTTATTCTCTACTTTTATTTCGAAAGATAAACATAAGAGTTGCGTTTTTTTTTTTGTTTTCATGAATACCGGAAGATAACCAAGGGGTGGTTTTTACAAAAGAAAGTATATTATTTATAACCTTTTAACAAGGGAGGTTTTACGTTGATTATGTCAAAGTTTTATATCTGGCACGTCTGTTTATACATCGGCTGTCTTTTAATAATCATCTTATGCAAAGAAGTTTCCGCCTTTTTGCAGACGATTTTTTTTTCTCTTATGTTTTTACAGTAAATTGTTTTTGACGTCTTTTGAAAAGATTTTTTTTTTTTTCTTTATCGTTATTTATGTTTTGACAGAGTAATGAGGTATAAATAAATTTGGGGGAAAAAAAGTGCAAAAATTGTTTATTCAGGCAGATTTTAACTCTTTGAGATTTTTTTACTTCTTGGAAATAATCGGCAATTTATGAAAAACGTGTTTGAGTGTATGAAGCAAACTAAAACAATGGGATTTTGTACAGTCATTATTTTTTAAAAAATACCTGCGAGGCGTACTAAGGGTGGGAGGCGGAACGCCTCGGGTACTCTGTGTTGGGGAGGGTGACGAAATCCGAAATATTCATTTTGGCCGCTTCAAGCTTTACAACAAGATACAAAATAACACAAAATAAAATCAAGGTTTTTAAAAAAACTGAAAAAATAATTTTTGACAAAAAAAATTTTTTCAGTCCAAACGAATAAAAATTTGAATGCGAAAAATGACCTCGAAAACATTAAGAAAAATCATACTGGGATATGGGGGCACATCCCTACGTAGGACTACGTCTTTGGGTTACTGTCCTAATATTGCAAAATTTAAACAATGAAACTATATTTCAAAAAAATATTTTTCAAAAGCTTTTTTTTTTTTTTTTTTTTTTTGAGAATGCTGAGTGCAAAGTCTCGACAAAGTGTTGCATAATTTTTCATATGAAATAAAATAAACATAATTGACGGTGAATTGTTGGAGCATATATGTACGGCGTCGTCTGCAAATATGTGTACTGTCGTGTGAGCAAATTAAAAGAAAAATATTTCCCATGCTTAGTTTATGGGCACACTCCAACACGAATTTATTTTCGATGATTGTTTTCGGTTACACATGGATCATTTGTAATCGGTCAATTATTATTTACTAATAATAACTTTTATTAGACTCAAAATAATTAGGCAGTTATATAATGGGGTTACATCTATTACATTCATGGCCGGTTTGGATTAAAAAATAAAGAGTTTGAATTGCACCCGTGCATTTGATGCAGTAACACTGCATTAGGTGAATTTCACTGCATTATACGTGCATTAACTTGCATTACCATTGCATTTGCATTGTTTCCATCACTTGCATTACATACTGCATTACTTTTGCACTAGATGTAGTGCTAGTTCATTAGTTTTAATTTCTTTGAATTACTTTGCGTTACCATTGCATTACCTTTACATTTACATTCATTTTGCATTCCCAATGCAATGCACTTGCACTGCCACTGCATTAAATTTCCATTTTATGCAGTAGCATTTTATTAGATCAATTTCTCTGCATTATACGTGCATTACCTTTGCATTAGATGTAGTGCTACTTTACTAGGTTTAATTTCTTTGTATTACTTTGCGTTACCATTGCACTAACACAGTGGCGCCATTTGGGAGTCGTGGGAGTGGGGGAGGCACTTGCCCCCAAGGTTCTTTTGCCCCCTTAAGAATATTTTGCTTTCACAAGAAAAGTATAGGAACCACATCTTTTGCCGCCCCCTCCCCCCCCAAGTTGGGGCATGCCTGTCCGTTCAAAGACATCTTTGGCCTCCCCGAGAAAAATCGGAAACGATACCCCTGCATTGTTTGCATTACTTGCCATTTTGGCGTTACGGTGTACCCTTACACTTTTTTTGGGAGTGAGTAAATCTCTCCATTAAAAAAGTTATTAATTTATAAAAAATCGAGTGATTATTTTAAACGGGTTTAATGTTACCTTTAAGAATGGAAGCATATAAGCTAAATTGAATCGGTTATTTTTAAAGTAAATCTCTAGCTAAAAGCCCTAAAAACAGTCCTTTTTTTTTTCACTTTTGAAAATGGAAATTCCGTATCCTTGCTGTCTCTTTCAATTCGTTTTACTTGATCGGTAAAACCTACCGATTTCTCTAGCTTTACCAAATAGCCAAATATAATATTCAACATTATCAATATTCCACCGAACAGCACTAAATAAATAACTTTTGTTAGTTTAAAAAATATATTCAAAACCTTTGTAATTCAAAACACCAATTTTTTAATTTAATTCAGGACCATTGAATCCCCGACAGTCCAAGGACTTTTAAAAAATTACGTAAAAGGGTTAAAACATCTTTGGAAAGAGAGGAAAAAAAAAAAGGTGCTATGCATTTTTTCTAAAAATTAAGAAAAGAAAACCAAAATGAATAATATTTGAATAGCTCGACCTTGGTTATATTTAAAAATTTTTTCCCAGAATTTTCGAATATTTTCACCAAAGAAGTCGACCCTTTTTGTACCTGATTATGAATTCGAAAAGAAGTTACGTTACCAAAATTTTTTATCCATGGTACTTTTGAAAATTTGTTGCATTTTGAAAGATAACTTACACAATGAAGTAAATCTGGTAGGAGCAAGCTACCTCATTAGTGAAAAAATAGAAAATCCATAAATCTAGGGTGGCTCATTTTGAAGGTCAATTTTTTAATTTTCGCTCCCTGGGCAAAAAATCATTCATTTATATGTAAAAAGAAGTCTGAATTTTTTTTAGGTCGAAAAAAAATGTTTTGGCGCAGGCCCAGGGGTTTGAAGTTTTTAGGGCCGAAATGGTGCTGAATTTGGCAATTAATATTATGTCTCCATTGGTGAATTAATTACATGATGTAATTAATTACAGGATGTAATTAAATGATTTTCGAAGCTACTAAATCGTTGTTTTCGATTTAGTTGGTTGGATCTACATTATGAAAAAGCATATCCAGCTCCAAAGATTTAAAAAAACAAATTAGCACCTTTGTAAACCATTTAATTGCATTATGTAATTAATTACATCATGTAATTAAATCACCAATGGAGACATAATATAACATCTTTTAATGTAAAAAATTTTCCTCTATAGGGTATATTAGGTACGTATTGAGCTTCCTAAAAAAAAAAAATTCAATTCGAATATATTGACCCGTTGGCCGCCCAGGCAGGGTTATAGTAGAAAAACGGGGATGGCTATAACAGGGCAAGGGCAGAAAATTTTGGAAATTCGAAAATAACCAAAATGTGCCCAAAATATGTAGAAATAATGCCCCAAGTGTAATTTCGATGCAAAACATCTTTTACCCTATGTTAACCCCATTTTTCCTTATTTTTGGCTCTTTTTTTTCTAAAAAATTGCATTTTTAAAGCCAAAAAGTGAATTTCCAACGCATGTAAGTACCCAAATTAATAAAACTTGATAAGTTCTCCAAAATAAAAAAATTTAATGAAATTTTTGGGAATTCTTAATTTTCTTAAAAATTTTCACTTGATTTTTAATATTAATAAATTGATTTTTAATCATTTAAAAGTTAAACAAAACTTGGTGATGCAAAATGGTAATGCAAAATGAAAGTAAAAGTAAAGGTAATGCAATGTAATGCAAAGTCAATTGTACACAGAAAAGCATGAGTAACTAACCCTTCGTTTTTAATAATTTTTTTTTTTTTTTTTTTTTTTATAGTTTTCAACGAAAAAAAATTAATGGTACCTTTTATGATTTACTGCAAAAATTTTGAAGATTATATTTGTTTTGAAACGACAATTTCGAATCTACGACTTCAAATCATGCGATTTACTTCTCTGCATAGCTTTGTAATGACGACGGAAAGGGAAATTACCGGCCTTTTGAACTTTTCCTTTCTCACGCAAAATCCTATTTTTTTTTTCTTTTTTTTTCTCTCTACCTATTAGACTACGAAGCCTTTATTCACTAACCTTTATTTTTAGAGAAAAAAAAAAAATCTTTGTTGTAAATAGGTCATAAAAA
The DNA here is from genome assembly GCA_037577465.1 of Liposcelis bostrychophila. Lineage (NCBI taxonomy): Eukaryota > Metazoa > Arthropoda > Insecta > Psocodea > Liposcelididae > Liposcelis > Liposcelis bostrychophila. The sequence goes on along the minus strand of CM075211.1, from coordinate 11,819,668 downwards.
ATCGAAAGTGCGTCGAGAAAAAAAAAAGGCCTTCACGGTCGATATATAAGGGCCGTTTCACATGGAGCGGATGATCCGCTGCGTTTTTATTACCCCAAACGCTCTGCCCATTGAGTTAAATGGAACCTTTCACATGAAACGCAGCGGATAGTCATCCGCTGGTCAACCGCCGGAGACACGCCGAGCTCCGGCGTTTGAAGAGCGGATGGCGTATCGGTATGCCCACGGAATCAAATGGACGCTTTCACATGATACGCGCGTTTTTATGACATTACCTGGTTTTAATTGCATTTTATTCAAAATCTAAATTACTTTTTTTTTTAAATTTACATTTTCTTTAATTAATTTTTTTAAAATCGTATTCTTCGCGTCCTCCCGATTAAAATGATATAAAAATACACTGAAATACATGAATGTTAAGATAATCTGTATAAGATATATGAGGTAGCTCAGTGGTAGAGCAGCCGTCATGAAAACGGAAGGTCGGTGGTTCAAGTCCACTCTTCGAGTGCCTCTGGTGTATTCTTTTACTGAACATCTCCCCGGTTCCCTCTTTGTGATCCATATACCGATAACCCCAACCGAGAGAATTACACCCCCCTGCCTCAAAAAGCAGTATTTTAGGTTTGTTGGAAAATTAAAATATGTATATCATTTTATTAATTAAAGTTTTATAAATTTATTAACTATAATTTTTTAAGATCTTAATTTTTACTGAGTCACTGTGTTATTTATTAACATTTTAAAGAATATTATTTAGTCTATACCTCAATCTTTATCTGGTCAACCTAACGGGCTTAACCGAATCATCTGCATTGTATTTCATGCGAAACTTTTTTTTTAAATGATTGACAGGATCATCTAATTATTTTAAAGTTATTTTTAAGTCACGTTCTCTTATGAAATTGTCTCCTGTCCAGCTGCATCTGGCGATTCATACTTTCTTCAGGCCGTGAACTACCCTATATTTAGTCCCCAAATTATAGTAACGAACAAAAATTTTATACCATTTTAATCGGGATCTCTTGAGGAATTCGAATTTTTCAAAATAAAAATTCGTACTTAATTATTAAAAAAAAAATTAACTTTATTTTTGGATAAAAGTAATTAAACGGAGCGTTCCATTGTTCAGGTAATGTCATAAAAACGCACTTCATGTGAAAGGCATACGCATACGCTAGTGCAATAAAAACGCGCGGATCATCCGCTCCATGTGAAACGGCCCTAAGAGAGCTACCTTTAAGGATTGAAAAAAAAAAAAATAAATAAATAAATAATGACAGTCTTTTTGTCACTTTTCGTAGAAAGTGATGTGAAATCCTTGAATGACAAAGAACGGGATTAACGTCACATTGATGGCGTACCTATATTTACGTTTATTATACCTTTATGACTTCAAAACAAAATAAAAATAAAAATAAAAACAAAAAATTTCAGGTTATTTGGTTTCCTTTTCTGTGAAATGAAAGAAAAGAAAAAAAGTCGATCAGATTTCAAAATTCATACAATGGGCTCGTGGGAAACGTATAGGGATGGGGTAATAGGATATTTTCGGTTTATTCTGGATAGGATGAGACTTGATGGTAAGCTTTTCAGGAAAGCTTGAACTTGGTAAAAAGGATTGAGTTTATCTGGATAAATTTTGAAGTGCTATTGTCGTATAATTTAGATGTTTTGTGAAAATGAAAGATTTCCCGACACAATAAAATTCGAACAAAAGGAGGCTGCTTTAAAGAAAAAAAGCTCGTATCAAATTTTTTTAAAACCGATTATTTCATTTTGCTTTGACGAAAAAAAAAAAAAAAAAAAAACGACAGATTTGAAAAATCTTTTCGTGTCTATATTCGTAAGAATGGATAAATCGCGTGACGAAGCCGGTTCATTAGTCCATTAAATTTTGAGGATCGTTAACACCGAATTTGATCCTTAAATTCTTTCCCGATGAAAACTGAACCTATCATTTTATCAAGACTTTCCCTTTTGCGAAATCCGATAAAAGGGAATAAATGTTTTCCTTCAAGGAAAATGATTTCGGATTCTGGTTAGAAAATCGCTGTCATTTCCTTTTCTTGCTAAATTTAACTCGATAAAACCAAGACAGGAAGAAATATATTGTTGTCAGTATTATTAGGAAATGGAGTTCGACTTGTTGCAGAAGAAGATGTACAAACTTTTAGTGTTCTAAATGCTAGATTTTACGTCCAACTGAATTTATGGGCATAGTTGTGATTTACAATCTTCCACCTGGATTTTTATTTATAAAAAAAAAATAGAAAAAGAAACCCGGGTAGACATTGTTAAGCCTCACTTTCACCATTCATGCCTGATTTTTTTAAAATTCGGTATTATAATTGAAATTACCTTAATTTACCTTTTTACGTGTGATACCTGGATCAAAAAAAAAAAAAAAAAAAAATGTATGTTTTATGTAGGTTTAACGTGAGGGAAATAGCTTGAATTTTTTTAAGAAAAAAAAAAGCACTAAACAAAGACGGAAGCTTGTTGCTATCATTTTGGACAACAAATCCCACCCTCAGCTATTTTTTTTTCTATACTTATTATTATTATTCTTGTTATTATTATTTTTTTTTAAATCTAGGTCAATAAGGGAGGTAGTTTCATATATCAATTTTAGACGTTTTCATTTCCTACGAGTTCCATTCACTATTTACTGTTACTGTTTCGCCAATTTGCTACTTGATTTTGACTTTTTTGTCCTTTTCTTTAATTTTTTTTTTCTTAAAACTTAAAAAAATATTAGGGAGAAAGTAGGTCACCGTTGCAAAATTATTAATATAGAAAGAAAAAAAAAAGGTTCTTTGTTCGTTAGTGATCAACATTTTTAGTTGGAGTAGCCAACAGGAAATTTGATAAGTTTGTTTTGGAACGACCGAACAAGACCCTTTTTTTATATAAGAAAATGTTTTTAGAAAGATAGAAAAAATCTTTTGATGTGCTAATAAGAATGCGTATATATTTATTATTTAAAAAAATGAAACTTAATTAACGAATGTCGACGTCTTTATATAGTCGCATTAAATTGATTAATATGTAAATAAATCGCGGGATAATATTAATTTTAAATGTTATATTCTAAATTATAGTTTTCATTCAAGTTTGATTAATTATTAAAATTTATTTTCATGATTCGCGTGAATATACATGGTATGAGTTGCCAGAATGTCGCGAGATTAGGGGTTGTTTAGAAAGACAGTTTGTCAGCGGTTACGAGAAAGCACGTGAACTCAGGGTCGAAGTAATCATGGTTTTACGAGACGCCCTTTTTTCAGGAGGTGCCCTTGAACCTAGACGAAAATTATTTGAATTATGGATGATATAAATTATAAAAACTAACTGTGTGCATTTCCTTGTCGAAAGTTAATCATACTGCAGAAGCGGAGGTTAGATATCACACTGATGGTGATAAATTATCGATATCAATAGGAAAATTATCGATATTTTTTTCGATAATGAAAAATTCGATAGGCCTATATCGATAATTTTTATGCTATAAAAATGCGTCAATTCGATATGTTTTATTATCATTCATTGCCTTTTTTTTCTAGACTTTGCGGGCAACTCAGTGCTTAATTATCAATTTTAAACTATCTCCAAATTTTTTATCTTTTTAATTGACTTAGGACTTAAAAGATATAAGTGTTTGGGAATTAGCCATCCGCCATCTTGAATTTTCACTTTGAGGAAATGTTGACCTGTTTCTATTTTTAATCCAGTTTTTAATTGCTGTAGGAGTATATTTTCTTAAAATACCCTTTCTTTTTTTTTAGTTATAATATTTTTTCTACCGGAAGTACACAAGTTCTACTATGTGTTTGGACCAGAAAAATGACGTCAAAATAGACATAGACATAGGCATAGACATACGCATAGACTTAAACTATATCGAAATTAATCGTATATGGTTGGCAACTAAATTGTTTTTTTTTCTAGTAATTAGTAATTTTTTTTTTTTTTTTTTTTTTTGTAAAATTATAATAAATACCGTAGAATGGGATGAAATTGAAAGGAAATTCAAAAAAACGATTCTAGATTATTTTAGGCACTAAAAATAAAATTTTTTAAGGCAATAAAGAAAATATATAGGAAACGTTCAAGTATTACCTAAGACTTTTTTTCGGGTTTTTGGACCCCTCCCGTTCCCCCCCCCCTATTTTATTACGTAAGATTTTCGCGGACCCCCCATTTCTTTAACTGCAACGCCAATTTTAAATTGCAGTAGTATTTTTTCTTAAATGTAGATTAATAAAATTAAATAAAACTAAAAATAAATACTCATATCCCTGAAGATAGCCACAATTGGCACAAAATCTCTTATAAAAAAATAAATTTTTATTTCTTAAAATTTTTTCAAAAAAATTTTCAGTTTTTCTCCTTTAGACATTCGTAAAATAATTAAAACAACTTAATTTTATGAAATTAAAAAAAAAAAAAAAAAAAAAAAAAAATGGGGAACAATAAGTTATAATGGAAATTCCTAGGTAAGATTTGCCAAACCCCCTCCCCCAAGTAAGAAATCGTAAGAATTTCGAGTTCCCCCTCCCCCCTTTCGGTCTTACGTAATACTTGAACGCTCCCCATAGATTTAAACGAATTAATTGCTGTTCCATTTCCCGAGAAAGATCCATCAAATTATTTAGGAACGAAAAAACTCATCTAATCAAAATTTCATTAAGTGAATATTTTTTTTTTTGGATATTTAAGTAAAAAATTTTATTTTTAGTGCCTATAATAAACCTAGATTTTTTTTTTGTTTTTAATTTTCCTTTCAACTTCACCTCACTCTACGGTATTCTTAAAAAAATAATGAAATGAACTGCAATAAAGTTTACAAGTGCCAGAACTATTAAATGACTTCCTTGCTTGGCTTATGGACTGTTTTAGTAACGTTTAGCTCATAAAACTTTTTGAAAAAGGAATGTATCATATCCCCATAAGCTAAGCATGAGAGGAAAAATCTCACCAGCTAAACATGGCGGCTTGTTACCTTTAATTTAAATCATGTTACATCTTATTTCTAGTAATTATTCACAATAATATTGCGAATATATTTTCAATTCCGTTAATTAATAAGATAAATTTTTAAAACTGCTCCCATAAGCTAAACATAGGAATCGTTTTTTGACCAAAAATTCAATGGTGAATTTTTTCTAACACATACAATCCCATCTGAGTCGATACTAACTTCACTTGCTAAAGCATTGATTTGCATCAGAAGCATATTGTATCAATATCGATGTATCTATCCCAAAAAACTCTTTAAGTGGATCAATTTGTCATATTTTTATGCAATTTTTTACAAGATTTTTCAAATTTTTTGCAACTTAAATTAATTTTTAGCCTTAAAACGGCGATAAATGATTTAGAAATTTTTTTTGCTTTGAATGAGGTTGCTTGTTTTGGGTCTTACATTTTTTTAAAAAAATTGACCTATAAAGTCCAATATTAGTCGTACATTTATTCCAATTTCATTAATCAGCAGATAATGTGGATTCGGACCCCCTCCGTCCGTAATGTGCTGAAGTAATGTATAAATAGCTCTTTACGCAGTTTATTCTTCTTATTAAGCAACAGCTACGATTAAGAGGGGGAAAAAAATGAATGAATAAATAATTTTTCACGTGATGTGTCAAAGTAGCTTGTTACAGCCTTATGGCATTTCATATTTTTGATTTTCCATTAATTAGCTGTGATATTGGCTGGGGGAATGAAGATACAAAAAAATCGAGGAAAAATATTTTCTTATCTGTTTTGATCGTTTGTTATTTACTTATATCGGTAACATAAATCTTATTTTTATTAGTTCAAGACCATCCAACGGTTAACCCTTTTTCTTTCAATATGACAAAGAAATTGCACACACGTTTAAAAGCGGGGGATGAATTAAAAGCAAATTTTTACAGCAGTACAGACAATATGATAAATGGAAGGTAACGGTGAAGGCAAAGAAAAAGAAAAACGAAGGTTTTTTTTTTTTTTTTTTTTTTGAAAAATGGGTTATTGTGTACATAAAAGACAGATGCTAGCTGGCGAAACCTTCATCAATCGATGACATAGTAACGGAATAAATGGTCATACTCCACCTGATACTGTTGGCTTGCGCCTGGTGAAGATGTTTCACCCCTTCCCATTAAGTCCGGCAAATAAAATACAAAAAGGGATTATGTGCTTCGGGGAGGGAAAAAAAATTGTTTGACTTATCCCGACTCAGTTTACTCAGTTTGACTCAAGCAGACGATTTTTTATGTCTTATGTTGCGTGAAATAAGTATGATGTCTAGCTAAAATATTTTCCGAATGAAAAACAGAGAAATAAATTCAAATATATTTCGGTTTTCTCGTATTCCGAAAACTTTTGACGTTTCAGTTACGTCCGTATAAATCTGAAAACCTGGCGGAATGTAATTGAAAACTCATTGTCGCGGAATGAATTGCTCATTGGTTCCGTATTAGGATCCTGTAGCAAACTCGAAAACAGAAAATGTTCAAATATTATTCAAAAGGCTCCACATGAATGGATTCCTTTTCTATTCGGTAGCTCAACCCTTTATTAACTTATGGATACATTGTTTACGGTATCATCGACGAAGATGAAAGGAGCACTAACGGTGACGTCAAAGATTTATTTCTGGCAAGGGATTCTGCACCGTAATTTCCTTTGAAATAAGAGACGGTAAAGCTGTTTTATGTGTTTTCGTCGGGCGAAGGTTCGACAAATAAAAAAAAAAAAAAAAAAACAAGGACAGAATGAATTTGACCGAAAGCAATGATCTCACGGCTTTCGAGTTCGCACGTACAAGGCCCGAGTTTGTCTTTCGCAGAAAAAAAAAAGTCAACTAAATTTTGCGATAAATTCTTCCGAGGGAGGGGGAAAAAAAATTTAATCTCCAGCAGAACAGAATCAGATAAGTTATTTTTGAAATAAGCACACAGACGACTAAAGCCCTCTTACAAACTCGAGTAAATATTTAAAGATAAAAACACTCGCCTTACGGAAGTTACCTACTTCGGAATTTGGGTCAAAACTGTTGAATTTTAAAGAGCCTTTCGGGGTGTTTGTGATCTTCCTTGTTTGCCATCTGTTTTTACATATGATAATCGATGAGACATTTTCTGCAGATGGCTAGGAACCTTAAAATCTTAAAAAGTACCGCTGCATAACAGTTCTTTTTCTCCCGCCTGTCTTTTATATATTCACTCCTCCGATTTATGTGGGGCATTCGTCAATCTGCGCAAAAAAAAAAAAAAAAAAAAAAAAAACACGGTTAAAAGCTGCGATGAAAACGATTCAACCTAAAACACGGAAAGGGAAGGGGGAACAAAAATGTGGGACATGAATTTTCGAAAATACACACTCCTTCGCATATTAAATCTAAAAATGTCAAGGAGTGTGATATGTAAGTCATAGTAGCACGACTTCTTTCATAGACTTTTCATTTTTTTTTTCCTCCCTGTTCCCCCCTATCATCCTGTCGTCGATTCGCATGTTGAATTCTAATTTAGCGGCATTACCTCAAGCTTGTGACTTTGGCGTTAGTTTGATTTCTTTTTATCGTTCCAAACTTTGTAAAATTTCCATGTAGAGAAATATTTGCTTAGTTTTCTATTTTCCGCATATGATTTTCCTTCGTTCCCGACCGTTTTTCCTAATCCATTTTTCCTAAAAAAATATGAATTTCTGATCCATTTTTCCTAAAAATTTTGCGTTCTAAAATTATTTTTGTAACCATTTTTTTCCCTCATTTTTAATTTTCCTAAAATACTTTGGTCCCTAAAATAAAACTTCCTAAATTAATTTTTCCTAATTTTTTGAATCCCTAAAATTTTTGTAAGAATTTACTATGAAAGCTGGGAATTTTGGTTTTTAGGAAAATTTTAGGAAATTATTATTATAAAAATTAGGGGAAGAAAATAGTTAGGAAAACTTTTTTTTAGGAAAAATGGATTAGGAATTTATTTTTTTTAGGAAAAATGGATTAGGGATTTTTCTCTTTTTTTTTTTTAGGAAAAATGGATTAGGGATTTTTTTTTAGGAAAAATGGATTAGGGATTTTTTTTAGGAAAAATGGATTAGGGATTTTTTTTTTAGGAAAAATGGATTAGGGATTTTTTTTTTAGGAAAAATGGATTAGGGATTTTTTTTTAGGAAAAATGGATTAGGGATTTTTTTTTTTAGGAAAAATGGATTAGGGATTTTTCTCTTTTTTTTTTGGAAAAATGGATTAAGAATTTATTTTTTTAGGAAAAATGGATTACGGATTTTTTTTTTAGGAAAAATGGATTAGGGATTTTTTTTTTTTAGGAAAATGTATTAGGAACTTATTTTTTTTAGGAAAAATGGATTAAGAATTTATTTTTTTAGGAAAAATGGATTACGGATTTTTTTTTTAGGAAAAATGGATTAGGGATTTTTTTTTTTAGGAAAATGTATTAGGAACTTATTTTTTTTAGGAAAAATGGATTAGGAATTTATTTTTTTTAGGAATAATAACTTGGGAAAAATAGTAGGGAATCCTTTTCCTCAGTCCGCTTTGTTATGGCAGAGATAACTTTATCGCTTTCCTTGCCTCACATCCCGACTTCTGGCTATTTTTTTTATGTCACTTTCCCCATTACCAATTTTATTTTTAGTGCTAATGAAAAATCGATTGAAATCGATTGCATGGTTTTCGATCCTTTCAAGGAAATTCTGAACCTTATCTCTCCTAAAGTCGTTTTCTTTTCATCTCCCTCTTCCCCGCAATGAGTTTTCTCCTACCGGGTAATGTTCTTTTTCACTTAAGTTTTAATTAAATATTTTCCCTTAGGAAGACCTTTTTCGCTTTTACGATTTCTGTTTTAAAGGAATCCAGGGTAAAGAATCCCCCCTTCATTTTTTCCAGAAAAAAAGGTGAAAATGTTTACCGGCTAATTGAAACGTCATGATGATATTCGAATTGTGTGTGTCTGTCCGAATAAGAAAAAAAATATTATGCTCTCTCAATTACCTTCATTGATGGTCCATCGGTCTTCTCGTCTCCAGGGATGAATGTGACAAAGAAAAATCCGGATTGCCCATGTATTTTTAAATTAGGAATCTCACAATAGGAAACGGCAGGTTTGAAATATCATAACTGATTGACCATCTGACCAACTCTTTGTTGAATTATATCGCTATCCTATATCTCTTTCTTATTTTATATTTTTCTAGTAAACAACCGCGTTTTTTTTTTCATCTGCTCCATAATTAAATATTAAATCTATTCAAGTGCACTAAGTTTGCTTATATTTGACCCTTTACTTTTTGACAATAAGTACCTATCATTCTTTAACTTTCGCAGAAAAGATTATTATCAAACGTCAAAGAATTTTTTGAATAAAAAGCAAATTAGTTCGTATTTCAAATTCGATTTCAATGAAATCTCCGTCTGATACTTTGGATAAAATTGTCAAACTAATCGAAAAATTGTTTGGTATGCTAGATTGATGGGATTTGTACAGTACCTTTCCTGGAAATGAAGGCAATATTGATAACTTTAAAAATTTCTCCGGTGAGGCAGATATTCGATAATAAACGGTTAGTATTTGCTGTAGGTTACCTGACGGTAGCATGTAGTCTGGTTTGAATTTGGTCAGTCCTGGATTACTCTAAACCATTTAGGGACCAACAACACATATATATGGCGATTTCTTATGTGACTGTAGTAAGGTGGCCCTTATTTTACGAGTTTTTTGAATTTAGGAGAACGGATTCCCTAATTCTTTTATAGTCACCGAAAGAAGATTGCCAGAATTTTTTCAGATTTTTTGGAAGTCGTTTAACCGGGGCTAAACAGGGACCTGAAAATTTAGAAATTTTGAAACGCCGATAACCTCTTAGATATGAATTTGAGAGAAAAGGCATCTACTTTTTAAGGTGAAGGTCTATGGCATATTGGATCCGCCATCTTGAATTTTTAAAAACCTACCTCAGAATCGAAATCAGCGTCCTCAACAACCCCCCGATTACGTGTTTAAGTGAAAAACAAAATCGATTTTTTGAAAAAGGGTCCGCCATATTGGATCCGCCATCTTAAACTTTTAAAAACCGACCTCGCTTATGGACTTTTCCCATATTTTCACTTTTTTAATATTCTGCCTATCGTAACTTATTTGGAAGGAGGAATTTAGTCATTCTGACTTTAAATTTAATTTCAGAAACCTCAAAAACCCCTAGATCCAGAGGTTTTTAATCATTTTACAGAATCATTTTTTTTTTTTTTTTTGCTAGGCAACAAGCAACACACAAAAGCAGCTTTATTTACCTATTCAAATGAATTCGGGTTGTAAAAAACTGTTTAAAAAGCGAATAAAAACATGAAAATATTTAGCGAAAAAATTAGGGCCCCGCAAAGACAAATATTTTTTAAGTTGAGTTTCCAGTAGGGCTGAATGCAAAATAGAAAAAAAAAAATTAATGTTTAAAATGGGAGTAAAGTAAAAGAAAGTTTATTCATTTATATTATTTAACTGTATTTTTATTTTTATTTTCATTATTTTTATTAAAACCAATGATTATTAAAATTTACTACCACACGTGGATTTTTTTATTTTTTTATGCAAAAAGTTTTTTAAAGTCCTTATTCATGAGGCTCCTTGCGTTACTATCGCTCGTGTAATTTTTCGAATCGGAGAAATTTTTATACGCTTGTATTTCCGGTCTACTATAAAACGAAAAAAAAAAAAAATATTTTGAAATAAGTAATTTCTAATATTTCGTCTCCATGCTAGGATAATAATACCGCGATTTCGACTATATTGCTAGAAAATTCTAAAATTAACTTGAAAATTAGCTTGAAGGTAAATTTCCTTTCTTATTTTATTTTAAATATTATCGCCCCGAAATCGAGCCCAATTTTACAAAGTGCTGGGGTAATTTTAAAGGGTAAAATCAGTGTAGCACGCTTAAAGTCATTTATAAGAATAAACGACCTGACTAGGAATTACTTTTTTTAGCGATTTTTCGAATAGCACAGACTAAATCTAACCTGGAAGCGAGATTTCTATTATAAAAAACGCGGGAAAATTACAATTTTCACAGACCGTAACCCGTAACCGTCCGTAAATTCCTTTCTTATGTTAAACCTTCTTCAAGTGTTTTCAAAATTTGATTTTAAGCGAATATTTTTGTTAATTATTCCCGTATGATTATTCACGAACTTTGAGCTCCTTTTTTTGGATTCGTGCGGTCTTAAAGTATCTTAAAACCTCAACATGAAAATTCATTTCCCTCCCTAGTATAACAATATACTATTGCCAAAAAAAATAGGTGTTCATGTAATTAAGCGTCGAAGTCGTAAAATTAATTTTAAACTCCTTCAAGTGTGCTTTTGTGATCAGGTCGTTTGCTTACTTAACAAAACGAGGGAACTTTCGAAAAATATCAAATAAAAAAATAATTAAAAAAAAGCTAAACGAGAGGTCCCCGACCCTAATTTTATGAATTTGCGCAAGGTCTGAAGTGGCCGCCTCATTCGCCTAGTGAGCTCGCCGCCACTGTTTTTTACGGATATCAAGTTTGAATTAAGAGGAAGCTTCAATGAATACCGGAAGCAATGGCTGTTTTGTCTAGTACTAAATTTAAAGGGAAAAAATTCAAATTTTAGGTATCTAACGAACTCCTTGAAGTTAATTTTTATATTTTGATACAAGTTTCAACTTGTTTCCAGTAAATGCCAAACCGAAAAACGATATCAAACGTTTCCGACCTCAGATTTTTTTGAAATTATTTTCCGGTCACAAATACATTTTAGACAAGCTGAAACTTGCACTAAAAATCCCAGGATACACCAAAGGAGTTTGTTGGATATCTAAAATTTGGATTTTTTCGCCGCAAATCGAGTATTAAACAAAGCAGCCATTCCTTCTGTTATTTACTGAAGCTTCCTCATAAGTACTCGATTAGGCTGTGCAAGCGTGACGGCACCCATGTATTTTGTCCATAAGGGCCTTCCAAGTTAATATGGCCGCTGAGTACAGGATCTTGTGTATTCCAAGTTGATAGCATAACCATATTGTGGAAGGCGGCTGGCACAGCCTTTTGCTGGAGTCCAATATTATAGGTGCGTTCGGAAATCTGGTCGGAGATGGTAAAAAATATCGATATCGGATTTCGATATCTCGATATAAATCGAAAAGGAATATAGTTTTTATGATGGCAGCATTGGGTGCGTTCGGAAATCTTGTCGGAGATCTAGGATTTCTCGGAGATGATAATCGAATGTCGATATCTCGATATAAATCGAAAAGGAATGTAGTTTTTACGAGTTGTTATGATTGTTGCCAGGGCTGCCAATATTGTTTTTCATCATAAAAACTATATTGGCAGCCCTGGCAACAATCATAAGAACTACATTCCTTTTCGATTTATATCGAGATATCGGCATTCGATTATCATCTCCGAGAAGTCCGAGATCTCCGACAAGATTTCCGAACGCGTCTCTAGATGGCAATTCTTTTCCATCATAAAAACTCTATTCCTTTTCGATTTATATCGAGATATCGAAATTCGATATCGATATTTTTTACCGCATCCGAAAAGTCCGAGATCTCCGACCAGATTTCCGAAACCACCTATTGGGATCACGTCAATCTTGAACCTAACCAAAATTTTCCGAATCCTGTTTTTTCACTTTAAAATTTATAATTGGATTTTCGCGTGAAAATGATCTAGTTTCCCCCCAAAAAGAATAAGTCGAGTTTATAATTTTTGAAGGGTTGAAGCGAAAATGTAAAACTTGCCGACTGGTTTTTCCTTTATTGAGCTAATATCATAAAAGAAGGTGAATTATGATCTATAGGGAACTATACGTTGTAATACTAAAAAAAAAAAAAAAAAAAACACCGGAAGCTTATTTCTGACGCCGAAATGTTCTGCGAATGGGAAATCTCGAGAGATCGAGCTGAAGAGTAATTTTTTTTTTTTTTTTTTTCTCTCCTTTTTTCACATTTTCTTTTCGCTTTAGATGAAAGGATATAGGCTCATTGCAATGAAATTAGTTGAAAGTAAGTTGCAGGCGCAGCACCCACTTGCACTTATCCATTGCATTTGATGTCAAGGTCTGGCCGGTTTATGAAGAACTTGATCTCAATTTTTTTTTTGTCTTGTTTACTTTTCCACATCCTCCGGGCCACTAATTTTACAAATGTTTTTTTTTTTTTTTCCTAACAAAATTTCCGTTCACACCGAAATACTTGTCTGGGTTTTGCCTGCACATATTATTTATTTATTTTTTTTTATTTAAATGAGGAACACCTGTTTGATTTGTAGAAGGTAATGAAACTTCTTTCCTTTTGTAAAGATCGGCAGAAGGAGGATAATAATGTTGTTTTATTGACGTAACACTAAGGTACGTGCTGGAGATCATGTGAGTCGTTTATAAAGCTCTAAAAGAAAATGATACCGTAAAATGGGGTGAAGTTGACAGGTTTTAGAGTTTACTTGCTCATAAAATCTTGATCAATAATTTTTTTTTCTTGAACTTTTTTTTTTAAATTTGGGTATCCTCTGGTATATCCTAGAATTTTTAGTGCAAGCTTCAACTTGTCTGAAATACATGGGCGGCGGGAAAATAATTTCAAAAAAAAAAATTGCGGTCGAAAAACTTTGATTTTGTTTTCCTGGTTTTCGTTTGCTTGGAACAAGTTGAAACTTGTACCAAAAATACAAGAAAAAGGCAAAGGTGTTCGTTAGGTACCTAAGATTTAATTTTTTTCTTCGTGAATCGAGTTTTGGACAAAGCAGCCATTCCTTCCGGTATTGCGTGAAGCCTCCTCTTAAAATTTAAAAAAGCTTTGATTATCAAAGGCTGAAAAAAAATATGCTGATTTTTTGTAAAGGAATATAAAGGTAAGAATATTCCAGGTTTGATAAAATGACTTTAAACTTTTTTGAAAAAATTAAAAAGCACTAGCAAAAGTAAAAGTTTGAAAACCTCCAAAGAATTGCCATTTTTTGCATCCGTGCAGAAGTGAAACAAGAATCGATGCTAAAATTGATAAAAATTCGCAGCTTTCATATTTATACTACTTAAGTATCCAAAAAAAAAACAATATCCACTTAATGAAATAAAATTTTTTTATTTTTAGTGCCTAAAACAAACTTAAAATTTTTTTTGGTACCGTAGATTGGGGTGAAGTTGAAAGGAAATTCAAAGGGGAATTCTAGGTTTATTTTAGGCACTAAAAATAAAATTTTTTTATTTCATTAAGTGGATATTGTTTTTGGGATACTTAAGTAAAAAATTTTATTTTTAATGCGTGAAATAAGCCTAGAATTTTTTTTTTGAGTTTCTTTTCAACTTCACCCCAATCTACTGTATTTCCTTTCAAATTCACCCCATTCTACGGTATTTGAAAGAAAAATGCTGTAAGTTGCTTTTTGCTTAGAGAGAATGTTTCGATCTTGACTTTTAATCTTTTTCGCTTATTTCTGGTGGCCCAATCACTGAATGACCCATCAAAATATGAATTAGATTGTTTATTAATGGAGTATTTCAGAGAGCAACGCACTCTTGAGGACGAATTTTTTTTTTTTTTTTTTTTTTTTTTTTTTTAGTACAGATCCGTCCTTGGACCCCAGTGGTACAATCGTTTGGGGTCATTAGCTGAGTTCACACACTACAGTTTCGCACATCAGAGATATTTAATTGAATGATAAATTCTTTTACATAATATCCATTTTTTAAAAGGTTTTAAACCGAGGATTTTTTTTTTTTTTTTATAATTAAATTTACGGTAGAGCGGAGCGCGTTTAATTATTTTTGCAACTGTCTGACACTGCTGACATTTCCTCAAAGTTTATCTCACCTTTCCTTTTTTTTTTTTTTTTTTTTCCTTGCAATTTTTTCAGCCATTTATCTTTTTTAAAAAAAAAAACCTTTCATTTTCTTTAAATAAGCAGAGCGTGGCGGTAGATATTTTGCTTTCCAAACGGAAGTTTTTTAAGCCACTCCGTTTTTGTTTGTTCGTTTTCCAGACCTCTCTAGAAAACGTGAAAAGTTTTTAAAATTTTTCCATTATTTTTTTTTTTTCAAACGTATATTATTGAATTTAAGGCCAGCGGTCAGTCACCATTACTAAGTCATCTTTAAATCAATCTAATGATTCGAGATGAAAGCTTTTTTTTTTTTTTTTTTTTTTTTTTTTTTTTTTTTTTTTTATTTTGATATACTTCAATTGCGTAAGCAACCTATAAATATACCGAAGTCTTTTTTGTTTACTGAAATATGACCCCTAGGGGATATCAATTTTATGTTTGCGATTTTTTTTTTGTTTTTATTGTTTGTTGTGTAGGGAGATGCTTTCGGTCGACAACTTTGTTGCGCAATTTTTTACTGATCAAATCTTTGTGGAGATTTAAGTCGGAAAAATCTGTCGCGATCTTGAGTGGCGTTACATTTTTGCCAGTCTATCCAGGATTACCGGCAATCATAAATTGTTCAATTATATTCATATACGACAAAAAAAAGCCTCGCCCTTTTTAGGTTTTATTTAAAGGGTCTGATAATTTTTGCATTTACCCGACGGCGTCCTATGTAAAACCCGTTTTCTAAAATTTCTATTTCGCTTAATTTTCAATCAATTCTAATCAAGAAAAATGGCTGAAAATTTGTATCTTCATGTAATTTTACATACTGATTTCGAAAATAAATTTGAAGTTTTGATGAAACAAAATTTAAGATGGCGGAAGCCTGCAAACTTTATGTTTAGTTTATGGGAGTATTCATATTATTTTTTTTTAAATTTATTTCTTTAGTTTGAGTAACAGTTAGGTACCATTATGGGGTAAGTTATGCAACAAAAATCAAATATCGCCAGAATCGAGGGGTAGGACGTTCGATGTTTGGTTTATACACGGTGCTCCTGAAGCAAGATATTATCCGACAAAAGTGTGCAGAAAATCTGACTATATAGAGTCATTTAGTATCATATAGGTGATCAAAATCCACTTTTACCCAAATCGGATCCGATCGTTTTCGCCAAATATCCGCCATCAAAGTTTGGCCGATAACGTTTTAGCTGTTAGTTACTGATTTTCTTATAAAATTAACGGGAAAAATGCAATGCCTGGTTTTTTTATTTATTTTTACGCTTTGTTTTATTTAAAGGATTATTTTAAGGTAGGCTTAAAAAGGTTTTCACCATGAACATTTAAAAAACTACACCGATTTATTTTAAATTAATTAAAAGGCTAATTAAAAATTTCTGAAAATTTAACAATTTAAATAATCTGAACAAATAAATTTGATAAACTTAATAATTTGATTATTTTGACTTCTAATAAATGATTTTTATGAATTCAGTGTCAATAAAACTAATTGACTATGACTTTTTATGAATTCAACTTTAATAAAATTTTAACATTAAGAACGATAATAAAATCATTAAATATGTAAAGAGGAAAAATTTACAACTGCTTTTTTAAAATTTCCATGTACTGAGGATCTGATATAGATTATGTTTATATTTATTCCAGTACGGTAAGAACTCTCGGTGAATTGATTCCCCCGCTTGCTCTGACCATAAGCCTAGGCCTTTATCGCCTGGTAACGAATTCACTCCATCCTGTAAATGCGAACACAAGACGTGTAGTTTTAAAGTCTCGGAAATTTCAGTCGCCGCAAGATCTTTCTTTAATTTTTTAATTTCATTGCCCAAAATCGACCAATCTACTTGATTGGTAGAAAAAAACTGATCCGCTAGGTTGTTCATGTTCTTAAAAGCCCAGACATAAGGCATGACAAATAATTTTTCAACATGTCCACTGACGTCATAATCTAGCAAAACATCTGGTTCCTTCAATAATTTTTTACAAGCGTTTCCCTCGATATTTCCCCATGATAACTTTTCGATATTAAATTTAGCTTTTTTGGCCACTGAAGGGCTTTCTCTCTACCCAATAACGGTACGAGTCCAGTCCAAAACAAATGGTTCACGAAACCTTGTAACAAGTGTAACTCGGGTACAATGCATTTGCTAATGACTAAAACATCCTCTTCTTCTTCAAACAGTGGAGGGTTGATTGTATTGTGGTAATCTTTGGCATTTTTCTTCACACTCCCTGAATCAGAATAATTTTCATAGTCCTGATTAAGGTCTCCAAAAGTTTTTAGACGGCCACCTTTAGGCTTTTTATCAAAAAAATCGATTTTTTCTTTTAATTCGCTTAGAGTAATAAAACAAAAGGGGCAAGGATATGATGATGTGGCTGTCTGTTGCCCATTTATTATCAATAAGACTTTAAAGTCCGAAACGAATTTAAAGGCGATACGATTAATTTCAGTTAAATTACACAAAATTTTAATATTTCCATAGGTCTCTTTATTTCGGGAACGATGCAAAGCATAATCACCCTGTTTACACTGTTGACGTTCGCTTTTTTGCCACAACTCCCCCCTTCGGAGTACAATGTTCTAGATTTCGGCGAATCTTCATCAAATTCTGAAAATTAACGTAATTAAGTCACAGAATTCCACGATGTTATTAATTTTTACACCTTACCTGAATATATGTCATTTTCCGCAAAAATCGTGAAACAAATCTTGAAAAACCCTTGCCCTCCATCCGCCATTATTTTAATGTAATGAAAGCCAATAATTTCCCTTGCTTCAATAATTGCTGTGACTAACTCCTCTGCGTTAGCCCAGACTACTGGCCTTTTAATCAATTCGGATTTATCAGTTTCAAATTCCAATTGGTCACATTGGTAGAGATTCGATAAGAAATTACTTTTTTCTGACTTGTGTTTCTTGTAATTTTTTGGCACAGATTTCCTACCTGCATTCGATCTTATGAAATTGGCTACCTTATCCATATGATTCGAGGAATCTTGCATATGCACTTGAAAATTGTCTAAGCTTTCAGCCGTGAAAAATACATTTTTACTAGCTTTTGGATTTATAACGATTTTACTACTTTTACCGTGTTCATTTTTTAACATTAATTCTACGTTTTGAATTTTATTGATATCTTGCCCGCACTTTTCTCTCAAAAGAGAATTAATAATTTTATCTTTATCCGCCTGCGGTAATTTTGTTACAATAGATACAATACTATCACTGGCTCCTTTTCGTTTTCTTGAATTTTTTGCGCATGCGTGCGGTTTTCCCTGAGCGATTTCATTAAAACATTTTTTGCAAAGTTTTAAAATATTTTCGTCGTTTTCACTTTCATTACTTCGCTTATTTGAAACATCTAATCGCGAAGTTCCTGCTGAAAATAGTCCATTTGCTGGAGTTATTACTATGCTTTTTTCATGTTTCAGTCCTCTCCCTAATGCAATTTTCTCATGTTGTTTATTTCTGGCTGTAACACAAATAAAACACTGGCAGAAAACATCATTATTAAATCCTCTGGTTTCATTTCGATATTTTACATCTTTATAGTTCGGCATTTTAGGCAATGGCCTCTTTGTAATACCGTTTCGATGTTCATTTAAAGTTACTTGGCAACTTAAGCATATACTCGATGGAAATGCTTTATCGTTTAAAGTAAAATCTTCGCCAATGAATGTCTTAATTAAAACACCACGTGATTCATTTATATGAAAATCACTTAACTTTCTTTTCCCAAGCACAATTTTTGACCGCATGGAGCGCATATCTTTGCTCGATTTTGTTCATGGTCGCACATTTTAATGAAATACTGTTACTGCAGCGCATTAATGACATTAATTAATCGATAAAGAATTATCAATAGTAAATTAGTGAACAATAAAAAACATTTTGGGAAAATGTACTAGGAACAGTTAACACAAGTTCAGCTTCGCAGCACCGCAAAATTAGAAAATTCACTAATCCGTCTTTTTTCAAGATGGCGTCTTAACGATCAAAGTTTCAAAACAATGATTGTAAAGTTGGCCAAACTGCGTAGAAAGAAATAAACTCATTGTAAATACGTTCGAAAGACGATTTGTTTAATTAATTATCAGTCTTTTTACGAAATTATATCAGATTCGTCGAGTCAGTATAATTTTGTTATAGTTGCACTTGGCAAATTGACACTAGCCTTTGTACTTAGCTTATGAAAAACGTGTTTTAACCTGAGAAGTGTAACTAAAACAGTATAATATAATATTAACCCATTAAAGCTGTGACATTAGTCAGTTGATACAGCACAATTTGATTACGAATTTAAGCTCAACTGAATTTGTTCTCATTTGTTTCTGTCTTATTTAGTGCCCCAAAACATTCCTTATTACGTTAACTATTAATTTATCATTAATAAAAGCGCTTTTATTTGAAGATATGCAACTTCAAGCAAAATAGAGCAAAGATTTAGGATCCATATGATCCGAAAGTTGTTCTCAGCACAAGAAAGTTATTTTCAGATAAACGAAAAACGTGATCGTTTATTTAAAGACGTAATAATTAATTGAATAGTTAATTATTACTTAATTAATTAATTAATTAATTATTACTTATTTAATTAATTTGCACTATTTGCATAAGATTGCAATTATAAGCTTAGTTTTAAGTTGGATTCTCAATACATTCAAAGTTTATAAAAATGCAGTAAAAAATATTTTTAAAATTTTTAATTAGCCGTTTTAATTAATTTAAAATAAATCGGTGTATTTTTTTTAATGTTCATGGTGAAAACCTTTTTAAGCCTACCTTAAAATAATCCTTTAAATAAAATAAAGCGTAAAATAAATAAAAAAAACCAGGCATTGCATTTTTCCCGTTAATTTTATAAGAAAATTGGTAACTAACAGCTAAAACGTTATCGGCCAAACTTTGATGGCGGATATTTGGCGAAAACGATCGGATCCGATTTGGGTAAAAGTGGATTTTGATCACCTATATGATACTAAATGACTCTATTTAGTCAGATTTTCTGCACACTTTTGTCGGATAATATCTTGCTTCAGGAGCACCGTGTGCTTTTGTTCTTTTTTCATAAAAAATCACGATGAAACAAGTTTTCAGGTCTAGATTTAATACAGAATTTGGGGCGGACAAATATTGGGGGGGGAGGGGTAAAAATTAAAATTTTCAGAATTTTCTTTTATTTCTTTATAGCACTCTTTGGGCGAAGAAGGGCTTAAAAAATTTCGAAATAAATTGAGATTTGAGAATGTAAACAATTTTGAGAAACTGATTGTCGGTTTTAGTAAATCCGCTGTTCACCCGTTCTTTTTAATGGCGGTGTAAGTAAGGGAGCGTTCAAGTAGCAGCGCTAGTCCTATTCATTTGATGTCAATGATCTGATTATTTTTCCTCCGCTAATTTTTAAGTTGCTTTTTTTTGTCATTTCTGCGAAACAATATTCTGTATTTATAATTTTTTTTAATTGTTTAAAACGACCGTCCCATTTTTATCTGAACCCTTAGTCCTTTTCAGGCATTCTTCTCACACGTTTTTTTAACCTCTACATTCAACGTTCTTTCAAAATATCAAAACTCGGAATGATACAAAAAAGATTCTGTACCTACCAAAATGATTTTCTCGTCGAGTATTAATAAGTTTGGTCGACATTTCGTCAGATTTATTGCCAGCTATATAAAATTAATTAAGATTAATAAATAAATAATTAATTAAATAAGATTAATTTGTATACATAACGTAAAGTGAAATTAACCGCTTTGTCAGACGTAATGCTAAAGGAAAAGCACAAAGTAACTGAAATTGATGGTCTGCCCCATGTAAAGAAACCAGCAGCCAAGCACAAGATAGCCCTTATTCAGGTAGAAGGCTAGCCAAGGTTAATTGCCATTTAGCAATCTGCGACATGTGCGAACTCGCCCGACAGCCCCCTTCTCCCTGCATAAGAGTGAAGGAATGAAGGAAAAAAAAATGACTGACTTTTTAAAACTAGAAAAAACAACTTGAATGATAAAAAAGTTTTAACAGAGACAGATGACAGTATTGATCAAGCGGTTGAAAAGAAAAACATAATATTAAAAAACTTTTTTTCGTTTTTCAAAAATTCGGAAGTCATTAGTAGCTACTACACTTTTCCGTGATTTTTAAAGGAGAACGATGGTCCAAGTTTTTGTGAAAAACATGTTGCAGCAACTCTCTACTTCTATTGGTTAAAAAATAAAATACGTGGATTTTCACTCTCGAAAAAGGGATGCTTATTAAAAAGACTATTCAAAAACCAGCCGATCTCTGCCGTCGCAGAAAGTGAGCATTTTAAACAGTTCAAAAAAAATGCTACGGAGATATATTTCTATTTGTCTTGTTTTATCATCGGTCAATTAATTGTCACTCATAATTTGGTGAGTCAATTGCAACCTCAATAAATCATCCTTTGTAAAGATCTCTTCCCTTCGGTTATACATTTACAAAAAAAAAGAAGCAAAATCAATAAAATGTAGTTGGCAAGGTATGAATGTTGGAATTGAGATGAATCTATGTCAGGGACGTGAATATTGACCGAGATTTACATCGGCTCATTTATATTCCCGTACCTTGCCTTAATTTATTTATATGTTTTAAACATAAGATGATAACAAGGCCCAACTCGTTTCAATAATTATTTCATCTTTCTCGGATATCTATAGAGACAGATTAAAACAAATCTAACTTGACTTATCTTGCTAATCTGCCTGACATTAAACAACATTGACATGTCTTTTTTTTTTTTTTTTTTCTTCAGCAAGCCAGTTTTTTTTTTTTTTTTTTTTTTAAATGCCTCCCCCTTTCCATTAGTTTTTTTTTTTTTTGTTTCATTTGACTAAAAACATCTTCCTCAGAACTAGAATGGCGAGTGTGGTCGACGAGTACTCATGGCGCCTCTTATTTTGTTAAAACTTGCAGCGCCCGGTTTTTTTTTCTTTTCCGTCTGACGTTTTTGGATGTTTGTACGAGAGTAAAAAAAAATAAATGATGAATGAATCAAGCCTGTTTTGAAAACGGATATTAGAAAGAAAATTTATGATATAAAAACATATTTTGTAGGAA
The DNA here is from genome assembly GCA_037577465.1 of Liposcelis bostrychophila. NCBI lineage: Eukaryota > Metazoa > Arthropoda > Insecta > Psocodea > Liposcelididae > Liposcelis > Liposcelis bostrychophila. The sequence goes on along the minus strand of CM075211.1, from coordinate 11,797,722 downwards.
CCAAATCGACAAAACGATCAGTGTCTCTGAGAAAAAGGAGGAAATCGTCCTGAGAGGCTGTTAAAAAAAGAAAAAAAATTCAAAAGGATCGTTTTTCAGGGATTCTTATAGGGCGTGACGCGAATTCCTCTCCACATTGTTATTAATTTTCCTAAAAAGCTAATCTATTCAAGGGATGTAAAAAACAAATTGAATTACTTGAACGTAATTCATATTTAACAACGAGAAATCAAAATTTGGGAATTGTCCAAACTTCCTGAATTTTGAATTGTTTCGGGGGAATCCTACATTACCGCTATAATATTCGAACTATTCCCATAAATATTTGGATACGACTGTTTAGCGTTCGTGCACGATGTTCTGTGTATTATTGTTAAAATTTTCCTGGCTGTTGGTTTATTCAACAGCCTCCGTGCGACAGCGTTATTCAAACGACTCTTTGTTAGAGTTTTCGACGAGCATGGAAAATTAGGGTGTAATTTTTTAAGACGGAACACATTTGCCGAACATGTCAGGAAGAATATTAAGGAAGAATTCGAATTTTTTTTTTTTCTGATGTTGATTCTACGTTTTTTTTTAATATTTCAACTAACATCTTTCCCAACATTTTGGACGGGAGGAGGGTCATTCAAATATGAAGAATATTATACGCTAGGGGCATTGTATGTAGTGGACAGTCAAATCACGGTCATATAGACAGATCCGAAAACTCCTATCCCTTATACATGGGATATCTTGTCCCGCTTAACTACGCAAAAATTAGTTTTTAATTTCTACCACCGTAAGCGCTATTTGTATGCGAGACGCTTTTTGATTGGTCGTTGAGATTTGTAAACAACGATGGCGGCACACGGCCGTATAGACGTCTATACGATTAAGTTTTGATGTTGGCAGTCATTATAAAAAAAACTTTAAAACTCGCCTAAAAACGTTCATAGATGGCTTTTGTAATCTTCATAGCAAACCTTTAAAAAATTCATAGAAGGCCGTGACTCACCATGTTGACTGACCACTAGGGTGTTTCATTTTAAAAATATTTTTAAAATGTTGGAAGCATGCTGAAAATCTGCTTCCTTCAAATGTAAAACCACTAAAAAAAATTTTTTGAAATTTTTTGAAATTTTTTTTAACCGCTTTTTTTTAACCGAAGCTTTTTAAAAATTGAGCAATCAAAATCTTTTAAACTCCATTTTTTTTATCCACTTTAAGGGCCTACAAAATATTTTGAAAAAAATGTTTTCTTATGTTTTCGAGGTCGTAGAACACGAATTTCACTATCCCGAATTATTCCGAATAACCCCTGTGACGTCATAAGCGTTTTCATCGAGCTTATATGTGATTTTTTCGACTGAAATTCGACTTAGTCTCGATTTTGGAGCCCTGAAAATTTTTTATTTTATTGGTATCACTCAGACTTATGCAAAAATACCCGTAGAACACGAATTTTACCATCCCGATTTTTTCCCCGATCAACCCCTGAGTACGGGTATACGTGTAAATTTGGTTTTTTGGGGCAAAAATGGATTTTTTTGCCAAAAATGGCAAGAACTCCTCACCAGTTCGATTTAGAGATCATGTTCAAAGACATTTTTTAATCAGGACCCTCTAATTAATAAGGATTTTTTGTGTTTCTAATCGATTTCCAAATTTTTATTTCGGTCGGAAAATTCCACCAGTAATTCTTTTGAAGTCCCAAATTTTTTCCAAAATTAAACCAGATTTTTTTAAAAATTTGATCTCAGTCATTTTTATTAAAGGCGCTAATAAAAATGGCATGGACGATTGAAACGCTTATACACGGTGCTCCTGAAGCAAGATATTATCCGACAAAAGTGTGCAGAAAATCTGACTAAATAGAGTCATTTAGTATCATATAGGTGATCAAAATCCACTTTTACCCAAATCGGATCCGATCGTTTTCGCCAAATATCCGCCATCAAAGTTTGGCCGATAACGTTTTAGCTGTTAGTTACCAATTTTCTTATAAAATTAACGGGAAAAATGCAATGCCTGGTTTTTTTTATTTATTTTTACGCTTTATTTTATTTAAAGGATTATTTTAAGGTAGGCTTAAAAAGGTTTTCACCATGAACATTTAAAAAAATACACCGATTTATTTTAAATTAATTAAAACGGCTAATTAAAAATTTTTAAAAATATTTTTTACTGCATTTTTAAAACTTTGAATGTATTGAGAATCCAACTTAAAACTAAGCTTATAATTGCAATCTTATGCAAATAGTGCAAATTAATTAAATAAGTAATAATTAATTAATTAATTAAGTAATAATTAACTATTCAATTAATTAATTACGTCTTTAAATAAACGATCACGTTTTTCGTTTATCTGAAAATAACTTTCTTGTGCTGAGAACAACTTTCGGATCATATGGATCCTAAATCTTTGCTCTATTTTGCTTGAAGTTGCATATCTTCAAATAAAAGCGCTTTTATTAATGATAAATTAATAGTTAACGTAATAAGGAATGTTTTGGGGCACTAAATAAGACAGAAACAAATGAGAACAAATTCAGTTGAGCTTAAATTCGTAATCAAATTGTGCTGTATCAACTGACTAATGTCACAGCTTTAATGGGTTAATATTATATTATACTGTTTTAGTTACACTTCTCAGGTTAAAACACGTTTTTCATAAGCTAAGTACAAAGGCTAGTGTCAATTTGCCAAGTGCAACTATAACAAAATTATACTGACTCGACGAATCTGATATAATTTCGTAAAAAGACTGATAATTAATTAAACAAATCGTCTTTCGAACGTATTTACAATGAGTTTATTTCTTTCTACGCAGTTTGGCCAACTTTACAATCATTGTTTTGAAACTTTGATCGTTAAGACGCCATCTTGAAAAAAGACGGATTAGTGAATTTTCTAATTTTGCGGTGCTGCGAAGCTGAACTTGTTGTTAACTGTCCTAGTACATTTTCCCAAAATGTTTTTTATTGTTCACTAATTTACTATTGATAATTCTTTATCGATTAATTAATGTCATTAATGCGCTGCAGTAACAGTATTTCATTAAAATGTGCGACCATGAACAAAATCGAGCAAAGATATGCGCTCCATGCGGTCAAAAAATTGTGCTTGGGAAAAGAAAGTTAAGTGATTTTCATATAAATGAATCACGTGGTGTTTTAATTAAGACATTCATTGGCGAAGATTTTACTTTAAACGATAAAGCATTTCCATCGAGTATATGCTTAAGTTGCCAAGTAACTTTAAATGAACATCGAAACGGTATTACAAAGAGGCCATTGCCTAAAATGCCGAACTATAAAGATGTAAAATATCGAAATGAAACCAGAGGATTTAATAATGATGTTTTCTGCCAGTGTTTTATTTGTGTTACAGCCAGAAATAAACAACATGAGAAAATTGCATTAGGGAGAGGACTGAAACATGAAAAAAGCATAGTAATAACTCCAGCAAATGGACTATTTTCAGCAGGAACTTCGCGATTAGATGTTTCAAATAAGCGAAGTAATGAAAGTGAAAACGACGAAAATATTTTAAAACTTTGCAAAAAATGTTTTAATGAAATCGCTCAGGGAAAACCGCACGCATGCGCAAAAAATTCAAGAAAACGAAAAGGAGCCAGTGATAGTATTGTATCTATTGTAACAAAATTACCGCAGGCGGATAAAGATAAAATTATTAATTCTCTTTTGAGAGAAAAGTGCGGGCAAGATATCAATAAAATTCAAAACGTAGAATTAATGTTAAAAAATGAACACGGTAAAAGTAGTAAAATCGTTATAAATCCAAAAGCTAGTAAAAATGTATTTTTCACGGCTGAAAGCTTAGACAATTTTCAAGTGCATATGCAAGATTCCTCGAATCATATGGATAAGGTAGCCAATTTCATAAGATCGAATGCAGGTAGGAAATCTGTGCCAAAAAATTACAAGAAACACAAGTCAGAAAAAAGTAATTTCTTATCGAATCTCTACCAATGTGACCAATTGGAATTTGAAACTGATAAATCCGAATTGATTAAAAGGCCAGTAGTCTGGGCTAACGCAGAGGAGTTAGTCACAGCAATTATTGAAGCAAGGGAAATATTGGCTTTCATTACATTAAAATAATGGCGGATGGAGGGCAAGGGTTTTTCAAGATTTGTTTCACGATTTTTGCGGAAAATGACATATATTCAGGTAAGGTGTAAAAATTAATAACATCGTGGAATTCTGTGACTTAATTACGTTAATTTTCAGAATTTGATGAAGATTCGCCGAAATCTAGAACATTGTACTCCGAAGGGGGGAGTTGTGGCAAAAAAGCGAACGTCAACAGTGTAAACAGGGTGATTATGCTTTGCATCGTTCCCGAAATAAAAGACCTATGGAAATATTAAAATTTTGTGTAATTTAACTGAAATTAATCGTATCGCCTTTAAATTCGTTTCGGACTTTAAAGTCTTATTGATAATAAATGGGCAACAGACAGCCACATCATCATATCCTTGCCCCTTTTGTTTTATTACTCTAAGCGAATTAAAAGAAAAAATCGATTTTTTTGATAAAAAGCCTAAAGATGGCCGTCTAAAAACTTTTGGAGACCTTAATCAGGACTATGAAAATTATTCTGATTCAGGGAGTGTGAAGAAAAATGCCAAAGATTACCACAATACAATCAACCCTCCACTGTTTGAAGAAGAAGAGGATGTTTTAGTCATTAGCAAATGCATTGTACCGAGTTACACTGTTACAAGGTTTCGTGAACCATTTGTTTTGGACTGGACTCGTACCGTTATTGGGTAGAGAGAAAGCCCTTCAGTGGCCAAAAAAGCTAAATTTAATATCGAAAAGTTATCATGGGGAAATATTCGAGGGAAACGCTTGTAAAAAATTATTGAAGGAACCAGATGTTTTGCTAGATTATGACGTCAGTGGACATGTTGAAAAATTATTTGTCATGCCTTATGTCTGGGCTTTTAAGAACATGAACAACCTAGCGGATCAGTTTTTTTCTACCAATCAAGTAGATTGGTCGATTTTGGGCAATGAAATTAAAAAATTAAAGAAAGATCTTGCGGCGACTGAAATTTCCGAGACTTTAAAACTACACGTCTTGTGTTCGCATTTACAGGATGGAGTGAATTCGTTACCAGGCGATAAAGGCCTAGGCTTATGGTCAGAGCAAGCGGGGGAATCAATTCACCGAGAGTTCTTACCGTACTGGAATAAATATAAACATAATTCTATATCAGATCCTCAGTACATGGAAAATTTTAAAAAAGCAGTTGTAAATTTTTCCTCTTTACATATTTAATGATTTTATTATCGTTCTTAATGTTAAAATTTTATTAAAGTTGAATTCATAAAAAGTCATAGTCAATTAGTTTTATTGACACTGAATCATAAAAATCATTTATTAGAAGTCAAAATAATCAAATATTAAGTTTATCAAATTTAATTTGTTCAGATTATTAAATTGTTAAATTTTCAGAAATTTTTAATTAGCCTTTTAATTAATTTAAAATAAATCGGTGTAGTTTTTTAAATGTTCATGGTGAAAACCTTTTTAAGCCTACCTTAAAATAATCCTTTAAAAAAACAAAGCGTAAAAATAAATAAAAAAACCAGGCATTGCATTTTTCCCGTTAATTTTATAAGAAAATCAGTAACTAACAGCTAAAACGTTATCGGCCAAACTTTGATGGCGGATATTTGGCGAAAACGATCGGATCCGATTTGGGTAAAAGTGGATTTTGATCACCTATATGATACTAAATGACTCTATATAGTCAGATTTTCTGCACACTTTTGTCGGATAATATCTTGCTTCAGGAGCACCGTGAGCATTTCAACTAATAACAAAAGCATTGATTTTAACCAATTTTGAGTTTTTTGAAGCCCCTGCAGCTTCCAGCATATGCAAATAACCAGACTTTTTTTTTTTTCGTGGTTAACCTACATACTAAAGGGACTTTCCGTGGAAAGTTTCAAAATTTTTGTCGGGTTAGTTTTTTTGGAGTTATAGGCATTTCAAAAGTGAAAAAATAGCGATTTTTTCAAAAATAGGGAATTTTGGAGCGATAAAAGTGGCGGAAATTGTATGACAGAGAGAAATCGACTTACAAGGTAGGAAGCCCTCATACCAAAGTACTTTTTGACGAAATTTAGATTTCCGAAGGATGCACCCTGTAGCGGGCGGCACAGCTGAAAAATAGCTAAGTTTTCGTTTTTTATGGGGTAAGTTCAAAATGTTTTTCTGACTACCAGGCTTAAGTATAAACTTTAATCACAGACAGTACCAATTTTCACTGTGCAAAAGTCTTAGGGGTGCGAAATAAAGCAGAAAAATTTTAATTTCTCTCCAAAATTTTGTGTTTAGGCCCTTATTCCACTTAAACGAAGCAACATGAAAAATTTGTTGTTGTTTTTTACTAGTTACTAGTGGAAGTATCTAAAAAAAATATATGAAAAAAATCGCGCGACCTAACGAAATGGCATTGGTCGCTTTGACATGGAATGACTCAACCGGGTATTAGGGCTCACCATGATGGTTTTGTCGGGTCCGGTTGTCTTGTTGTTTTGAACACCGAACATTAAAAAAAAAACGAATATTTCAAAAATGTTAGATAAACTTTTCAATAAAATTTTATCAAAAATTCTTGATGATTTTTGACTAATTTTAAGAAAAAATGAAAAATCTTTAGAAAATCTTTTAGATTTTGATGATTTTTGATAAAAAGTTTATTGAAAAAGGGGGCCACATGGACTAATATCAGGGCTTGGAGGATTTAGGGGGATCATTAACAATTTTTGAAACGAAGATTCGGCTCCAGCCAAACATTCTAGACGTAGTCCTACGTAGGGATATTCCTCATATCCCCTGACTGTTCTTTTTGCACGTTTCGTTCGTAAAGAGTGTAAAAACTGTTCTCCCAATGGATAATCATATTATAATAAAATATCAGTTTTTGCAGTAGCAAATTGTAGACGGTCACGGTCTTGAATGACAACTTTTTTTGACCTTGTACAAACGATCATGGACATGGAAGTGTTGAATCTTGGTTTTTACTTTTCCCAGTCTGAACCTTTTTTTTAAAAAGGCATCGACTTGGATTTTGCTAAAATAAAGTGAATCGTAATTTTTTTTTTCTCAATAAATTTTCTGAATGGAAAAGAATGAAAACCAAACTAACGGTTACAGTAGTGAAAACTGTTAACATTGAATTTTTGACACTTCTTTTGAATTACGACACAATTTCGCGAATGTGAAATATACAACCAATATAATTTGAGCATTTAACGGGCGGCACCTTTCTCGTTTTGGCTAAACCATATAGAAAGGACTACCAGTGCCATTTTATTTATTCGTATAAGCATTTTTTTAATTCTTTTTGGCAATACCGCGTTGCAAAACCCGATCTGACGGTGAACATTTGTAAAATAAACATAGCTGGTCTCGGTCAATTTGCAATTTTTTTTGGATAGGTCATTGGATGGTTGCATCAAGGCTACTCGGTTGCATAACACGAGTCTGCAGAAAATCTGTACCTATAGGGACTTCGAAAATTTCGGATTTGTTAAAAAGCAAGGAGGATCCTATTTTTTTTTTTTTTTTTTTTTTTTTTAGCATTAAAATAGTAAAGTATGTTTCACTGATTGTTTAAGATGTTATGACTTGCCGGACGAAGAAAAACGATTTTTGTTAAAAAAAAATATATACGAGAAGACAAGCATGTTGTTCACAACCGCCAGAGCCTATTTGCCATTGGCAGCCATGTGGACTGTTACATAAGGAAATTGACCTTGACACTTGGAACGACCATGATCTGTTGACCTACTTGCCATCTTGAAGAACCTATTCATTCATATTCGCCAGTGTTTTGACGAGATTTCCTAGACTTCGTTTTCGCATCTTTTTTTTTTCTATTGTTTCCTTTTCGGTTTTGTATGATGCTTTGATATATGCCTTTTGTTATTTGGATAATTTTTTTGGAAAATAAGAAAGATAATTTTGAATGTGAGACGGTTAAGTAGTCTGTTTCGTAAATGTACCCTAGGGTGGCTCATTTTGAAGGTCTATCTTTTAATTTTTGCTCCCTAAGCAAAAAATCATTCATTTATATGTAAAAAGAAGCCTGAATTTTTTTTAGGTCGAAAAAAAATTTTTTGGCCCAGGCCCAGGGGTTTGAAGTTTTTAGGGCCGAGATGGTACTTAATTTGGACGAATTTCAAAAACTCGCCCAATTAACATCTTTTAATATAAAAAATTGTCCTCTATAGGGTATATTATTAGGTACGTATTGAGCTTCTTAAAAAAATATTCGGTTCGAAAATATTGACCCGTTGGCCGCCCAGGCAGGGTTATAGTGGAAAAACGGGGATGGCTGTAAGAGGGTAAGGGCAGATAATTTTGAAAATTCGAAAATAGCCAAAATGTGCCCAAAATATGTAGAAATAATGTTCGAAATGTAATTTCGATGCCAAACATTTTTTACCCTATGTTAATCCCATTTTCCCTTATTTTTGGCTCTTTTTTTTCTAAAAAATTGCATTTTTAAAGCCAAAAAGTGAATTTCCAACGCATGTAAGTACCCAAATTAACAAAACTTGATAAGTTCTCCGAAATAAAAATTTTAAATTTCAAATTTTTGGGCAATTTTAATTTTTTTAAAAATTTTCTCTCAACTTTTAATATTAATAAATTAATTTTTGGTCAATTTTTTAAAAAATTAAAAATTCCCAAAAATTTCTTTTTCAAAAAATAAAAATTCCTGAAAATATCCCATTGAAAAAGATTTACGCAGACAACGAATTATGTTATTGTATTTATAATTAAAAAGAAACTTGTTTCTTTAATCAAGCTTTTAAATAATAAGATTTTCTCCGAAACTTTCAAGTTTGCAAATATCGTGCACTTTTAAACTAAAGAAAATTGTGCCACTCTCCGCCAAGCACGAAAATGCTACGTTTATAAGTCCCTTAAAATTAACGAAAGCCGATAATAATATTTACTTGCACTTATTGTAGTGTATCGTATTTCTTTATTAAATGAACAAAAAAGGATTTCGCAGAAATCCTTGAACCTATAAAAAAAAAAAACACTAGCCCTAGTAACCCACAATGAAGGAACGAAGAAAGTAAAATATATGACGATTCTTTTTATAAAATGTCATGAAAATACGGCGCCGATTCATTTTTTTTTGTTTCTCTGGTGTAACAAAAGTTAATAGAAAAAAAAATATTTGTTTCCATTTTGTAAATAACATACCGAGGAAGAATAAGATTTTTTAGCCATTGTACTTCGTTCGTTGACCACTGGAAAGAATTGCAATGGTTCATTTTGTGAATTCCGCCCTTGACAAGACCTTGACATAAACCTTGACATACTTTTTGATGACAATAGTGCCTTAGATTCGAAAGGTAACTGGAACGGTGTGTAGTCAATTTTTTTCTTTTTTTTTTGAATATTTCTCTCTTGAAAATGAAAATTGAGAGAATTTTAAAGCGAATCGTTTTAAATTAAATAGCTACCTCGTTAAAGTCGAATGAAATTAAATAAGAGAGAAAACTGTGAGGCAGGAAAATTAATAAAAGAGAAGAAACATGGATTTATTTCGTAAATCTGAAATATTTATGAAAATGCGGCGGATTTTCCACGGGTGAGAAATTTTAACTGGATAAATCAAATGAACGAGGAATTTTAATTTAGTGTTTGTCATTAAATTTTTGATGATACGAGAGACAGAAGATTGTATTAAACTGAGCGTTACCAGGTTGAAATGAATCCCGTTGTTTTTCGTTTTTTTTTTTTTTTTTTATTTTCTTTCTTTCCCGGAAGCTTCTAAAAATATACTTCGACATTCTAATAATTACTTTATTTTATCTGTTTTCCAGATGGGTGGATTTAATTAATCCCGAAACTCGGAGCCTTTTCGAAGTAAATAGTTTTCCGATGGATTTTCCGTTGGGACTATTAAAAATTCCAGCAAGGTAGGTGTTTTGTTGCCCTTTAAGTTAAGATTATTTTCTCGACTCATTTACATTACAAAAGCTTTCGAGTTTAATGTTACATGAAAGTTAACTATATTAGCTTTAAGCTTTTGCTTGTTTGAGAGGGCACGGAAATGTTTAAATATGACTTTCACGAGTTGGTTTAATTGAATGGTGGCATGATCTGATTATTTTAGGAAGGCTTCGTGCCTGAAATATTTTTTACTTAGCCCCTGAAAAATGCCATCGAACTCTTTCGATAAGGAGATTTTTTTTTTTTAGAGATCTAGGGTTTCACGGGTGACCTATGCATTCTCAACATATTTGTAATACATGTGCACCAAATTTTTACTTTGCCAGACTTAAACCCCTAACCCCAAAAGGAATTAATTTTTATAATTTTTTTTTCTGTACTTTTCGGGCTCCTAAGTTGATAAATCCGTGCATTGGAGGTGAATTAACGTATCTCCATCGTAAATATGATTGGAGATAGTCTGTTTTGAGTGTTTAATGAAAATCATGTGATCGTGTGACTGCAAGTTTACACTCTCATGTTGGCGTAAACTTGCGGCCACGTGACACTTCCACGAAACGTCGAAACAGACTAACTCCAATCATATTTACAATGGAGATACGTTAGTTCACCTCCGAGGCACGGAAATATTGGTAGAAATTTTTTCCTATCGCTTTCATTTAACACGGCGAGCCATTGGGCACTAGGGTGGACCGAAAAACGCGAATTTTTGAGTTTGAAAACGCCTGATATGGGAATCAATGCCTTTTTAATTACTATTAACCCTATTTTTTTTCGGATTTTTTAAAGGACATTTTGAGGTGCCGCAATGACCTTGAAATTTCCAAAAAGCCCATTCGAGGACCAAAAATGAAAATTTTTTTTCGCGTAAAAGACCATCGACTCCTATCGGAAATTTTGCGTAGATTACGAATTTGAAGTCAAAAATTAGTTTTGGTGCACGGTTTTTGAGCTACAGGCCGAATTTAAAAGTTCCGAAAACCTGATTATGGTTTTCTATCTGTGGCTCAAAAACCGTGCACCGAAACTAATTTTTGACTTCAAATTCGTAATCTACGCAAAATTTCCGATGGAAAACGATGGTCTTTTACGCAATAAAAAATTTTCGTTTTTGGTCCTCAAATGAGCTTTTAGAAAATTTCAAGGTCATTGGGTCACCTCAAGATGTCCTTTAAAAAATCCGAAAAAAATTAGGGTTAATAGTATATTATAAAAAGGCATCGATTCCCATATCAGGCGTTTTCAAAGTCGAAAATTCGCGTTATTCGGCCCACCTATTGGGCACTATGTGGGGAATATCCGGCACGGCGTTTACCAGATTAACCCTGTGATCCATTGGCCCTGGACCAGGACCAGGACCATTCTCGCACTCAGAAAAAAAAAAATGCCTGATTCGAAAGCAAAAATGCCTTGTGACGAAACATTTTCTTAAAATTCGTGAGAAAACAATAAAAATACCTAATCCCGATTTCAGTCAGTAAGTTCGAAATTGTGTCAGAAAAAATAAAAGTTAAATTTAATGTATCCACCACCAGAAATATTGGTAGAATGTGTCCATGTGTCCAATGTCCATGTGTCTACGAGTCTTGCTGTCTGGTTTGTGCCATACAGCTGAAACCGTCGCCTGTGTCTCAAGTCATTATTTTGAGCCATTATCAAATAATTTTAAAATAATTTAATATAAGAATAAATTATTATACCGTGGAAAAAAAAAAAAAAAAAAGAACGGTGGTGGTTATTACGCAATAGTTACACAACTCCGGAATGGATCAATTTTGTAGATAAGGCGTCATTCATCGACCAAAAAAAAAAAAATTTATATGATTTTTAAAAGGGATTCACATTATCAAACGCAGTTCCCAATGAAATTACCTGTCGGGTTAAATACATTTTAATTATATCCTATAATTTAAGCGGGTGCTTAATCAATAGCCTCCATTTATTGAAAACCAACAAAAAATGACCCCACAGACCATAGGTAAATGGTTCATATGTAAAAGAGGTATCATTTTTTTTTGTGACTCCTCAAACAAAAAATCTTTTTTTTTCTTTTTTTTTTTTTTTTTTAATTTTACCTTGAAATTTTTCGGTAATTTAAATAAAGAATCGAAGGTTCTTGCCCCTTAAAATTATCACACGTCCTTGTTCCTCGACCCTGGTTTCAGCCTTGCACAATGCATCTAATTAAAGTCCGTCCGTTCAACATGCAGACGGTCCTTCACATAAACCTTTGAATGCGTTGTTAGGTGCACAGGGAACTATATGCATATCACGCCCTTTTTTGGATGGGAGAGAAATGCATTTCGATTTACGCATACCCCGGTTAACCTTGCACTTTCGTTACGACATTAACCTTAACCTTCGCATTGTTTTACTTTCTCACGAGACGTATTTTACTTTTACATCTGGGTTCAACGGCATGAATGATAAGGCGCTTCTCGACTTGATTCTTTTTTTTTTTTTGCAGTTGATTTCTTTATAAGGTTAGTCCTTGTTGCGCCGATTCGTTTCGATTCAAGCCCGAGGAATTCGATAGTTTCATTGATAAAATATGCGTGTCTCATTCAGTCGCGTAAAAATGATGGTTTGTTTATCTTTTTAAAAAAAAAATTGGATCTTACCACCTTTTTTCATTTAACCGATTCGATCAAAAACGTTTTTTGTTACAGAGTAAGAGACCCTTATGCATTTGGTGAGAAAGTTATTTGTGTACCCGGGGTTGATTGTCTTCACGAATGAGGTCTGAGGAATTTCCAATTAGTAGATCCAATAATCATATTCAAATGGGGCCATTGATCACATTCCATTATGTGATTACCTTCGTAGTTTGGAGAACCTTCTAGTCGATTTTTAAATTGTGACCACGAGGTTTCTCTTTTTAAAATGAACTGGACCGGAAATGCTTTATTCTGAGGATGATTGAATTCAGGGAAATAGATGCGGTTTCTTTATATTTTTGTATCTTCTCACTGATAAAGGGAACGGTTACATATTTGATTTGTATCTGTCGTGTTGTAATTAATTTCTAGTTGAGACGTGTCGAAAATCAATTAGTACCGTGCACGGTCGTATAGACAGGTCCGGAAACTCCTATCCCTTATATACATGGGAGATCTTGCCCCTCTTAACTACGCAAAAATTAGTTCTTCCTTTCTACCACCGTTAGCGCTACTTGTTAGAGAGAAGCTTTTTGATCGGTTGAGATTTGATGCAGACGATGGCGGCACAGAGCCGTATAGACGTCCATATGGCCATGATGTTTTCGAACTAAAATGTGTGTAGTTAAGAGGGACATGAACGGCATGGGAAGTTTCCGGACCTGGCTGCCTGTTACTGTCTACCTGTCTGACCTGTTCTCACCTGTCGTGGTACCGTGCAAGTAGTAACCAAAGCTCTTTTTTACTGAAAGTTGTAGGCTTTCTTTTGCTGCTAGGGAGGTGGAGGTATAGAGTTCACTGGGCCAGTATTTCAAGGTTGTATCTGCAGTGTTCAGCTTGACACTAGTTCCTCATGTTTAATGCATGGGAAACTAGTGTCAACCTGAACAGTGGAGGTACAACTGTGTAATTGGGGGTAAGCGGTGGTACCAGCGTTGCTGGTACACCTAGGGATTGGCGCCCCTACCCCTATACGGGGAGCACCCCTCTCTGGGTTATGATTTGATGGTGGGCAGCAATGCCACCAGTAATGGTTGAAGATAGTAGTAATCGGTTAGGATTGAGTTAAGATATCAAGAGGCAACGGTATAGCTCTTGTTCTGCGAACTAGTGGTGGTCAGTAGTGCCACTAGTACTGGTTCAGGGCTGAAGATGGTAGTGATCGGCTAGGCTTGAGTACAGGTATCAAGAGGCAGAGCTGTAGCAGCGGTTCGGCTCTTGTTCTGCTGATGTAGAAGATTCTGGGAAAGTAACTGCATTATTTTGTCCCTGTAAAATCATCATGGCTGAAAACAGTAAAAATCGTAAAGATGATCTAGCTAATCTTTGTCGTGGAGCTGGCATTTAAAAGAAGAAGAATACTGGCGCAGCGAGTTAAGTTTACGACTGATGGCCCTTACAAAATATCGATTTTACACTTGCTTATTATTTACAATAGGGTTCATCTGACATATGGAATGTTTGTAATTAAATCCAGGAAAAAATTCCTGAAAAAAGTCAAACATTTTTGCTTTTTCTAATTAAGACGAGGCACAGATTGGGCCGGCGAGCTACCGAGATCTCGGTGCGCCTGAATGGATTGGACACCAGGAGCCCTTAATTCTGTAGCAATAACTTGGGGCCCTGGGAACCTTGGCGCCCTTAATTCTGTTCGATCAGCTTGTTCAGCATTAAAATTTCTGAAACGTTTAGCGCTTTTTCCAGTCAGTAGCTCGGCTCTAAAAAATTCCCGTGTCTGGAATATTCATTGAAACTTAACATTTTTGGGGATTGATGTACCAATATTGATACAATGCTTCTGATACGAAATCAATGCTCCAGAAAGTTATTATTGACTCAGATGGAATTTTATGTGTTTAAAAAAATTCACAATTGAATTTTTGGTTATAAAAGTAATCCTATGTTTAGCTCATGGGAGACGTTTTAAAAAATTTCTCTTATTAATTAATGCAATTAAAATTGAAGACTCAGCGGGAAAAAGGATCAGACTCCAATTTTTAGTTTACACTTCACACTTATGTTTACCTTTTGACAAAGGAATCAAAACAAAAACATGGACTCAGATCTTTATTCCCGCCGAGTCTTCAATTATGTTCGCAATATTATTGTAAATAATTATCTTACTTGAAATGCAATGTATCATGGTTTAAATTACGGGTAACAAGCCGCCATGTTTAGCTTGTGAATATTTTTCCTCCCATGCCTAGCTTATGGTGATATGATAAATTCCAGTTTTAAGAAGTTTCATAAGCTAAGCAAGGAAGGCATTTAATGGTTCTGATTCATATTAGTTGGCAGGAGCTTTGAATGTTTCCATTTAATTTGAGCCGTAGAATGTGCTTGACATTTTATCGACAAAACAATCACTTGTTTTTATCCGTTATCACTATTTACATGTTTTGTTGAAGTGGAAAATTTATTTTGCGAGATTTGGTCATGATTGTACTTCAGAAGCGAAATTGTGCTTAATATGAATTAAGTTCCTCCACTAAAATCGCAATGTTGACCTTGCATTGAAGGGATCGGAAAGCTGATTCTAAATATTGAAATTGAACGGTAGTAAGGAATACGTTTGATAGGGGTGTTGTTGTTCTCAGTTTGCGTAAGTCGAAATGTCTTGAGAGTAGAAATCATTTAGAGCGACAGGCAACTGTAATAAATTAGTTATTAACAGTGTGATACGTACCATTCGAATCAAAGGCTATCCTCACTCGTGGATATTGCATAACTCAAATATTTTTCGGCCTTTTACATTTAAAAAAATCTCATATCCAATCCCTTTGCTGTAGAGGCTTATAGCTTGAAAATTTTGACCGATGCCGGATTTTTTTTAATATCCGAAATTTAGCCGGCTGAGCCTGGCATCGGACTCCTGATTTTAAAAATCGCCTAAAATGGCTCTACGATTTTATTTTTTTTTACTAAAATCGAAATTAAGAGGCGGCATCGGCATCGGGTGTCAGTGCCGGAATCGGAATCGGAATCGGAATCGGAATCGGGAGTTAAGAAAATAAAATGGAATCGGCATCGGCATCGACCCGAGATTTCAGCCGGCCGCGCCCGGCACCAGCATCGGATTTGGACCCCTGCTTTGCAGTTGATTAATTTAATTTGGATTGCTTTACCCCAAAAAATGAAGAAATTAATCCGAAACTTCAGGACCAAGGTCATTGACGACTGGAGCGGAGTCTCATAGAGTAAGGCGAATTTCCTTAACATTTAACATTAGACGTTTCAAATTCAGGAACGTTTTAAGCACATCGAACGAAGTATAAAACATTGAGAAATCAAATTAGGATGAATATACTGCTTTACTTTTAAATAAAAATGCCGTGTGCAATTGTTTGTGTTCCTGTCGGTTTTCGACTTGAAAATTTGATTGATGACTTACACTTCCAATTATCGTTTGTGGTTTTTTTTTTTTTTTATTTTGCCCTCTGTTTCGAACTTACTCTTTTCTATAATCATTACTAATTTTTCCTTTTTAAAGCGGAAACGGTTTCGGACATACGAATCGAGTTATGGTTCTCGTGGGAAATTTACGAAGAGTGTTTTTTTGAATAGTCCGAAAAAAAAGGTTTCCTCTTTCAAATAAGGAAAGAAACTAGAGGAGATGAAATCCCCGGGGACTTTTGCCAAGTCTTGGGTCCTTGTGTTCCGGCAAACACTTCACGATAATTGCGTCCATTATTTTTATTTTAATGTCTTTTACGGGGGGTCTTAACCGCAGTGTCAACTCGTCTGTTCTAAACGGTTTTATTTTATTTTATTTGCTTTGATTTAACTCTTAAAACTAAAGTTATGATTTTTTTTGTGCAGTTTTTATGTTACTTCTGTAATGTTTTTGAAATCAAATGAAAAATGCTTCTTCCGGTCCTGATGTAACTGTTTTTTTTTTTTTTTTTTCATGTGTCAGTAATTGCCAGCGCGGAGTAATTTATAAAAGCCATTTCTTTTTTTTAAATATCACGTCCGAAGAATAATTCAATCAAAAAGAAAAAAAAAGAGGGTTGAAAAAGAAGTGGTAAAAAGTAGGTTGCACCTGCCTTTCTTTTTTCGAATCTCTGGATTAGAATTCTTCCCCCAGAGGGAGATCACAGATGTTTGTCTTCAGGCAACAGCATATGTTATTTTTGCGAATGAAATTTTAAGGGTGTGATTGATATTAAACAATTGAGGATGTCATAATTTTTTTTTTTTTTTTTTTTATTATTTTGGCTTTAGCGCTAAAGGTTTATACTTAGTATCACTCGTTTTGTGCGTTATCTTGAACATTTTCCTTTTTCAATTTTTGACGTAGTACTACGTCTTCGGGCTCGGTCTGTCTGTGGGAGGGTCTGCCCGGGTGTCGATCTGTTTGCACCAAAAATTAATATATAATTATTTTATTGTTAAAATTTTAACCTTGAAAATTTCAAATAATATTTTGAAAATTTTTAGTAACTTTTGGCCTTTTTTAATTGTAAAATTAGACGACATGAACGAAAACAAGGACTTAAAAAATTTCTTGTAAATTTTATTTAACTTTTTAAATTAATTTTCGCCGTTTTTAAATATCTTTTTTTTAACCACACTGAAGAGGAGACTTCAGATATTTATTTAAATATACCAAAATAAATTTCCATGGCTTAGAACTTTTTTCTGGAGATACAAATTAGAAATCTGGCTTCGTAGCGAACTTCATAGTGATACTGGCATCTTTCCTTCAAAATTTCAGATTCTCAGGTTGTAAAGAAACTCCGGAAAACGCTTTGGAAAATATATTCCCGACATTTATTTTTGAAAACGTTTTCCGGAGTTTGTTTACAACCTGAGAATCTGAAATTTTGAAAGAAAGATGCCAGTATGAATATAAAGTTCGCTACGCAAGTACGCAATTTTTCCAAAATTGTGAAAAAAAAGCCTGCAGAATTTACTCTTAAGGTGCAAATTCACTATGGAATGTTGGATCAACATGTTGGTACAACAAGTTAGACAACCATGTTTTACCAACTTGTTGGAATGTTGTACGAACTTGTTGTACCAACATATTTGACAAGCGAAGGAATCGACTATTGTAGAATTCACTCCTACGCCAAAATTAGTGTAAAATGTTGGTCCAACTTGTTGTACCAACATGTTGGTCAAACATTCCATAGTGAATTTTCACCCCTGCGCCGAAATTAGTGTGGAATGTTGATCCAACTTGTTGTACCAGCATGTTGAATCAACATCACTATGGGATGATGGGTCAACATTGTTGATCAAAAAACCCGCACTATGGGATGATGATCCGATCCCATAGTGAATTTGCACCCTTAAAATTTTTAAATCGTTTCATTGTTTAAATTTAGCAATATTAGGACAGTACCCCAAAGACGTAGTCTTACACACGGGGATATGGGGGATATGCCCCCGTATTCCAGTCTGATTTTCTAATGAAAAAAGTGCTGAAAACGACATGATTGATTTCAAATTTTGGCAATTTATGATTTTGATATTTTAACAGTTGTAAAATTTAAAAATCACTCTCTTCTGGACATTTTTGCTAAAGCCGGTCGTACCTTCGGTGCCCAATTTTTTTGCCCCCCTTCTTACAAGGTCGCTATTTCCTTTCCTGCTATTTTTAAAAGAATGCGAAACAAAAGAGAATGATTTAATTTTACGTAAAAAGCCTTGATAATAACAAAGGAAGAATTCCAACCGAGTGCTAATAATTGAAAATTGGAGAAAAGGGTAGGAAATGAAAACTTGTGAGATAATTGTACATCAGCCTTGAACTCAAAAAAATATTTTTGCAGGTTGCATTTAAAGGGTTGTTGAACCTGTTGATTTTATGCATGAAGGATACATGTAATTCCCGAAGCAGGAAAGGGTTTTCGAATTTTATTTTTATAAAGATTGCGGAGTGTCAATTTTTTTAAAAGATTATAAATAAAACAGGAAAGTTTCGTGTGTCATTTATGCACTTATAGTATATTTTTTTATATAAACCCATTTTTACCGCTTTTAAAAGATATTATGGAACACCTGCGAATATCTTTAAAATTGCCAGAATCTTGATGAACACCCTTTTTTTTTATGGAAAATTTTTTTTTCGACTAACGGAAGGTGAAATCCTTTAGCACACCCTTTCCTTTAAAAATTAGGGTTGATTTACGATGGATGAGATTTTTTTTTTTTTTTTTTGCGTCCTTTTTTTAGGTAAGGTCACGCCTGATTGACATATCTATGCGTATCAAATTGCAAAGCAGATTTTATCTTAAAGATCGATGTGCTCTGTTGTGGCTTAATCACTTTTTTTTTTTTGCGAAAAAATTTGATTTTATGCTTCTGGGATTTTTGAATTGTCCTGTGTTTCCCTACCATTTTTCCTTAAAAAAAATAAAGCTCCTAATCCATTTTTCCTAAAAATCTTGGTTTCTAAAATTTTCTTTTTAATTTTAAATTTTCCAAAACTTTTTTGACTCCTAAAATAAAATTTCCTAAAATTAATATTTTTCCTAGTTTTTTGAATCTCTAAAATTTTTTTAATTAGGGTGCAAATTCACTACGGATTGTTGGACCAACGTGTTGTACTACCTTGTTGGATCAACTTGTACCAACATTTTTGACAAACGAATGAATCGACTATTGCAGCATTTAGGGTGCAAATTCTGCAAATTCAGTATGGAATGTTGGACCAACAGGTGGGTACAAAAAGTTGGACAAACATATTATACCAACTTGTTGGAACGTTGGACGAACTTGTTGTACCAACATGTTTGACAAGCGAACGAATCGACTACTAATGCAGAATTTACTTACAGAAATTAGAGGGGAATGTTGGTACAACATTCCGTAGTGAATTTGCACCCTAATATGTAAATGTATGTTGGTATGTAATCTAAATGTTGTGCCAACACAACACAACATGTTCCACACTAATTTCGCCGTAGGAGTAAATTCTGCAATAGGGTACAAATTCAGTGTGGAATGTTGGACCAACATGTTGGCACAACAATCCACACATGGAATGGAATGTTGGCGAATAGTACGAACATGTTGATCCAACATTCCATAGTGACTTTGCACCCAAAGTCGATTCGTTCGCTTGTCAAACATGTTGGTACAAGTTCGTCCAACATTCCAACAAGTTGGTATAACCTGTTTGTCCAACTTGTTGTACCAACGCGTTGGTCCAACATTGCATAGTGAATTTGCACCCTAACCGGCACAACAGATTCCAGGTCGATGTAAATATAAATTTCATTCATATTTGTATTTTTAGTAGTTTATTTAAAAAAAATGGGATAAATAGAAAAACGGAAATTCGCAGCTTTGCCTAGTAAATCATTAGAAAAATTTTAGGGATTTGAAAAATTTGGAAAAATTTTCATTTTAGAAAATCTTATTTTAGGAATCAAAGAATTTTAGGAAAATTGAAAAAAAAAAGATGGTTAGGAAAAAAATTTTAGGAACCAAAATTTTTAGGAAAAATGGATTAGGAATTTATTTTTTTTAGGAAAAACGGATTAGGAAATGGTCGGAAACGGTCCTATGTGAACTTCAGGTTCACACAAAGTCTATAATTCCTGTTTATGAAGTTTGCTTATTATGGTTGATACTTTCATCTAAAATGTGACTCAAACTTTTTTTTTCTGAATGCAGTTTTTATGAGGAATCTGCAATGCGTCATGCAACCGAAATCATCATGCATCGCATAGGTAATTGCATGATTATATTTTTTTCTGCCTGATATATTGAACCGTGAGTCACTTTTTTTTTTCAATGTTTTAAATTGTATAAAAAAACATTACTTTCTGGCCTTGCTGAATTATATGACTCATCACGCAATTACTTTTGGACAGGAATTACGATCTGCCTTTTAGTCCGAAAATCCATCTTCTTTTGCATGTAAAAATTTATTGCACCCGGATGGAAATTATATTTTGATGTGCTTTTCCCGTCCCCCGATATAGGAATATCGGAGAAAAAAAAAATAGTCAGTGAAGAGAACCGTTAAATTTTTAATTTTTATTTTTTATTTTTTCACTTTGCCGCATGGGAACCTACTCCCGCATTGTGATGTAACGCAAGACGTTTGAAAGTGATGACCCAGCACGATTTCAGCAAACAGAGCAATTTGGTGGTGTACGTCTGGAAAAAAAAAAAAAAGTAAAATAAAAATAAATGTGGGTCATTTGTACCGTGTTTTGTTTTCGAATATGTCACGTATAAAGTTTGTAATGCCATTCCGCAGAGAAACCCAATATCTCTTTCTGTTTATTTCGGGTTTTTCTTATTTTGGAGAGAAAATAAATCCGTTCCACCTGAAAGTCTTAGATTTATTGCTTTTCCCTGGGCATATCGGATTCCATGAGATTGATTAATCATGATCCGAAAGGAATATGGATTTGTTTAAGCCTCGTGCAATTTTTTTTTTTTTTTTTTTTTTTTTTTTTTTGTGTTTTTTGATTTGATTACCGAACGGATATTTTATTAACGGTTTTTTTTTCTTTTACATAAAAAAGATTTTTAAATCGATATTAAAATCAAGCAAAAGAGAAATTAAGATCGTTTCCACTTAGGAATGTGCACGATAGAAAAAAGAAAAAAAAAAAAAAAAAAAAAAAAAAGAAGCGATTCAATAATGCCGCTCAAGTGAAATTTGGGGCAAACTCATAGTGAGACCTTTCCTTTTTCTCCTCGTTTCGTTCTCCTAGGTCGGTCATTCAACCCGCAGTTCTAATTGCCTTCTGTGTTAAAACATTATCATTTAGGCGAGTTTTAAATAATGCAATAACGTCAGAGGAGGCAGGGAAAGATAGGCTCGAATTAAATAATTGGCAATAAAGAAATCGATATTTGAATTCTGCGAAAGATTTGAAAAGGCAAAAGTTTTATAATGCGTCGTAGAATGTAGATGAAATCTTTTCCTCGCATTTTCATCTTTTCTGCGTTTTACATTTTTTTTAAACTGAAACTTTACTGGCTCGATTTTAAAAAAATCTGTAATTTTTATTGAAAACTTAGGAGTGAATTTAGCAATCTGTAACTGGAAGAAAAAACAGTCAGGGGATATGAGGCATATCCCTACGTAGGACTGCTTCTAGAACTTTTCGTAGGGGCCGAATTTCCGAGCTGGGAATGGAAATGCTTTTAATTTAATTGAGCCAGTTTGATCGTCAGGAACAAAATTATCTACGATATTTACGGTGCAAATTCACTATGAAATGTTGGATCAACATGTTGGATCAACAAGTTGGAAGAACATGTTGTACTACCAACTTGTTGGACCAACATTCCACACTAATTTCGGCGTAGGAGTAAATTCTGCCATAGTCGATTCGTTCGTTTGTCAAACATGTTGATACAACTTGGTACAACATGTTCGCCCAACTTGTTGTACCAACATGTTGATCCAACATTTTTTTATAGTGAATTTGCACCCTTACTCCTACACCAAAATTAGTGTGGAATGTTGGTCCAACAAGCTGGTACAACATGTTTTCTTAACTTGTTGCTCCAACATGTTGGTCCAACATTCCATTAGTGAATTTGTACCCTTACATTTTGGATTGAAATATCAAATATCAAAAATGTATCTATTTCATCAAATCTTCGTTTCAAAAATTGTTTTAAAAAAAATGTTTTTTCAATAAAATTTAAAACAAATTTTTTCAATAATCAAAAATCATCGAAATTTTCGTTTCAAAAATTTTAATAATCCCCCTGAATCCTCCAATAAACCCTGATTCAGTCTACGTGGCCTCCTTTTTCAACAAAATTTTCTAAAAAATCATCAAAATCTAAAAAATGTTTCTAAAATTTTCCCTTTTTTCTTAAAATTAGTAAAAAATTTAGGGTCAAATTCACTATGGAATGTTGTACCAACCTTGTTGTACCAATATGTTTACAATATTTTGTAAAAAATGTTACTATAAATTTGATTGAAAATTGTAAAAAATTTTTAAGGATTTTTGATAAAGTTTTATTAAAAAATTTATCTAAAACTCTTGAAATATTCGTTTCTTTTTTGTTCGATTTCCAAAACACCAACCGGACAGAATAAAAACATCATGGTGCGCCCTAAGACATAGCCCTACGTCAAAAAAATCATAAAAACTTGGCGAGTGAATCCGGATATCTGTAGTTCAACATTCACTATGAATGTTGCACCAATTGAGGATAATTGGTTGCACAATTGCAAACCAATGAGGTTGTACCAATTTGTTGTACCAACTTGTTGGACCAACATGTTATACCAACGTGTTTGCAGAATGTTGAAACAACATGTTGGTACAACCAGTTGGACCAACATGTTGTACCAACTTGTTATGCCAACTTCTTGGACCAACATTCTACACTAATTTTGGCGTAGGAGTAAATTCTGCAATAGTCGATTCGTTTGCTTGTCAAACATGTTGATACAACAAATTCGTCCAACATTCCAACAAGTTAGTATAACATGTTTGTCCAACTTGTTGTACTTACATGTTGGTCCAACATTCCATAGTGACTTTGCAACCTTGCCAAAAATTTTTCTTTATGGGTGCAAATTCATATGGAATGTTGGACCTATATGTTGGTACAACAAGTTAAACCAACATGTTGGACCAACATTTTTCACTAATTTCGGCGTAGGAGTAAATTCTGCAATAGTCGCTTCGTTCGTTTGTCAATCATGTTGGTACAACAAGCAGCTCCAACAAGTTGGTACAACATGTTTGTCCAACTTATTGCACCAACATCTTGCTCCAACATTCCATAGGGAATTTGTACCCTAACTGTATATACAGAATCTCGCCATTGCGGATTTCCCGGGATTTCCAAAATTTTTATCGATAGTAAAGTCTGTTTTTGATTTGACAAAAGAAAAAAAAAAGAGCAAGCACATTTTTTTTCTGGGGCGAGATCTTCACCAGCCGGACTTCCACAATTTCAATCCTTTTTATTTAAAAGGAATGACAACTGATTAGTTCCGGTTAGTTAATAAGAAACGCTATTAAATTTCATGGAGAGTCCCATTCAGCAGTGCATTTTTTTTAGAGTTAATGAGTTAACTTTGAAAGCTGCCAGTGTCACTTTTAGGGTTGACATTGGAGCCTTTATAGTTGATGGTATTAGTAATAAGAAAAAAATTTACACAGGTTTTATTTACACATAGGAATTTTAAACTAAAATGATAGCAGCATTAAGGATGATGAGTGTTCTTTTTTGATGTCTGTGCGCGTTTTATATTTCCTTGTATTTAAATAGGCCTTTGTTCGAATTTTGCTTTTTATTTATTTTTTTTTTTTAATCAAACATACATGTAAATAAACTAAACTATAAACCAGAGCAGACCCGTGTTAAAATTCAGAATATTGTCCAGTTTTCTCCAAATTAAAAATAAATAAATTCAGCGAATCAGAAAAACAATAAGTATGGGGAAAAAAATTTAAATTTCAAATTTTGAAAAAAAAGAAAACGCTCCTCGCGGAACGTGACACCACCCGTTTGAACTAATTTGTACACGTGACAAACAAACAAAACCGCCAAATATTATGTCTAATAATTTTAAATAAACGATTTAATTCTGAATCACTGACCGATTTGAATGGCATTTTTATTTCCATGTCCTGTATGTTAGTTTCCTATAACGGAATTTTTCATAAGTCGGGATTCAAGGACTCCAAAACACAAAAAAAAAAAAAAAAAAAAATCTAAGGTGAAATCGACTTGTATCTGTGTTTAAGGGTGTTTTGTCAGATGCATGTAAAATGCATTTTGTATGTTAAAAATCATTCGTTAAATTTTGATTCACAAAAGAAAAAAAAAATTGAGGCAATAAAAGCAATTGGAAACTTCAAAAATAAAATAAAAGGAAAGAAAAGAAATATGTTGGATATTTATGAAAATGTGTGAAAAATCGTAAAATTTATTTACTCACATTAGAAATGGGGAAAAAAAACTCGTAAAACTGTTTTTGTTCGAATTTTATATTTGTTTGTCGTGAGTGATCCCGATATTAAATGCAAACGCTTTATTGCATAATTGAAGATTCCCCCTGTGAGATGCGAGATGTGAAATGGATGTTATGATATTGGATAACGGTTACTGATATTGTAAAATGAAGTCGCAAATTTCCATTTTCAAATGTTGAAATTCAAATTGTTTTCATATCTAAAGGGTAGAGGAATTTATGTAGAAGAGATGAATCCGATAAAAGATTCTTAGCTCTTAACAGGAACAGTGAAAAGGAAAGAATAAAAATAATAATCATAATACGATTTTTTTTTTTAAATTAAAAATAAAATACTAAAATTTGGAAGGCATTTAGCTGTCAAGTAAATTAAGATGAAATAAAACAAGTTGTAAAAGTAAATATCATCGCGGGCTGAGGTTGTTGATGGTTAGTCGATCAGTGTAATTTTTAATTAACATTTAAGCGTAAAACGTAAATGGATTAAAAAAATACTTTATGATATTATTGGCCGTTGAATTATTACGTAAGTGTTTTTTAAATTATTTTTGACTCCCTCTTACCCCTTTGTCAATTCTTAGCTTGTGGCGAGAATCGCTAATTCGGGTCTCCTCCACTTCCGCTTCCCCGTCCCCTAAGATGTTTACGTAATACATGAATGACCCCTTAATTAATACGAGATGAAGTTTACGTCCCACAGTGGTCTGGAAACATAAAAAAAGCGGTATAAACTCGGAATGATATTAAAAAGCAAAAATTTCATCAAATTATAAGTTTCGAGGTCGCTAACTTCAAATCTACTGTTAAATTTCAAAAATTCAAAATGGCGGATCCAATATGGCGGACAATTATTTTTATTTATTTGAAAATCGTCTTTAAATTTTGTTTGTAGGAGTTTTCGAGGTCACTGATTTCGAATCTGAGGTTAAATTTTAAAATTTAAAATGGCGGATCCAATATGGCAGTCTGTTTTCTACATTGTCCGCCATATTGAATCCTCCAATATGAATTTTTAAAATTTAACGTCAAATTGGAAATCAGCGACCTCGAAAACCCCTATAACAGTTCAAAACGATTTTCGAGTTTAAAAAAAAATATCGACCATATTGGATCCGCCATCTTTAATTTTCAAATTTTAACGTCAGGTTTGAAATTAGTGACCTTAAAAACTTCTAATTAGTTCAAATTTTGGCTTTCGAATGGCTGCCTGAATTTATATCGCGCAATTCGTTGTTCTAGGATACTATAACAGCAGTCTGCAATATAGTGCAGCACTCTTAAAGTCGCAAATTTTGCGCAGATTTTTTTTCTCCTTTTTTTTAGTTCATGCTATGGGCATTCAATTTTAGTTGCAACGAGAAAGGTATTATGTATGTTCTTATAGTATGTTATATCTTAAATATAATTTATCGAGTGTAAGCCTCGAGCTCAGTTGGTTAGAGCGCTGTCCGCGTATAGGACTTCAAGGCGTGTCCAGGACCTTCGTGGGTTCGAGTCCCACTCGAGGTATGATTTTTTCTCGATATTTTATAACCGTTGTCAAATAATGGTCATGGCGTAATGCATGATTTGTTCGCGATTTGACTTCCTTCGGGATTTTTGGGGTTTTATTTCTCAAGCTTTTTCCCTCCAAAAAATTAACTTTCTTAATGGTCTTTCAATTGTTATTGTTAGTTTAATGTTATATCTTGTCAAGAAACAACATGTCCGAGTCCGTTGTCGCGAAGAATTTTTCCTTTCTACGAAACATTCCGGTTTTGTTGCAAGACAGAACTTGCTCAAAACATTTTGTTTTTTCAAGTGTCCTGACGGAATCGTTTAATCTCCATTTAGAATTTACACCCATGGCGTTGCTATTTTAGCTGAAATTTAACAACTGATGCCTAAAAATAGGCATCAAGAGCAATCAATTTTATTTTTTTCAGTACTGAACACACGTACGAATGTGTTCATTTTTTTAAAAAGAGATTAATGTAAATAAAGTGATAAATGCACTTTCTGATTAATGCAAGCAGCACAGTAGTGGGAAAAATAAACCAGACGCAAAAAATTGCAAGCTTATCATTAACATTAAACAACAAAAGTGTAACATGCACAAACAATCTGTATGATTCGCCTGTTCAAAAACAATATTTGTTCCTCGAGTTTAACTTCGGAGTCATTCAAATACTGCGTCAATACCTCAGGGAGGGTACAGATTTACACAAAATGCTGATTACAATGATTCTCCACATAGAAAGATCTGTTTTAGCTGAATGAAAGAAGGAATAAAAAAAAATGATCCAGTTCGAGCTAGGTTGCCATCTAATTGGACTCTAATAGCATAAAATGCGTATCCGACTTCGAACTTTCGATGAAAAATAATTTATAAATTACAACATCAGAGGTAGAACTCGGAAGGAGATTCCTACCGTACTAAGCTTGTCATTAAAGCCGTTTTCTTACTGAAAAATTTTTATATAAACTTGCTGGAGCTCTACCCTGATATACAAAAATGCCATTTTCGTGGCACGGTAACGGAAGTAGCTACTTTCTAGGATATGATTGATGCTTGGTGGCGTCGGCATCTACATCGGATGCCGGTGCCGGAATCGGAATCGGGAGTTACATAAGTAATATGGAATCGGCACCGGCATCGGATTCGGACCCCTCCCCATTTTAGGGAAGCTGATTGGCTACCGTAATGACATGCAGCGAAGCTGTGGAATAAGTTTGCATTGAAAATCTTGATTGAGTCAAAAAAAGAAGTATTGTACTTACATTTTTTTTCCGACGACTGCACCGTCAGACTTCTCTAGATTCAGGTTATAAAGTCTTCAGTTGTAATTAATCATTTCGATTATAATTATTGGTCAATTATGCAGACATGCACGATGCTATTAAAAAAGCATAAACATTTGTCAATTACATTAATACGCAACATGTGCAAGATAATAATAACTTTAAAAGTCTGTGAAATTTTCATTACCGCCACCCTGAAATTGTCGTCTGCTACGACTTTAATTTTAAACTGCTTAAGACTCGGTTTGTCAGTAAATAATAAAATTTTTTTTTGTTTTTAGAATGGTACTGGGTATTGCTTTAGTAAAATTAATTCCGTACCTCTTTCTCTTCCGGAAGAATTCTTAAGCCGATATAAATATTACGAAATGAAAATAATTTGTATTAAAGTCGCAGTTAACGATCTTCTTTGGTATTCTGGGGTCTTTATAAATGCTTTGTTCACGCCAAAGTTTAGCTTCCTGAGAATGAAACTATCGGGGAGAGAAAATTATTAATGAGAATCATGTGCCCTATTAATGATCAATCTGACCAAGCCACGTGTTTATAGTAGACAATTATCAATCTCAGTTTACGAAACTTTGACAGAAATCAATTCATTAATAATATTCTTTCGTTTTTTTTTTTCCTTTTGATTTAAAATGCATCAAAAAAACGACAAGATGATCCTGTAGCAATTATTTCTGCTTTTAAAAAAAACGTTTTTGGATCAAATAATTACAAAAAAATAATTTCACCGATTTTCCTTAACTTCTCGGAATCACATTATCCTCTAACAACGTAAATTACTTTCACACTATCCACAAGGATATGATTTTTTTTTTCACAATAAAAAAAAAAAAAAAAACAATAAATCATTCAATGATCTGCTATCTAATAAGTTTTTATCACCATGCTAATTATCTATTTCATATTCCATGCAAGAATTTTAAAATTGATACATCAAAGCTGATTAAATGATGGAAACTGGGTCGGGGAAAATTTTCCCGCGCCATAGCTCTTATAAGTTCTCATATAGTAGGAAATAAGAGAAAAAAAAATAAAGCGAAAGATATGTGTTTAAAAAAAACATCTAACCGATAAATCCATCATCTAATATTCATGCAGAATGGTAGGAATCCGTTTGATTTTATAGTGGATCGATTCCCTGGAGGGATTATCTTTCCTACATTAAAATAGATTATCCGCAGAACGACGGGAGAAAAATAGAGGTACCGCGTTCCCCCTTATTATAGATTTATGCGGAAAGTTTGAGGAATTGCCGTTGAGGATGAAGTAAAAACTGTCATGATTTATTCTCAGCATAATGTGAAGTAAAATCAAGGGCATTAAAAAAATTTTCTGGGGGTTTCGAAGGAAACGCTTTTCATTTCCTAGACGCGGAGCGCGATTAAATGGCAATACTATGAGGATCCCCTACCATTTTTCCGAATCCATTTTTCATAAAAAAAATAAATTTTCTAAAAAAATAAATTGGTAACCCATTTTTCCTAAAAAAATGAATTCCTAATCCATTTTTCCTAAAAAAAATAAATTCCTAATCCATTTTTCCTAAAAAAGTAAACTCCTAATCCAGTTTTCCTTAACATTTTGGCTCCTAAAATTGTTTTCTTAACAATTTAGCCTATTTTTCTAATTTTTAATTTTCCTAAAATTTTTTGGTCCCTAAAATAAAATTTACTAAAATCCCTTTAGAGATTCAGAAAACTAGGAAAAATATTCATATTTAAAAAAAAATTATTTCAGGAATCAAAAAATTTTGGGAAAATCGAAAATTAGGAAAAAGAATGGTAGGAAAAAAATTTTTAGGAACCAAGATTATTTAGGGATTAATTAGGGCATAATTTAATTAGGGATTCATTTTCTTAGGAAAAATGGGCGGGAACGGCGCCGAGGTATTTTTTTCCCGCTTTCCCCTTTTTTGCCCTAAGGTAAGAAAGTTCCGAAATTAACACATTTTATGATGAAAAATTTACATTTATTTTCCTAACTTATTTTTTTTTTTTAACACTTTCACTACTTACGAGAGGATTTTCTCTATTTTCTGCAGAATCTCGTTCGATAAGCTAGAGAAAATGTCAGATAATACGTTTGTCTATAGAAAAGTCTGAATGGGATTTTACTTTTAAAATCCCATTCAGACTTTTCTTCATTTTACATACGTTTGTCTATAGAAAAGTCTGAATGGGATTTTACTTTTAAAATCCCGTTCAGACTTTTCGACATTGTTTTCCCAAAATTGCCAGTTTTGTCCTTAATTCGACTCTTTTCTCTTGATGTACCCAAAATTTTGTAAATTTGAAGGAAATGTCCGGCCGTGATTTGCTTAATTATCGTTAAACTGCCAGAAATCAGGCACGGACTGGGGACTTTCGAGGGCGCGAGCTAAAACATTTTCAGAAAGTGCCTGCTGTCTTGCAGGGCCTCCCTTCCTTCACTCATTCTCTAATCATTTTTAAATAGTCGTTTTATTATTTATTTATTTATTTATTATTTTTATTTTTTTTTCAGGTAAGTTTCCTTGGATTTGTCAAGTGTAATCGATCAAAGTTTGTATAAACTTTGAATGTGGTGTATTGTCAATTTGAATCAGGATCGGTTAAAACCTGTTCAATTATTTTCTGTAAGTATGGGAGTGAACCCGGAAAAAAATCGAAAACGAAATCTTATTGAATATTAAGCAATTGGTTATAGTTTCAGATTGTACCTTAAATTGTACTGAAGAATTATTTAAATTTAGGCGTAGCGCTTAACGCCAGTCCCATATACCCCCGTTGGGGGGTAGTTACTTAATAAAATAAAATCAAAAATTAATTTAAAGGAATCATAATGAAATGATGAACTAAGGGACCATTTTTACAATGAATAATGCACCAAATATTTTTTAATTGAAAATTTTTATTAATTTTAAATCATACATGAAACATTGAATACCCCCTCCACCCCCTCCATAAGCAGCCGTAAGCATTATATCAGTCCCTCCCCTGTTAAGAGCTAGCGTAATACTTATATGATCCTAAGTGTTTTACTACTGAAAATTAAAACACCTTTTTTTTTTTTCTTTTTGAAAGAAAAAATTGAGCGCCACCCAATTTGATTCCCTATTATTTTTCCTAATCCATTTTTCCTAAAGAAAAAAAAAATTCCTAATCCATTTTTTCAAAAAAGATAAAATTCCTAATTTGTTTTTCCTAAAAAAATAAATTCCTAATCCGCATTTCCTAAAAAAATAAATTCCTAATCCATTTTCCTAAAAAATAAAATTCTTAATCCATTTTTGCTAAAAAAAAAAAATAAATAAATTCCTAATCCATTTTCCTAAAAAAAATAAATTCCTAATCCATTTTTCCTAAAAAATAAATTCTTAATCCATTTTTGCTAAAAAAAAAAAATAAATAAATTCCTAATCCATTTTCCTAAAAAAAATAAATTCCTAATCCATTTTTCCTAAAAAATAAATTCTTAATCCATTTTTCCTAAAGGGCAGTCTCCACTTGATGACGTTCACGGCATTCGCGTTGTCCGTCATCGCGGTTAACGTAATCGCACCGGAAGTACTTTGCAGGTTTTGCTCCCGTAAACGTTTGTGGCATAAAAAGAGTACCGTATATTTCATTAAGTATACAAAATTGGCTTACCCAGAATTTGTTTTGGAACAGATTTATTGTCTTCCCCATGCCCGAATTAAAATTTTTCTTTTTAAATCCGTAAAAACATCTTTCAAAACCGCCATTTTTAATGTTTGTAAATAGAAAAAAGCAGAAGATGATCAAAAAAATCTTGGTAAAAGATGCACAAAACTTCCGGTGCGATTACGTTCATCGAGAAGGCGGATAACGCGAATGCGGTGAACGTTATCAAGTGGAGACTGCCCTTAAAAAATAAATTCTTAATCCATTTTCATAAAAAAATAAGTAAGTTCCTAGTCCACATTTCCTAAAAAAATAAATTCCTAGTCCATTTTTTATAAAAAAAAAAAAAAAAAATTCCTAATCCACATTTCCTAAAAAGATAAATTCCTAATCCATTTTTCCTAAAAATTTTATTTTCTACTATTTGTTTCCTACCTATTTTTTTTCCAATTTTTAATTTTCCTAAAATCGTTTGATATCTAAAATAAAATTTCCGAAAATCCCTAAAATCTCTTTAGGAATATAAAAAATTAAGAAAAATATTCATTTTAGGAAATTTTATTTTAGGAATCAAAAAAGTTTAGGAAAATTGAAAATTAAGAAAAAAATACTTAGGAAACAAAGTTTAGAAAATAATATTTTTAGGAAAAATGGATTAGGAATTAATTTTTTTAGGAAAAATAGTCGGGAACGACCCAAGATTTTATTTGCTAGGAAAGTTCGTTCGATAGTTTTTACTTTGATTCAATTGTCCAGGAAATGAAGATGAATGAAAGATTCAAATTCTTTTAGAAAAAACACCGAGTTTTCATATTTAACAAGACTGCGGCTTTAGAATTTTTAGAAACTGTCTTCCGAAGAGGATTTAACAACGTTGTCGAACAAAAGGACTACCTCTCTGGAACCGAATAACCTTAAGACATAATTTCAAATGTCCCATTAGCTTGTTTCTTTGACGGATTTGTCATTTTTACAGAAGCCTGACCTGTTTAACACAGCATTGCAATTAATTCTCAACAATAAACCTGTTCGCCGATGTATCAACCGATAGTAGGCTTTTGTATGTTTTGTGTTTTAGTTAATTATAACACCGGAGAGAATCATCTTTCAAAGGTTGTTTGCATATTTTCGTTACAATCAACAATGTTTCCTATTAAGTTTGACACAGAAAAATAATTGCGAATTGCGTCAGTTTTTTTTTTTTCAGGCGGGTGAAATTTATTACGGTCAATCGAGCCGAAAATTTGTTTTTGGAGAAAAACAAGCCTGTGCATTTTTTTTTTTTTTTTTAATTTAAAAAAAAAATCGTACGGTCCATACCTTTTGATGTTTTAGTAAAATCGAAACGGAAAATTATTAAGCTGATCCTGTTCTGTAGGTCAGTGGAATGCTTGAAAGGAAAAAAAAAAATATATTCTTCATGATTGATTTTCTTCAAAGTTGAGTTTACGTCAAAAACAACACGCAAAAAAAGTTGAATGAATGTTTTTTCTGATACTGAAGAACCACTAACCGATTTCTTATCATGGTGTCCTTTGGGAGGAAAAAATGAAGAAAAAAAAAATTGTAAACAGAAAGTTGCAAATCAACATGGATTAAGTTTCTATCTCTCTTTTTCTTTTTTTTTTTTGTTATTATGTTTTGTTGCGTTAAACCTTTTTTTTCTATCTTTTTCTGTCACTCCATATCGCCTAGTTGACCGCGGCTCTTTCGATATTCAATCAAAAGGCCTCCAACATTTGTTACGTCATTGCGAAAAATGCTGTAAATGAACTCTGCCGAAGAGCCGAGCCCTTGCGAAAATCAAGCGTATCCGGAAAATTAAAACGGAAAAGTTCCTTGTAAGAGAAAAAGAGAGGAAAAAAAAAAAAAAAAAAAAAAGGCGAACGAACGCAAAGCTATCGGTTGTCTGTATTTCAATGAAAATATAATGTTCTTCGAAATAGCTTCGCTTCCCTTTGATCTATCACTCGGAAAGGTTTCCCACAGCCGATATCAGAATAATTTTATTTTCGATAAAATCAAGCAGCTAGAAAGAGTTTTTCTTTTTTTTTTTCTAAAAAGATCTTTGGTATTTCTGTATTTTTTTTTTGAAAATCGATCGGGTCGGATCGAATCAATGCGATTGAAGTTGAGAAGAAAAGAAAAAAAAAGATCGTCATTGCGATGCCTATAAATATTTTTACAAACGAGTTTTATCCTTGCATATAAAAACCATTGAGCAGTCATAAGGTTATCGAAAACATGTAAAAAAACACAACAGATAATCGAACGTCAAAAGCGATTACTCTATCCATATGTGACAGTTTACAACGCCTGAGCCTGTTACATAAGATCCAAGTTCGCAAAAAACAGGTCTTTTTTTTTTTTTTTTTTTTTTTTCTCTCCGCAAATTAATGACGATTTAGACGATTATTTAATACGAAAAAAAGAAAATTAATTTACAATTTTTTGTTTGGTTTACCTCTTTCACATCCCCCGTTAGTTTTGAAATAATTGGAGGATTTTATTTTTCTTATGGAGCTTTCGTTAATATTTTTGCTGGTGGTTGATAAAAAGTGGTTCGAACTTTGTTCAGCATCGGTAGTGCACAGAACAATTCCCCACCATTTTTCCTAAAAAAAAAAAAAAATTATTATTATTATAAATAAATAAATTCCTAATCCATTTTTACTAAATAAAGTAAGTTCCTATCTATTTTTCCTAAAAAAAAATCTTAATCCGTTTTTCCTAAAAAAAATTAATTTTTAACCCATTTTTCCTAAAAAAAAAAAAAAAAATTCCAAATCCATTTTTCCTAAAAAAAAAAAAAATAATTCCAAATCCATTTTTTCTAAACAAATAAATTCTTAATCCATTTTTCCTAAAAAAAATCCTAATTCATTTTTTTAATGAAATCGTAATCCATTTTCCCTATAAAAAAATAAACTCCTGATTCATTTTTCCTAACAAAATAAATTCCTAATCTTTTTTCCAAAAAAAAAAAAAAAAAATAAATTCCTAATTCATTTTTTAAAAAAATGAAATCCTAATCCAATTTCCCTAAAAAAATAAGTCGTGTCTCCATTGGCGATTTATCCGATGATCGGATTATCCGACCATCCGACCACCGGAAGTACTGTACTTTCGAACATTAGGAAAAAACTCGAACTTGAAAATAAAAATGGCATATTCGGTATTTTGTTATTGTTTTTCGCGTGCGGGATATTAAAAAAAAGTGATATATTGTTTCAAATCCGAAGATTTTACGAACAATTTAAATGAAAGTGTTTTTCATTAATTATGCCGCGGAAAAGTCAACTCAAAAACAACAAAGCAGAAGCAAAAAAGAGATTTAGTACTTACGGTGGTCGGATAAAGTCGATATCCGATCATCGGATAAATCGCGCATGGAGACACGACTATAAATTCCTAATCCATTTTCCCTAAAAAAATAAATTCCTAATCCATTTTTCCTAAAATAAATAAATCCTAATCCATTTTTTCTAAGAAATTTTGGTTCCTAAAATTGTTTTTGCAATTTTTTTTTTTTTTTTTTTTTCCTAATTTTAAATTTTCCTAAAATTTTTGATTCCGAAAGTAAAATCTTAAAATTCTTGAAATAGAATTTCCTAAAATCCCGTTAGGGATTTAAAAAGTTAGGAGGAACATTCATTTTTAGGAAAATTTGTTTTAGGAATCAAAAAATTTTAGGAAAATTGGTAAGAAAAAAATGATTGGGAACAAAGTTTTAGGAACCAAAATTTTTAGGAAAAATAAATTAGAAATTGTTGGAAAATAAAAATTAGAAATTAATTTTTTTTAGGAAAAACGGATTAGGAAAAATTGTCGGGAACGGCACAGAACAGCTTCTCATTTAACGTTGAATTGAAGCAACTGTAGAAAATACGCATTGCATGTGAAACTAATCCATGTGACAATCTATCTCGTGGACAGCTTTGTAATGTTCATTTGGTTAAGACAGAGAATTACAACCCGGGTAAATGTCACCGAATTTAACATTTTAGACGATTATGTTGATATTCTGACTTTGTGAAGGTGCATTCGCGATTGCTTGTTGTTGAAAATAAAGAGGATTTTTTTTTACGC
Organism: Liposcelis bostrychophila; assembly: GCA_037577465.1. Taxonomy (NCBI): domain Eukaryota; kingdom Metazoa; phylum Arthropoda; class Insecta; order Psocodea; family Liposcelididae; genus Liposcelis; species Liposcelis bostrychophila. Next base: position 11,762,635 of record CM075211.1, on the reverse strand, counting down.
CTACTGATAATTGCCCATAAGGATATTATTTTTTCATTTCATAAAATATTGCATTGATCTGCTTTTTCGTTAATTTACCGGTAATTATTTTTAAACAGGTTGAGACCTTTTTTTAAATTCAAAACTCTTCTGTACTTTTTTAAATTGTTTACCGCAGTAATGTGTAGGAAGTATATTTTTGTCCGAATGCAGAAGTAGCGATGACTTTTGATCATTTGTGACGGCCGTGGCAGTTCATTGTGACGGCCGTGACCGTCCATTTTTTTTTTCTTCGCCATAAGATATTGATATTAAGTCCCCCTTTGGTTTAAAAATAAGTTGTGCTGTTATTGTAAACAAAAATATTTCTGCGTAATTTTTTATAATTTATAAAAAAAATGGACGGTTTGGATCTTCAAAATTATCTTTTAGGGATACCCAATATACGTATATCGGGGATGGCTGGATACGACAGGACAATTTTTAAAATTTTTTAAAGCTACCGTAAACTGGAATTCCTGTTCCCGGTATTGATATTTTTTCAAAAACGGGAATTCTAGATTCCCGGGAATGGAAATGTGTCGGGAATTTGCAGTCTCTAATTATACATACTACAGGAATATTATTATTAGTTAAGCAAAAGCTATATTTACACCTTCTTGCCCTCATTCTTTCATTCTTTGGATATTTCCAAGGTGTTTCTTTGTCTACGTCAAATGTCTCCACGACAGACATGGCAGATCTTACGGTGTCTGGTAATTGTCTAGTATTGTACAATGTACTGTACATTTTACCTCCCTTTTTTTTGGATGCGCAGTACATGTCAATAATCTTCTCAACATATACATTATTTCTTTCTATTCTTTAGGCCCGTTTATTTTTTTTAAGTTTTCGTTCAGGAAAGGTTCCGCCATTTTCTTCTTCCTTGCCTCGATTTTTTTTCATTCCCACGCATTTTGTTTGCTTTATTTGCTCCTACATAACTTTTTAATCCAAATTGAAGAGAAAATACCTTTCTTTTCTCTGTTTGATCTCTTAAACATAATGCCAACGTGTTTCCATCGCCCCGCCTCCCAACATTTTTGTACGTCACACTTCTTTTTCTCTAAACGATCAAAATAAGCATAGAAATAAAAAAAAAAATAAAAAAAAAGATGATATTCAGCACAAGGCTTCGCAAGCCTACCTGGTAATCCTCTCCCCCGTTTCAACCGAATACTGCTTTTTTTGCGAAAAATAATCAAGGCCCGAATTAGCATACAAATCACACAAATCCACGTGTTGGGGTTAAGGTCGGATTTGCTAAAACCTGATGGACTGACCTCTTTCGGCGGCATTTTATTTCAGAGTTTGGAAACGTAGACTTCCATCCGAGAAAAGAAAACTTTCAGGATCCCTCCTTTTTTCCGAAAAAAAAAAAAAAGAAAGCTAGTACAGTACTTTTTTTCTGTTTTATGTAGGATCATCGACCCTTCATTAGACCGATCATCGACCCCTTAGGTAAATCAGCCGGTGCGGTCTCGTGCATGTAAAATTAATGGAAGAGTGTTTGGCGCTTTGGTAAGGCTTACATATTTTTGGGGTTAGGATATCTTTTAATTGATTTATTTCACTGCATATGCAAAAATGGATCAATCAATGTGTATTATTTGTCATCGTTCCCGACCATATTTTCTAATCCGTTTTTCCTAAAAAAAAAAAAAACAAATTCCTAATCCTATTTTTCCTAAAAATTTAGGTTTCTAAATTTTTTTTTCCTAACCAGCTTTTTCTAATTTTCAATTCTCCAAAAATTTTTTGACTCTTAAAATAAAATTTCCTAAAAATAATATTTTTCCTAACTTTTTAAATTCCTAATGGGATTTTAGGAAATTTTATTTTAATGATCAAGAAATTTTAAGAAAATTAAAAATTAAAAAAAAAAAAAAAAAAAAAAAAAAAGATAGGAAAACAATTTTAGGAACCAAAATTTTTAGAAAAAATGAATTAGGAATTTATTTTGGTAGAGGGCAGTCTCCACTTGATGACGTTCACGGCATTCGCGTTGTCCGTCATTGCGGTTAACGTAATCGCACCGGAAGTACTTTGCAGGTTTTGCTCCCGTAAACGTTTGTGGCATAAAAAGAGTACCGTATATTTCATTAAGTATACAAAATTGGCTTACCCAGAATTTGTTTTGGAACAGATTTATTGTCTTCCCCATGCCCGAATTAAAATTTTTCTTTTTAAATCCGTAAAAACATCTTTCAAAACCGCCATTTTTAATGTTTGTAAATAGAAAAAAGCAGAAGATGATCAAAAAAATCTTGGTAAAAGATGCACAAAACTTCCGGTGCGATTACGTTCATCGAGAAGGCGGATAACGCGAATGCGGTGAACGTTATCAAGTGGAGACTGCCCTTAGGAAAAATGGATTAGGAATCTATTTTTTTAAAGGAAAGAATGGATTAGGAATTTATTTATTTTTTTAGGAAAAATGGATTAGGAATTTATTTTGGTAGGAAAAATGGATTAGGAATTTATTTTATTTAGGAAAAATGGATGAGGAATTTATTTTGCTAGGAAAAATGAATTAGGAATTAATTTTTTTAGAAAAAATGGATCATTCATTGTGTTTTATTTGTCGACCATTTTTCTTAAAAAAAAGAGCAATTCCTAATCCTATTTTTCATAAAAATTTTGGTGTCTAAATTTTTTTTCCTAACCAGTTTTTCCTAATTTTAAATTTTCCTACAATTTTTGGACTCCTAAAATAAAATTTCCTAAAAACAATATTTTTCCTAAGTTTTTAAATTCCTGATGGGATTTTAGGAAATTTTATTTTAGGGATCAGAAATTTTAAGAAAATTAAAAATTAAAAAAAAAAAAAAAAAGAAAAATAGTTAGGAAAACAACTTTAGGAACCAAACTTTTTAGAAAAAATGGATTAGGAATTTTTTTTTTTTTTAGGAAGAATGAATTAGGAATTTATTTTTTTAGGAACAATGGATCATTCAATGTGTTTTATTTGTCATCGTTGCGACCATTTTTCCTAAAAAAAACCAATTCCTAATCCCATTCTTCTTTCTAAATTTTGGCTTCTAAATTTTTTTCCTAACCAGTTTGTCCTAGTTTACAATTTTCCTAAAATTTTTTACTCCTAAAATAAAATTTCCTAAGATGAATATTTTTCCTTACTTTTAAAATTCCCAATGGCATTTTAGGAAATTTTATTTTAGGGATCAAAAAATTTTAAGGAAATTAAATTTAAAAAGAAAATAGTTGGGAAAAGAATTTTAGGAACCAAAATTTTAGAAAAAATGGATTAGGAATTCATTTTGGTAGGAAAAGTGAATTAGGAATTTATTTTCTTAGGAATGATGGATTAGGAATTTACTTTAGTCAGGAAAAATGAATTAGGAATTTACTTTAGTTAGGAAAAATGTATTAGGAATTTTTTTTTTTAGGAAATATGGCAGGGATTTATTTGTCATCCATTTTTTTTTTTTCATTGTTTCACTTATCATCCCTCTGAATCTTATATTAGTTGACACTGTATGAATTTAATTAGGATAAGACCGATCGTTTTGATAAAATTTTTAGTTTTTTTTCGCATGTGAAGTGTTTTATCATCTCGCGTGATTTCCATTGGCATAAACATTTGATTGCAGTAGGGAAGATTTTCACATTACACTTTTAGAGATCGTTGACCTTATTGTGGTTAATAAGACCTCTTTTGTTACTGTTTTTTTACTTTAAAAAAAGGAAAAAAAATTGTTTGGTACTAATATGGAAAATTTCTCAAGCAGAATCCAGAAATTGAGTTTAAAAAAAAAATTGACAGTTATGTAGTTGTAAAAATGATTGAGTACGTTATATTTTGCTAGATGATGTCTCGATTGAGTTTAATTGTTTTTCTTGCCAATTAAGTAGATGAGTGATTGAAACGGAATAATCATATTTTCTGGTGGCTCCGTGAAGCACAGCTACCTATGTGTAAGGAACGTACATAACACGATATATGTTTCGTAGAACAATAGAGGCTATTAACGAAATGCATCAAGTGATGCATATTTGTAATGAAAGAGGTTGTTGACCTCTCTCTCTCTCTCTCCTACGTCTTGACAAAATGATAATGGAAATGTTAATGTTAAAAAAAAAAAAAAAATCCAGGGTAAACACGACAAAGTTGGTCACTTGGTTTTGGTATAAAGCCGAAAACAGTAAAATAATATAAGAAATATAGGAAGTGAAAAATAATTTTTCACGGTTCAAATGATTTATAAACATTCAAAACGTCGTTTGTAACATATGATGCGGAAAATTTAAATGGACACGTTAAACACTATGCATGAAATGATATAGTAATCATCTTATTAACATGGAAATAGCCATTAATGGGTAATTTATTAATTTAAAAAAAACTCGTAAATAAATCGAGATGAAAATATGGATCATAATATTTGAGATTCGATTAATTAATGGATTTGAATTAAAGATCCTGATTTGTTTTCACTTTGGCTTTTTTTTTTTTTTTTTTTTTTTTTGCATTAGAACATGGCTAAACCTTGACCCTACTATCATCACTTTTAATTGAAGTTTAAATTAAATAAATTTGATGCCGCGGAAAATCTTTTTTCTTTTCGACGACGCATTTTTTTAGGAAATACATGTTACACGAAATCGAATTCTTTGGGTTAAAGGCAAAGCTCAAAGACCGATGTTTTTAGTCATTTTGATGCCTTCACACTGCATCACCGTCTGGTTTTGTAAACTTTTGCTGAAGAAAATATTTCTGACGGTGTGGGTGGATAGAAAAACCGGTCTTAGAGTGGAAATTTTCTAAATCGAAAATTTTCTAAATTTTCTAAAAATTTTTGACGGTTTTAAATACTCCTTACCTTTCAAAAAAAATATATATTTTCCAAAAATTCACCTAGATATGGGAGTTTGAAGTTGATTACTAAAAGATTCTGATTCAATTAAAATTCCTTAAAAATTGTTTGTAGAAATGGCAGAAGTCTTTTACCTTTAAATCTGCAGGCACCATATATGGTATCTGCCCAAATCACCGATTTTGAGGAAACCATGGGGATATTTTAGGGTACCCTAGAGACCACTTACGGGCCATCAACCGAATTTTTTCGCAAGCCCCTTATGGGGATTTTCATTAAAGTTGATTTTTCACTTTTTATTTTTTTACGACCGATTGGAGCGGCCGATTTGCAACGAACTAAAAACGAAAAAAAAGCTCTTTTTATGGGCAATATAACATAGGTGCCGTTTTTCGGAAGTAATTTGCCGAGTCCGGGACAATCATTTGTAAGAAAAATAGTATATTGTTAACCTAGGGAGGAAAATTCATTTGCCTTCCTAGGTGAAACAAGATAGTTTTCATTACGAATCAATGCTTAATTATTCAGAAAAACCAAAAGAAAATGATTTGATAAATTGTAAACAAAGACTTTTGTAAACAGGTTTAACATTGTTTTGCCCTATGCGGGAAAAGTTATTTTCTGCTCTGATCGCATGCGCGGAAATTGGCTCTTTATATTTATGAATAATGAAAAAAATTTTTTTTTTCTCCTTAATACGATCGCCGGATCCAAATTTGGACAGGGAGAAAGTGCATGAAAAAATATGTCTTATATACGTATTTTTAAAAAAAAATTTTTTAAAGGGAGACATTGGGCTAAAGAAGGGCCAAAATGTTATAATCGATTATTTTGCAGTCATTTATTTTCCGGATCGAAATTTCGCCATCATAGGCTGAAAGTACTCCAAAAATTACCCCAGATACGAATTTTTCCGAATTTTTTTTTCGGCTGAGAAAACGGCCCAAAAATGGGCCAAAATTTTCAGGTTTAAACTTCAACCGGAAGACCAAGCGTCGCAGAAACGGCGTTATCATAGGATGAAAGTAGAGATTGCTCCCGGAAGTTGTCGTCCCGGGATTGATTTCTTCCGGAAAGCAATTTCTTTTAAATTGCACTGTGTTTAAGGGGTTTTCGAGGTCGCTGATCTCGAATCCATACACCGTTTTTCTGAATTTCGAACATGCAACGAGTAAATTAATTTTTTTCGATTTATTGAGTCTCTTAAAAACATTTTAGAAATCTATTAGCGGATTCGAGATGAGCGACCACGAAAACCCCTTAGTACATGAAAATTGAACAACTTTAACTTTTTTTTACATTTATCGCCATACTAAGTCCGGAGTCTTGAATTTCAAAATAATTATTTTAGATATGAAATCTGCAGCCACAAAAATCCCGAAAAATAAATATTCATGTTTCATTCATAATTAAAAATTTTTGTTTTCATATTATGCCCGCCATTTTGAATTTTCGGGCACGGGCAGCAGGTTTTTAATTCCACAGAATATCGAAGCTTTTGACACCTTCATCTTCTTTCTAACTTTCACACAGACTTGGGAATGAGTTTTGGCAGTTTTTTTTTTTCCTGACCATTGTAAAATTTTTCGAAATGAACCATAATCCGTAAGAGATGTATAAGAGTAATGTCAAAGGTATCTTTGAATGTCATTCAGTTGTTGAATTTAAGAAGCGTTGCAATTTAAAGGTTTCTGAGAAATATTTGGGGACTAGGGACTAAAATTCGGTTCGGTGATAAGATTTTACGACGGCTGCAAATATGGGTCTTTTAACTGCCGACAAAAAAACTCCACGCACGCTTTATTTTCCTTGTAACTCATTGTCGCCTCGATTTCCTAAAATAGAAGAAAAAAAAAGGAAAAGAAAAACATGGAACCAATTAAGCCATAACAATTTATTAAAAACCTATCCATTTGAATCAATCACCGACTAAACAGAAATTCGATGCTCCGTATGTAATCAGATTTTTTCGTTTGAATGGCAAAGGAGTCAATAAATTTAATCGTTGATAAGTCTCGGTTTTAGCTGACGTTAAAAAAAAAAAAATACACTAGCCGGTGATTGCCATTTATTTGCCAGTCTGGCCTATCGAACAGAATTTAAATTTGATTCCACACGCTTTTCAAAGGAAGAGGTAAAAATAATACTTTGCAATGAAAACATGGAGAGTTTCGGCCAGAATTTTGGACTCCTAGGACTTGTGAACATTATTTTCTTTTTTTAGTCTTACTAGGCTACAGTAGACGTTGGTTTATTATTATTATTTTTTCTCTGCTTGTTTCATGTCCAAGTAAACACACTTCGAATATATACGACAGGAAACACAATTAGCTGATTGACAGATTTTTGTAATTTTTTTGATGCGATTGCAGTAAGAGGGGAAGAAAAAAAAATTTTTAAAAAATGAATGATATTTTTTGTTTGTTTTTTGTATAACTTATCACTTTGGTGTGGTTCTTTTTTTTTTTTTTTTTTTTAAGTAAATTAATTATTTTAATATTAATTTTGTTATTTTTTTTTCACATTTCTCACTGTATTCGAAAACTTTTTAATGAAAAAAAAAATAGAAAAGAACCACCACAAAACTTGATAAAATTAAAAGACCGAAAAAAAAATTTTAATAAATAAAATAGTACGATCGAATCGGTCCGACGTAAATTTTTATTTCGTCGCTACAAAAACAAAACACTCGTCGATGGAGGCTCAATGGACTGAGTGCGGGTACTGGTTAGACTGGTACCTGATCTGCATGATGAGTGATGGAGGTCGTGGAGTGGTGGATCTGAATCTTGTCAGCACTTCCATGATGCAGTAGTCGTTCTCTTCGGGTGCATCCGACGAGAACTAAATTGAACGGGCGAAAGAATTTTTTTTTTTTTTTTTTTCGCACGCATACGCGAAAAGGAAATGCTTTTTTTTTTTTGAATGACCAGACCGTTGACATCGGTTGTTTTTTTTTCACAGCTGAATATGTAGAGGTCAGCAATACACGAGGAAGAACTTTATTTGTAGGCCTAACTTTTTTGTTTGAAGTTCAATAAAACTTTATTGTAGCTCGAAGTTCGAAATCACCGAAAAGTATACTGATTTAGAGATGAAATGTGAACAAACTAATATTGAGTCACGTATACATGGATTCGACAGTTTTCATTTAGAAGAAAAAAAAAATAAAAATAAATAAAAGAAAGAAAGAAAGAAAGAAAGAAAATGCACATGCATGATTTTTTGCCTGGCGCATGCATTTTTTGTTTTTTTCGAAATGATTTTATATCGTAATTAAAATCCGATGAGAAATTATCCCGAACGAATGACTATGCAAAAGGATTTTTTGTGATGAGAAGCAGACGTATTTCATTACTCTGAATCATGGAAATTCATTTTTATTTTTTGCCTTTTCATTGAAAAATGAATTCTTTGAACTTTTGAATTGAGTGTGATGTATGTATGAGAGGAAACGAATTTAGCTTACGTAAAAAAAAAGAGTTGTAAAAATATCGGGTGAATATCCGGCCAAGGTGATCAGAATATTATGACGTCATTTGAACCTGACCTGTTTCATTTAATAGGTAAGATTACAAGATGTTACTATCCACGCCAGCGGAGTTGAAATAAATTGTTTTTACCGGCTTTTTTTTTTTTAATGATTACAAGATGAGACGTCATTCGATTCATTTTTTTTCTTTCCGAGAACTTGAATCATCCTCGTTCATGACGTAACAGGGCACCTTTTTAAGCACCCGGCGAAAATATGCGTTTTTAAGGCGGACTGACTTATTTATATATATGGGAAAATGAACAGGAAGAGCGAGTTTTTTTTTTTCTGTTAATGGTCAAGGAAAAAAATTGGGATGGATTCTGTTTGGCTTACGACCCGGGCTTTTTCCGTATTTTTATGTTGCGTAGGTTTTTTTTGGAATTAAAGAATTTTGATCTGATGCCTTTTTTTTTATGTCCCGGTGCATTATTAATGCTATAAGGAAAACTTGAGGTGCATTATGTCGTAGCGCCAAGCGATTTTTTTTTTTATGACTTAAAAGAAAATCTCTCTCCTGATCGAACTTCTACTTGAAACTCTAAGTCTTTGTTAGTAGTTTGCACGTGTTTTTTTTTTTTTTTTTTTTTTTTTTTTTGCTTTGTTTATTGCAGTTGCAGACATGTGGATATCTTAATTAGTATGGTATCATTCGACTTGTATCGTCAATGATATACTCGTTTTCGAACCTATCTGTTATGGTTTTATGGCGTGTAGAATCGTTTATAGGCTTTTCCTCGGTTTTTTTTCTTTTCTACTTAATTGGGTGTCGTTCGGCGATCTTTGTCGTAATTCTTAACTGAATTTCCGCAAATTTTTCGAGATAAAAATATCGTTCCCGACTATTTTTCCTAATCCATTTCTCCTTAAAAAAATAAATTCCTAATTTATTTTTCCTACAAATTTCGGTTCGGGTTGTCTGACATAATTCCGAATCGATTAATTCCGACTAAATAATTCCGAATGCATTAATTCCGAAACAATAATTCCGATAAGTTAAAAATGCATTTATTCCGGGAAAATGTTTTAGAGGTGAACGATTCCGAAAATAATTATTTTATTCCGGAAAAGGGGAAAAAATTTTTTTGAAACGAGTGAAACGTAAAATAATGCATAATACATTTGAAAAAACCGCGGAAACTATTGTCGCACAGTGGTTAAAAATGAAACTTTAGCTGGCCAAAATTAGAAATTTGGAGTAAATTCATTGAAAGTGGTATTCTAGGTGTTTTTGAGGTCGCTGATTTCAAATCTGAAATCAGATTAAACCTAAGAGGGGGGTACAATGGACCAAATATTTTTAAATTTTTAAAGGGATAAGGGATCCATTACACAAGTTCAATTTTTTGGAGGGAAAAGAACCCGATTTAAGAAAAACCCCGAAAATTAGTCAAATCGCAAAAACTCATGCATTACGCCATGGTTATTTGACCTCGATATTTATAATCAAGGTCAAATAACCATGGCGTAATGCATGAGTTTTTGCGATTTGACTAATTTTCGGGGTTTTTCTTAAATCGGGTTCTTTTCCCTCCAAAAAATTGAACTTGTGTAATGGATCCCTTATCCCTTTAAAAATCTGAAATCAGATTTTTAAAATTCAAGATGGCGGATGGCAGCCAAGTACCCGAGTTTTTTAGTTTAAAGAGACAAAACTGGTGACCTGGGGATTTTTGGGGTCGCTGAATCCAAATCTGAATGCAGATTTTCGAAATTCAAGATGGCAAATCCAATATGGCGGCCAAGTACCTGAGTTTTCGGTGCATCAACATGTTCCAACTTATTCAGAAAGTTCATCCCTCGATTTCGAAATGAATCCTGCTTCTCAAAATCATCCCTCCAATTCTACTGAAGAATATATACTTAACGGTTACGAAAATGCTTTTGGATCATTGCCGTCGGAGTTATCATCCCGTTCTTATACTGCATTACCTCCGTCGCCTAAAACATCCACTGAATCGTTATTTCCGTCGCAAATTTTTAATTTAGATTCGGCTTCTAACTCAGCAACATCCACTCAATAGCTGGTATCGGTATTGTAGCTATGCAATCCGCAGTACGCGAGAATTGCTCGCCTGCTAGAGCCATAAGCACAGTATAAAGCAGGCGAGCAATTCTCGGTTGTTTTTTTTTTTGTAACACAAGTTGCCTATATGTGTTAGCTTATGAGCGCCCGTTTTCCCGATACCAGCTATCGTTATTTCCGTCGCCGCCAAAGAAAAAAAAAAAGAGACCTCCCTGCTGGGAAAACCGTTGTTCCGTGCATGTCATTGGATTTAGATTCGGCTTCTAGCTCAGCAACATCCACTCAATCGCCGGCACAGAAAAAAAAAAAAAAGAGGCCGCCCTCCTAAGAAAACCGCTGTTCCTCACAACAAGAATCTGTTCCTTCAGAACAAGAATCTGTGATAATTTTTAATTTTTAATATAAATCAGTCTTATTTTTATTAGAATACATTGTTTTTTTCGGAAAAAAATAATTATTTTCGGAATTATTTACCTGTAAAATATTTTCCCGGAATAAATGCATTTTTAACTCATCGGAGTTATTGTTTCGGAATTAAGGCATTCGGAATTACCTAGTCGGAATTAATCGATTCGGAATTATTACTAATAACCTTCGGTTCGTAAAATTTTTTTCCTAACCATTTTTTTTCCTAATTTTCAATTTTCCTAAAATTTTTTAATTCTGAAAATAAAATTTCCTAAAATGAATATCTTTCCTAATTTTTTAAATCCCTAAAGGGATTTTAGGAAATTTTTTTTATGATTAAAAAAATTTTAGGAAAATTAAAAATTAGGAAAAGCATTTTAGGAACTTAAAATTTTTAGAAAAAATGGATTAGGAATTTATTTTTTTTAAATTAACAATGGATCCGGATTTAGTTATAAAATTTATTTATAAAATGGATCAGATTTATTTATTTATTTATTTTTTTTTTTATGAAAAATGGATTAGGAATTTACTTATTTATTTATTTATTTATTTTTTTATGAAAAAATGGATTAGGAAAAATGGTAGGGAATCTGAAAATATACCAGGAAATTTTCCAACGCCTTGGTCTTTAGAAGATTCCGACCCTTTTCCGATTTAAAATGAGATAATCAGGTACCAAAAACTGTTTATGAAAACGACTGCAGCACCATCCCGGATGGTAGCATGCCTAAACATCTGGGCACCACCTAAAGGTCCAGAAGATCCAATTTTTTTTTATTTCCCAATGATCTGTAAATTGCGTGTTCCCCAAAACCAGACGAAACATGTGGAAGCAGTTTGGGATTGTCAATTTGAAAGGGTCAAATATAACATTGCATAATACTAAATCTTATCAGAGAGGCAGTTGGCCCCCGTCGAGTATCCCTTAGCAGGAGTCGAACGTCTCCTGGCTGAGGGCAATGGCTCCGCCGAGTACCCCCTACTAGGGGTCGAACGTCTCCTGCAAGGGGGTCGAGTGACCCCCTAGCTACTGGCCTGCCACGAGCCGTCTGAATGTTGCAAGACTGTCGGTTTTTAACCTTGTTGTTACTTTTGTAAAATGACGATTTTTACAGCAAACTAATTCCGCTGGGATGCTATTGGCTTATATTCTGGTAAAATGGCGACCGGCTTCGGATTGATCATCGAATGTTTTCTTCTCGTCTAGAATCATTTCTTAAGCAACCCGAAGCCCGCCGTAATTGATAGCAGCAGTCATATCCTTAGCGGATTTAGTTTAAAAATCGTCGTTGGGAAAGAAGTCTCTATTGAATTGATGGTTTAAAATCTTATTCTAAGATAGATTCCCTACCATTTTTCCTAATCCATTTTTCATAAACAAAAATCTATTCCTAGTCCATTTTTAATTTTTAAAAAAAGTGAAATCCGAAAAATGAATTCCTCATTCATTTTCCTAAATGAATTAGGAAAATAAATTCCTAATCCGAAAAAAAAAAATTCCTGATTTATTTTTTCTAAAACCTTTGGTTCCTAAAATTGTTTTCCTAACTATTTTTTTTTTTATAATTTTTAATTTTCCTAAAATTTTTTGATTCCTGAAGTAAAATTTTTTAAAATTCCAAAAATAAAATTTCCTCAAATCCTTAAAATTAAATTTCCTAAAATCCTTTTAGGGATTTAAAAATTAGGCAAAATATTCATTTTATGAAATTTTATTTAAAAAATCAAAAATTTTTGGAAAATTAATATTAAGAAAAAAATGGTTAGGAAAACAATTTTAGGAACCAAAATTTTCAGGAAAAATGGATTAGGAATTTATTTTCTCAGGAAGAACGGATAAGGAAAAAAGGTCGGGAACGTTTAAGATGTTAAAGTAAGAAGTTCGGCCCCTAAGAAAGTATAACATGTACATGTACTAAAATCCATTCAAAAGCTGTGGCAATCCTGTGAGTAAGCTTATAAGTGCTTTCGAAGTACAGATTTGGTAAGCTTATAGTGTATGGTTAAAAAAAAGACCCTAATTGTCAACTAATTGTCTTCTTTAGCATTTCGATTTTTAAAAAAATCCTTGAAGCACAATTTAACATCTTTGATATTTCAAACGAAATACACTTCCTCTAATCAATATATTAGTCCGTTAGTACTAAATTTAGGCTTCGACAAAAAAAAAAAAGATTTTTATTGACCTTCATATTTTAATCTACAAATTGTCTCCGATGAGATAGTACGTTGAAAATGATCTGTGAATGAAAGGAAATTGGGGAAGGAAGAAGACTTTTAATGGAGGGAGGATAAAAAAAGCTATTAAAAAAAGTTGTCAATGAAAGCGTATATAGAAAAAATATCGATTTAAAAAAATGAGTTAATGTTTTTTTTTTAAAAGAAGTTTTAAAAAAATTATTACTGAAAATTGATCTTCTTTAATTTTTCACTCCCGAAAGAATTTAAATGGAATTTGTGTTTTTTATGGAATTTAATGGAATTTATGTTTAACATTTCGTTCCGGACAATTTTTTCTAATCCGTTTTTCCTAAAAAAATAAATTCCTAATTAATTTTTCCTAAAAGTTTTGGTTCTCAAAACTTCTTTCCTAACCATTTTTTTCCTAATCCATTTTCCTAAAAAATATAAATCCCTAATCCATTTTTCCTAAAAAAATTAATTCCTAATCCATTTTTCCTAAAGAACTAAATTCCTAATCCATTTTACATAAAAAAATGGATTCCTTATCCATTTTACATTAAAAAAAGGATTCCTTATCCATTTTACCATTAAAAAAATGAATTCCTAATCCATTTTTGCTAAAAAAAATAAATTCCTAATCCATTTTTCCTAAAGAAATGAAATTCCTGATCCATTTTTCCAAAAAAAAAAAAAAATAAATAAAAAAATAAACTCCTAATCCATTTTTCCGAAAAAAAAAAAAATTCCTAATCCATTTTTCCTAAAAAAATGAAATTCCTGATCCATTTTTCCTAACCATTTTTTCCTAATTTTTAACTTTCCTAAAATTTTTTAATCATTAAAAATAAAATTTCCGAATATGAATATATTCCTATTTTCACTTTGTCTAGGGAGTCTAGGGATTTTAGGAAATTTTATTTTAGGAACCAAAACTTTTAGAAAAAATAAATTAGGGATTTTTTTTTAATGAATGATAAACATAACGCCCATCGTTGGTTAAAGGGGTAAAAATAGGATAGGATTTATTTATTTATTTATTTATTTATTTATTTTTTTTTAGGAAAAATGGATTAGGAAAAATGGTTGGGAATTTAACATTTTTTATTTATTTTTTTTTTCTCTCTCTAAAATGAATTTATTTTATATAAGGTGCATGAACTATATACGAGTATTAATGTCTTTTAAGATGTATTTCTCAAAATTTTTATTCGTTAGTATTTTTTGCATTCCTCTGGTCAGTCACGGACTGGGGCCCCGAGCTACCGGGGAAATCTCGTTACCCCTTCCTGGATGTGGCACCCTGGCGCCCTTACTTCTGTTCGATCAACTTGTTCAGCATTTAAATTTTAGAAAAATTTGGCGCTCTTTCCAGTCAGTAGCTCGCGCCCTAAAAAATTCCCAGTCTGTGTCTGCTTCTGGTTAATTTTGTAGGAAATAATATATTTCAAGAAAAAACAAAATGCAGTATGATGTAATCGTTTCAAATTTCAGTAAACTACATTAATCACCCACATTTTTTTTTCTCTTTAATCACACCGTGTATTTACAACAATCAGAAAATGTACCTATTTATATTTGACCGTCATTATCTGTCATCGTCATCTGATGCACTTTGTCTACAGGGAAAAAATCGAACTTTACAATTGTCCGAGTACAAACAAACATTTTATAAACCCGCCATTAGTATTTTTATTTTAACAGGTTTTCTTTTCGTTTTCGATAGTTATTATAATTATTAAATATATATGAAAACAAAATGTTTCGTTTGATAAATAGGCTCATATCGGTCCCCACTTTTATTTGACAGTTGGGAAGAACCAATAACAACCGGCTCGCGCACGTGGCTTTTCATCAGTGTGATTAAGAGTGAGGGAAAAATCAGTCTGAATACTAATATAATTTATATATCGTTTACCCTTAGCTACGTTGAGCTTATGGGAGAAATCGTATGCGGAATGCGAAATCTTCCCCGGACTTTTTTTTTTAGTTTTGAGAAAAAAAAAAAAAAAAAAAAAGATGTGTGATATTTTTTAAATTTTTTTCCCCGGACGCGGTAGATTTTTTCCGAGGGGAAATAAATAGATTTTTTATATAAATCATTCAAATGGATCAGTAAATACGAAATGAAGATTTAGCACCGAAATAAGAGAAATGGTAAAGCCCGCCCCTTCGTCCCCACTCGAATGAAGTTGGTATAAATGCCGGCATTAACATCGCGGGTTTTAGTATACCTAGTAAGCCTGTCGTGGTATAGTCCGTACAACCACCATTAGCCAGGGTTAATATAAAAGTCGACGCGCGCCGCGTCGTATCCTCCCTGTTTCGGGGTTAAGTGAATTTTTTTTTTTTTTTTTTTTAAATAATATTTGGTTTATAATAATTTAATTATTTTTTTGATAAATTTTATAAATAAATAAATAAAAATGTTCGTGCGGAGTATATGTTGGCTTTACGAAGCCTCAACGGACTTTAATAAATTTGACAATTCGAAATTTTTTTCGACTCTCCTGGTGTTCCTAATAGTTCTAGTCTTTGTGCGGTTGATACAAATTTTCCGGGAGTGCAAATCCCTCCCTCCGGGTCCGTGGGGTTTGCCGATTTTGGGTTATTTACCCTTTTTGAAAAGTGAAATGCACATTCATTTTGGTGAATTGGCTAAAAAATACGGTTCGCTGTTTAGTACTCGACTCGGTAATCAGTTAATTGTTGTGGTTAGTGATTATAAGGCTATACGTGAAGCTTTTCGCCGGGAAGAATTTACGGGAAGGCCGCACACGGAATTTAGCAACATATTAGGAGGATACGGTAAGTTTTACATAATTATTTTTTTTTATTCACAAAAAAAAAAAAAAAAAAAAAAAAAGAATCTACGTCAAAAAATTTTAATCTGACTTAAATTTCTTATCTTCGGTCTTAAGTAGGCGAATTTTTTTTTTTTAAACTCACTTTTGACCCCAAATCTTTTTTTTTTTATTTTATCAGCGATTAAGAACTCGGGGGCTTGTTCCACACTTTTTTCTTTAGTTTTTATAGGAAAAATTAAAAGAATTTTTTTAAAGGCCCACAGGCTCGTTTTGTAGTACAATAAATTTTTTTTTTTTTTGAAAAGTAATTAAAATAAAATGATTCAACAATGCTTTGCTTGCGTAAAAATAGTTTTTGTGTCCCAATTATAGGAGATTGAGGCAGGTCCAGGTATCAGTGGAAACAAGTTCAGTGAACTCTTTTCCGTCTGTTGAATATGTAATAATATATGTACTGATTGGGTTGTGTTATTTTTAAGGTTTCGAATACCCCATGTGCATTTTAGAAGTCTTGGGATTTTTTTCTTTTTTCACTCCACATTTAACGTATTTATTTTATAGGCGCCTGCATTTTTAAATATAATACTTGTCGTTGAATAAATTATCGTACAACGATTACAAGATTCATGTAGGTTATCGCTGGCGCCGAATTATTAGCGATATTTTAATGAGCCTTTTTTAAAATTGAAATTTTGGGTAAAAATAAAAATCGGGTTGATGGAAAGACATTGAATATTAATCTTTTTTTTTTTTGATGATAAACGAGGGAGATTTTTTTTAATGGGATTCGGGTCACGCGTGATCTGAAAAGCACGTGAAACTTTTCAATTCTTTATCCATCTTAGGAAAAAAAAGTGTAGGGAGGAAGAAAAAAAAATCGTAGTAAATATTATGGTTTTTTAAATTATTTTCGATTAGGATGCAGTTTTTTTTTTTTTTTTTTTTTGCTAAGTGTTTTTAGCTTTGTCATTTCCGCCCGATTTTAGGCTTATTTCTGAATAAGCTACCAGTCAGCTATTTGATCTTGGGGAGTTCGTTAACACAGGATGTGATCTATTAGCCATGTAGATTCTTAATTGATCGATTTTTTTTTTTTTTGCTGATATGCGTTTTGGAAAAAAAAACTAATGGTTATTTTCGTTTTTTGTTATTTAAGGTATTATTAACAGCGAGGGAAAATTATGGAAGGATCAAAGGAGATTCTTACACGAGCGTTTAAGGCATTTTGGAATGACTTATTTTGGAGCTGGGAAGGAAAGCATGGAGAAAAGGATTAAGGTAAATTGAGTTTTATTTGAAATAGAAAAGAAAAAATTCGTTGCGGTTAGAGTTCTATAAGTCCTTTGAAATCTTCAAAAAAAAAAAAAAATTATAAGGCCACTTCCAAGAGCTCAAAAATTGACTAAGAAATCATTGAAATTGTAAGCAAGGTTCCGACAATTAAAATGAATTAGCTGAATTAATTTAAATTGCTAAATATACTTTGAAAAAAATGTATAAATGCAAAATTTAAAAATTGAGTTGTAAATGATTGATTTTACTTTATTTTTGGTTTTGACTTAGCCATTTTCTGATAGGAGTCGGTTTTTTGTCCCTGAAATCTTCGAATGTCGAAAAAAAAGGAAGATTTGATTTGATTTTTTTTTTTTTTTTTTTTAAATTTAACTTTAAATATTAATTATTTCATGAACTGCAATATTCCATTTAGTCTCAGTTTCTTTTTTTTTTTTTTTTTTTTAATTTGTATGTCGGTTGGGGGTTGACATTCTCAACCCTTGAAAACCCCCAAAAAAAATTCCCTGGTATCTTGGTGTGACTGCGATTCGAACCCTAGGCTCTGCACACTACATTACCCTCTGTAAAATGTGATTGTGGTTAAAATTAGGTTTTCTGTAACCGGGTTTACAAAGCGACGAGAAAATTAGGGCTTCTTGTCTCACAAAAAAAAAAAAAAAAAAAAAAATCGAATAGTCGCTATTTAAAATTTTTCCTAATTTTTATAATTTTCTATTTTCTCTAAATTGTGAGATTCCATTTTTCATAAGCATTTTTTTCGAAAAGTCCTTGAAAATTCAAATTATACTCCTTCAAGGGTTAAGGAAAAATCCCTTATATCAAAATTGAAATTGGAAAAAGTCATTGTTTTTTTTGTTCAGTAGATGTTATGAAAAACGAAGAAATTGTTTAAAATTAATTAAGTAATAAACTTCCTCTTTTTTAAATCTGGAAAAAATATCCTAGCGAAAAAAGTATTCCTGACTTGTAAAATTTAAATTTGTAATTCAGCTGTTCCTGTCTAAAACTTAAGGCAATCGAAAAAAAAATATTTTTTATAATAATTTTTAGTCGATTTTATAACGGCAATCGAGGATGCCGAATTTTTAATCGTTAAAAAGATCAAATTAAACCTAAGGAATCAAAAGAATTCAGGGCAAATCCTGGCCATTTTACACTTTTAAGATTAAGTAAATATTGATTTATTTACGCCACTTTATACGTAAAATATAATAATAATAAAAAAGAAGCTGAAAAAAAAAAAATTCCTTTTTGTCGGATCGAACAATTGCATTTTTTTTTTACAAAATCTCCTTATTATTGCGGGAAGACATTTATTATTTTGGTCTTGCTCCGATTTACGAAAGAATACGGAAGTGGTTTGAAGGATTTTTTTTTTTTTTTTTTTCTGACCTTGCTGTGTCATTTACATTATTGAGCAATCATCTGTTTACGACCCAATCTTTTATTTTGCGGAGATTACGGAAAATAATAGAAGTCACGGTTTGAAAATTTTCTATGTATCACTCACGAAGAAAAAAAATAATAAAAAGAATTTTTTTTTCCTTTTGTTCGGCAGGTCGAATTGGAATCGTGCCTCCGTACGATATCGAAACAACGAGGAGCCGGAGTGGATTTAAATCCGTTGTTGGCCATGCCAATAAGCAACATCGTATGTTCCATACTCATGAATGTCAAGTTTAAGCCGGACGATAGCCGGTTCAAGAGGTTTATGGATTTAATCGACGAAGGATTCAGATTATTCGGGATACTCACCTACGTGAATTTTATCCCGGCGATGAGGTATCTCCCCGGTTTGCAAGCCACCACGAAATTGTTGCACAGGAACAGGGACGAAATGGCGGCGTTTTTTCAAGAGGTCATTGACGAGCACAAAAAAACGTTCGATCCGAGCGTTATAAGAGACGTGGTGGATGCTTATTTGGCGGAAATCGAAGCCGCCGGGGAAACCGGGAAAACTTTGTACGAAGGGAAGGACCACGACAGACAAGTGCAGCAAATCATAGGAGATCTCTTCACCGCCGGTATGGAAACGATAAAGACGACGCTGCAGTGGGCAGTCGTTTACATGCTTCATCATCCGAACATAATGAAAATGGTTCAGGAGGAACTGGATTCGGTCGTCGGAAGGAACAGATTACCCAATTTGGAAGATATCCCGTTTTTACCGTTCACGGAATCCACATTGCTGGAAGTTTTACGTAGATCCAGTATCGTGCCATTAGGAACAACGCATGCAACTACTAGGTGTGTATGATTTTTATGGAATAATAAAATGACCGATTATTAACTTGAAAATGATAGCTTTTACGATGCTATTTAATTAAATGAGTTTCGGTGTATGTGTTGCGTCACTCATCGTATTTTTTTAAACGGTATAAGTCGTAACAATTTTTTTTTTTTATTTTCAGAGATATTAATTTTAACGGGTACAAAATACCCAAACACGCGCACATAGTGCCTCTTCTTCACGCTGTTCACATGGACCCAAATTTATGGGACAGCCCCGAAGAATTCCGTCCGTCAAGGTTCCTTAACAGCGAGGGGAAAGTCACGAAACCCGAATATTTCCTCCCGTTCGGAGTCGGGAGGAGGATGTGTTTAGGGGATGTCTTGGCGAGGATGGAGCTGTTTTTATTTTTTTCAAGTTTACTCCACGTATTTCACATAAAACTCCCGGAAGGGCAGTCTTTACCTAGTTTAAGAGGGAACACAGGAGTCACGATTACTCCGGACCAATTTAAGGTAAGCCGGAAAATAATTTTACTTTGAAATAACCAAGGGATAAATCGGTCAAGGATTTTTGTAATAAAATAACCGAATACAATCCGTTTTGTTTCTGTAAATATTATGGTTTGGGAAGGTATTTAGTTGCAAAATAATATCGGTTCCCTTTTGAGTTCAAAACTATGAGCTTCGGGGTGTTTTGATAGGATTGTGATTTCACAAAAAAATCGAAACGAAAAAAAATTTTTTTTAAAAGTAAACCCTCCCTTTTTTTCCCCTTAAATGTCATTTTTACTTTGAAATGCATAACAAAACAAAACTCACATCCCTGAGGGAGTCATTGCCCTCATGTTAAATGTTTATTTTGTTTTTCTCAAAATGCGTATATATACATGTCATTATTCTTCTTTTTGACACTATATGGTTTTCGGGAAGGTTCATCGACCCCGGGGGTACCTTATCCACCACCACCCTTAAGGTGGATCCGTAAAATAAATAAGGTAACCCCTTAAAAGTGAAACTGCTTTACAAACAGTTCGTTGAACCGATCAATTTATTAAGTTATATTTCGAGTATCATTGATGGATACCTTCTAGCTAGACAACCTTAAAATCGTTACAAACAAACAGTAGTCTTATAGTCTAAGGTCTATACGGTTATTGACCAATAAATATGTAGGCTATTATTGTCAGTATCCCTGAACTTTTTTTTCTGTTGATTTTAATTCTTCAGATTTTTTAACGTTGGAAATTTTTTTTTCTTTCCAGGTTTCCTTTATTCCAAGATCGACGGGGCCGGATTTAGATTATCTACATGTCAGTGATACTTTAAGAAATTTAGGAAGTCACTGAGTGAGTGAAAAATAAAAAAAAAACTTTTTTTTTAAAAAAATCGAAAAACTTAACAAAAAAAAAGACGATTATTTTTTTTTTAAATACTCAGTTTTTGCCAGTTCCTCTTTTTTAATTTATAAAACTGTATATAAATGTCTGTGACTATTTTTTAATTGTGTTAATTTATGTCGAGCTCAAATGTTGTATGTATGGGTATGTATGGTGCGTTTTTGACGTAGTTTTTTAATTTTTGTAATCGACGTACTTACCTTATGTTTTATTTTCTCGTAGTCGTTTAGATCCTTTTTTTTGCTGTTTTCTCCGTAAATTTTTTTTTTTTTTTTTTAACTACCTCGTTAAATAATTAGGTTTTTTTTTTCTTAAGCCCCGATTAAAGGAAAAGAAAGATAAGAAATGTGATATTTTTGCTAAATGAAAACTTCTGGAAAAAAAAATTAATTCGTGGGGCGCAATCATTTTTTTTTCTTTCCTCTCGTTTCTTTCGTAATTTTTTTTTTTTTTTCGTCCTTAAAATCATTTTTCGATATTGTTAATCAGGAGAAAACTCGGCTGTGTTTAATTGTTCCATCAGTGTTCGTATATCGTGTTCTTTTATTTTTTAAGTGTTAATTTTGTATGAAAACGTTTCTTTGATTATGCCCTGGAACTTTGAAAAAAGAAAATTAATTGAATTAGCCATCTGTAATTCGAAGAATTTTCCGGAAGAGCGGCCGGTTATAAATTCCCCCCTTTCCCCCTTTTTTTTTTTTTTTTTACGTAACATCCAGCCTGCTCTTTGTTTACCATTTTTTTTTTAAATTAAATCTCTCTTTGTAATTTTTTTTTTTTGCATCGTTCCATTGTCTTTTTTCTAGATCTCATTTATAAAAAAAAATTATAACGGGGTAAATAAATTTAAGAAACGTTGTCAACGCTTTACGTTCTCTATTTTTACATGGTTTTCAAAGCGAACAAAAAAACTTTATGCATCTCCCCATTTTTTTAATTTAGCCATGATTTTTCCAGTCTTTTTCCCTGTAACATATGGATTCTAGTCGTGGTTATTATAATTTAGGAAAAAAAAAATATCTTTTTTACTCTTTTTTACCATTTTAAAGTAGAGAACGATTTTATACGATCTCTGTAATTTTTTTCTTTCCAATGCCATTTTTTTTTTTTTTAATATGTTAATTTTTGTAGATTATGCTAGCTACGAAAGTAGAAGGAAAAAAAAATAATACTGATTCTCTTTTGTATAAGATTTTTAGATTTAGCTAATTTTTTTTTTGAATTTAACACTCATGGAACATATTTCAGCATGAGTGTTATTAATTCAATTATATTCATACTGGGTGAATAACAAAAAAAAAAAAAAAAGCACTCCAGCTAATTTATTTTTTTCAGCGCGTTTTATTTATTTATTTTTTTTTTAAACCAAAGACGCTACGGGTCAGAAATGTAATTTATTTCTCAACTTCGATTTTTTTCACTGGATTTTTTCTTTATTCACCCCGTATAAATTGTATTTATAATCAGCCGGTGTTATAAAAAAAAAAAAAAAAAAAAAAATGATACAATTTTTTTTTTCAACGTTGACCGAACATAGTGCGGTTTTATTTCAATCTGCGATACTTTTTTTTTCCTTTTTAAAATGTCCAAATTCACGGGTTTGGAAAATAAAATTATTGCAGGCGTTCATTTTATATTTACATTTTTTCTTTTGTTGCTATTTAATTACCTAACCCAGTAATCATTATTTACAAAACAAAAGTGGCGATTTGCGAAAAAAAAAAGTTATTTTTAAAGTAGGAACAAAACTTGAGGTTAGGTTCTTTATTTTATTTTATTTTTTTTTTTTTTTTTTTTTTTTTTCTCCCCAAATTCTAAATTTATTAATTTTCTCGATTTAAAGTGTTACAAAATAACGGAGAAATCGAAACCGTCTTTCCCAACGTATCATCATTTATAACGTGTTGGTACACGACATTCTGTTATTCTGCTTCGAGACAAAAATATTTAAACAATAGCAAAACCGGATATTAATTGCCCTTCAGCCTCTTTAATTCCACATTAAATCGGTAATTAAATTAAAAGTTAATGAAGGTTTAACATGAAATCTCCCAAATCGTTTTTCAGTTTTTAGATATCCTGTTTTAATTCATTTGGCTTCTGGATTAAATAAAAGACGTATAAATGAGTATTTTATTTATATTTTTGTTTATAGCTGTATCCGAAGTAACTAATGATCTCATTGATCTCTCTTTATTAATGAAAAAAAAAGAGCGAGAATATAGGCTATTTCCCCCCCTTTTAAATTTTTGTAGCATTGTATCGCCACTGGAAAAAATACGTAAAATGACTGAAGCTATGTTCTGTACGTTTGGAAATCACCTTTTGCACATAAATAATAATTTTGTTAATTACAGTGAAAATGAAAGACATTTTCAAAAAGAAAAAAGAAAAAAAGAAATGAAAATATATGAATTGTTTTTAAATTATTTTATTAATTTCAATTTTTTTTTGAAATACATAATTATCCTTTCCTGTTTTAATTTTTTTAAATGGAATGACTGGATTAAACAACTCTTCCGCAATAACGGATGATTTGGAAAACTGATGGCAATGGCGACAAAGAAATCTGAATGCATGAAAGGCCTTCTTATTGGCCTTCTGTTTGGTCTTTCCGGGCAGAAAGTGTCCACCTTTCCCCCCGCTCAATGTAAGTATCTTTCATAACGGGAATCGGTAGTGCTCGATGAATTATGAATTATGGATTATGGCTCTTGGCTCGAGCCTTTGGTCTCGTTTGGAAATCTCTTCCCTTTTGACTACCAGTACGTAATATGCCAAACTTCATCTTCTCATTTTGCGCTTGTGACATGCAAAATTTTATGAAGGGCCTTTAAAGAAAGTCGTGATCAAAATTATTGGTCTTCTTTTATCGGTTTTCTGTTTTAAAACTCTGATTTAATACGGATAAATCCCGATTATAATGTTTTTTTTATAATTTGTTCCCCGACAGGGAACCCCAAACAAAATGGGGATCCCGATTATAATGACTTTTTTACAATTGTTCCCTGTCGGGGGACAAATTGTAAAAAAGTCATTATAATCGGGATTTATCCCCATTTTATTTGGGGTTCCCTATCTGGGAACAAATTGTAAAAAAACCATTATAATCGGGATTTATCCCCATTTTATTTGGGGTTCCCTGTCGGGGAGCAAATTGTAAAAAAGTCATTATAATCGGGATTTATCCCCATTTTGTTTGGGGTTCCCTGTCGGGGAACAAATTATAAAACATAAATAAAATACTCAAAAAACAAATTTTTAAAGTAATATCGTGGCCTATAGTTCGTAAATAACCTAGGCTTTTCCCATTAGCCTTATACTGTTCTTACTGGAGGGTGATTGGTTTTATTCTTTTTTTTGTAATTTGAGCCCTTTCTTTTTTGGTTTCGCCTTTACAGCTTTGCCTAAAGCAAATTCCGCGAGTATGCTTTCATTATCCGCCTGCTCCTTAATTATTTCGTTGATGAAAAAAAAATCTCAAAAAAAAAGCATTACAGGGCAGTCTCCACTTGAAAACGTTCACCGCATTCGCGTTGTCCGTCTTCGCGATTAACGTATTCGCACCGGAAGTACTTTGCAGGTTTTACTCCCGTAAACGTTTTTGGCATAAAAAGAGTACCGTATATTTCATTAAGTATACAAAATTGGCTTACCCAGAATTTGTTTTGGAAGAGATTTATTATCTTCCCCAAGCCCGAATTAAGATTTTTCTTTTTAAATCCGTAAAAACATCTTTCAAACCGCAATTTTTATGTTTGTAAATAAAAAAAAGCAGAAGATGATCAAAAAAATCGCGGTAAAAGATCCACAAAACTTCCGGTGCGAATACGTTCATTGAGAAGGCGAATAACGCGAATGCGGTGAACGTTATCAAGTGGAGACTGCCCTTTAGGGATGTTATTTAGAAAAATTAAATTAGGTTTATTTTTAGGAAAATTAATTTTTGGGAAAAAAAAACTTTCGGAAAAAAAGCATTAGGAATATTATTTTAGGAAAATCAGATTAGAAAAAATGGTCGAGAACGCCAAAATGGCGTGCAATCGGTCTGAAATTTTTTGAGACGTCCGGCGACCTCCTTCATCCACTCATGTCTAGGTGAGCGATTTTGTTTGTAGAATCTTTTGGATATAACTGTTTGTTTGGCGAAAATTATATCATATGTTTGACGCCACAGAATGAACGATAATGTGAGGTAAAAATAATATATGAACCGTTCACACATATAACTCTTTAAGTTAATTATATAATTGCAGCATGTATGTGTAAACGTTTAAAGTTTTGATGCGTTATTATTACCGTTAGGAATATCTTTAAGGTTGGTCCCTACCAAAATATTTTTGAAACACTGCGGGTCTATTTCCTATTTAAAAAAAAAAAAAAAAAAACATTATTAAAAGCTTTAAAAATATAACAGCTGTGATAATTCGTTTAGAGGTTAGCTGGGAAAGCGAAATTTGTAAAAAATTTGTTGTATAGTTTGTCTCAGTTTCAGTTGTCAGGTTTCGCCTATGAATAAACGCTGGTTTAAATGACCGATCCCTGACAAGTGAACCTGAGACAGACTATAGTTCTTTTTTTTTAGAATATTTAAAAGACCTAAAATTCTCTCAGACAAAATTCTTTGGAAAAATGGCGGTTTCCACATGGAATTTTAGGTGGAGTACTTGCGGATTCCATCTTGATTTTAAAACTTTTTTGATCATTTTTCCATCGTAATGGATTTTTCCACCATTTTTCTTTTATCAAGTGGTCGATGAAATCAGGAAAAATGGTAAAAAAAAAACGACGAAAAAGTCTTAAAATTCGTGTGGAAAACCCATGGAATTTCCACCAATTTTCCATTGTGAAACGCACTTGTATTTCAAGATCTGTTTTGTCTGGGCTCGAATTTAGATTAACTACAAATGTTGGGAAAGATTCTGCTCCGAAAATCCTAAAGATTCTGATCCTCGCTTATAAATTCACAAAATTTTTATTTCTCCAGAAATCTTACAAAAATGATCTTTCTTGTCATATATGAGAATTTAACTGCACAGGATAGCTCGTTTTAGGGGTCGTCCATGTGTTACGTAACGCAAAATAGGTTACTTTTTGACCCCCTCCCCCACTCTGAAAAATATTTAAATTTAGTTTTTGCGAGTTAAAAAATTTTTTAAATGTAATTTTTTATTTGAAAGAATAACCGGGAAAAAAATTTTTTAAAAGAGTGAAATAAAATCGAAATAATTTTACATAATTACGTAATACATGGCCCAATTCCCCCCTCTCCAGGCATTACGTAATACATGGACGACCCTTTAGAGGGAATGGCCAATCAAAAAACGGACTTAGTGTGAATTGTGTTTGATTTTCGGTTTTTTGCAAAAATCGATTCTATCACCTTATGAATGAGTTTGTAAAGTCGGAATTTTAGTAACTGTGGCTGTATTAAATCAGATTTGTATTCAGCTTTCTAAAAATAAATTAACAATTTGTTTCGTATAAAGTCTTTGGGAGCTTCGCCGATGCCAAGGTCTCGACCAGACAGTTTCCAGGAATTTTTGTTTACTGAATCGAAAAATGAGCAATTTTTTTCCTCGTCCAAAAATAAGTCCAATGTAAACCTTACGTATGATTAAGGGCGATTCAAATATTACGTCATCATTTTAGAGGGGGGTAGGGTTTAAAATGTCGAAAAAAATATTGATGTAATATTTGAATGGCCCCTTGTATTTCTGATGAATCAGAGATATATGATGGACAAGTCAGAAAAATGAGAATTTTTCAATTTTAAACCCCCGATTTCTCTGTAAATTTTTGGGATAAAAATTTAAAAAAAGAAATCTTAAGTGTTTTCAGCCATAATCCCGTTGAGAGCAAAAAAAGTTGATTGGGAAAATTTTTACCTTATGACGGGTTCTCATATGCACGTCAGTGAGTCACATACTAGAAATCAAGCTTTAATCCCTGCCTTTTTTTTTAATTAAAAATGTTGAAGAATATTCTTTTTTTTGGGACTTTCAAAAATCGGCCCACTTTAAGCCTTTAAAATACAGAACTGGGAATTTCGATGACTCAGCGTCTTAAAAGGCTGCTAAAAGCCCAAGGCGCCACCAAAGTAACTAAAAAGCGCTAACTATAGTTTTCTTTTTGTTACAGATTTCCGTGTCGAAAGCCATAAGATCTTTAATCAAGACTATGTTCATTCTAAGAGCTTAATGTATACATCAGAAGCAGAACAAACGTAGACTTTTCTTTGGGCTGGATAATTCCAGAGAGACTACTACAGAAGGATTATTACGGTAAGTTTGCAGTTTTTGGTACCGCAGAGAAAATTACAAACTTATTATTTTACTTTTTTTATTACTTATTTTACTGAAAATATCAGATATTTACAAAAAAAAAAAATTATTTTCTAGGAACAAATTTTATTTTATGAAATTTTGGAGTTAACGTAATCCCCACTTCTCCTTCTAAGTCAGCCTGTGTCCCTTCCGGCAAGTGCAAATTGAAATTTCGAAGGACTTCACCTCCGAAAAGAAACAATAACATTCTAGCATAATCTTCTCCTAAGCAGATCCTCTTTCCTAAAAAGAAAAAAAAGGAGAAATATGTATGATACCGTTAAGGCGTCTCTGCCACGTTCGGATTTCACTAAAAGTAGTATCGTTCTTTTTTTATTTCTTGTGCAGTTAAGTCGTTTATTCTTCGGGTTAGAGTCTTATTTGCATTACACTGAAAAACCCTTAACTGCTGTCGGGAGAAAAAAAAAACTAACGCAACGGATTTTTGGACTTCCAACTGTTGCTGCAAGTGAAAAGTATTGGCGCCAACGTGGGTGATGCCAACCTAATGATTTTAATGAAGGTAATTTCTGGGACCAGTTTTTATGTCACAGTAACCACTTTCTTAGTTGCCAGAAGTCCCCGTCGGCTGTTTCAATTCTGATATTTAACAGGATTTTCAGCTAGTATGTCATTGTTACGACTTGAACGTCTTTTAGAGACAAGCCGTTCGATTTTGACGGTGGTTCGTTTTGAATTTTGTTTTTCTTACCTATTTGAAATGGTATGAAGGACTCCGGCTTCGTAAAATTAGTGCCGTCTTCTAAAAATCGAGATGGGTCGTATTCCTCCGGTTTTGGATAAGTTTTAGGGTTCATGTGTATGGCCCATTGTAAAGGAACGACCATAGTGCCTTTCGGTATCCTGTAGCCACCCAATATTGTGTCCTGTAAAAGTGAAGGTGATATAAATTACTAAGTTTTTGCATCACTCAGAAAAAGAAAATTTTTTGGGCAAGTTCTGACTTGCAACCGAACATCAATGTTTTTTAGCAAAGCAAATAATGCTTTGTGCCAACGCAAAAGTTGTTTCTTGACATGGTTCCTTAACATTTTTCCTAAACGTTAAATTTCTTAAACCTTATTTTCCTAAAATAAAATTTCCTAATTTATTTTTCCTAATCGAAATTTCTTAATTAATTTTTCCTATAATCTAAATTTGGTAATTTATTTTTCCTAACCTCTAAATTTCCTTAAAATAAAATTTCCTAATTTATTTTTACTGCTCTAAAATTCCTATTTCTTATCTCCAACTTCCTAATTTTTTTTTTAGAAGTTAAAAAATGTAAATAATGCCGCTTCTCCATTATGGCTCAAAATTAATTTTCTAGAATTAATTTTCAAAATTTCCGGAAGTACTGTGCTTTAGTTAGTCTATGAATTTTCGACTATGGATTAAAAGTAGAAAAACGCAATGTAGTAAAAATGGCCGACTCCATATTTAAATCTTGGGTTAGAAATCCATAGAATAATTAAAGCACAGTACTTCCGGAAATTTTGAAAATTAATTCTGGAAAATTAATTTTGAGCCATAATGGAGAAGCGGCATAATTTCTTTTTAGGAAAATGGGATTAGGAATTTATTTTCATTTAGGAAAAATGGATTAGGAATTTATGCTGCTTCTCCATTATGGTCCTAAATTAATTTACAAAATTAATTTTATAAAATTACCGGAAATTATGCGCTTTTTCTTTCTTTTTTCATAACATATTTATTTTTTACAGATTTCTTATTCTTTTTTAAGTCATCCTCATGTTCGATTAGTAAAATAAAAGCATTATTCCCAATAATTTTATAAAATTAATTTTGTAAAATTAATTTTGAGCCAAAATGGAGAAGCAGCATAAAAGGAACAGCGATTTCATCTTGCTCTTGATTTCCGGAAAATTAAGACCGTTTAACTTGCTTGAGGACGGTAAATAATCGAGTAGAAATTGTGGGGCTAACTTTAAAGGTTCCGTCTACAAAGCAAATTTTTCTTCGCATAAATAGCTCCAGGTTTCGATGGGTTGCGAAAATTAAAACAAAAAATTTGTTCATGAGAACGAAAAATTTAAACGAAAAATTGTATTCGACATTTTAGATTAGAAAAAATCAATTAGGGAATTTAGGGTTTAGGAAAAGTAAACTAGAAAAAAATATATTAGGAAAAATTGTATTAGGAATTTTAGATTAAGAAAAATAAATTAGGAAACTTTATTTTAAGAAAATTAGTCTTTTCTTGGAAATTTATAGGTCAGGAGAAATAAATTTTGGAAAAAAAAAATACGTCAGGAAAAATTGTATTAGGAATTTTAGATTAGGAAAAATAAATTGGGAAATTTTTTTTAAGACAATTAGTGTCAGGAAATTCAGAGGTTAGGAAAAATGAATTAGGAAAAAAAATACATCAGGAAAAATTGTACAGTATTAGGAATTTTAGATTAGGAAAAACGAATTAGGAAATTTTATTTTATGAAAATTAGTCATAAAAAATTTAGAGTTCAGGAAAAATAAATTAGGAAAAAAATACATCAGGAAATTGGATTTTAATTAAGGATAGGAATTTTAGATTAAAAAACATAAATTAGGAATTTTTATTTTAAGAAAATTAGCCTTTGGAAATTCAGAGGTCAGGAAAAATAAATTAGGAACAAAAATACGTCAGGAAAAATTGTACAGTATTAGGAATTTTAGATTAGGAAAAACGAATTAGGAAATTTTATTTTATGAAAATTAGTCATAGAAAATTTAGAGATCAGGAAAAATAAATGAAGAAAAAAATACATCAGGAAAAATTGTATTAGGAATTTTAGATTAGGAAAAATAAATTAGGAAATTTTATTTTAAAAAAATTAGTCTTAGGAAATTTAGAGTTCAGGAAAAATAAATTAGGAAGAAAAAATACATAGAAAAAAATTGTATTAGGAATTTTAGATTGGGAAAAATAAATTAGGAAAACGGTCGGGAACGCTTGACAAGATATTTTTGTTTTCTCACGATTTAAGCAAACTTTTTTCTGCAAGGCGTTCATGGGCAAATCTAGGGGGGGACTAAGGGGGGGGGGAGGGGGGACAAATGGGACAAATTATGGCTTTGAAAAATGCAACAAAGGATTCATTCTTCTTCTTCTTAGAAGTCCTTTACTCGATTACGAGCGTGGTGATCTCTCACATACACCTGTGCGTGCGCTCACAGGCATATGGGACCTACAGTTTAACGCCGGTTCCGAACGGTTATTTTTGAGATTTACGAGGCAATTACCGCTCGGTGGTTTGCCATTGCCTTCCGAAGGGTGGTAACCGTTGATTTTCTGACTAGCGCACTAGTTTTTGTCCTGAGAAAAAATCCTAGCTGTGAACTAGAATAGAAGCACGACGCGTCGCATCTCATGATTGAGAGTCGAGCGCGCTATGAACTAGGCTACGGGACACCACAAATTCATTAATTTAGCTTTTTTCACCACCAAAAAAGGATTCATTAATTTAGCTTTTAAGACAATCTACCTTCTATTCCTCAGCTAGGATAACTAAATTTTTGAAAACTAAGTAGTGTGAGTCCTCGTTGGTTCGAATCCAGCTTCCAATCAATTTTTTCTCTACTTAGTTTTCAAAAAAAGGATTCATTATTTTTTTGCAACGCAAATATTACGGCGCTTTTATTTTTCTATACTTTAATTTCGTCAGCCCCGAACTTTATTCTGAAATCTCTGTACTGAAAATACCCGGGTCGTGGCCCATTCCCAGTACCGGTACCCATGTTTGTGTAAAGCTTACTTGTAATGTTCCATGAGGTATTCCTAATGGTGTAACAGATCGTATCCTTTGAACTTCCGAAATACAGGATTGAAAATAATGCATCGAAGGAACGTCCTCCAGTGATAATTCTTTATCCCCCACGATTTCGTCAATTTCTTTTTGAAGTCTTTTCTACATCCAAAAGAAAAATCAAAGTAGTTTAAAAATAAGAATTCAAACTCATTTAAAAAAAAAAATCTTTCGTAAAAAAATATACCTGGATTTCCGGATAACACGCCATGTACAAGTAAAACCATCTTAAAGTTGTTATTGTTGTGTCTGCTCCTGCTCCCCAGAGATCTGCCATTAAATAGTTAAATTGAGGCGTCGTGTAAAATCCCGGATCATCTTTTCTTTTTTCCATTTCTTTGTTAAAAGCTCCCATAAAATGTTCCCTTTCTCTCCCTTCTTCATCGTTGCTCCTGTATTCCTTTAATATCGTTTGGTAAAGTTCGTGAGTATCGCATATCCCGTCCCGAATGAAATCCATTGTTCTTTTAAATTTGGGGACGAATCTCAAAAACGGCAGGAAATTAAGCGGTCCCGCAACTCCGATCATTTTCGTACCTTCCTCTTGATATCTTTGAAGTTTTTTCCATGTCGGATCCGTCTCTTCCCATGTTTTCCCGAATACTAAATTGAACACCACGTTCCCTAAGTTATGCATTAACAGGGGTTCCGTGTTTAAAGGTTCTTTAATTTCCAAAATTTTTTGGATCATTTCATTAACTCCCTTTTTTATGTCGTTTTCCATTTTTTCGCGTTTCTGCCCGTATTTTACCATTCCGAAATTTTTGAGGCAGGTTATCGCAAATTTTCGTTGGTCTTTCCATTTTTCGCCTTGTACGCAAATGATCCCTGTAAAAGAAATTATTATTTTGAGAATTTTTAAAAAAGTGCTGGGGCGTGGAACCATAAGAGTGGGAGAAAATGTTATCCAAAATGTGGGGCCATTTAAATATTATCTAAAGTTAGGTAGTGGGGGGGGGGACGAGAGGGATTTTTTTGGATACTTTTGAAAAGGGGGCCCTACAGAAATATTTTACATCCCCTCGTAACGGGCACCCTACTAGACACTTTTTCCAGTGTACCCATATTAAAGTGGTTCAAATTTACCTTACTTTTCGCGATTTTGTTCTTCATGCGATTTTCTTTCATGCGATTTTCTTTCATGCGATTTTTATTTATTTATTTATAACTTTTCTTATGGTCTAAAAACAACAGGTAATTTTTTTCAGATTTCTTCGACCACGTTTAGGAGTGGCCCACGGCCATTTTGTGCTTGAAAAAAAACTTTTTTTCGGCATTTTTTTAAACAAATTTTTCCGAAACTTTAGGAGTAATTCTTCAGGACCAAACCAGGTTGTTTATGGGTTTTCGACGTCGTAGAATCCGAAAATGACCACCCCGCCTCGATCAGAATCACTCCTAACTGGCCCAACACCTTTTTTTGGCCTAAAATAGCAATTTTTCGGCTAATAATCAAATTCTAAATCGATTTTCACCTCTCTGACAATTTTTTTTAGGTAATTTTATCTTGCTAAAATATGTTTTCGACATCGTAGAATCCGAATATGACCACCCCGTCTTGATCAGAATCACCCCTATTTGGCCAAACACCATTTTTTGGCCTAAAATAGCTATTTTTCAGCTAAAAATCAAATTTTAAGTCGATTTTTACTCCTCTGGCAATTTTTTTTTCGGGGATTAAATCTTGCTAAAATACATTTTCGACATCATAGAATCCCAATATGACCACCGCGTTTTGATCAGAGTCACCTGTAACCGACCAAACAGCCTTTTCTGGCCAAAAATAGCAATTTTCCGGCTAAAAATCAAATTTTAAGTCGATTTTTACTCCTCTGGCAATTTTTTTTTCGGGGATTAAATCGTGCTAAAATACGTTTTCGACATCTTAGAATCCGAATATGACCGCCGTGTTTTGATCAGAATCACCACTAACCGACCAAACAGCCTTTTCTGGCCAAAAATAGCAATTTTCCGGCTAAAAATCAAATTTTAAGTCGATTTTTACTCCTCTGGCAATTTTTTTTTCGGGGATTAAATCGTGCTAAAATACGTTTTCGACATCTTAGAATCCGAATATGACCGCCGTGTTTTGATCAGAATCACCACTAACCGACCAAACAGCCTTTTCTGGCCAAAAATAGCAATTTTCCGGCTAAAAATCAAATTTTAAGTACATTTTCACCTCTCTGACAATTTTTTTTGTGGATTAAATCGTGCTAAAATAGGTTTTCGACATCGTAGAATCCGAATATAACCACCGCGTTTTGGTCAGAATCACCCCTAACTGGCCAAACACCCTTTTTTGCCCAAAAATAAAAACTATTCGGTAAACAATCGAATTTCAAGTCGATTTTCATAAAAAAAAGTTGTGGTTTTGATCGAAACGCGATCGTTATATTCTGATTCTACGATGTCGAAAACATATTTTAGCATGATAAAATTACCTAAAAAAATTGTCAGAGGGGTGAAAATAGACTTAAAACTTGATTTTTAGCCGAAAAATTGCTATTTTTGGCCAAAAAATTGCCAGTTAGGAGTGATTCTGATCGAGACGGGATGGTCAATTTCCGATTCTACGACGTCGAAAACCCATAAGCAACCTGGTTTGGTCCTGAAGAATTACTCCTAAAGTTTCAGAAAAATTTGTTTAAAAAAATGCCGAAAAAAAATTTTTTTTCAAGCACTAAATAAATGGCCGTGGGCCACCCCTAAACGTGGTCGAAAAAATTTGAAAAAAATTACCTTTTGTTTTTAGACCATAAGAAAAGTGAAAATCGCATGAAGAACAAAATCGCGAAAAGTAAGGTAAATTTGAACCACCCTAACCCATTGGGTTCATTCCGAAGTCAAAGAATTAATTAAAGAAGCATGCGTGTGTTTGCATTAGTGCAGGAATTCGCAAAAAAATTTACAATCTCCGTCATGTCATATCGTAAACATTTACCATTATTGATACAATTACTTTTAAAAGGCAGTCATTATTCACGGCGAATCATTGTCGGCTCGTAATTAGCTTAATGGCGGACCGCAGAGTGTTTAATTCAAAAGATATAAGGTGATTATTATCACATTAAACTCGTGTGTTTTTCGCTTTTTTTTCTGATCATCAATAATATTCGGTTTTATTAACAGGATCTAATCACTTTTTCCGCATAACGAAAATTTTTAACTGTCAAATCATTTAAATTTTTTTATCCCTGGTATTTTTTTTTTAAATTTGTAGTATTAAATAAAAAGAAAAATAACTTCATTAGACTTAGGGTTCAAATTTAAAAAAATAATAAAATCCGGCCATTTATTTTATAAAATCGAGCAGACAGTATTTTTACAATGCATTAATCATTACGTGTAAGTAATTAGAATGCTTATTGAGATGTGGCTAATTAATCAACAATACGAATCATTGGATGAATTTTCGATTAATTTTCAGGCTCACCTGGAGTGATCTAAGTGCCTGGGTCATGGTTAACTACATTATTTTGCGTACATTTTATTCGCTAACTTTGCTTTTTAAACTTTATCCAGGGTTGTTGGGAAAATATAGAAGCCTGAACGAGGTTTCATGCGTTAGGATTTAAGAGTTTTTTTTTTTATTATTATTTTTTTTATTATTTACGAGTCGTTATTTTAAAGTTTAAAATTTTATTAAAAAAAAAAAAATTATTGGAAGGAATAAAATGACTGTAAGGAGGTCAATTCATTAAGCATTAATTCTTTTTTACACTTAATTTTTACACTTGAATGAGATGACACAGTAAACCAATTTAATCATTTAAACGTCTTTCACCACAATATTTAAATAAAACAATAAACATACCCGGCCTGAGTTAGATACTTCACGGAACAGGGTCAATTACACCGTGAAGAAGCTAATATTTTTGCTGCATTCGGTCCACTGTACCAAAATTCTCATGACAAAGCAATGCATTTTGCATAACTGAAACTCGAATTCCTTGATGCCGAGCGATAAGAGGAAATTAGAAGGGGGAAAAAAAATTGGCAATCATTCACGGACTTATCATTTTTCTTCGTTCACTTCTTATGATTTTGTTTTTTAGAATAAATAATATTTTATTATTTTTTTGAACTGGAAAATTTTCTTGCAGATGATGGGAAAAGAGATGGGAAATATTCTGAAGTCCTGGAAATCTCAAATAGCAATACAAGTAGCCAATACGACACTTAAATAGGTAAGCAAATAAGTAAGTCCACTACTTCGATTTAGTGATATTTCCGGAGACCTAGAGTGCACCAATCTGAAAGCTCGGAAGTTGGAAAATTTGAAAGTGATTTCACCTTTTGCGGGCTGACGTAACACATGAAATTGCAGTTTTCCATTGCTGACGTTTGTTTTTATACATGTTTTCGCTTAACCGTTGGTTATATTGCACGAAAATTTTTGTTCGAAAACTTTTTCGTGAGGAAAATTAGTTAGATTTGTTTTCGAACGTGTTCGAAAATTTGGGTACCGGTACTTACATGCGTTGGAAATTCACTTTTTGACTTTAAAAATGCAATCTTGTAGAAAAAAAAGAGCTGAAATCAAGGAAAAATGGGGTTAACATAGGGTAAAAAATGTTTGGCATCGAAATTACATTTGGGGCATTATTTCTACATATTTTGGGCACATTTTGGCTATTTTCGAATTTTCAAAATTATCTGCCTTTACCCTGTTACAGCCATCCCCGTTTTTCTACTATAACCCTGCCTGGGCGGCCAGTGGGTCAATATTTTCGAACAAAATATTTTTTTTTAGGAAGCTCAATACGTACCTAATATACCCTATAGAGGACAACTTTTTGTATTAAAAGGTGTTAATTGGGCGAATTTGTGAAATTCGTCCAAATTAAGTACCATTTCGGCCCTAAAAACTTCAAACCCCTGGGCCTGGGCCAAAAAAATTTTTTTCGACCTAAAAAAAATTCAGGCTTCTTTTTACATATAATGAATGATTTTTTGCCCAGGGAGCGAAAACTAAAAAATAGACCTTCAAAATGAGCCACCCTAACGTTAAGCTTATAAAAACGTCTTGAAAATGGAATTTATCATATCCCCATAAGCTAAGCATGGGAGGAAAAATCTTCACCAGCTAAACATGGCGACTTGTTACCTTTAATTTAAACCGTTTAACATTGTGTTTAAAGTAATTATTCACAATAATATTGCGAATATATTTTTAATTCTATTAATAGACAAGTCACATGTTTTGAGATTTTCGCTGGAAACTAATGTATAGTATGCTCTTAACTAAAAACTAGTATGTATACGTGAAAATTTTTCATCAAATTAAAAAAAAAAGAAAAACAAAAGTCCGGAAAGGTTTTTGTCACGTAATAACTCCTTGAACGATCTTCTATTGGTATGGCTTCATTTGCCTGTATTGAAGCGAGATATCGAACTCGAAACGAGACATTGAATTTGAAGCGAAACTACACGCATAAAACTCTCTTAGTAATTTATTACTAATAGTAGTTCTTTTATTAGTAATTATACATCTACCTATAAGCTAAGGGTAAAATATTTTAAGTAATGTTTACCTTACTTAAGGTCATTTTTACCATACACTATAAAAAGTTTGTGTAATTTTAACACAATTTATAATTCAAAAACGGTCCGCACATTTTTATTTGTAAATAAGAACACAATAAAAAATATTTCCTAGCAACATGTGTCAAAATTAACATAAAAAGAGTAGCAAACAAAGTGTGTGGCCGAATTTGTTAAAAATAGCCTACACATAATTTTTTACAGTGTACTTGTGAAAAAATTAATAATAACATATATAAAATTTACCCTCAGCTTATAGGTAGATGTATAATTACTAAGAGCGTTTTATCAGTGTTTGTAAATACGCAACCATCACGCATCGATACCGTTTAGAGTTTCAGAAACGAACACAACCACTTTTAGGCAGATGACGTCACGTTCCTTCACGTTCCGTTTTGGCGGGCATTCAAATTCATTTTTGTTTTTTCTCTTTTCGGGGGTCAACCGTTTTTTTTACCGAGTCAAAATTACTCTTTTCGTCCAACCTCCCCTATCACAATTAAACGATTGACTGATCTCAAAACATGTGATTCCTCTATTAACGAATGAAATTTTTAAAAAACTGCTCCCATAAGCTAAACATAGGAATTATTTTTTTGATTAAAAATTCCATGAGGAATTTTTTTTACTATCACATATAATCCCATCTGAGTCCATACTAACTTGCTGAAGCATTGATTTTCCATCAAAAGCATAGTGTATCAATTTTGATACATCCGTCCCCAAAAGATTGAAATATGTAACCAGAAGCTGATCAGTATCAGGTTCTGATTCAAAATATCCAGAATTAATTTTGACCATTAAGACAATGAAGAGTAGGCACAACACTTTCCAGTTTTTATTTTTGCATCTTAATAAATTTACGATCCGATCATCTTTGTTATTTAAAGAAAAACGAATTTAATATCTTATTTTTACGTCTAATTTTGAAAAGGTAAATGTAAAAGAGAAAAAAAAAGAGCGAAATTGATTGATTATAATACGACCATGCGGCGCCGAAAAAGAATTCATCCGCATGCGTATTTGGAAAAGTAGCCGGCATAATGATAATAATAATACTAATAATAATAATAATAGGTACATATCAAATTATTTGGCAATTTACCAAGGTCGGAAAAAAAATGTAAATTTTTATCCCTCTTAGCGATCTCCATGCGAAAATTCTTTTTAATTATCTTTTTTAATGTTTTTTTTTTTTTTTTTCCTTCTCAATCCGAAAACTTTAATTTGCTTTTTTGTTTCATTTCTTTGCCTCATTAAAATTTGCAACTTTTGCGTAGGCTCACATTAGCGTAAAAAGGATTTTGACTGAATGGAATTCATGGAATTCCTGTTAAGCTTGTTTACGCCAAACGAAAGTTATTAATTGCGATTTCCACCGCATTAAAAAATTTATTATACATGATGACTTGATATGGTTGTATCGGTTTTTTTTCTTTTGCATGGAGGCGCCGCGCTTTTATTCCCAGAGTTTTTTTTTTTAGTGATGTATTTTCTTTCGACTTTTCCTTAACACGTAATCGCTTATGTTCGAATAATATTTATCATTTGTAGTAATGTAAATATTATGTTGGGGCCTAGGTCCTTCGTACTATTACATTGTTGATACATATAATCCTAGATTTTTTACAATTATTGTTTGATTAATAAAATAACTGCTGATCGTGCATTTTTTTTGCGACGAAAAATTATTTTTAAAAAGATAAATGAATCCGCATTCGGCCGCTAAGCCCAAAAATTTTTTTTGTGGTTATTTTTTTATCAACAAAATTCGCGAAACTATTTTTTGCCGGTATTTCAGTCACACTCCTAAAATAGTATCTTTTTTTTATTTTTATTTTTATTTTTATTTTTAAATTATACAAGTAGGATGTTTAAAAAAAAAGGAATGATAATTGCTCGGAAGAAGTTTGCAGTGCACCGACATTCTCAGGGTCATTCTTTGGACATTTGAACTTTTTAAGGCCACGTTTATTAATCGATACGTTTTTTTTCGGTGACTCACTTCACTATAAGTTTATAAAAAAAAAACTATCGTAAGGTCAACCAGAAAACTGAAAGAGAAGAAGACAGCCAAAAGATAAAGGGAAGAGATTGTATATTTTTAAAACCATTTTTTTTTTAAAGTAAAAAGAATAAAAAAGTTGTTGGCATTGGGCAATGACTGAGTCAATGATTCTATTGATAATTCGAGCTTTGAAGTAGCCGAAATGCCTAACACGATATATTGTAATCAAGCTTTAACTCTCATGCCATTAGAACCGAGAGTGTGTAAGAACAATTTTTTTTTTTTTTTGACAATTGGCCCCTTTGAGATTTTGTGAGGAAATTTTACCAAATGGAAACATTATTATTCAACAACGGACGGCGTATAAATTTAGAAGCTATGCGTGACATAAAGTATACAGAGTATGACATAACCGCATAGTAACCTAACACTTTGGCAAATTATTACTTAGGTCTCATTACGAGTTCTGAGAATTATGTAACAGCAGCTTATTTTCATACTTTTTTTTTACCGTCGTTTTTCGTGGCAGATT
The DNA here is from genome assembly GCA_037577465.1 of Liposcelis bostrychophila. Classification (NCBI taxonomy): domain Eukaryota; kingdom Metazoa; phylum Arthropoda; class Insecta; order Psocodea; family Liposcelididae; genus Liposcelis; species Liposcelis bostrychophila. The sequence continues at coordinate 11,723,681 of CM075211.1, read as the reverse complement.
CGCAAGTGTCAAAAAAAAAAAAAAAAAAAAAAATAGTATATTACAACACAAGGGGTGCAAAAGAAAAATTGGCCGTCGAGGCCGATTTTGATCGGAAGGTATCGGCGGACAATTCTTTTGTCGTTCTTGTGTTGTAAGCTACTTTTCATCTCAAAGGACAGCGTAAAAAAGGTTTTTTTTAAACGCACTGCGTGAAAAAAAAAAATTAAGAAGTGAGTAAAAAGTTTTCTTCGGTGTATATATTTTTATCGGAGCTGTAAAATATGACGTAAACATGATCGGGGGCTTTGGGGGGGGGGGGGGGGGACGAGGAAGAGGAATGGATTCAGAAATTCTTACTGCTTCTCATGTAAAGGTTATCAGGGACTAAAAGTGTAATTAGTGGTACAAAAATCTTGCTCAGTTGTAAATCTAAAGTAAGTGGTTTCATTTTGGAATGTGTCAATAGCTTCCTATGAATGCGTGGCCATTTTATTTTCCCTTTAGAAGGGAATGTATATGCAAAAAATCCTGATTAGGTGACCGCATCGTAGCGCTGACCTTTTTCATAGTTGAGCAGGACCTATATAATTCAATTCTTAGAGTTTGATATCGACCATTAAAATCCTGTACGGGTCAGGGGTTCGAAGCTTGAAAATATTGGCCGATGCTAGCATCGGCATTCCATTTTTAAAGCCAAAAAGTGAATTTTCAACGCATGAAAGTACCCAAATTAACAAAATTAACAAAATTTAAATTTCAAATTTTGGGGATTTTTAATTTTTTTAAAATTTTTTACTTAATTTTGTAATTGAAAATTCCCCAAAATTTAAAATTAAAATTTTTTATTTTGGAGTACTTATCAAATTTTGTTAATTTGGGTACTTTCATGCGTTGGAAATTCACTTTTTGACTTTCAAAATGCAATTTTTTTGAAAAAAAAAAAAAAAAGCCGAAAATAAGGAAAAATGGGTTTAACATAGGGTAAAAAATGTTTGGCATCGAAATTACATTTGGGGCATTATTCCTGGGTCTATTGCAGAACCCCTAACTTCAGAACCCCTAAATTGGCAAAACCTCTAATAGGGGTTCTGCAGTTAGGGGTTTTGCAAATGGTGAAAAATCAACGAAATTAAATTAGTCTATGGCAGAACCCGTAACTTCAGAACCCCTAAATTGGCAAAACCCCTAACAGGGATTCTGCAGTTAGGGGTTTTGCAAATGGCGAAAATAATAATAAATAATTATACAATGACGGAAATTAGGATTTTTAAGAAATATCTTTATTTTTACCGGTATATATCAGATATGTTATCACAGGTTCTTGTCATATGTTTATCACATCCTTATTATCACAGATGAAGTCACCGATGCAAGATTCGCTATTTTCCCTTAAAAAAGTGCAGGGTGTCTACCGACCTTGAAAACGTTTAAAACATTGAATTAGCCTTGAGTGTGAAGTAGAACCTTGAAAACCTCGAAAACCTTGAAAAAACCTTGAATTTCAAAAATGATTTTCAGTAGACACCCTGAAGTGGCTTTAAAGTCATCAAGAATTATTAATAAAAAATATCTTTCACGTGAAACGCAAACGTCGAAGCAGCTGTAATTATAAGTCGCATAAGTGCGAAAGCGCGCAACGGTGGGAAAAAGTTTTTAAAAGTTTTGGCGGTAATCACCGTACTTTTAAAAACTTTTAAAAGTTTTGGCCGCGATTATTTTAATTAAGTTTTTAAAAGAAAAAAAAATTAAATTAAATTAATTCAAATAAATATTTTTGTTGATTTTTCACCATTTGTAAAACCCCTAACTGCAAAACCCCTAATAGGGGTTCTGCAAATTTAGGGGTTCTGTAAAGTCCCCTTATTCCTACATGCTTTGGGCACATTTTGGCTATTTCCGAATTTTCGAAATTTTCAGCCCTTACCCTGTTGCAGCCCTCCGTTTTTCTACTATAACCCTGCCTGGGCGGCGAACGGGTCAATTTTTCGAACCTAATGTTTTTTTTTAGAAAGCTCAAATCGTACCTAATATACCCTGTAAAGGACAATTTTTTTATATTAAAAGATTGAAAGATTCAAATTAAGTACCATTTTGGCCCTAAAAACTTTAAATCCCTGGGCCTGGGCCAAAAAATTTTTTTTCGACCTAAAGAAAATTCAGGCTTCTTTTTACATATAATTGAACGATTTTTTGCCCAGGGGAACGAAAATTAAAAATTTGACCTTTAAAATGAGCCACTCTAGCATCGGTGGTCGGTGCCGAAATCGAAATCGGGAGTTCAACAAATATAATGGAATCGGCATTAGCATCGGCACCGGCATCCGATTCGGATTCGGACCCTTAATGCGGGTGCGGGAAAATACCCAAGAAAGTAAAATAAAATGGCAAATTTTCTTCTAAAAATTTGACTATTATTGCTTTTGTTTTTGAACTAATGAACAGAAAGGAAAGACGTAATTTAAAATCCAAAAAATACGTAAAAACGTATTTATAAAATCAAAAAAATTCGTGAAATTTAATTTAAAATTTTTAATTTAAAATCAAAAAAAATGTAAAAACGTTAAATAAAATGATGCAAATCGACCCTTTTAATTCTCGGGTTTCCCGACCGATTTTCTCGTGAAACAGGATTCCCGAATTTTTCAATTATTTTAATTCCCGGGAAACGGGAATTCCGAAAATACAATGGCGGGGATTTTTTTTAGGAAATTTTCTCCAGATTCCCAAATTTCTGGGTAGAATCTCTATAAATTACACGAACTTAAATGACCCATTTTGCAGATGGCAGCATGCTCAGACCAAACTTTACCAGAAAAAAAAAAAAAAAAAACATATTATAACGATACTTTGGTGTACAGCAAAATATCCGTCGCGAGCTGTGAGCTGTTAACGTCCATAGCAGGGGGCCCAAAAACCAGGCTAGCCAACCCTTCTCCTTTCCGTCAGGGGCAAAAAAGAAAAGCATAAATTGAAAAATAATTGATTCCTGTTTTACAGATCCAAAAGCTCTTCCCAATTTTATCCGATCTGGAATTATTCAGTTATCAAGGCGAGTATACCCCACAACTGAGGGTTCAATTTTGTCTAATAATTTTTTTTTTTTTTTTTTTTTTCGTTGAAACCGAGGTCGTTTAAAAATGGTAATATGCTAAAACTTTCAGGTTTACGGGTTTGTTTATTTACTCAAATCTGAGTGACTACCTTATATAAAGTAAAAAAAAAAAAAGCAAACAAAAAAAAAATTATTTTTTTTTTTCTCCAGTGTAGTCAATGATTTAAATCCTCTAGTATATTTTTTTTGGCGTCACAATCGCGATTACTTCCAGCTGAGTACGCAAAAATTATTCTCAATTAAAAATTATTTTTTCATTGTTTTTATTTGATTTTTTTTTTCTTGTTAACTCTTAATGGCATCGGCACCTTTGGCCATTATCCTATCATTCTAATAATAAATTGTATATGTTCATATTTGAGACACGTCTGGTATAAGTTGGTTGTCCAATTTCATGGACAACTGGTTATTCGCTGATTGGTTGTACTTGCCAAGTTAACATCATTAAGTCATTGAACACTCCAAGAACAAAAAGTTAAAAAAAAAAATAAATAAATAACTGAGCTCACGATGACGATGACTTAAAAATATTTTAAAATATAAATAAAAGCTATTGAAGGACATCGGGCAGATTCGCTGTTAATTGAAAACGCAGGTTCGTGTAATCTTCCGTGCAACCGGAGATTTTTTTTTTTTTTTTTAGGAAAATTCCGATTTAATTACAATTTTCGAAATGACCGGAAATTAAAATCCGTTCCGATTTTACGTCCAGTTTATTATTAATATTTTCTCTTTTAATTAAATCAGCTTTTCATTTACTTTGAATGATAGTTGCACACACATTCGCGAATTTTGATATCTATTTAAAAAAGAAAAAAAGAAAAAAAAAAAAAAGGAAAAAAAACCGAAAGTCAACAACAAATCAAGGTCGCCAGGATCGTAGGTCTGGTCCACACCCTAAAGAACTTCTTATTCCATTTTATAATTCGTCTGATTGAATTTATAAAATTTTGCCAAAGTTCAAGGTAATTCTCTTTCAAAAACTTTTTAACAATTTTTTTTTTTTTATTAAATTTTTTTAAATTTATTATTGGATCCTACGTTCACTTAAAGTTTTAAATTATGTTTTTTTTTTTTATTACGGAGGCGTTGATATGTACGTACTTCTATGTAAATCGTATTTTGATGAGTCTTTAAAGGGGAAAATGGGAGAGGAGGATAAGGCCTACATTTGATTTATTTTTGATCGCAGTTATAATACCTGTTGCGCAACTTGTGTCAATAGATGCGCAATCTTCGTTCCTTCCTATTAAGCTTAATTTTAATTTTTTTTTTTTTTTTTTTTCGTTGAAACCGAGGTCGTTTAAAAATGGTAATATGCTAAAACTTTCAGGTTTACGGGTTTGTTTATTTACTCAAATCTGAGTGACTACCTTATATAAAGTAAAAAAAAAAAAAGCAAACAAAAAAAAAATTATTTTTTTTTTTCTCCAGTGTAGTCAATGATTTAAATCCTCTAGTATATTTTTTTTGGCGTCACAATCGCGATTACTTCCAGCTGAGTACGCAAAAATTATTCTCAATTAAAAATTATTTTTTCATTGTTTTTATTTGATTTTTTTTTCTTGTTAACTCTTAATGGCATCGGCACCTTTGGCCATTATCCTATCATTCTAATAATAAATTGTATATGTTCATATTTGAGACACGTCTGGTATAAGTTGGTTGTCCAATTTCATGGACAACTGGTTATTCGCTGATTGGTTGTACTTGCCAAGTTAACATCATTAAGTCATTGAACACTCCAAGAACAAAAAGTTAAAAAAAAAAATAAATAAATAACTGAGCTCACGATGACGATGACTTAAAAATATTTTAAAATATAAATAAAAGCTATTGAAGGACATCGGGCAGATTCGCTGTTAAACAGCGTTAACAGTGTTTCAATTAACAGTGTTAATTGAAAACGCAGGTTCGTGTAATCTTCCGTGCAACCGGAGATTTTTTTTTTTTTTTTTAGGAAAATTCCGATTTAATTACAATTTTCGAAATGACCGGAAATTAAAATCCGTTCCGATTTTACGTCCAGTTTATTATTAATATTTTCTCTTTTAATTAAATCAGCTTTTCATTTACTTTGAATGATAGTTGCACACACATTCGCGAATTTTGATATCTATTTAAAAAAGAAAAAAAGAAAAAAAAAAAAAAGGAAAAAAAACCGAAAGTCAACAACAAATCAAGGTCGCCAGGATCGTAGGTCTGGTCCACACCCTAAAGAACTTCTTATTCCATTTTATAATTCGTCTGATTGAATTTATAAAATTTTGCCAAAGTTCAAGGTAATTCTCTTTCAAAAACTTTTTAACAATTTTTTTTTTTTTTATTAAATTTTTTTAAATTTATTATTGGATCCTACGTTCACTTAAAGTTTTAAATTATGTTTTTTTTTTTTATTACGGAGGCGTTGATATGTACGTACTTCTATGTAAATCGTATTTTGATGAGTCTTTAAAGGGGAAAATGGGAGAGGAGGATAAGGCCTACATTTGATTTATTTTTGATCGCAGTTATAATACCTGTTGCGCAACTTGTGTCAATAGATGCGCAATCTTCGTTCCTTCCTATTAAGCTTAATTTTAATTTTTTTTTTTTTTTTTTTTTTTCCTCAGACTATTGGTTCTGACAAAGTTGATCGTGAGATGTCAAGGTCGAGCAGCAACCCGCAATTTAAGAAAAAAAACGTGTCCGTCGCTGAGAAAAAAGTGTGGCATCGCTCTGGAGGATGGGAAATCTAGCGAAATTATTTCGGGTTTTTTCGATTTTGGTGAAACGATGGTAAAAAGGTGAGTTGCCTTGTGAGAAATTAAAATTATTAAGTATTGACAGTTTCTGGGGGGGGTGGGGGAAAGAAAAATCAGTCAAAAGAAAAAAGCAAACATTTTAAGAATTTACTCAATGGGAGAATCGTGTCTGGTGTTACGTCTTTTAATTTTACGTGTCGCAAAATCGTGGCTTTACCTTTTCAAGGTCGTAAATTTTAGATTTGTTACGCACATTTAAATTTTTTTTGACTGGGTCCTCATTAAATGGTAATCGCACTAGAGCATTTCAAGATACGACTCGAAGTGGGATTCGGTGGGACGAAAGCTGTTGAATGGGAACGATGAGGAAAAAAACTGGGATAGGGCAAGATGTTAAAAGGATTGATTTAGGATGACCAGAAGTATGCACAATGGATCAAATTTTATGGTGTCTATTGCCCTTTGGTTATGCATATAAGAACTTTTAGCCACTTGGTAACCACGATAAAAATGTATCCATTCTGTATAATTTTACCCTGAAGAAGATCGCCTGAATTTTTTCAGATTGTTTGGACGTCGTTTAGCCGGGTACTCTTGAGCCTAAAGATCGAAAAATCGAAAATCTTATTTTTTGTGTACAAATGGTAGTTTTCTATTCAAATTTTTTGCAGATTACAAAGTTAGAATTTATTTATGCCAAACAACTACTATGTGCTACAAGACAAAATTATGAAGAATTTTGCCAAAAATTGTGGCTGTAGCATATTTTGCTAGAGGCCCTAAATTAAAAGAGACTGGCCAGAAAAAAGTTAGTCACCATTTTTATTTGCTCGGGTCTGCAGGTGACCGTTGCTAATATGCTTCGCCGCAAAGCATATTTACTAGACTTGACGACATTATGCATTGCGGCAAGCACTCACGAGTCTTGGCACAAAACATTTTTACTGCTTAGACCTAAGTTATGCAAAAATGCTTTGTCGCAAAGCATTTTTGCTTAGACCCAAAGCAGCATTTTTTTGGGTGTACGTAAATGAAATCTTTTTCTTTTTCCATTAACATATTTTACTTAACGTGAAAAAATCTTAAAATTTGGCGAATATAAATCCGTGGAAGGTGCGTCGGAGGTGAATTAACGTAAATATAATTGGAGTTAGTCCGTTTCGACGTTTCGTGGAAGTGTCACGTGACCTCAAGTTTACGGCAACATGAGCATGCAAACTTGCAGTCGCATGATCACGTGATATTCATAAATACTCGAAACAGACTATCTTCAATCATATTTACGATGGAGATACGTTAGTTCACCTCCGACGCACAGAAGTACAGAAGACGTCCCGAGGAACCCATTGATACCAATCAATCATTTGTTTCTTTTTTTTTAACGAACCCACACCCACGTCCTATTCGCTTAATACGACGGCCATTGCGACTTTAATGGGTTAAAAGCCATTTTTTTTAGGACGTGTGCATAAACCGGCAAGCCGATTGACGTCACCTTTATAAACCATGGTCGGATACTGCAAAACATAAGAATCCGTCATTTTTTCTATGCATGACTGGACTAGATTCATATTGCTCCTCGCTTAAATTCTCATTGTCTGTGTGTAGGGTAGTCCTTATTTTACAAATTTTTGAATTTCGGTGAACGCACCCCTTAATTCCTTTTTAGTACCCTAAAGAAAATTACCTGAATTTTTTCAGATTTTTTAGACGGCATTTAGCCATGTCCCCTGCGATCTAAAAATTTCGAAATTCCCGTAAAGACCGAAAAATCAAAAATTTTATATCTACGTAAAAATGATTGTTTCCTATTCGGATCTTTATGCAGATTACGAAAATATATTATAAGTTTTATGTGTCTCATACGATTTTGATGATAGACGCCAAAATGAGGAAAAAAAATTAGCAAAATATAGTGACACTTAATTAAAAGAGACTGGCCAGAAAAAATGGACGCGAAAAAGCGGAGTAAACTGGACATGCGCTGTGAGTTTTATTTCATAAAGCAACCGTCACCTGCAGACCCGAGCAAATAAAAATGGCGATCGTTTATTTTTTAAAAATCAAAGTGATCAATAAATAAACGAATTTGGAATGTTTTAAATAAAATGAGTGGAAATAATCAAAATTTGTAAGAATAAAACTTTAAAAACGTCGACATTAAAAAATTTCATTGATTATTTTTTTTTTTTTTTTTCAAAATAAACGATCGCCATTTTCTTTTGCTCGGGTTTGAAAATGGTGGCTGCTTCAAAAAAATTACCTAAAAACGCATGTCCGATTGACTCCGCTTTTTGGCGCCCATTTTTTCTGGCCACACTGTAAAAAATTTTGTGTGATTTAAAAACCTCTTGCGGGCGGGTGTATCATATTTGATACAGTAGCGATTTAATGTAAAATAATTAATTCAACGATGCTGTATTGACTTATTTCTGTTGGTATGAGGTCAAAACAATCAAATCTTGAAATTTTAGTAAAAATTAAGTTCCTATGTTTAGCTTATGGGAGTATTATTACTTAATTAGAATGTTAATTAATGGCATTAAAATTATATTTTTGATAATAATGCAAATAAATATGTTACAAACTACTGCAGTATGGCCAAAATTAAAAATTGTGAGCTGACATGTTTATCATATGACGAATTTATTCCTCCCATACTTAGCTTATGGAACTAAGATAAAATTAAACTTTCAGAAGCGAAATATGACAAAAAAATTTCATAAGCTATAAATTTTGATATCAATATAGATTCCGAGACTTGTTATCTTGATTTTACTGCATTTTACACTTCAGCTATTAGTTTTGAGCGATTTTTGTAAGATTTAATTAAAAATATTTTTTTTCCATAAGCTAAACATAGGCGGCCAAATATTTTTTTAGCTTTACTAACTGCCTCTTTGGATCATACTATATCAAAATATTGCCCAAAAAGACCAAACAGAATCTACGCCCCTAACGCTTCTAAGGAAAAAATAGGCTTCCGACAGCAAAAGGCTAACACAATTTATAATTGAAAAACGGTCCACACATTTTTATTTGTAAATAATAACACAATAACAAATATTGCCTAGCAACATGTGTCAAAAATAACATAAAAAGAGTAACAAACAAAGTGTGTAGACCGAGTTTGTTAAAAATACACAACATTTTTTACAGTGCTCTTTTTTTAGTCTCAACATTTTTTACAGTCTCAAAAATTTTTAATAGTCTCAACATTTTTTACAGTCTCAACATTTTTTACAGTCTCAACAGTTTTTAGTCTCAAACTTTTTACAGTCTCAACAGTTTTTAATAGTCTCAACATTTTTTACAGCCTCAACATTTTTTAGTCTCAAACTTTTTTTAGTCTCAACATTTTTTACAGTCTCAACAGTTTTTAACAGTCTCGAAATTTTTTTACAGTCTCAACATTTTTTAGTCTCAAACTTTTTTTAGTCTCAACATTTTTTACAGTCTCAACAGTTTTTACAGTGATTTTTTACAGTCTCTTTTAATTAAGGGTCTCTAGTTTTTATCGCGTTTTTTTTTTTCGAATTTACAATAAATGGACATACGCCTTATTCACTTAACGCGGCGGAATGGCGCCATTCAAAAATACGTCAGCATAATTTTGACCGTTTTTGATCCCCTCCCTCCCGCCTTCGGCAATACTTAGCTAATGGCGAAAATCACTGATTCGGACCCCCTTCACCCTTAGCGTTCTGACTTATTGTTTGAATGGCCCTTATCTTTAGTTTCAGAAATGCAAACACGAACCGGGGAAATCCCGGTGCGCCTCTCTGAATGTAGTACCCTGGAGCCATTAATTCTGTTCGATGAGCTTGTCCAGCGTTTGAATTTTTGAAAAATTTTGCGCTCTTTCCAGTCAGTAGCTCGCGCCCTAAAAAATTCCCAGTCAGTGTCTGCATAGTGGAAAAACCAAGTGGTGTTACATGCGCATTGGCACAAAGTTATTTTCATTTTGCTGAAATTTAATGAAATAATCCAAGATATTACAATCCTAAACTACTCTGAACCGCTGACGAGTCCCGATTCAGTGCGAATCTTTCTTGCCTGAGAATTTTGCAAAATGGAGTGGTTTTTCCTCTAATAGTGGACTCTTTTATGAAAACTTCTTTTCTCGACTCAGTTTTGCATACGTCCTTAATGATTCTCAACGCGGGATATCAAGACTTATCTAAATGTGAGATACCCAGTAGTGCGCGTAACATGGAATTTCCTCGTCATTCAAGAACTTATGGGGTCTACGCCCTCTTGCTTTAGGGGAAGTATTTATTAATTAACTAAGCCGTGCGTGGATATATCCATGCCAGCCATCTCGTAAAAAAAAACGTATATTTAACGAAGCCAAAACCTTAAGTTAAGGAAAAACGATTGCCCAACAGTTTCTTCATAATTTTTTGTTTTAGGATTTGATAAAACCCTATCCCTCGAGTTCCGAAGAAAATTTCGAATTAAATGACGCAAATAAAATATTTCTTACATACTCCAAAAGGAAAGATTTATTATCTAGATTTGTTACGCAAAAAAAAAAAAAAAAAAAAAAAAAAAAAAAAAAAAAAAAATCAGCATTTATTTTAATGGATTGAATTAGCAACTTGAGGAGGCGGAGAAATACGGTTAAATAAAAATTTTCCGCTAAAAACATCGTACATGAAAAACCCAATCGCCCGATTTTTTTTTTGTTTTTTTTTTCACGGACCATGATTCATTTTATCTTAATGCACGAAAGTAGCCGTAATCTGTCAGGGCAAAGTTGCAGTTTTCAAATAATAATAATAACAGCATTCTTTCCGACGATGACTATGATAGGTACGCAGTGTTTACTTGATTCAATTGAAAGTTGAAAGTCTTCTTATTTATCAATACATCATCGTGTTCTTCTTTTTTTTTCCCCTGATGTAAGTGATTAGTGTAGAAAACGAAAGAAATAGTGCTCTATTTGATGTAAGAGAGAAACTCATAAAAAGGTCATTGTGCTCGATCTCAAATTCTAATTTTTTTCTAATTTGAAATTTAATCATAAAAAAGAAAAAATTAATAAATGACTTCGTACGATTTCACAAACCGAGAAAAAAAAGATCGTCCTTTTTCCTTTAATAATAATAAAGAGAGAAAAAAAAAAAGAGAAAAGAACAAAATAATTTAGCAAAATTGGAACACTACAATCGAGTTAAGATAGGTCGTGATAGATTCCTCGAAGCATTAAGATCATTGTCCTCGCGGCCTTGACTTACTTGACCTTGAAAGACTTCTCGAGAATGCCGGTGGGAATGTGCCAATGGAACATCGAGAAAGTTGGAAATTATTATTAAATAATTCTTTAAACAAGTGTTGTTCAACTTTCGTATGAGTAGACACGTTTGCAATTATAGTAATTTTAAAAAATAAATAAAGAAAAAATTAATTTATGCTTTGTTTTCATACTGACGCGTCAATTTTTAACATGAAATTTACACTGTTTTTTTTTGCAAGTATATTGTTTTCTATTTCGATATCAAAAGTTATGATGAATATTGATATCCTGAGTTGTAACATGAAGGGAAGCGGTAAATAATGTTATTGTTTTCTCCAGGGTGGCGATGTCGCTTTTGATGGAAGTTTGGTCAGCTGGAAAGGCTTCGTGGATTCAGTTTGTTTCAAAAAGATTTGGTTACTCCGAAGGTGGAAGTAACGACTAATTGGCAATCTGTAATTAACAGTGGAGGTATTGAACGCTGCAAGTGAAAAGTTTCGAATATAAGGTAAGGAAAATCCTTTAGGATAAGTTTCTGGGAGTTGGTATAATAGAACAATGATTATTGCTTTCCTGATTGAAATAAGTTGTTTTTAAAAAAAAAAAATGTTTAAGCATATTTTATGGCCTAATCATTTAATCTACATTTTGGAATCAGGTGGATATGGCCAAAATCGTATAGATCGGCTACTAATGACCACGAGGTAGCCAAAAAATGCGTAAAAGCTCATGGGTTGACGGAATTCCCTGCTTATTCACTTTAAGCCGTCCCGATCATTTTTCCTAATCCGTTTTTCCTAAAAAAATAAATTCCTAATCCATTTTTCCGAAAAATATTGGTTCCTAAAATTGTTTTCCTAACTATTTCTTTTTCTAATTTTTAATTTTCCTAAAATATTTTGATTCCTAAAATAAAATTTCCTAAAATGAATATTTGGGAACCACACAAAACCCCGACGGGCAAAACCCCGAAACTCGGATTCGGGGTTTTACCCGTCAAAGTTTTGAAAACCGCTAGTTTTATTTAATTTATTAATTAATAAATATTAAATTAATAATTCCTGTTTAAATCCCCGAACAGAGACGTAATTTCATTTTTTTTTTTGGGAGGTGCAATTTTTTTTTTTTTTTTTTTTTTTTGGGTGGGGAGGGGGAAGAGAAGGTTGTGGAGACTCTTATTCTTAATTTTTTTAAGTTTTTCCTCTTAAGTTATCTATGCGAGCAAAGGGTAGAGCCTTTGACGAAGTTTTTAAAAAAGTTGACTGATTTTAAACAATTTTTTTACCATTGCCTTTTTAAAAGTTTTTTTACTTTTCGATTCTTCTTTCGGACTTTCATAAGAATTATCAACATTATTTAAGGTAAGGGTAGGGAAGTGCGACCGGGTTCTAGAAAAAATTGATTTTGACCTTTATTAGTTCTTAATAGGAAGAGAATCAAGCCAAGTTTTTTATTACAATATACTGCCCCATTATTAAGCTTTAATGTGCATTAGCCTCAAATTTGAAAAACGGCGCGATTTAGAGTTCAACCATATTTTTCTGACTGCCGACGTATAATATTTCAAACCTCCATTTTTTGAAAAGTGCGACCGTTCTTATTTTTTTTAAAAAAATGAATTCTCCAAAGCAAAAGTTATTTGTTTATAAAAGATCGATGAATTTTCTTTCAAAAATTGCTGAACACCGTTAAAACAAATAATTCTTGTTTATTAAAACTACAATTAAATAATTATTATTAGTGGCACTCCGAATTGCATATGTAAATAAATACAAGATGGTTTCCTTTGTCAAAGGAATTAAAGAAGTCGTCTGCTAGTCGCACTTTCCGAAAACATTATTTTTGCCAAAAAAGTGCGACCTATTAAGGTTTATCAAATAGGAAGTCGAGTAAAAAATTCTTGATAGCATAAAAAAATAATGCAAGGTATTGACAATTGAATGGAGCATATTTCATAAAATAAGCCAATGTTTACATAAAATTAAATCAAATTGAAAATGAGGCAGTCTAACTTTCCGACGAATATGAATTTTTGCTTTTGTAAAATTATTTTTTTTTATTCAAAAATAAACGGCAACAATACATTTCTTTGATCATAATAGGTTCTGAAAACATTAAAAAATCGTCCCTTGAAATCTTTTTTTTAAGTATGGGATTTTTATCAGTTTTTATTAAACCGGTCGCACTTTTCAGACGGTCGCACTTCCCTACCCTTACCTTATTTTAAATTCATTTTTCAAATCACTAATTTCCGAATTATTTGTTGATTCTATTTTTTGTTCGCAAGACATACAATTATTTTCCTTCACTTTTTTCCAAACAAAAAAAATCAGTAAATTTTGTACTTTTCATATTTACCACCGAAAAATACAACTATCGCTAATGCAGACCGTTAGCATATAACTGGTGACTTTGTATGAAATTTTTGTAAATTTTTTGGCAAAGGAGAAGACAAAGTACTTTAAAAATCATAGTCATTGGTGGATTTTTTAAAGGGGGGGGGAGACCAGAATAAAGTGGACGACCTGAAAGAAAATGATTTCTGGTAGCTGTAGTTCCGAGAAAACCAAAAAAAAAAAAAAAAAAAAAAAAAAAAAAAGAAATTTGTAAATTTGTATCTGCATAAAATGATTCTTAGTACCGTAAATTGGGGGGAAGTTGAAAAAAAATTCAAAAAAAATTCCAGGTTTATTTTAGGCACTAAAAATAAAATTTTTTTATTTCATTAAGTGGATATTGGTTTTGGGATACTTAACTAAAAAATTTTATTTTTAGTGCCTAAAATAAACCTGGAATTTTTTTTTTGAGTTTCTTTTCAACTTTACCCCAATCTACGGTATAATGTGCATAGCACAGTAAAAAATATGGGATTTTGCGATAAAGTTCAAAATCTTGAGTGGTGCAACTGCACCACTCTGCACATAGGAAATTGCGTCTCTGTCCCCGAAAGTGTCGGGGATTTGAAAATTCATTAAATTAAAAAAATAATAATTTATTTTTCCTAATTTTTTAAATCCTGAAAGGGATTTGATTTTAATTTTAGGGATTTTAGGAAATTTTATTTTAGGAATCAAAATATTTTAGGAAAATTAAAAAAATTAGGCACTAAAAATAAAATTTTTAAAAGAAATAGTTAGGAAAACAATTTTAGGAACCAAAATTTTTAGGAAAAATGGATTAAGAATTTATTTATTTATTTATTTATTTTTTTAGGAAAATCGGATTAGGAAATATATTAGGGAATTCTTTAAGCACCGGAACGAGAAAATTTTTACGCCTTCTACTGAGCCTACAAGCGTGGAGCGAAAATCAGAAATTTTGGATTTTTAAAAACTCTATAAAGTGCAATCGCTGCCTCTCATCATACACGTTTTGGCTGGGTTTTGTCCCAAGGGTTTTTCAAAATTCAAAAATTTTATTTTCGCTTCACCCGACCCGACCTGATTTACAATATTTTTTGTGACGCATATTCCGAGACGTAGTTATGGGGCATTTAAAGATATTTTGTATAGGCAGCAATATCAGTTGCAAAATTAGCACAAAATTGTTGGAAATTGCAAGGGCACCATAATATTGCGGATTTTTGATTGTCAGGAGGAAGAAGGAAATTTAGGAAAAATTTCCATTGAGCAAAATCTAGTCGAGGACTGAATCCCCGGAACTTCTGATTGCCGAAATTTTTTCCGAATTTCTTCCTCCTGGTATTATTAACTATCATGACTCATAAATGTTGTAAAGTTTAGTTGGGTGTCAACCCCCTGGGGCCGTAGCCAAGAGTGGGAAAAGGACGTCCACCCTTCACCCCCCATTCACATCCCCGAACTCATGTATTTTATGCCATATTATATGGCACCACTTGAAGCACTTCCCTCATTGAAATTTTCGACTCCCCTTTGATCCCCTCGTTCTGACTATAAGCCCACTACCCCTATCTGCTATTTGTAAGTTATTAAATTATTTTTTTATGGTCGTTATGGTCTTCATTTCACAGCTATTAAAAAGTCTGCTGATGGGATTATTTTGCTGATTTCATCCTCAAAAAATTTTTCTCTAATCACTTATTCTTCTGAACTTTTAAATTTTAACGAAATCGTTTTTTCTAATTCACTTTAGTCGATTTTAATGTCGTTTACATGCTGCAATATAGCCACTGGCGGAATCCCCTATGTCCGAACTAAACAATTTACACTAGATTAGGACGCGACTTCTAAAAAATTGCTGAACATGTCTAAAGTTAATTTGTTTAATTGGTAAAAATTGGCGCACATGATATAATAGTGGTATTCACTCTTTGACAGGACGAAAGTGAAGAAAAATGTAAAGGATCATAAGAAACGTTTTAACAACTAGTTTGTGAAAGGTTAGATGTGGATCATTTTGAAAATTTTATGTAACTTTTCCTGAACCTGTTTTTAATTTACAGCGGTGCGGTATAGACTCCGAGCGACTTTTTTTTAAATACATATACACTTAAATATACCTGTTTACCTTATACAAGCGTATATATTTCCATCACGCAATTAGTTCGCAGAAAATATTGCTTTTTTATAAGCTAAACATGATTTTAATGGTGGCGCTGCAGTCAAAGTCGCTCGGAGCCTACAATAATAAGCCTACAATAATAATGTATAAGCTTGTCATGAATATAATATTTAATATGAGTCTTCCAAAAAAAAAAGAAAAAAAAAACTTACCATTTCCATTCATTACCCCATGAGTCAAGTAAAGGGGTGCCCGACCAGTAAAAACGTCCTGAGCAAATGCCTGCCGGATCAGACGAACATCAGATAGAACAACTGGAAAAAAAAAGATTGAATTTTTTTCCGGCTCGATCTTTAATGTAGGCTGTATGTTGTCTGGTATAGCCTTCAGGGGGAGTTAAAAAATGATTATTCAAAGGAGTTTTGGCCAAATTTTAATGTTCTCTGCTCTTCGTAAGTAGGCTTTTTTAGACAATTTTTTCTATAAAAATAAATTCCTAATCAATTTTTCCTAAAAATTTTGGTTCCTAAAATATTTTTCCTAACCATTTTTTTTTTTCTAATTTTTAATTTTACCAACATTTTTTGGTAAAATTAAGAATTAATTATTTAATTGGAAATTAAAAATCCATTAATTCATTAGAAATTAAATTTTTTTTGGTAAAAAAGGTAGAAATTGGCCAAATTAATGGCCTAAAGGAACCAAAATGCGTAAATTTGGGCCAATTACTACCTTTTTTTCTCCAACGGAAAAATATGTTTTTAGGCTGTTTTTTTGCGTACTTTCACGTGGGGATAGCGAAATTTTGAACCAGCATGGTCCTATCAGTCAAAAAAATGTTTTGTGATTTTTATAATTTTGGCCATTAAATTTGGCCACTTTTGCCTTTAGGGTCCCAAGGCGAAATACATGATTTTGGGCCGATTTTTTGCGTACTTTCACATGGTGAAGGCGAAATTTGGGTCCAGCGTGATCATCGTGGCAAAGCAAATTTTTGAGATTTTGGCCATTTTATGGCCACTTTGGCTGTTGGGAAAAAAACCAAAAAAAAAATACTTATTTAGACCAGTTTTTTGCGTACTCTCACGTGATGATAGCGAAATTTGTGTGCAGTGTCATCTTCGCAGCGAAAAATTTTTTTTTACTTTGGACCAATTTTTTTGCCACTTTCTCGTTGAAAGAAAAATTTGAAAGGGGTCGTCCATAAAACACGTGAGCATTATTTTGGCCATTTTCGACCCCCTTTCCCCTTGTTAGCAAAGGTTAGCATTTCAGGACACCCCGCTTCCTAAAATTACGTTAGATTTCCGGTACCCCCCCCCCCTTAAATTTTTTTTAAAAAATTAATATTAAACATTTTAAAAATCTGAAATTTTTCGGAACTTAAATTTAGCAAAAAACAGGTTTTTTTTTAACTTAGAGCAAATGCGCCGGTATAATTGAAATTTTTTTTTAAAAAGTGAGTTAGGTTACATATGTAAGAAAATTAAATTATTTTCATTTTGGCACGTTTATTACATGAGATAAATGCTCACGTTAAATTTGTAAAACCCCTCCCCCCCCCTTGTTAGCAAAAGTTAGCATTTTGAATACCCCCTCCTAACGTGCTCACGTGTTTTATGGACGACCCCAAAGCGCGTGTACTTAGGCCAAATTTTGACGTACTTTTTGACTGTCATAGCGAAATTTTGGTCCGGCGACTCTAATATGAAGAAAATAATTTTTTTTCCTTTAATTGGCCATTTTGGCCAATTGGCCATTTTTAAAAAAATTAACAATTAGCCTATGCCCTTAGATAGCCCTTTGAAAAAGCTTTTTTTTCGCTTTTTGGATTCTCCAATCGGAAAAACCATTCTCTGCCAAGAAAATAAAAACTGAATTAGCACTTCCATCGCCGCCTCAGAAACGGCTTTCATTTCGACCCTAATATTTGGCCTAATCTACCCCCTCACTAGGTCCTTTCGATGGGTGAAAGTCCAAAAAAAGTTTAATTTTGGGGCACAACCCTTACGGTAGCAGCCTTTTTGCAACGTAATTCTGTTTCTCACCTGTGAAAACGCTTCCCATTTGCAAACTGTAGATAGGCCCATATTTATCCGACAACTCCGTTAATGTGATGTGAGGGTTCTTGGGATCTAACCACGGCAAATATCCCACCACTGGCAGCCCCCACGGGCCTGGCGGCAAATCCCTAATTTTGTATTTCACGTAAAACAATATTATCGCTACTGCCGCCAAAAGAACCGCTGCTGCTTCTGCCAGTGTCATCTCTAAAAAAGATTTAAAAAAAAAAAATTATAGCATTTTAATAAGTTTACATTTCGGTGAGAAGTCAAAAACGAGATTCGAGATTTGTCATCAATCAACAATTACGTTAGTTGACTGTATAGGGTGTGGCATATTGTTGTGCAATAATCCATTTACAACCGCACGTGCATCATAATAGGCTTTCTGCCCGGCTTTGACAAATATACCCGAGATAATAATCGTGTAACGGTTGAGCATGACGTAAATTTAAAAAAAGGGTTTATTGTATAATGCTTCCGTTCCATGTCCGAAAAATGTAGGAAACATGCCATAACGTTTCTAAACGGTTCGAGTTTATTTGAAGAAGCAAAATTTGCCCCCCCAAAGATGGAAACGGAGGTAGAGGATCGTCCTTGAATGCGGCAACGGGGGTACAATCATCATTCATACAAGCAGTGTGTGTGTGACTAACTATTTTTTATCTTATTCCAAGAATTTAAACAGACAAAAACATATAAAAGTGCCTAATCGGAATGACCAGAAATGACCCTTGTGCGCGTGGCTGATATAGACCCGACGATAGTGAAAGTATGTCCAGTCTGGTCTACCGCGTGTCTGCCCAGGGTCATCGAACTCTACATCTTCCTCCATAGTTCAATAGTCCTTAATACTCCTTTTTTCTAGTTCTATATTTAAATTAAGCATTTTTTTTTCTTCTCTCTCCTAATTTATTGTTATCGATAATTAATTTACTTCAAATAAAATTTATCGGTGACATAAAGGTATTTCTAGTAGTTTATTTTTAGATGCTGATGATGAAAGAAAGCTTGTTTAATTTTTTTTTTTTTTTTTTTAACTTGATTATTTCTCTTCCCATATGAAGAAATATTATATAGGCGAAAGAAGGGGATTGTCCGCACATAGGGCTTTCGATAAATATTTCGGTGTCCTCTCAACTGGTTATTGCGCAAGAATTTTTTTTTTTTCTTTTTTTTTTGGAGAAAAAAAAAATTAATTTATCTCTATTTTTTTGGAAGATGAAGAAGAGGGGAAAAAGTAAATCTGAAGGTCAACTTTAATTTTTTTTTTTTTTTTTAATTTCGTTTATTCGTGAGGCCATTGACATATTCCGGGAAGAGGAAAAAGAAAGTCCCACAAGCTGAATTGAAAGTATTTGAAACTTGTTGGTTAACAATGTTGTTTGCTAAAATATTGTTTTCATTGCTTAAAATTGCAGGCGTATATCTACCATTTCCTTATATCAAAACGAAATTTGCATATAAGACACGTTTCTTCTCTATGTCACATCGGAGGAAGAAACCAGGGCCGCCAAGGGCGTGAGATGGATTGGACGAACGGATGGATCGTATCAGGAAGATATATTTCCTTGAAATGAGTTTTTAAAATTTTTTTTTTTATTTTGCCAACGAGAAAAAAATATTGTGATTTAGGGAGTATGGGGGGCGGAGGGAAGAGCTCTCCCCCAACTGGAATAATTTTACGTTAGAGGATGTACCATCCAACTGTGGAAAATTGAAGTCCATATTTTGCTAAACTCAAGTTTTGGAATATTTTAGACCCCCCCCCTTTTGGAAAAAATTTTGGATTCGCCCTTGAATTGGATTAAAATCATTTTTAAGGAAGTATATTTCCGGTAATTTAGAGTTAAAAAAACAGTTTCATTAATTTTTTTTTCTTCTTTTTTTCTTTTAATCGATTTTTGTTCAGCTGCACTATAACTAAGTGGGGTGCAGTATGATTTGGAGGGGCTTTAAAAAACTTCGAAACGGGAAATATTTAGGCTTAAAAAATTTGTTGAGCAGGCAGAATATCCCCTCCTTTTGTTGTGTATACTGCCTTTGAATTTTGGTTTAATTTAGTTTTTTTTTTCTATTTTTTTTTTTTTTTTGTTACGGTCATTCACGTATTACGAAATTCTCGAGGGGAATCTAAGAATGTTTAATACTGGGGGTGGGGGAGGACGGACGCTAGACTTGGTGTTTCATAACATTTAGTTCGAAAATTAATTTTAGTTTCATTTGAATTATTAGAGCTTCAGTATTTTTTCTTTCTGGTCGATTTTCTAAACAAAAATATTTTTTTTTGATCTTTTTTTTCAATTCAAAGTAAGGAAAAATTATAAGAGGTTCTTCTTATTAAAGTAAGATCATCTTGACCGTTTTATAGCACTAACCACACTGTTTAAAAAAAAAAAAAAAAAATTAATTTTTAAAGCACATATTGGGCCCATTACTTCTTTTCCTCTTTTTCACTGATAAACAAGAGTAAAAAATTTACCTTATTTTATGGCAAGTTTTTAATGTTTTCAATGAAAAGGACCTTACTCTGAAAATGTAAATTTTACTACCTTTTTATTTTTTTTTTTTACAGTGCATGTTATTTCACGAAAGAAAGGGAAGGGAGTTAAAACTCGTGTAACTTAATTTTAAGGGGATCGCACGATTCCCTACCATTTTTCCTAAAAAAATAAATGAGGATTTTTACGGTAAACTAAATCCGCTTGGGGGGCTCTGGTTGCTATCATGGTAAAATGGCGGCCGGCTTCGGATTGGTCAATAAATATTCCCTTCTCATGTTAATGTCATTATTAACCAATCCGAAGCCGGCCGCCATTTTACCATGATAGCAGCCAGAGACCCCTTAGCGGATTTAGTTTGCCGTAAAAATCCTCATTCCTAATCCATTTTTTCTAAAAATTTTAGTTCCTAAAATTGATTTTCTAACAATTTTTTTTTTCTAATTTCGCGACCTCAGAATACAAAGGACGTAAATCGAGATAAGAGATCAGTACACTTGCTTATAAGTTAAACATAGTAGCACCGTGTCAATTGGAAAATCGATTTACGTCCTTTGTATTCTGAGGTCGCGATTTTTAATTTTTCTACATTTTTTGGATTTTTATTTTGATTCCAAAATAAAATTTCTAAAATCCCTAAAATAAAATTTCCTAAAATCCCTCTACGGATTTTAAAAATTAGGAAAAACATTCATTTTGGGAAATTTAATTTTAGGAATCAAAAAGTTTTAGAAAAATTTAAAGTTAGGAAAATAATGGTTAGGAAAAAAAAGTTTAGGAACCGAAATGTTTAGGAAAAATGGATTAATAATTTATTTTTTTTAGGAAAAATGCCGGGATTGTACTTCAAATGTATGAACTTCCCTTACTGCCCCAGTAAGGGGAGAGGGTGCAAAAACTGATCTTTTTTGCTTTGTTGAAGACTGTCCTTCATCTGAATTTTTGATTATTCTTTGGCTTTTAAAGCGATTAAGAGTAAAAATTATAAATAAAGTAAGAATTTTTTTTTTTAATTAAATGAAGTAATGCTGCTTCTCCATTATGGCTCAAAATTAATTTTACAAAATTAATTTTATAAAATTATTGGGAATAATGCTTTTTATTTTACTAATCGAACATGAGGATGACTTAAAAAAGAATAAGAAATCTGTAAAAAATAAATATGTTATGAAAAAAGAAAGAAAAAGCGCATAATTTCCGGTAATTTTATAAAATTAATTTTGTAAAATTAATTTAGGACCATAATGGAGAAGCAGCATAAGACAGTGATCTTTAAGAAAATCAATACTGGTACTGCAGTCAATAATAAATGCACTAGCAAAGTAATAGTATTGGTATTGATATTTGCAGTAGCTGCTTGACTTTTCTAGCTTTTTTTTTTTTATTTTAATTACTTCACCCTTTACATATAAAAATACCCTAGTAGATTGTTACCCAATACGTATAAAGCCATAATATTTTGCATAACATTTCTTCATTGTTAATCGTTGCCGGACATTTTTCTTAAAATAAAAAGTTCCTAAGCCATTTTTTCTAAAAATTTTGGTTCCTAAGATTTTTTTTCCTAATTTTCAATTTTCCCAAAATTTTTTGATTCCTAAAATGAATTTTTCCTGATTTTTTAAAATCCCGAAAGGGATTTTAGGAAATTTTATTTTTGGAATCAAAAAGTTTTAGGAAAATTAAAAGTTATAAAAAAAAAAAATAGTCAAAAAACCAATTTGAGGAACCAAAATTTTTAGGAAAAATGGATTTGGAATTTATTTTTTTTTTTAGGAAAAATGGTAGGGAATTATTGTTAATAATATTCACAGACTCTTTCAGTATTTTCTAATTACTTTCATTCGGATATTTTTCTTTTTGCTGTTGGCTGCACTCAGAGCTGTTTTGAGCAAGTTCTGACTTGCGAAAAAACAGCAACGAATGCTTTATACAACGCACAAGTTGTTTCCAGACAAGATATTTTTATTGTTTTTGTATGATTTTTAAGAAAACGTTTTTTCAGAAGGTATTTTTGTGCTCGAGCAAGTCATTTTCTTTCCTGGGGGTGTAGCTACTTAAAAAGTGTATCTTTCTGAATGCATTAAAAATTTTGGGAGAATTATAAAGGGAATAATTTTTTAGTAAGTATGAGCTAGCCTCCTTGTGCCCTTATGTCAAAGGGGGGAGAAAGTTTTTTTTTCGGAATTACATTCAAATAAAAATTTCTTGAAATATTAATAAACGTACCCTTTCTTCTTTGACCAATTAATCGAAGGATACAATTAATTGTAGCACCGGAAATGCTGTATATTTTTGGACTTTTTTCTTCTGCTACCACTGTTTTTTTATTGCTTTGATTATTTTTTCAAACACTGCAAATAATAAAAATAAAAAAGAAATAAAAAGTGGTAGCAGAAGAAAAAAATCCAAAAAAATACGGCATTTCCAGTGGTTGTACCCTCCAATTAATTGTCCAGTGGAGACAGAGCAATTCTTTTTCAAATTTTATTTAGTTTACTTTACTAATTCTAATTGGATCATCTTTTTTTATTTCTAGTTTTCTTGCGGATTTAACGAGAGGGAGGGGGCAATGTAGAACCGACCGTTATGTGTATGAATCTATGGTATTTGCAATAACTGGATCAGCAAAACTATCTCTTTGGTATTTCCTATGCTTAACTTACTAAAGCACAAAGGAGATACGGCAGTCAAGCTCGGGGGTGTTGAAATGTTTTGGGGATTAATGCAACTTGGAACAGTTATAAGTAAAGTCCTTTATAAGTTTCCCAGTTGGTATAAACTTCATTTTTAAAATAGGAACAATTTTTTGCAAAAAAAAAAAAAAAAAAAAAAAAAAAAAAAAAAAAAAAAAAAAAATTGGTATTTCAAGTGCACGCTTTGAAGATGGCATTTCAGCAATGAACGAGTCAATTCTGTTACTTGACAATAATTTTCTTGTGCGAATTTTCTGGGTTGTGATTCTGTTTTTGCATTTTTTATTTCACTACCGAATGTTTTACCTGTTGCTTTTTTTATTATTTAAAGACTTTATTTCTTAACTCCTAATATTTTTTTTGGTTTTCAATCGGATTTATCATCTCATTTTAAACAGATACTAAGGTTGCTTTTAATTCAGTATCCGCCACTGAAATCGGAATAATTTTCGATATAAATGACTAAATGTAAATGTAGTTGTCTGAAAAATAACCTTCACGTTACATGACCACGATCTGAATAAATGAAGAAGAAGAGGATGTAAGTACAAAGAACCGATTTCGAGTAGAAAACTCTAATAGAATCCGCTTTTTAGACATCATTAAGGCCGAAAACGAGGCTATTGTTTATTATTCTTACACCAGAACACATCATTTTTGGAGAGAGTTGACCCATTCCCCTATATACCACTTTTTGGGCACTAGTCTAATTTTAATTTTGATTCTTTGTTTCGACGGTAATCAATGTTTCTTTTTTTTTTTGGTTCGGTTGTAAATTAGGAACTTGTTAAAGTGCGCGCAATATAATTTTGATTAAATTAATCATTTTTTAAGAGTTTGGAATTTTCAGAGCCCACGAACTCGAAGCTCCTTGAATGGTACAATGAACCTAGAGAAAAAAAGAAAAAAAAAAAAGATCGGGCAGATATTAAAATCGAATCGGATGAGACGGGACCAATAACCTACCTTGGATGACCCAGGCTATTAGGGGTCATTGGCGGTAAGCAGAGTGGTGCCTTGGCAGGGGAATGAACTTGATCCAGCTCGTTTACAACTTTTAATTTATATCATGGTAAAGGGTTTCTGGAATATTCTTTTAAAATACCTTTTTTTTTTTTTTTTAAATTGCATCCGATCCTATCAGGATCGAAATCAAAATCATTTTTTTTTTTTCTGACTACTTTTTATTATTAGTGTTACAAAAAATGAATTAAAAAAAACGGTCATTAATCCGTGATAAATTTTTAGGGATTAAAAATTAAGAAACGATAGAGAACGTGAAGTTTAATTTTTATGCAAGATGAATCCCCTCCGCCGCCATCCGCAAGGCCGTTGAGAACGAGATCATTGACCTAACTTATCTGATTCTTTCAAGGCATTCCAGACAAATTTTCTGTAGGTCGGTGATCCTATAGGAAAACAACGAAGTGACGACTTTTTTTTTCTAAGCATTAAGCTGGATTTTTCAGGATCTTTTTTTTTTTTTAATAATTAATAATTGTTGCCTTCCTGCTTGGCATTTGGGAAAAATGCCATAATCATCTAAAAGTTGTTTTTCTAAAAATAATGTAAAATTAATCCTAATTTTTAAGAAAAATATTTCAGGAATTTTTATGTTATTATTAACTACAGAAATTTAGAACTACTTAACTAAAAAAATTTATGTTTGATTAATTATTATTTGAATATCAGAATTTACATAAATGCATGTTACTTGGTGTGATTCGATCTGAGATTCTCCCTGTTCCTAGGGATCCCGAAAAAAGAAACATTAAATTTAAATTTTGGGCCAAGCTTAATTTTTTTTTTTATGGGTAAATAATGTTTTTGAACCTCGCTGAATGCGCACTTTTGAATATGCGTGAATGTTAGTATACACTGTGTTGTAACATGATTCGTTTAGCTATTAATTGTTTTGTGGCAAGGGCGCCCAAAATTTTTACCAATAATTCCAATATGTCATTATTTTTATTTGAAAAATTTGAAACCAATTGTTGATCTTCGATTACATTGGAATAGATATTTGCAAATCGATGTCATTCGAGTTGGTAAAAAGCCTTATAAATAAATTGTCTTTTGATTTGCATAATCGTTGAAAAACCTTTCAGAACAGAATTTCGAATTTAAAGTTTTATTTTATTTATTTATTTATTTTTTTTTTTTCGTGCACATTTTTGAGCCTAGCCCTAAGTTGAAAAATAAAGGAATAAAATTTTCTTCAAACATTTTTATTTAACTTGGTGCCCACCTTATATTCATATACATTGCCCGGTCCTTAATCATTGTTTGGTCGAATTTGTCTTTAGAGAGGCTATGATCTGTTCTCATAGCTTTGTCTAAATGGTTTCCCTTTAAGCAACTAATTTTTTAATTTTATCTTAAGAAGTGTATGCGACAGAAACATGATCCAAAAGGGTTCAATTTTGGAAAATTTTTTAATCTATTTTTCAGACTGCAAGACTGTCCTATATGCCCTGTAATTGTCCTATTTTTTTTAGTTTGTCTTATATTTTCTTTATTTGTAATTTATTAATTTTTAAATTAATTTTTTGGAAAAATTATAACACCAACGACGGAAAGGCTCGATAAAAAGTTATCGAAACTGCAATGAATAAAATAATTTAATTTAGTGCAGTAATTTTAGTTATTTTTTCGTATATCTCTTTTATTTAAAAAACGGTAACCTGGAAACTGGTACAATGGAAACTGGTCTAAAAAATATATACCAGTTTCCTCAGACCAGTTTCTGGAATTAATTTTTAGACCAGTTTCCCAAAAATGGAAGAAAATCGTCTAAAACATAATTCTTAAAAACCAATCGGAAAAAAAAAAAATTAAATGACACACATATGCAATAAGAAAGAATGAAACAATAATCGATTTGATTTAGTGATGTCGATAAATTATCGATATATCGGAAGGAAAATTATCGATATTTTTTCCGATAATGCGGAGTTCGATATATCGATGTATCGATAATCTTTATACCGATCATTAGTTTCGATAAGTTTTTTAACTCCCAATTTTTTTTTCTGCTTTCCTTAATTTAAAATTAATTTATTAATTAATTTTAAATTAAATTTTTAAATTAATTAATTTTTTGTCACGGCCGACTTCATTTACGCTCTTATAAGTGATGTTCTTTTATTGTATTCTTTTGTTCCGGTGTAGAGATACAGGAAATATACCGTATATTTATTTTTATGTATACCTTGGTATAAATATACGGTATAAATATATGTATACCTTGGTATAAATATACGTATATATATACCGATTTGGTATATATTTTCGTTTTTTAAGCTTTCTTTGATTTTAATTAACTATTTTAGAGTTTGAAGTTATTTTACATACTTTTTTTGTTTACCGGTATTGGAAATACAGAAAAAAATAAGAATAAGAGTAATCAGTACAGAAATAAGAAGTTTTTTAAAATACAAAATGATTTAAAGTTATTAGGAATTAAAAAACAAAAATGATATGTTCTATGGGTAAATATACCGTATACTTTCAAAAATCGTATAAATAATGCAGTTTTTTAACTGAAAAGGGAAATATCGGATTTATCGATAAATTTATCGATATATCGATCATTTTTGGCGATATATCGACATATCGCTATCGGGAAATTTCAAATATCGATATATCGAGTTATCGATATATTTCAGACTTATCGCCATCAGTAAAAAATTGTTAAGCTCGATGGTCGTCGTCAAAATGATGATTATCTTATGAGAAGTCAAAATCAGATACAATTATATGTTTCATGAGCTAAACATAATTTTAGCCATTTTGAGCTAAACATAGTTTTAACAAAGTCGTGTAAGCACTTCAAAGAAATGAAGAATTTAGGATAGTGGCCTAAAATAAGAAAAAGAGGCAATCTCAAGTTGACATTAACTGAGGCGAAAACAAGAAAATTCGATTAGTGTTGTATTAGTAGATTCCGTCACAAGGATGGGTATGTGAGATTTATCCTGTTCGAGACCTTTGTTTGCCGCCGAGCCGAAGGCGAGGCGAGGCAAACAAAGGTCGAGAACAGGATAAATCTCACATGTCCATCCTGTGACGGAAGTTACTTTTTATTGCAAGTGGGACTCCCGGTGAATATGTTTTGTTCTTGTTTTGTTTTGTTTATCTTTTTTTTTCCATGTTTTTTATTTTTATTTTTATTTTTTTTCCTTTTTTAAAACGCGGCAAACAATACCATAGAGTTTTTAAATGTTGTTTGTCAACAATGACACGAGATCAGTGAGGATAATTTCAATTTATCCTCCCTAGGGAGGATAATTCTTGTTATCTATATCGTTTTTAACTCTATGGATAAAATCGTGTTTTCAATATTGAAAACAGTGTTGGTAACAATCATTTATACATCACGTGTAATGAAAAAGTATTTTTTAAAATTGAAATTTTTGTGACACGATCGATATTTTTCAATAAAGAGTTTCACAATATTTTACGCTACCTTATTATTCTAATTGTTCTTTCTTGGGTTCCACGAATTATGTTTTTTTCGATTGGTTTTTAAGAATTTCGTTTTAGACGAGTTTCTTCCATTTTTAGGAAATTGGTCTAAAAATCTAAAAATCATTTCCGGAAACTGGTATAATTTTTTTAGACCAGTTTCCATCGTACCAGTTTCGTTGGAGCCTAAAAAACTATTTTCTTGTTAATTAAAAAAAAAAAAAGAACCATTTTGTTTTAGAGTCCGAAAAAAAAATACAAAATGAGTGTTATATTGATTGAAAATTGAGTCAAAACTGCAATGAGTATTACAGTTTTTATCCTATATATTTGTCCTCTGGTCCTATATTTTTCCAAAAAAACTAATATATTTTTATAAGGAAACGTTTTGCACTCTGATTTTAGTCTATCATTTTCTTCGTCCAAATATGCCGGTTACGGTCCTGAATGCATAATAACCTTTTTAAAAAAATACCAACAGCTAAGGCTTAAATTATAACAACACTAACACTATTGAGTTGGTTTTTTATCACTGGCGTATCTGGGGCCTTCCAAACCCTTTGAACTGAAACCATTTCACATTATATGGAATAGAATTTTTGGAACATTTAAGTTTTCACTTGATATTATTTGAAGTTTGGGGCAAATTTTAGCCTTTTTCCACCCTTACCCCCTTTCTGAAAGAAATGATTGGATCTACCAGTGTCATTATACCCATAATAGATAAAACCGAGTTATTTTTCGATCTCTAACTTATTCCATAATATAATGATTAGAGATTACGTAAGACGCCTGCATTTTGTAAGTTAGATCTCCGTGATCGCAAGGAAGCAGTACAGGTCACATAACATTATACAAGTGTTTTTTTTTGTTTTTTGTTTTTAAACATTCAAGGGAATTCCAAGTTTAGGGTATAGAGGGAATAGTATCGGGTAAAAGTAATATAGTATATAGTACTGGGAGTGTAGGGTATAGTTTTTTCGTTCCTAACCGTTTTTCCTAAAAAAAAAAAATTCCTAATCCATTTTTCCTAAAGCTTTTTTTCCTAACTATTTTTCCCCTATTTTTCAGTTTTCCTGATTCCTGAAAAAATATTTTCTAAAATGAGTATTTTTCTTCATTTTTTAAATTCCTGAATTTTTTTTTTTTTTTTTTTTTTAAATTTTAGAAATCAAAATTTTTAGGAAAAATGGATTAGGAATTAATTTTTTTTTTTTAGGAAAAATGGATTATGAATTAGGAATTAATTTTTTTTTTTTTCGGAAACATGGATTATGGATTAGGAATTAATTTTTTTTTAGGAAAAATGGATTATGGGTTAGGAATTTTTTTTTTTTTTTCGGAAAAATGGGTTATGGATTAGGAATTAATTTTTTTTTTTAGGAAAAATGGATTATGGATTTGGAATTAATTTTCTTTTAGGAAAAATGGATTATGGATTAGGAATTTATTTTTTTTTTTTTTCGGAAAAATGGATCATGGATTAGGAATTAATTTATTTTTTTTTCGGAAAAATGGATCATGGATTAGGAATTAATTTTTTTTAGGGAAAATGGATTATGGATTAGGAATTTATTTTTTTTTAGGAAAATTGGATTATGGATCAGGAATTCATTTTTTTAAGAAAAGTGGATTAGGAATTTATTTTTATAGTAAAAATTGATTAGGAAAAATGGTAGGGAATCTAGTTTTTTAGTAGTGGGGTATAAAGGACTGGAAGCCTTTCTCCTTTAACCCTTATCTTCATTTCTAAAATCATATTAATATTAGATGTACACCCCTGATAATTTTTAATGCTTACTTTACTTCGTTCTGAGAAAAATTAAAGCTACATTTAGGACTGAGAATCAGTGTCGGAACTAAAATTTGTGGGCTCGCCCGCGAACTGAATCGGGAGGCCCCCCCACCCATCTGAAAAATATTATACATTTTTAAGAATGTATGAAAAAAATATTTTTAGCAATAAGTGAATTTTAATTTTTTTTCCTGAATTTTTAAAATTTAACTTTTGTTAGTATAATCCTAGTTGTGTCCCCAGACAGCGGTGGGCCCTCCCGCGTTGTGGGACCTTCGGGCCCGTTAGCTACGCCACTGCTGAGAATGTTGCATTGTGGGTAAAAATACTGAGAATGGTGTTTGCGATTTTTCTGAGATTGCACAGGATTTTTATATTTAATTGTAAAAACCGTTCGAAAATTTTTAATGCAGCATCACGCGTTAGAAACAGAATAATTATTTTAAAAAAAATATTAAATAACACATCCATTCGTCCTTCCGGGTGAGCAATTATCAAAATTAAATTCTACATATTTTTTTTTTACTCAATTATGACAGAAAACATTGAAGCTCACCATTTCATTTTTTTAAGCGGGCAGCATCATATTTCATTATTAATAAACATGATGTAGATCTAAAGACTTACGAAAATTTTTAAAAGCTTAAGTTCAGGAAAATACTTTTTTTTTTTGTCGTAAAAGTATTGGCTTGAATTCGATAAAAAGCTATGAAAATTTCATTTCAATAACTTTTTTGAGCCCCTACCCATGCTCCCTTTCTTATTTAAAAGTTAAAAATTAATATCATGATACCTTTTGATGTCGTGTCCTTGAAAACGAATCCGTTTATCAAATCACTGTTGGTTAAAATAATATTTTCATCAAACTCAAAATCATTGAACTTATTTTTTTTTTAGAAATGATTATGCTGTCGAGACGGTCAGCCAGAAACACGATCCGTACAGTGATTTGATTGTCACTGAATACACCTGACTAAGGAAGGTTGCATTAGAATTCACAACTTAGGCTAATTCCGTTCTTTGAATAATAAGAAAAAAAAAAATCTTCTTCGGAAACGTCAGAACCGAAGCCAGGGGATTCTTTTTTTTTTAAAGTGACCATGACCTTTTTCATTTTTAGGTATTTACGACGAGTAATCTGTTAAATTCTTCATTTTTATTTTTATTATTTTTAATTTTTTTTTGTGTTTTGCTTTATCTTGAATAAAAGACATGCATCCTGCACTATTGACGGCGCCAAATATTATTGGAACAAATAAATTTGTTTTAACTACTTAAAACTCGACTATCAAGTTATTGACCACGACAAAAAAAAAAAAAAAAAAAAAATTGTAAAATGGGGACTGTTTGCAAAGTGAGATCACTAAATATTGCACGTATCGAGTCTGGTTTTTGTGTTTCAGATGTTAATTCTGTTTTTTCTTTTATTTTTTTTTTTTTTTTCACGCTTTGTATCTTGTTTCAGGACCTTAATTAACATGTGAGATTTCGTTTCGTAAATATTCACATTTGGTTTGATATCCTTTTAGGTCAATTTGCAAAAAAAAAGAAAAAAAAACGATACCTGTATCAAATTTCTTTGCCGTGTTAAGGAACTTCCCTGTTTTGAATTGAACCTGAGTCAAAGTTTATTTAAAAAAAAAAAAAAAAAAAAATCTACTTGCTTATTTATGTATTTATTTATTTATTTATTTATTTACTTGTTTTGTTTATTTCCCGAGAACAAATTGACACATTAAATTCGTGACACTACTTGTTCTCCATGACTGATCTTCTTGTTTAATTTCTGAATAATGTTTTAAAACTCGAGTGTGTATAGTGAAGATGATAAAGCACTTCTTTTTAATTAATTATTGTACGGAAAACGTGATCAATTGTTTGGCCGGTACACGTGTACCGTTGTCCGTTGGGCATCAACTGGTTTCGGTTGCCACACTGACCTTACCAAAAATGTTACCTCCGAATTAATCAAACTCCGGTGTTGTCATGAACTTGCTGCTTCATTATACTCAATTTTAACAAGTCATCATTGAGTTCTTTTTTTTTTTTTTTTTTTTTTTTTTTTCTTTTTCTCTCTCTCTCTCTCTTTTTCCTAACAATCGCGCTAAAGGTGGTACTCAGCTGCTTAAAACGGAAGCCGTGTAAAGTCAACAGTGACGGACTCATGATTTTTGATTTTTGTCCATGATTTTGAAGTACCTAGTATACCGGTACTTTTGCTAGTTTTACGGTTAGATGCTTCATAGATGGTTGATCATTAACTGAATAAAATTAGTTTTAATTTTTGTCATTTACAATATTTCGATATTTTCGTGCCACCGAGTTTGGATGAAATGTTCCCAACCATTTTTCCTAATCCATTTTTCCCAAATTTTTTTTTCCTAATTTTTAATTTTCCTAAAATTTTTTGACTCATAAAATAAAATTTCGTAAGATGAATATTTTTCCTAATTTTTTAAATCCCTAAAAGTTTTGTAATCATTTACTAGGCAAAGCTGCGAATTTCGATTTTTCTTTTTTTTTATTCCTGTTTTTTTAATAAATCACTATAAAATATAAATATAAAGAAAAAATTAAAAATTAAAAAAAATTAAAAAATTTACTAATTAAAAAGTCGGAAAAATATTTTAGGGAACGAAATTTTTAGGAAAAATGGACTAGGAATTTATTTTTTAAAAAAATGGATCATGAATTTATTTTTTTTTTTTTTTTTTTTTTTTTTTTTTTTTTTTTTTTTTTTTTTTTTTTTTTTTTTTTTCTATATTATTCAAAATAATCTATTTTTATATTTTTTATAACCTCATAACTCCTAATTTTTTTTTTTTTTTTTTTTTTTTTTTTTTATTTATTTATGAATGAAAAAAGTGTACAATATTTAGAGTTTTACAGTACTTCCCAAAGCGGATTTTCCGCGCGTAGGGAGAGTCCGAAAAAATATAAAAATAATTTCTATAAAAAATAATAATAAAGATATAAAAATAATTTAAAAATAAGAATTACTAACAGATTATTAGATAAAGTATAAAGATAAATTTCAATAAAAATAAAAATAAAAATAAAAATAAGAAAGATATAATAATAATATAAAAATAAGAATCTATAACAAATTAATAGACAGTGATAGGGGAAAATTTCATAGTTTCAATGTTACTCGAGGTGGAATACAAAAATGTTTTCTTTTTTTTTTTTTTTTTTTTTTTTTTTTTGGATAAAGCGTATGCAATTTGCAAAAAGTTATAATAGTATTTATGAAAAATTTTAAGCCCAATTTTTTTAAATTGGGCTTTAGGAAAAATGGTGGAGGAATTTATTTTTAGGAAAAAAGGATCAGGAATTTATTTTTAGGAAAGATGGATTAGGAATTAATTTTTAGGAAAAATTGACTAGGAATTTATTTTTAGGAAAAATTGACTAGGAATTAATTTTTAGGAAAAATGGATCAGGAATTTATTTTTAGGAAAAATGGTAGGGAATCTGGATGAAGCGACGAGACACCATCTCGGGAAGATTCCGAAATCAAGTCGTTAGGACACATGAAAAGTGTTCCCTGATTTTTAAAAAAATATAGTCCGTAAAGCTCCTTATAAAGATCGCCAATAGGATTTTCAAACTTTAAATCGATTTTTCCTAGCGATTTTTACCTCATTAGTTTTGGTCCTAAAAATTTCTGGTTTTTAGATTTTGGTCCTAATTTTTTGGCGCCTGACGTATTGCGATTTTTTTTTTAAAGTTTCGAGCTCCAATGCTAGCGTCGTCATCGATTTTTTTTAAATATCCGAAATCGGCATCGGCATCGGCATCGACGCGAGATATTTAGCCGGCCGCGGCTGGCATTGGCATCGGAATCGGATCCCTGATTTTAAAAATAGTCTAGAATGGCTCCTATGATTTTTTTTCCTTTTCACTAAAATCGGAATCAGAGGCGGCATCGGATATGATCGATGCTTGGTGGCGTCGGCATCGGCATGGGGTCTTGGTGCCGGAATCGGAATCAGAATCGGGAGTTTAATAAATAATATGGCATCGGCATCGGCATTGACCAGAGATTTCAGTTGGCACCGGCATAGGGACAGGGATTTGAACCCCTGCTGAAAGCAGAAGTCAGGTGGAATATTTTGCAAATTGAAAAGACGTTACTTTGGATTCATAAGTTATTAATATTTTCTCACCAACTGAAAAATAAGCTAAGATTGTCGAAAAATTTTTTTAACTTCGGCAGTATTAATTGTTAGTGACTGACAAAAATTTTAATTTTTTTGCTATACTTTTCCTTATTCCATTGCCCTGAGACTGGGCGTGGTGATGCTTGAGGTCTTTGCTCGGATCCTATGTTTCCTCCAGGCCACACGCTATCCCACCAGGTGTCCAGCTTGCGAAAGCAACGCGCCAAACCAAGATTTGATACTTGATGGCCCACCATTAGTTGCTTCCACAGTATGTTGGTCAGCCGGGAAAATCGTAGGAAACCCTAGGTTTTGTAATGTTCTTAAGAAAAAAAAAAAAAAAAAAATATCAAGTATAATTTTATTTGACCGAAATGTGAGTCATCCATATTTCCGTAGATATCGAAATACCGAAAATTAGTTCGAAAAAGCGTGGGAATCACGGGGTAAATGTTTCGAATTCTTTAAATACTATTGGCAATATCTAATCATTATTTCTGCAATCCTTTCGTTAGCTAAATCTATTCTTAAAAAAAAAAAAAAAAATGCCTGAAATCTAAAATTTTCTTTTGAAGATTTTTTTCCCCCCAAAAATTATTGCCCCTTCAAAAATGAACTTATACTTTTTGGTGAAAGCCAAGGGCTTCAATTATCACAATTATTTAGATGTATTGTTTCGTATTATATTTTTGCTTATACAGCCTTTGAAACCTCTTAAGGTACATCGATATACCCTTGTGAGGGAACGGGTTAAATCCGTAACTGACTGTCCACGTTTAATGATTTACATCCTGGAATCCCTGTTTCTCGCTGGAAATAATAAGCTCGCCATAAAAACTGTGATGTGATGTGTTGTGTTTATTGGAAGCTTTTTACCTTTTCACCATCTTTGTTTAACTCCTCATTTTTTTTTTTAGAAATTTCACGGCTGATCCCACCGAGGGCGTTTTGAAAGGCTACTAAGTGTCGACAGGGCAATGAACTCGAGATGGCTTTAAGGTGTAAAAAACTTTCACCGAAACACGCGTGTCAGGGCCTAAAATGAAGTACCTGCACTTTTCGATGACCATCACGAGTGCCTTCGAAAATGAAATGTAGATTAAATTTTAAATCCTGAGCTCGTACCCGGTTAAGAGTGGGTGTCTGTTTAAATTGGTCAAATTTTTTTTTTTTTTTTCTTCTGACAGTGGAACAGATTCAGAGCATCCAACTCGTTTGGAGTCTCGTCATACGGATTGGTGGCCCCGAAAAACCTAAAACGTTTCAAAGGGATCGGTTTTATTATCATTTTTTAAAAGGGCTTTGACCGTAAATAATACCGCTATGTTCAGACAATGTCGACCCTCTTTTTACAGAAAAAAAAAAAAAAAAAACCATCAATCAGCTGTTTCAAGGGGCGAGATTCTAAGGTCACTGACCTCTTTACAACTATGTATAAAGACGAGATTACGTCATTTATGGTTACATCCATTTGCTGTGATTTTTTTTTTTTTTTTTTTTCTCAAAGGTAAAATTTTGTACCGAATAAAGGAATTTAATCGTAATAAAAAATACGGTAAAAAATGTTCCTGCAATTCTTGGACTTAAAAAAGCGAACCATCATGTCGTTTTTAAGGGTGTGTTAAAACCGAAAGATTTGCATGCTATTAATTAATTAATTTGGCACCATCTTCTAAGTTATAGCATTTTATTATATTCCACGATTTTCCCATGTAATTGACTGATTCGTTTTTAACAATTTGAAATTATGCAATCGCATGAATATTAATTTTACAACTTGTATATGGTCTTTACAATTTGCCAAATTTAAAGCCGGTTCCAGAAATTTATATTTAATGATTTAAAAATTTATGAGCATTTTTTTTCTGATTTTTTTTTTTTTAGCTGCTCTGCTTTCAATTTGGAAAGAACGAGATCTTAAACGTATAACAAAAAATTGATTTGGTTCATTTGATAAGTTTATTAATCAGTGTTGTCGGTTTTTGTTTTTTAAATTATCTGTTGATTTTCGGCGGGTTTCTACACAAACAACTTTGATTCTGAGCACGGCCGTGTAGACAGGTCCGGAAACTCCTATCCCTTATACATGGGAGGTCTTGTCCCGCTTAACTACGCAAAAATTAGTTCTTCCTTTCTACCACCGTAAGCGCTACTTGTACGCGAGACGCTTTCTGATTGGTCTTTGAGATTTGTAAGCAACGATGGCGGCACAAGGCCATTTAGACGTTTATATGGCCATGGTCCCAACTTATACGATTAGACATGTTGCGGCTCTTAAGATCGCAGCGCCGCCAGTGGCCCGTTTTAGAAATAAAATGTGCGTAGTTAAGCGGGACATGAACGGCATAGGAAGTTTCCGGACCTGTCTATACGACCGAGGCTGCAGTTAACAGTTAAGCTTAAGGGAAGGTAGTCTTACGGTCTAGTCCAATACGTTCCATTTTTATTTGTATTCCTTAGACCGCTAGAACTACCGCTCTCATAATGGGCGATGAGAGGGACCTACTCTAGTTACGGGCCAGAGTTCCCGTACGACTTTGGTCGTATTCTGGGGTCGACCTAGGGTACGACCAAAGTTTGGACAAACCTACTTTGGTCGTACGACCGAGAGTAGGGTCGTACCCTAAAAATACGACTATTCAGGCGATATACGATTATTGTACTACTATTTGAATAAAAGTTAGAAAAAAGCAAGAAATTGGTGAAAATTTACGTTTAAAAAATCGGAAAACTTTTTTCCCGCTTACGACTGTGTACGACTATTTGAAATTTCCAGTAAGACCATAAACGGTTTTTTTACGACCGCGCATGCTTACGACCTCGTACGACCATTTTATTTGCGCTTGTACGACACTCGGACAACACTTATCTGGAAATCCGTGACGGGTTGTGAACTTTATTGGGCGCAATAATATGATTTCATTTTGATCTTTTTTTTTTATTATATTCAATTAACTGCTTACGCAGGTCTATTTGTATTCTATTAACTGCTTGCGCAGGTCAGGGACTTTTTCTTTTCTGGCATGCGACAACCAACTCGTACAGTGAGGTTAAGATGACTGCATTTGTAAGTTCCCGCCATCCCCGCCATAGGGGAAGAGGTCACCCATCCAGAAGCTGGCCCGCATGAATGCTGCTTAACTTCATTGATAGCCGAACCGCTACATGTACAAGTCACCACTTCGACCCCAGATCTCATAACAACAATCAAGAAGTGAATGCATCGTATATGCTTGACTCGACCGCGGACCTTCCGCATGCGAATCGAGAGTCCTATCATAGGGCTACCGCTTGCCCTATAAAAGTTTAATTTTATAAAGAAGTATAGATTTGAAACCGTGCTTATCGATTGTCTTTGTCCTGTATTTTTAATGGTTTTAAAGAAAAATATGCTCCGTTCGCAAATGACTATACGGAGAGGAAACTTCAGTGACTAAAAATTTTTTTGGAAGGTCGGTGATGGTTCGAGTCCACTCTTCGAGTGCCTCTGGTGTATTCTTTCACAAATCATCTTCCCGGTTCCATCTTTGATTCCTATACCGACAAACCCCAACGAAGTAAATTTAGGTTTGTTGGAAAAATTAAAAAAATTTTTGTTCTTGTTTTTTCCGATCATTCGACATTCCAATTCCGTGCGCCGACCACGATCTTACATACAAATCAGGCAACTAGCTATCTTAAAAAGTGTCCCCCGAATTTGAAGCAGAAGAATAGTTTAAACTTTGCTCGATAGATGGCTGGAGCTGTATTTAGGGAATCACGTGATATGCCCTCCATTCAATCAACACTTTCAAGACACTTTTTTATGATGGCTGCCAGAACACCTGATTTCCTAACTACAGCTCCAGCCATCTATCAAGCAATATGTGAACTATTCTTCTGCTTCAATTTCGGGGACATTTTTGTCCATATGAGGGATACCCGAGTTGCCTGAGACCTGCATGTAAGATCATGACGCCGACGGAGTTCCATTGGGACTGGAGATAGTCTGTTTTGTCTATTGACTACAAGTTCACATCAACGTAAGGGTGAACGTGTATTCACATGATTTTGAACACAATCAAAACAGACTATCTTCAATCATATTATCATATTTTCGATGGAGATACTTCAGTGGATCTTCGGCGCTCGGGATCGTACCAACATTTATACGTGACAAATTTGTTATCTCAGATAATTTATTTGCATCCGCCCCTTTTCTTATAATTTATGTATTTTTTATATTTATTTACTTCCCTCTTTAGAAACATCGTATTTCGTTTCACACCAGACAGAGACCTATACACAACACCTGGCAAATTTTAAGGTTTTGACCCAGTTTTACATTGGCCCGTCTGAGAATTCCGCGTTTGCAATTTTTATACATTATGGTAATTTCGGATTATTTGTTCGTAGCATTTGCTTTGTATATTTTATGTTTTCCAAAAAAAAAAAAAATATAACGGTATTTTAAGGTACTTTCTAAAAAAAAAAAAAATTATAATAGAAATAAAAAAAAAAGATCGGTATAAGGAAACAGACATCCTGAATTCATCACATGGCAGGAGGGAGGGTAAAAATGCATTTTTTTTTTTAATGACGAATTGTGCTTGTTTTAGTGGTCGACGATATAAATCTGAAGTCATTGACTGAGTCCAAAAAAAAGTAAACGAATTAATCAGCCCCATTAATTTCAATCAAAACTTACCAAACTGGAGATTTCGGATTTTAAATCTAGGAAAAAAAAAATGGTCAGGCATACCAAATATTTTGATCCTTTATGCGACACTGTTTTCGTTTTAAACGTGGAATTGAATTTTGTTAAAAAAGAAATTTTGTGTTTTTTTAAAAAGATAACTGTAAAAAAAAAGCGATTAAAATGTCATAGGGATGAAAAGGTTATCAACCCCTAATTTTGACGCAGATTGCGTTACCTCGTCTTTTTCTATTCTATTCTTTTTTTTTTTTTTTTTTAAGTTATTGTACGATCATAGGCGTCCGGTTAAAAAAAAAAAAAAGTCGGATTGTTTCCATTACCGCGGTGTATTTATTTTCGTCTCTGCGTAAATTTATTTTCGTTTTGTGTGTGGTCATTTCGTAATACGACCGCATGAACAATACTCCAATTATTTTATTTTTACAATACTTTTGTTTACCTGTCAATTATTCGGTTTTGTCGTAACCGTTCTGCCTGAAACTATACATGTACAGTTAAAGACGATTTGAAATTGACTTCTAAATAAAGATGGTTATATCGGTGTAAAATTTACAACATTACCGACATAAGGCAAATAACTTGTCTTGTGTGTTTTACTAGTAGTAATAGATATTTAATTGCCGCGAACATATCATCAATCTTATGAATGTTCGTTTTGATGTACGAGAATTAAACGAATAACGTCAAGCGGTCTGCATCTTATTACCAGTTTTTTTTAAATCATCCTTTTCACCTATGGCTAATTATTTTGATTTGAAAATAGTGTTTTTAAAAATTTATTAGTTTTACGTATAGTATTATATTTGGAAATATTTAAAAAGGTATTTTATTTGATTTCTTTTATTTATTTATTTATTTATTTATACATACATATAAAGAGACTTAACAGCGAAAATACGCCTTTTAGAAGCAATCTATGTCAATAAGGATTTTCACGGCAAACTAAGTCCGCTAGAGGGCTGTCGGCTGCTATCATGGTAAAATGGCAGCCGGCTTCGGATTGGTTAATAAATATTCCCTTTTCATATTAAAGTCATTTATTAACCAATCCGAAGCCGGCAGCCATTTTACCACGACAGCAGCCGACAGCCTGTAGCGGATTTAGTTTGCCCTAAAAATCGTCATTGAAAGGTGCAAAAAAAAAAAAAAAATGAAATAAAATAAAATAAAATAAAAATAAAATAAATGCGATATCAAAAAAAATAAAATAAAAAATAAAGTAAATACGATAGCAAAAGAATAAAAAATGAAAATAATGACTAGGAACAATAAAG
Source organism: Liposcelis bostrychophila (assembly GCA_037577465.1). Taxonomy (NCBI): domain Eukaryota; kingdom Metazoa; phylum Arthropoda; class Insecta; order Psocodea; family Liposcelididae; genus Liposcelis; species Liposcelis bostrychophila. The sequence goes on along the minus strand of CM075211.1, from coordinate 11,684,467 downwards.
ATGATACTATTCTCCTAGCAAAATGGCGTCGTTTAATTTAATTTAATTTTTTTTTTTTTTCAGTGAATCAAGCGATTATCATCGGATAGCATGTTATTAATTAATGAAATCGTCGCGGCGCCCTTCACGTCATTGTTGTGGTCCGGGTTTTCCGACTTAAAAGCAGGAATGCATATAGTTCTTAGTTCTGAGTTTTGGAAAATTGGACATCGAATTTATCAAGGTAGGAGCTTCAAAACTTAAGTCTCGAAAGTTTTTAATATTTTCCCGACAGAGGGCTTTTGGTGAAAAGCGATTAATCATGGAGATACATCTCAGTCGTCCTTAACGTAAAAAGTTAAAAAAAAATTATAGTAGTATTGGGAAATTTTACCATTATCTTATCCATAATGCTAAATCTTACCCCTTTCCCACCTTCAAGTCTGACTAAACTTTTTAGGTTTTACGACGGCAATAATTCCCCTTCAAAAATAGCACGGCCATATAGACAGGTCCGGAAACTTCCCATGCCGTTCATGTCCTGCTTAACTACGCACATTTTAGTTCTAAAACGGACCACTAATGGTGCTGCGATCTTCAGAGACGCAACATGTCTAATCGTTTTAAGTTGGGACTATGGCAGTATAGACGTCTATACGGCTGTGTACCGCCATCGTTGTTTACAAATCTCAACGACCAATCAAAAAGCGTCTCGCGTACAAGTAGCGCTTACAGTGGTAGAAAGAAAGAACTCATTTTTGCGTAGTTAAGCGGGACATGATCTCCCATGTATAAGGGATAGGAGTTTTCGAATCTGTCTATAAGGCCGTGAAAAGTAGAGGTATGCAATTATTTAACATCGCGAAATGAAAACCCTGAACTTGAGCTTTAACATTTGTTATTAGTTAGATCTAAGGTTTTTCCAATTTTTTCCAATTTTTTCGGCCAAATCCTAAAAAAAAAAAAAAAAAAAAAAAAATACCTTGTTAATAAATGAAGAAATCAGTGGAAGAAGAGGGTGGTTTAGGTTCTAACGAAAAACTGAGTCAATAAATGAAAATCGAAAGAGGATCTAACATTTTCTACTGCTTTTTTACAAATATTAAATGAACAAAATTGACTTTAATGATTACAAATTCTGTCGGAATCAAAATGGCGTCCAAAATAAACAACAGAAAATAGCCCCGTTGTCTAAATTTTTTTTCAACGGTCTTTCCTTTACTGATGTCTCCATTCAAGCCCTACCAATCCTATATACGGGAATGTCCGACTATTAGAACGTCCGCCATATTGTTGGAGAACATGTATTTTTTAGGTTGGATTCTCGCAAAGTCCCTAAAAAATGCCAACTTAAGCAATTAAAAATTCATAATTTTACGGACTTTTTGTTTCTTAGGTTGATAGTTTTAGGGACTTTGCGCAAAACAAACCTAAAAATATACGGTCTCCAACAATATGGCGGACGTTTCGGAACGTTCTAATTGTCGGATGTTTTCGGAAAAATTTTATATGGTATTGGTAGGGCCTGTCTCCATTCGTAAACGACGGCTCGTATACGAGCCGAAAAAAAAAGTTTCTTTTCAGTAAAAAATTATGAAAGACATGTTTCTAGGGATAATTTGAACCGCCGATTCCGAATCTGAAGTCAAAATTCTGAAAAAGCTAAAATCCAATACGGTGGAGCCGTTTTATTTTGAATAGTTTTCTTTTTTTTGCGCCATATTGGATTTTTCAAGGGCGAGCGGTAGTCCATTGGTAAGACTCTCGATTCGCATGCGGTAGGTCCGCGTTCGAATCAAGTTTATACCATGCATTCACCTCTTGATTCTTGTTATGAAATCAAAGTGAAATCATATTGTGATGCCCAACACGGTTCGGAACCCGTGTCTAAATATAGTAGGTCCCTCTCATCACCCATTATGGGAGCGGTAGTTCTTGCGGTTGTAAGGAATTAAAATTAAAATGGAACGTAATGGGATAGGCCGTAAGACTACCTCCCCTTAAGCTTAAGTGCAAAGAAGGATAGCCTTTTATTTTATTTATTTATATTGGATTTTTCGTATGGAATCAGAATATTCTGACGTCAGATTTGAAATCAGCGACGTCGAAAACGTATAGAAAATAGTTTTCCCGATCATTTTACGGATGGAAACAAATTTTGTGCGACATTTTGTATTGCATGTATCTATTGCGAGTTACATATGCTGAAAATTGGTAGGCGTCAATATGGGTTTTAACGCACAGTGCGGGTCACTAATGTGTTGTAGGTTAACTTTAAGTGCGAAATCATAAAAAAAAAAAAAAAAAAAAAAACATTTGGGAAAATTTCTTTGATTTTCCTGGAAAATTTCCCAAAATTCGGCCGTTGAAGGGTTAATTGATAGTGGAAAATGGAAATAAAGTTGAAAGTAAAAGAAAAAGAAAAATTTGTCAAAGAATCAAGTACGATTTTGCGAAATTTTGGTAGACAGTTAAGAGGACTTTTACGCCGAATCCAGAAATCAAGAATTTTTAAATCCCGAAATCCCAGGATTGAAAAAATGGTAAGGAATTACAATTAAGTAGATAATCGGAATATCCCACATAGACCTTTTCCATCTATAAGATGTCTACATTTGAGAATGGATATCTAATAGATATCTAAAATTTTTCAATAGCTAGCTAATAGATGGCTATTAGCTAGCTATTTTTCGAAATGTCCTCGCTATTAGCCGGCTAATAGCAGGCTATTTTTTTAAAGCTATAAAAAGGCTATCGTACCGTAACCAGAACCTTCGCTCTGTTACACCGCTGTAGCTATGTTGTTTATAAAAAGTTTTTTTAATTTCTTTGTGACTTTTCTGGGAGTAGAGTTCAACTTGCTGTTTTATGTAGGATTCGATATTGCACATACAGTATACTTGTAAGCCTAAAAATTTTACCATATCTTCAGTATTTAAGCTCATAATTTTTGATGTTGTTGACGAGTCAAATAAATCGAAATTTTAAGTTTATAAGATTTAAAATTGTCTGAATTTAAAAAATTACAGAATTTTATATAAGTGGCCAATGTACCAGTATAGTTCTTGAACTGATAACTTTTGATTTAAATGCTAGTTAATAAGTATAATAAATACATAAATTAATTAATTTTTAAAATTCTAAAAAAATTTTACTGAAATTTAAATTTAGATACATGTGAATGAATTAAATCACCTAATTTATTAAAACTACTCTCTCATTTTAAAAAATGATCAGATATTTGCTTTTTAATTTTTTAAGTCCTAAAAATGCTTAATGTGCTTACAATTAAAAGTCGAAAAGGCAGAAAATCGTGGATATCTCTAAAACGTCTATAGTATATCGAAGAGATACTAAAATAGATGTCTATTACATACTGTTATAGCCTTCTATTAGACATCTATAAGATATCTTTAGTATAGCTATTTTTTTAGCGATTCATAGATATCTCAAAGCTCAGAGGGTCTATGTGGGATGAAAATACTCACACTTTTAAAGCAGTTTTTTTTACCTATTCAAATTAATTCGGGTTCTCAAAAACTTAAGAAAAGTGAAAAAAAAATATATATATATATTTAGCAGAAAAATTCGGTCTTAAGACAAATATTTTTTGCTCAAATTTGGTCGCTAAAAGGTTAAAGCACCTTTAATCCCCTCCTCGAGTTAATCCGCAAAATACAGGGGCGACTTCTCTCAGTTTTTTGACGTCTTTCATTTTTTATTTATCAATCCAATACTAGAAATAACAATTGTGCATTACATATTTTATTGATTTTTAAAGAGATTTTACTCCACCCTTAAGCAAAAGCAATAAATCATTTATGCTTTCATATGCATATGACGCTTATTTGCTGCTAATGACGCACATTGCCACCTTTCTAAACAATACCACAAACTAAAATGTAAGTTACATAATCTCATTAATCTCAGAAGGGGAAAAAAAAAAAATATTTCGCACTCTTAACAGTGTTATATTAACAAAATTTAAAATAAAAAATCTATAATTCATAAGCGGCGCTACCTATAATTAATCAAAATAACTGATAAGAGTATTGCAAATCTATGAGAATATAAGAAAAAACCTGTCGGGTGAGTTTGCGATATCGGGCATTCACCTTTACCCACATAGTGGACCATCGAATTACGTGAGAGAAAAAAAAAAAAAAAAAAAAAAAAGAAAGAAAAGAAAATGAAAAGATAAATAAATATTTCTCTAATTATTGATCATCGTTTGTTCTATTTATTACACTCTCAAACCGCTTTCAACGCGGTGATCATCTTGTAATAGCCGTCATTATTTCGGGAGGGAAAAATAAATACGATGCACTTTCGCTTAATAATAAAAACAAACCCAAGCGCTTTGATGTTCTACCAATAAAAAGCTATAAATTAAAAATGAGTCTTAAAAAAAAAATCAACGAGATCTAGTCCCTGATCTGGGGCTATAGTGAAAATGACATACATGAAAACTGATAATTGGAAGATCATCTCCATCTCCATCTCATTTTAATTGATTTGCTCTCCACGTGAGACTTTCTTTTATTTTTTTCCAATTTCGATTATACACAGAAGTTTACTCGGATTTCCCGTAAAAAAAAAAAAAAAAATTACATGCCATGAAAAGCCTTGAAAAGATTAAAAAAAAAAAAAAAAAGAGTTTCAGGAGTTTCATAATTTTCATTGACTCGTAGGCCTGAGAAATGAAGGAGTTGGTTCGATAACACCGGGTGATAAGAAGAACAAGGTGTAGAGGTTATTGAACTCGTAAGTGACAGGGAAACTGGATGACCTCTTTGCATCCCAGCCACCAGCCACCAGCCACCAGTTGTACAATTTGGGTGGTTTCACACTTTCATTGCATAATAACAAGTCTCGTTTGGCATCATCTTTGGTCTCTCGGGGAAACACTTTATCTTTTTTTATCTTTTTTCCATTCTTTTAGAAAGGAAAAGAATCCGCTTGGGAAATTGACCGCGTTTTTTCTCTCTTTTTTTTTTATGAATATAAGTTGTTGTAAAGTGATCGATACCGGTTTTCAGGATAAGTCGTGTACTACGTTTGTATTGTGGATCAAACATCAATTTAAATTCTGGAACGAAATGAACTGCTATCATCTTAAAGGACCTCATTTTTGTAAATATAAAAGTGGTTGCTATCACAGATCCCGTTTCAGATAAAAAATTTATAATAATTTTCGGTGTAAAAAAAAAATTAAAGAGTTGTATAATTTTGTCGTAAGGAGACAAGGTGTGATAAAACCATAAGAAATAAGAATCTTTGTAAATAACTGGCTTTTTTCAGCTGCATCGAAAAGGTAAACCGTACGATTGGAAAAGTCGTTGGAAAATCCATTGGATTGGAAAACTTGCAGCGGTTTAAAAACCTTTTTATATTTGAAAGATTTTCGACCCTATTTTTATAATTGCTTGGTTTTTTTAACGGGCATTTTATATATATATTTTGAAGAAGCCACGATGGTTCGTGTGCTAAAAATTTAATAACAAAGGAAATCGATTGAAAAGTTAAATCGAAATGGCGAGAGATGGAATCGAACCACCAGCTTTCGTGGCTTCTTCGAAATATTGATCCAATTCCCGGTAAACGAAAAAAAAAAAAAAAAAAACGCGTTATCCCTATTTACTTTAGAAAAAAAAAATTTAAAAAACATTGAGTCAAGTTTCAGAATTTTCTGAAAAATTTTACGTTAGGGTGCAAATTCACTATGGTATGTTGGACCAACATGTTGTACCAATTTGTTGTACCAACATTCCACACTAATTTTGGTGTAGGAGTAAATTCTGCAATAGTCGATTCGTTCGCTTGTCAAACATGTTGGTGCAACAACTTCGTCCAACATTCCAACTTGTTGTACCAACATGTTTGTCCAACATTCCATAGTGAATTTGCACCCTAACTCAAAAAAGCTTTTATCCATTTAACAGCCCTATTTCAGTTTGTATTCAAACGCAGTTTATTGCATGGGTTCAAGTCCAGTATGGTCATTTCTGTTTCAGCAAAAAATAAATAAATAATTAAATAAAATAAAAAGTAACAAAAAAAAATTAAAAATAACATAGGCCTAGCCACATTTAATCATAAGAAAAAATAACATTCAATCAACAAAGAAAATGAATTATGAATCTAATTAAACGGTCGTTCTGCTTCATAAATTTTCAATTTCTTGAAATGATGACTCACTTATAGATAGACATTTAGTTGTGCACACAAGCCATGTGGGTTGCATACACCAAAAATTCAGAGGTGTCTTTTTAGGGTTAACCTGGAATAGAGATATATGTGATTGTGTACAGGAAAACACGTCTTGGGGTGAAAATTATTAAAAAGTCCATTTTTGGGTGTATTGTAGAATTTACTCCTACACCAAAATTAGGGTGGAATGTTGGTACAACAACTTGGACAATGGAGTGTTTCACCAACATCCCATAGTGAATTTGCACCCCGGACTAAATTCTGCAATAGTCGATTCGTTCGTTTGTCAAACATGTTATACCAATTTGTTGGAATGTTGGACGAACTGTTGTACCAACATGTTGGACAAGCGAAGGAATCGACTGTTGCAGAATTTACTGCAAATTAGTGTAATTTAGTGTAAAATGTTGAACCAGCAAGTTGGTACAACATGTTGGATTGTTGGTCCAACATTCCACAGTGAATTTGCACCCTTAAGCGGAGAACGTTACATAGTAAAAGATGCAGTTTAAGCTGATTAATTGTGTAAAATTTGGTTGAAGTTAGTCATATTTGTGACCCAAAGAAAGTACAATTTTGGACAAAATAGCAAAGTTTGGGGTTGAGCCATTAAAATTCCGGAATTAATTTCATCAAAAAATTGTCCGAAGTCTCTGGATGAATACCAATCCGTCACTGTTTTCAGACCTATTACTCGCTGCTCGGCCATAATTCCATTACTTGCGCTTCTAAAAGAATTTAAGATTTTTTAAAAAATGTTTTGATGCGGGAACAGGCAATTTGATTTTTTTTTTTTTTTTTTTAAAGGTTTTAGGCGGGCATTTCAAACGCATCTTTGAAAATTCCCTTTAAATCTTCCTTCGTCAGCTTTCATCTTCACCCCCCAATAAATTCCAAACATTAAAGTGACTTTTTCCCTATACTGTCATCTTTTGTTTATTCAATCGAATTTTACTTAAGCCACCACAAGGTACAAATTTTCCATCAACACTTTCATAATACGTTAACTTCCTTTCTGCAGATTCTCCCTGGCAGATCAGGTTAATGACACCAAATGAATAAAAACTCGAAAGGATTCATATAAGATTATAAATTTGGATCATAAATCGTTAAAATCACTTTTGATTTTTTTTTCTCTCTTTTTTTTAAAACTCTTCATCATAATTCACATAAACTGAATGGTTAACCAATTATCCTCAACGTGTAATCAGTAATTAGCTTGATTATAGTAATTTATTCAAAGTGGTATGTTATTTTAAAGACTTCTTTCTTTTTTATCAGACACTGTTAAACTTGGTGCAAAAACTTGATAATTTTTTAATTTAAAGAGGAACAAAATGTTGATTTTTTTTTTTTTGAAGTGAGATGAATTGAACGAATTTCATGGTGTGAATATTTTAATGAAAGCGGTCATTGACCTGCGGGGGAGAGCTCTGAACCACTGACACACAGAGACTACAATCAGAACTGACCTACATTCTAGGCCTCAGCATCTCAATCACGTATCCCCTGTACCTAGACTTAAACGTTTAAATACAGAATACGTTTAACAGATATTTTTTGATTAATGTTTAGAATGTTGTATGTTTTCGAGAGGATCGTTAAGAGCTGAATAAGAGCTTTGTTTTTTTATATTTTTGTGCTTTTACTTGACTTTTTAAGGGAGAATTTTAAATTGCCCCTAACGAAAGTATGGAACCTGTGTAAATCATTGGAAATAATTTATTAAGCGACTCCTGGTCAATATTTAACAATGTGTTTTTTTTTTTTTTTTTTTTTTTTTTTTTGTTATTCGACGAAGCTAAATATTTTTTTTTGGATTTTTCGCAATATCATCAGCTTATCTGAAAAATTCCTAAATTAATTTTTGTTATCAGTAAAAATCGGTTATTAGTCTGAACTCCGTTCGTAGATATTTCGAATTTGTTATGATTTACCATTTTAGTATTTTTTGTTATATTTCTGTGCAAAGCAGTATGTGGAAACACGACTATGTACATCCGTTATAAGTATTTACTTTGTTTTTAATTTATATGTTCTGTGCTGAAAATATTTAGGGAAAAATATTTATAAGCCTCATTCTCCTTTTAATTAGACCATATTTATTTTTTTGCAAACGTCTAAACCCAATTCTTATCCAGAAAAGGTTGTGCAAACAAATTCTCAGAAATTTGTCGTACGGGGCTTTGTTTGTAACCAAGTTGGAAAAAAATTGGCTCCATCAGTTTAAAAAAATTGCGGCGATTATTACTAATCACTTGCTTATTTTTTTCGGTAGGCTTGTTAATATTTTAAGGGTGCAAATTCACTATGGAATGTTGGATCAACATGTTGGTACAAGTTGGACAGACATGTTGTACCAGCTTGTTGTACCAGCTTGTTGTACCAACATGTTTGGCAAATGAACGAATCGACTATTGCAGAATTTATTCCTAGACCGAAATTAGTGTCGAATGTTGGTCCAACAAGTTGGTACAACAAGTTGGACAAACACGTTGCACCAACTTGTTGGAGTAAGGGTGCAAATTCACTATGGAATGTAGGACCAACATGTTGGTACAAGTTGGACTAAGGGTGCAAATTTACTCTGGAATGTTGTGCCAACATGTTGGACAAACGAACGAACCGACTACTGCAGAATTTACTCCCACGCCGGAATAAGTGTGAAGTGTTGGTCCAACAAATTGGTACAAACATGTTGGTCCAACATTCCACCCTAATTTTGGCGTGGGAATTAATTCTGCAAGGGTGAAAATTTATTACGGAATGTTGGACCAACATGTTGTACCAAGTTGTTGGACCAACAATCGACACTAATTTCGGCGTAGAAATAGAATTTAGGAGTAAATTCTGCAGTAGTCGATTCGTTCGTTTGTCAAACATGTTGGTATAACAAGTTGGTACAACATGTGGTACCAACATGTTGGACCAACATTCCTCACTAATTTCGGCGTAGGAGGAAATTCTGCAATAGTCGATTCGTTCGTTTGGGAAATTGTTGGTACAACGAGCTGGTCCAACAAGTTGGTACAACATGTTTGTCCAACTTGCTGTACCAACATGTTGGCCCAAAATTCCATAGTGGATTTGCACCCTAAAAATAAATTCTGCAATAGCCGCTTTGTTCGTTTGTCCAACAAGTTGGTACAACTTGTTGGTCGAATTTGTTGTACCAACATGTGGGCCCAACATTTCATAGCGAATTTGCACTTTAAGACCCGAAAAGCATAGGTAGGGCCAAAATATGAAACATTTTGTGGTGCAGTACTGTGGGAATGCCGCATTGTAACGGTCTGGACCTGGTTTTTTTAAATTATTGAACAATATTATCCCGGAAAAATATTGGAACCATATGGACCCACAATATTAAAACTATTCCAGGCCTTTACAAATTTGTATTGCTGCAATCGCGGGACATAGCCGAAATATTACTGATGGTTTGTGCTGTGCGAGAGTTCTGGCCTAAAACAGACTCTCTGCCCAAAATTTCTTGGTCAGACAAAAAAAAAAAAAAAAAAAAAAATAAACAAATAAATAAATAATAATACGAGTCAAAAATTTTTGGAAATAAAGCGGAGTTTTGAAATAAAATTTAAAAAAATATATTTAAAATTACTACTTGGGGTTTTATGCGAATTTGATTGGTGATTTACTGAAAAACCTTTTGCAACATTACAGAGTATTATTTTATTTCATTTTATTTTATTTTTGAAACATCGCCCCATTATGTAGTTTTCATAGTATTCTACATAGCAGGTTTCATAGTATTGAAGCTAGTCTGTTTACAATGATACACAACTTTTAAATATAACGGATCATCCGTTTCAAGATCCTAAATATAAATGTAAATAATTAAAAAAACAGAAAAAAAATACGGTATATTAAATCTCGACAAGTTTTAAACGTGGCGGCATGTTTAAAAGTAGATACGCTGGCGACATCTAGCAGCGAAAAACAGAACTTACATGTCGCGACTATTTCGGGAACTAAAAATCAAAATACATTTTATTATGGTGGACGTATTTTTTAAAAAAACTTTTAACAATCATAGATTTTCTTTTTTACAGTAAAACTTAGCATGTTTATGAATTAATTTTTGTTTTCATTTAACAAAAAAACTCGCATTCATATATATATTTATGTCGCTATCGTAGCTGTGAAAGCATGTTTTTTAACGTAATGTAACTTGACATTAAGAAAGTATTGATGCACCCTCCAAGGTTTTTATTTACTGTTCTACGGCAATCACATCATACTGGCACCGTTTAATAATAGGTAACTGCTAATATGTAACAAAGTAGAAACTAGGGCTTCGGAAACATTTGTCTGTTAATTCAGAAATAATCATTTACCGGAGAATGTAGGATCAAGTTTTTTTCTTTCTGAATGATTATATTTATTTTCAGATTTGACAAGTGCGGTATTCTCAATGCTCTAATGGCTGGGGTGAATACCTTACCCCTTCTTAAAAATGCAAAAGGAAATGTCATCACTATCAATGAAAATGTACCATGCTTCACGTCTTCCGCTGGGGAAAATTCAAATCCTAGTGCCTCTGAACCTTGTAAATGTCAGTTCTATCCTTCTAAATTACTTCAGAATTTGAATAATCAAAGAAGGACAGGTAGTTTTTGTGATGTTGAGATTATTGCTGATGGAATCGTCATTAGAGTAAGTAGCTTTTGTTGTCATCTGTATGTAAAAATTAACACTTGCATCAGGTGGCTATAATAGTAGGATTTGACTTTTTCGAACCAAACTTTTATGTTCTAAATTTCTACTATTAATTAATATTATTAAATGCTTTTAATTTTACTAAATTAAATCTTTTTTCCAGGCTCACAAAGCTGTTTTATCAGCCAGCAGCCCATACTTTCAAGCAATGTTTTCAACAGGACTTCGAGAGAAGGAACAAAGTACGATTGAGCTTCATTTAATCTCAGGACCTGTCTTTAATGCTCTTATAGAATTTATTTATACCGGTAAGTATTTTATAAAATTTTCTTTTCGTAATTTTGCCTTTGGTCTTTATTAATTTTTTAAATTTATTTTTATAGGTGAAATTAACATTGTACAACATAACGTTCAAGAATTATTAGTAGCTGCTGATATGCTTGAGTTATCGGATGTAGTTTCACTTTGCACAACTTTCCTTAAGACAGAGTTGCATTCATCAAACGCCATCGGAATTTATAGGTTTTCAGAAGGTCACAATTGCACCGAATTAAAAAATGCAGCTATAGATTTTATTCAGAGTAATTTTCCTAAAATAAGTCAGGAAGAGGAATTTTTTGAACTTCCGATAGATCAGTTAGTCAAGTTTTTAAGTAGTGAATATCTAAGAGTAGATAGTGAATTTCAGGTATGTATGAATCAACTTGAAACTGTAAACATTTTTTCCTGGGGTAAAGTTGAGTAATTTATTCTTTTTTTTTTTTTATAGGTTTTTCAAGCTGCCATTAAATGGATAATGTACGACGTAACAGAAAGGCGGCGTTTCGTTTTTGAAATTTTACCGCACGTGCGATTGCCTCTTTTATCAATCTGTTTATTAGATAAAGCCATTCAAAATTGCTGTGATAGTAGTTTAAAAGTAGCGTTAAGATATGTCAGAAACGATCTAGTCAGTAAAAAAGGTAGTTTAATACCTTTAGTCGTTCGGCCTAGACTTTGCGCCAAAAAAGATATTTATGTGATTGGGGGATCCAAAAGGGAATTAATTAGCACTTGGACCAGATCTTCGGGCTGTTCCACGTATAATTCGGTTGAACGATACGATACTTTCAAGAGGTATGGAATAATTTTAATTAATTTTAAACCTGTCCTGAAACAAAAAAGCTTTAAAAAAGAAAAAGTGCACATCGAAAATACCTTCGAAGGAAGTTACAAAAATTTAAATTGATTGCAAATTAATTTTTTGAGAAAATTTTTAAAGAGTTTGATTCATATTCATTTTTTATTTTTAGGGAATGGGTGAAGGCTTCGCCGATGCAACTTGGTCGAGTTTTGCCAGGAGTGGCTGCGCTTGATGGTAAAATTTTTGTCGTGGGCGGTGAAGAAGAATCTCAAATTTTAGCAAATGGTGAATGCTACGATCCCCATGACAATACTTGGAATAAAATTGCTAGCATGGTTGTTCCAAGGTGCGAATTCGGTCTCTGCGCTTTGAACGGGACTCTCTACGCCGTTGGCGGTTGGGTCGGTGAAGACATTGGTGGTTCGATAGAGAAATATGATTTGATTCAAAATGAATGGAGGCTCGCAGGAGATCTGCCGGAACCGTTATTTAGTATGGGTGTTGTAGCACATGAAGGATTAATTTATCTTGTTGGAGGATGCACGCATAGTAGGAGACACCTTCAGGTAAAGTAAGAGGCAATTAATTTTATGTGGGACGTTATTTGAGTCGTACTTAACCGCTTCTTTCGTCCCAATTTTAGATTTCCCGTGGCCCTTGATTATTTCCCTTGATTTCTTAAATTATCTAAATTTTTCCAAGGTATCGTGAAAAATATGAATGGTTTTTTATATATTTCTTATTGCAAATTTTTTCTAACATCTCTGAAATTTCAGGATTTGAGGAGTTACAACCCTTTGACTGGGGAATGGTGTGTGTTGGAGCCGATGACAACTCCTCGATCTCAAATGGGCATAACGGTTCTGGAAAGGCATTTATATGTGGTTGGTGGGACCAATAAACATAACGAAGTTCTCAAGTCAGTTGAGAGATATTCTTTTGATGACGTAAGTAAATTTTTTTAAATTGTAACGTGCAGTTTTTGTAGGAAATTTTCGTTGTTTTCTTGCTACCGACTTCTTTAATGTCGTTTATGTCGTCGGATGTTTGTTTGGAAATACTTTTTTGATTTTTTTTTTTTCAAACATTTTAATCAATTTGATTTTTTTTTTTTTTTTACAGAACAAGTGGAGTGAAGTTGCCCCAATGAAAACTGGACGTACATGCCCGGCAGTCTCATCAGCTGACGGCTTGCTCTATGTCATTGGTGGTATGCAGACTCATGAAGTGAATTTTTGGCGAGCTCAAATCACAATTTCTGATGTGGAATGTTACGACCCGTTGTTGAATAAATGGAAGGAATGTCCGTCGTTGCCGGAAACTCGAGGAGAAGCTGGAGCCGTTGTCGTTTGATCTTGTACAATACTCCGTGGTTTTACGTCTGTCGACCTGATATATTTTCAAATATTTTTTTTTAACTTATTTGCGAAGAAACTAAAACTGAGATTTTATTCCTGGTTTATATTTTTATTTACGTTTTTGCGTACTGTTTTGGCTTTAAAAATGAATTGATACCTTTTTTTTAGATATTTTGCAATATTATATACAAAGCAACGAATCATTTAATTTATCCGGTGAATGCTTTTGCATTTTTTTTTGCTCTTTTAGTATTTATGTTATTGAAAATAATATATTTTAAAAAAAATAAAAGCACATTCAATCGACTTATTTTATTTAAATAATAGCTAAATGTAGCTAATTTAAAATAGTTTTTCAAGCTCATTTAAATATTTTTATTTTATAGTCTAAATAAAAATATTTTACCGAATCATATCATTTTCGCTACATAAAGTAAACTTTTTGTATAATTAATATTTACCGGTGAGCTGAACGCAATCATTTTAATTTATTTACAGTATTATAATATTATATCTTTAAAAAAAAATGTTTTTTTTTTACATGTAATAGTATTCTTTTAGAAATAATGCCGAAAATCTTACCAAAAATAATACCAAAATTTTTTTGTTAACATCGAAAAATGAAGCTTCCAAAGTATCTGTAGATGTTATTTTATACGAATACTATAAAAAACAACAAAAAAAAAAATATTGTTTTAACGAAGGCGAATGCCAATTTTTATTTCATTTATTTCAATGAAAAAATAATGTTCGTCATATATTTAAAGTATTTTAATCATTTTCACTTATTCTTAGTGAATCATAAACGATTGCTTTTTTTGTGTGATTCTCACTACAAGAAAAAAAAAATAGGTCCAATATTTTTAGATGTTAAAACATATTAGCTTCATTATTCAAATTATAAATAATGCACATAAGATTCTTCAAATGATTTTTAAGTTTTAATGTTTTAAAAAAACCGCATGGCTGAATACAAAGTAAATGATAATAGTACTTGTGTGATAAAAATTCTTATTATAAGAAAAATTTTGTTATAATTTTTTGTGTTCATTCAAAAAAAAATCCTTTTATATTAGTGTTAAAGATTTTATTTCTTTTTATAAAAAATATGGTTTTACCATTTTCTAGCTAAGACGTGTAAAAAAAGGTATTCTAAAATTTTTATTGGAAACATTGGAATTTAAAATTGGATTAAGTTAGGCTATGGTTGGTTTGTTAAAAATTTAAAGGCAGTTTATTGAACGGAGCACCTACTCCTTTCAATATATGATATATTGTAAATATTGAGAGTAGAAAGCTTTGAAGAAAAATTTCTGCGTTTCTTTTGAGAAGGAACTGGTAGGAAAAATTTGTAGTATAAATAATATTGAGCTAAATCTTTTTTTTTTTTTTTTTTTTTTTTGAAGCCTTAAACAAAATTTTATTGACAATTTAAATTCTTTTAAACGGCGAACAAAACTTTGTTTGTTTTCGTTGTCTTACTTTTTTCCATTCTCCCCCTGCAATCATATTTCATGACTGGTGTATTTTTTCTAAAATTATTTGTATTGTTTATCCATTTATTTCAAAAAAATATTACGTTTATTTACTTTCATAAATGGTATATGGACATGCTTTCGATGTTTTCTAATTTTAAATCGTTTAAAAAATATTATTCTAATTTTTATTTTTATTTTTTAGGAAAAGCGCTGGACTTTTTAAGTTATTAAATTGTATGGTTCATTGAAAATGGAGAGAAACGGCGCTTCCATCCAAGGAGTACCTTCTAACATTCTGTAAATACTGAGAGTAATGACTGGGAAAGCGTTGAAAAAGAAATTCCGAAGATCGCAGTAGTATGGGATGTAAGGACATGTGTCGGCCGGTCGTTGAGGAGACATTGCGGAATGGCTGAAGGACGATTCTCGTTTTCGGTTTTCGAGAGTTTGGCGAAGGAAATTTAGCAACCCAATAAGGGACGGACTGAAGTTTTTTACTGTTTCCTTGCAGTTCGGGAAGTAGGTAACTATTAATGTTTTCTGGGAATGAATTTAAAAATAATGTTTTTTAAAATTTTATTATTGTCAAAATTTGCGATTACTAACCCAGTCTCCCTGTATATTATTTTCTTTGGCTTTAAAGTCTAAATATGCGTGAAGTCTCGAAATATCCTGCAGGGAAGTTCTCGATTCCATCAAACCACCGGAACAAGTCAGTAAAAATTTCCACCTCTTATCTGGATTCCAAAAGT
The DNA here is from genome assembly GCA_037577465.1 of Liposcelis bostrychophila. Classification (NCBI taxonomy): domain Eukaryota; kingdom Metazoa; phylum Arthropoda; class Insecta; order Psocodea; family Liposcelididae; genus Liposcelis; species Liposcelis bostrychophila. Next base: position 11,668,893 of record CM075211.1, on the reverse strand, counting down.
AAATGTGCCTGTGAATATTCACGAATACATTCAGAATTTTGTTACAACAACCAAACCGGAATTTTGATACCTTACAATAGCAGCAATTTGAGGACGGTTTTCTGGTACGAAAATGAGCATCCAGCTTATTAAATCGTCGATGTCGCTGTTTGAAGTAATCAAATTCCACTTCCCTATCATTAAATTATCTACGATTTCTTTGACTTGCTGACCGAACGGATGCTGTCCTCCAGTCAAAACAAAGTGGATAAGCATCCCTGCCGTTGCGATGTCAGCTGCTAAAGTGCATCTTAATTGGTTTTCTTTTATGTAGGAGGCAATCACTTCCCCCGGCCACCAGATCATCGAGAAAAGAGGAGCCGGTTTTTTTAGATAAAATGCCTGAGTGAAAAAACCAAATGGTCGATAAATTCTTTAATAATTCCTGTAGTAAATCGAAAAGACTTATGTTGTTTTTTTTTTTTTTTTTGTAGATGGAAGCGATGGGTAGACTCACCGTTGAAATGCCAAATTCGGCCAGTTTAATTGTTCCAGTAGCATCGATGAAGACATTAGACGGTTTTAAATTTCCGTGAACGATTGGCGGGTTTTGATTGTGGAGGTAGTGAAGTCCAGCTATTATCTAAGAAAACAATGGAAAGGAGTGAACGGAAAACTGATGACATTCACAAAGACTCTGGAAGGATACCTCTTTAACGATTTGAGGAGCTTTCAATTCCAAAATGCAATTAGTTTTCATATGCAGAATATATTGACCCAAATTGAAATCCATTAAGGGAGTTGCTATGATCGGCTCAAATCCTTCGGACATATAATACGGCAACAAGTATTTATTATTAATTTGCCTCAGTCGCACCATTATCGTCGATAAAATATTAATGCAATTGGGGAATAATTTTTAACATGCTTAACCGCCAACGGAATTCCTTTTTGATCCAAACCCATTTCCACGGAACCGAAATATCCGGTTTCTCCGAACGGCAGCAAAATTTTTCCGCTTTTCAACGGATTCGGAAGTAAAATATCTCCGTATTGCACGTGGCTGTTACTTATCATTTTTTTTAAATTCATAATTTCGTTCATCCAACAGCTCGGTTTATTAATAACTTGATCACTGCCCTGCTTCACGTTTTTTAAAAATTTATCCAGGGGGTTTTCTTTATTTTTTATCCACAAATGATATTGATCTTTTCTGTCGTCCTCAAGTCTCGGTGTTGGTATGCTTTGCGAGCTTCCGATGCTGACTATCTCTGAATGCGAATCCGATTTGTAACCCTTATTAATATAAATTGTATTGAGTTCCGGTCCGGTTCCGTTTGAATGTTTGCTTAAACTATTTTCCGGGGCATTACGTTTCGAGTCAGCCCCGTCGAAAAGTTTTGACTGACTACATGTTTTCCGAAGAACATTAGAACTTAAAACTGGAAACAAATCGTTTTCTTTGCTTCGAGCCAAAAATTCCGGGCTAAAAATTAAACTGACGTCGCTTAGGCTAGTTTCCTCGTTTTTCGAAAATTTCCTGCTCTTTTCTTCTTCGTCAATTTCTTTTAATTTTTCCGTTATTACATTTTCCGTTTTTAAAAGTAATTCTTGAACTTGCGAAATAACATCGTTCGATACTTCTTCACTACGCCAAACCTGAGGAAAATTCCATGATTTTTTTCAATAAATTTAATATATATATATATTTTTTTTTTTTTTTTTTTTACTGACCTTATTTTGAATAATTTGCTTCAGCTGTTCCCATTCATCCGTTAAAGACTTTATATAGTAATCTTCAAGCTGCGGCAAAATTATTTTTAATTTCATAAGCTGAACGCTTTTATCTTCTCCTACAGCAAATTTATAATCCGGGTAATTGTTTATTTTTTCGTGATTCCACACTTTCCTGAATTTCCCTGTGAAATCATCGAATAGCGTTTGCAAATAATTCAAAGTGGGCGTTATATCTTTTTTTATCGGTCCGAAATTATCGTCGCTTATAAATTTTCTCAATCCCATCGCTGATTTAAAATCATCGACGTCATTTTCTCGGTTTGTACCCTCGTTGCTTGAAAATATTTGATTCACGGCTTTCGCCACCTGTTTAAAACGATTTTCTTTTTTTTCAGGTCGCCGTTTGCCTCTTTCCTCGGAAATCCGCGACGTTGCTAATAAACCGAAAAAATCGGAAGGATCGTATCCTGATTTATTTTTCTTTTTATTTTCATTTTCGACTTTGACCTGAGATTTCGAAATTTCCGTCGGTTTCTCCGTCAAAAGTTTCTTGTCATCTTTTGCGTTTAGTTCGGACTTGGAATGTAATTTGGTTACGGATTTTTTAAATTTTAAATCTCCAAGATTTCCCTGCTTCCAGGGTTTGGCTTTCGACTTCCTTTTACATTTTTTCGACGTCATAAAATCTTCTTTTCCTAATGCTTTTTCGTGCAAAGATTCGTATGACACGTGATTTTCTTCGAGGATTTCGATTTTCTCTCCGTTCTGCAATTTGTTCATTAATCCTCGAAAATTCTTGGCTTTTTTTTAATGAATTTTAAATGTGCCTCGTCTAAATGAAGGTTGTATTTCAGGTTGTTTGATTCGACGAATTTAAAGTAAAATGGTTGCAGTACTGAATATTGACTTTGAAGCCATTTTCTACCGTTACTGTTTGATGTACACACTAAAAATAATGGAAGGAACGTCGCACATGCTATATTTCGAAGATTGGAAATTCCTGAATGCTTTAAAATAACAACACACATTTTCGGACACTGTGAAGTTAAAAAAGATTGATATAAATAATCTTCTGAAATGTTCGGATTCGTTTTCTGGACGCAACATTCACAAAAATTTAAAAGTTCCGCTAATATTTTTAAGATCGATATCGTATAATCGATTTGCCCTATGTGATTCTTCAAAGCCTAAGAAAAAAAAATTAACGTAGTAAAATTGACAAATAATTACAATGTTCAAGGCCATACCTGGAAAATGAAATCAAATACTTTATTTTTTAACAAAGTTTCTAAACTTCCTTGTACGTGATTCACGAAATGAAAGAACACAGGAGATAAAAACATGTCGATAACGTTTCCTGAATCATTTCTTTTACCAGGATTCGCTAATATTTGAAGGCGTTTTTTTAAATAATTTTCTCTGTCGTTAAGAAAATACGCGTTGAGAAGACAGTTGACCGTCAAAAAGGATGTTTCGTTTTTTTTCTGGTAAGATTTCGATATGGCATAACATAGTGCTGTACATCCACGCTGAAAATGTTTGAAATAAATGCATCGAAAAAAAATTTAGTTCAAAAAATTTTCTTTTACCTCATCTTCTATGAAGACATCGGCCTTATGTTGAAGCAGCATTTCCACCATCATCTCGTACTTTTTAGATCCCGCCATTATTAAACTTGTTATGCCTTTTTCGTTTTTTACATTGATATCTATTCCATGATCTATTAAAATGCTGCAAAACTTGATCCAGTTTCTTCGTACCGCAAAGTGAAATGCTGTATTTCCGATCTGGAAAGGAATTTAAATTAAACTTCTTCAGTTTAAAATTTCGAAAGCTATTTGATTGGTTAATATTACGCGCTTGCAGCGCCTCTAGCGGAAAGGAATATTACTATATTTTGGAATTGGAAGTAAAACCAAGATGGCGGTTTGGTGCGGGATATGATCATGTTAAAATGTTAGGTGCTTTGTTATGGTTATAAATATAGTGTTCTCGTGTTTTAACGTTATTGTGGATTAATAATTGCTGCTGATTTTTGCATGGGCATCTTGAAGGTGTGTATAATATTATTGCTTTTAAAATAAATCGTAAGTTGTCCGACAAAAAGCCAGAGTAACAGCTATCTCGGTTTGAGGTTAATGAAAGGCAGCTGACAGCTAGATATTAAGATATAACTTTAGCAGAATGATTCTTATCCAGGTGCTGAAAAACATGTATTGTTTTAATGTATTGCTTACATGGACTGTATTCAATTCATTGTTAAGGACCAACAGCCTAATTGTTGATAGATGTTTATCCTTTGAAATGACAGTTAAATATTTTGATTTATTGATGCAGTGTTGCTCAATAAATTGTTTTTGGAAGCTAAGGTTGCATTTACTTTCCAGCAATTTGAAATTCAGTTGCATAACATGGGATAGTCATGTGCTTTTACAACGATGATAGGGCTAATTAAGAGCTTTTTGAAAGATTTAAACATACAATTTGATCAGCTGCTAGTTAAGCAGGAAAACAGATGACAGTAAGAGGTGTTGGGTTATTAAATCATCATAGCAGATAGATCCTGAAATGCTAATAAAAATAAGATTGAGGAAAAGGTATTGACTGAATGATGTTTCCATCATTGTCCTATGCATGGAAGACGGTAACGTTTTGAAGAATCAGATTCTAAACTGAAAGTTTTTTATATGAAACTAGTCCTGAAATATGGAAGGGATTAACAACCCAATACTGTAGGCAGAATGAATTTATTTTGCTCCTTGTTTCCTTAAAAAATAACCAAAGATTTAAAAAAATGTATATAATACCTTATTTTTATGTTGTATGTCAATATATTCTTTATAAACAACATGAAACTTAATCACTGATTCTTCATCCCATTCAGTCGATTTAACAGCTGTAATTAACACATCATCTCCAATTTCATCTTTCACCAAAAAGTTTGCCCCTTTAGCAACATACATTTCAATCATTTCAGAATTCTTGCATTTTACTGCCCAAAGCAGGGGGGTCATTCCATTCTGCATCAAAATTTGGTCATTTTTTTAACTGAAATGACTAATTTCCATCGTTTTTATTTTTACCTGATCAGTGCACTCTGGACTATGCCCATCCTTCAAGAAATTTTTTACAAGATCTACTCTACCCAAAATCGTTGCCCCAATCAAAACCGGTAAAGCATTCTGCAATTTGTAAAAAGAAAAAAAAAAAAAAAAAACCGTTTTAACTTTTCAATTTGCTCAAAATAATTACCACATCTTTAGTCTGTAAAACGTTTTGAAGATCTTGAATTTCTTCAGGTTTAAAAAATGTTGCTAGGTTTTCTTGCGGCTCCGTTGTATAATCGTTCTTTTCGCTTTCCTCGGGTTTGTCACTCTCTTTGGTCATATTTCCCATTTCCTTACGCAAAAGTCCTATTTTTATTTTCCCTTTTTTACCCTTAGCCATTAATTATTTTTTTGTTTTTATAATATTTCACATATTAAAGTATTGGTTACAAAAAAAAAAAAAAAAAAAAAAAAAAGTTTGTATAGTTTGTATAGTATTTACGAATATTGTATAATATAATAGAAAGCGATGCATGTAGAAATTTTTAATGGAGGATGTAGTAAACAATAATGTTTACTCGTCCCGTCCATTTTTGTAATTCGATTGGTTTTTGTTCGAAGCAGAAAGGATTTTTTATATTCAAAAGAAAAAAAAATTCAGTCAAAAATTCATTTTTATATTTTTAATTAAAATAACTTAAAAAAAATTATCAATATCTCACAAAACCATTTATATTACAGTCATCGATCACAGAATCATTTTTCATTTTAAAAAAATAAATAAATAAGGAGTATTCTAAATTACTACAATTTGTAAAAATTAATATAACGCATGAGCAACTTTATTATTTGGCGCGTTGTTTTTTTTCTGAACAGTATCGTAGGCCTACTTAAGTTTATTTAATTTAAATTCGAGTAGCGAAATAAACTTTTTTTTTTTTTTTTTTTTTTTTTTGCGGAAGGCGACATTTATAAATTGAATTTAGGTCGAATGAGTAACTTTTTTTTTTAAAGAGGATGACAAATTTGTTTTTATCAAAAAGGACAGTTTTTTTTTTTTTTTTTTTTGTAAAATTTAATTGCGCAGATCACTTTATGCCATTGAGATTCTTGCAAGTCACATAATAAAAAAACGAAATGCCTTTGTTTTCAAGCTTTTGATCCAATTTTTTTTTTCGTTTTAGGCAAGTCGTTAATTGAAAAATTAGATCAAATTTAATTAATTGCGGTAATTAATAAAAATATTAAAAAAAATTGACCTTATAAGTTTATGGCTGTTAGGAAAATTATTTTTATGACACTTCAAAGTATCAAAGTAAATCGGTTAAAACGTATTTAAACAGATAAAAAAACTGGATAAGAAGTATTAAAAAAAAAAAAAATTTTTTTTCAGAAGCGTAATTTTCGGAAAATTCTCAACGTTTTTTTCGGGCCATTTATTTCATTTGATTTAAATATGTTTAGACCCTTTCTTGATTAATTATTTAGTGTTGTTATTGCATTTTTTTTTAAATATTTGATTTTTCAGAGAAGTACTGAAGGTTTTTGGCACCCGGGGAGAACCTAGCACCCCCCCTTCCGCCCCCGCTGTTATAAATAATGATCAAGTAATGACATGTCTTCTAAAAAAAATGGTCTCCACTGCGGATTTTTGCGTTTTTGCTCCCTATCAAAGCATTTTTTAGACGAAAAAGAGGAAAAAATTTGTAGCTTAAGAAAATTGAAAGAGAAAAATTTGAAACTTGGCTTGAAGTTACTTGCATGAAGGTACTTGCATACTTCTTTTGTATTAACAATAGTAAAATGATGAGGAGCATTTATCCGATAAAAAATAGGAAATTCGGGCACCCGTTCTAGAATTTTGCGTTTCCAACCATTTTTCCTAATCCGTTATTCCTAAAAAGAAGAAAAAATGAGTTCCTAATCCATTTTTCCTAAAAAATTTTGGTTCGTAAAATTTTTTTCTAAACCATTTTTTTCCTAATTTCCGATTTTCCTAAAATTTTTTGATTCCTTAAATAAAATTTCCTAAAATGAATATTTTTCCTAATTTTTTAAATTGCTAAAGGGATTTTAGGAAGTTTAATTTTAGGGATTTTAAGAAATTTTATTTTAGGCATTTTAAGAAATTTGATTTTAGGTATCAATAAATTTTAGGAAAATTAAAAATTAGAAAAAAATGGTTTGGAAATCAATTTTAGAAGCTAAAATTTTTTGAGAAAATGGATTAGGAATTTTTTATTTTATTTTATTTTATTTTTTTTGAAAAAATGGATTAGGATTTTTTTTTTTTTTTTTTTTTTTAGAAAAAATGGTTTAGGAATTTATTGTATTTTTTTTAGAAAAAATGGGTTAGGATAGGAATTTATTTTTTTAGAAAAAATAGGGAACCAAAATTTTGTCATCTCAACCCTCCCGCCCTCTCTCCCAGTACACCTCTGAGACTTTTGCATAAATGATTAAAAATTGCCATTTTGTATTTGGTTTCGTGGAGGTAATTTTTATTCTTTAACGAAAGCAGTATAATTTACTAAATTTATGCTCGAGAATTAAATGTGAATAATTAATTGTGGCCAAACTTTTTGATCGATTATATAAAAATCTTTACAATAATGAAATTTTTCAACGAGGTACATTTTCTATTCACAACTTACTCACAACTGGTTTTTTCTAGCTTCTGGTATATGAATGGGCCCTTAAGAGAAAAAAAATTCAAAATTTGGGCCGAATTTTGATTTAAGGCTTGGACGTCCTTATAGCCAAAGGAGCGTTAGAAATTTTTCAAGCTGCCATATATTTTCCGTTAAATCTTATGAGCTTACGTAAAGAAATCCTATGGTTTTTTCAATCATAACATCTTAAGTCAAAATTTAAAAAGGGTGTCTAATCAGAAATTGCGATGATTCATAATACCGACCTGAAGTGCATCCATTTTTTTACTCTGTAAGTGATTTTATTCCGATGCATCTACTCCGAAATCTTTTTTTAAAAATCATTTTTTATTATTTATTTATTTATTTATTTACTTATTTACTTTTTTTTATTTTCTTGACGTCACCGTGGGTAATTAAAAAATATGATCTCACACAAGTAATAAGCACATAGAGCATAAGCACCTTTACCTATTTCCGGTGACGAGATTAATTGCATTTTTGATTAGTCTTAGTATTAAAAGGCAGAAGAAAAATTTCTATGATTATTCTGTCCTGGGCTCCGAAGAGCATCTAAAAGTTTTATTTTTTTGATATTTTAAAAATTATTCGTAAAATAACAATTTATTCAATTACTATTTTACTCACTAAAATCTTTGGCAGTATAGTCTTAAAAAATAATCCGTTCTAAAAATTATAAAAACATGCGATTTTGATTGGTTCTCCGATACGTGCATCACTCTTTATTCCTAAACTCACTCCGACTGATATAAAAAACCTTTTTATTTTTTTTTTTTTTGTCAGAACGTTTTACTAAAATCGTATAAAAAATTATAATAATAAGTCTTCAATTGTTAATAAAAATCCATAAAAAAAAAGAAGAAAAATACTTAATTCACTTTTACTTCACATTTACATCACTATCACTCGTTTCTCTTCTAATTTCTAAATAGGCTGAATCTATCGTGAAAACATCCGGAGGTGTTTCCGAACTTCCGACAGGATAATTTCGATTTTCCTGGGGATGATTCGAAGGATTCGTGGAGGAATTGGTTTGACTAGAAGTTGAATTAGTTAGTAAATTTGAAAGAGAGTCTACAATGGGGATAGTAATAGGAAGAGCGTTCGAATTCGTTTCCGAGCGGATCTCCGGAGGTTTCGACGACGGGAAAAGTACGGCGTAGCTCGGAGGCTGGTCCAAATCTTCGTATCTCGGAGGGCCGGGCGTCTGAGGGATTTCCAGCTCGCTTTGCTGCGCTCCTTGGTTTATAATTAAAAGGGTCGGACCCGATTGAGACGAAACGGGGGCTTTCGGCCTCCGGCAGCAACACTCCCAAAGTCCGCAAAACATTAAAACCGTTCCGCAGATTAACATTCCGAGCATTAAATATCCCCAAGGTCCGTAATGGTTTAGGACGTCGGGAAGGCTCTCGGTACTGCCGTCTGAAAAAAAAACATGATTAATGTTAGATTTAATTAATTAATTAATTAATTAAAGTAGTGCATGAAATATATTTGGCCAGTAATTTATAGATTAAAGTCCTTGAGCTCAATTCTTTAAAAAATTAAATAGTCGGTACTTTTTGCTATTTTCTGTTTTCGAAAATTAACGTCTGTTTTTTACATACAATTAGCCGCCATTTTCCCCCCTCTCTGGCTGGGCTGGAAGGAAGGGGGAAGGGGTGTCAGAAAAAAACCCATGAACTCAAATCTCGCTACATCTTTAAATTGGCGTTATTCACCCTCCAAAAAATATCCTGAATTTTTTTTTAGATTCTTAAAAAAATTTTAAAGGCGCGTAATTTATATGCATTTTCCATAATAGGCATAATATTGGTTTTTATTAAAATGCTGTTAAGGGGAGAACGACATTTGGGGAGAAGGGCCGTATTAGCTATGTTCGCCATAAGTTAAGTATTGACAAAGAGGAAGGGGGCAAAAAATAGACAAGTCACATGTTTTGATATTTTCGCTGGAAACTAATGTATAGTATGCTCTTAACTAAAAATTAGTTTTTAAATGTGAAAACTTTTCATGAATTAAAAAAAAAAAAAAAAAAAAAGCAAAATCCGGAAAAGCTTTTGCCACGTGATCACTCCTTAAACAATTTTCTATTGGTATGACGTCATCTGCCTGTATCGAAGCGAGACATCGAATTTACGTCTTGTTTGTAAACATGCTTGTAAACATTACGAATCGATGCCGTTCAGAGTTTCAGAAATGAACACAACCACTTTTAGGCAGGTCAGGTCACGTTCCTTTACGTTCCGTTTTGGCGGGCATTCAAATTCAAATTTTTTTTTTTCTCTTTTCGGAGGTTAGGGAACGTTCAAGTATTACGTAAGATTTTTTTTCGGGTTTTTGGACCCCCTCCCCCACCTTCGTAAGAATTAGCAAGATTTCTTTGACCCCCCAAGAATATTACGTAAGATTTTCGCGGAACCCCCCTTTTTTTTTAACGCCAATTTTATAAATTGGAATAGTATTTTTCTTAAATCTAGATTTATAGTTCATACCCATATCCCTGAAGATGGCTACAATCGGCACAAAATCTCATCAAAAAATAAATTTTTATTTCTCATAACTTTTTGAAAAAAATTTTCGATTTTTCTACTTTAGACATTCCAAAAAAAAAAAAAAAAAAAAAAAAAAAAAAAATTAAAACAACTTACTTAATTTTTTGAAATTAAAAAAAAAATTCTGAACAATAAGTTGAAATGAAAATTCTTACGTAATATTTGCCAAACTTCCCCCTTCCCCCTAGTAAGAAATCGTAGAATTTTGAGTGCCCTCTGCCCCCCCCCCCTTTTGGTCTTACGAAATACTGGAACGTTCCCTAACCGTTTATTTTACTGAGTCAAAATTACACTTTTTGCCCTATCTCCCCTAGCACAATTAAACAATGGAGTCATCTCAAAACATGTGACTTCTCTATTAACAAAAAAATTCTTACGTAATACTTGAACGGACGCTAGTCGGCATATGAGAACACCCAAAAATTTTGTGGAGGAAGAAAACTGAATACATTCCTTCATTTTAATTCCCAAAGTCTTTTAGTGATTTTTTTTTTGTATGTACATGGGCAAGCGAGATACAACAAGTTCTATTTTCTAGCCTAAAGTAATTAAAAATGTCATAGAGAAATTTTTTTTTTAGGAAAAATGCTTACTTATATGTTAAACACAATTGGAAAAGGAAGTCTAATTAAATTCGCCAATTTATTGTTGAAAATAACGGATTAAAAAAAAAAAAAACAGCATATACGAAAAGGTTTAAGGTAATTGCAAATGCAGCGAGATCTGAGAACAGATTTTTTTTGGGACCAACTTATTCCCCTTCCCAGCAAAAAAAGTTAAAAATTTAAGAAAACATCTGGCCCAAGGTTATTTTTAAAAAAACTGACCAGTAAATAAATGTCAGGGGATGAAAAAAATGTATTTGGGCGAAAAAGCTGTACACGTATTACGTAATTTTATTCCCTCCTCTGCTCTTTGAATGCTGTGCCTCGGAGGTCGCTGGTCGACTGACATAAATATGATGAACGATTTCGGCAGTGGAATTCGCGCAGAGCATTCTGGGACTAAAAAGGACAAACAAGCAGACGACGCCTCTGTGTGATTCGTAAGTTAAGAATAAGCCGCACAGTGATTTTAGCTATTTCAAGGCATTTAATTTTGAAAATTCTTATAATTGATGCCAGTTATTTCTATAAAATGAATTTCCAAGTCAAACCTGCAAAATTTTTTCCTCGAACCGAGGAAAATGAATTTTTAACTTCCATGTTTATACTTAGCTTATGGGAAGCATTATTAAAATGTATCCGGTCAGACGATACGATTTGCAATGCATTATGGGATGAAACGTCACTGCCGAAATCGTCTATTGGAGCACGGCCGTATAGACAGGTCCGGAAACTTCCTATGCCGATTATGTCCCGCTTAACTACGCCAAAATTAGTTCTAAAATTGGCCACTGGCGGCGCTGCGATCTAGAGAGCAGCAACATGTCTAATGTTTACGTTGGGACTCCCACTGGGACTCTCATTTCGAACAACAAGAGAAAGTAACCGCCATCGTTGTTTACATTACCAGCGACCAATCAAAAAGCGTCTCTCTAACAAGTACCGTAGATTGGGGTGAAGTTGAAGGACCTAAAAATTGCTACTAAGCATCGCCTGCTTATCTCTAATTACAATGAAGTGAACTAAAAATGTTCTCTATTTGTCATAATGCTAAAAATTGTGCTGATAATGACTTTTTCAGGCCCTTCAACTTCATCCCACCTCTTCAACTTCACCCCAATCTACGGTAGCGCTCACGGTGGTAGAAAGGAGGAACTAATTTATGCGTAGTTAAGCGGGACATGGTCTCCAATGTATAAGGGATATAGAAGTTTCCGAACCTGTCTATACGACCGTGTATTGGAGATACTATGTTTCGACTGCTTGTGGCATGTGACCACAAGTTTGCGCAAACACGAGCGTGTGTATACTTGTGGTCACATGACTTTCATAAACAGTCGAAACGAAATATCTCCAATCGTATTTACGATGGAGATAACGTCAGTTGACCTCCGACTCACGGAATAAATATTTCTTATCAAAATTTTTGCGGACCCCCTTCCTTCCTGTATAAACATGCTTTCGAAATGCGTGTACAACCCTAATAAAATTTTGATGAATCTCACCAATACTGCTATCGTCCGACCATGAAGTCGATTTTTCAGTGCTAGATGAAGAATCACCTTTTCTTTCATCTTTAGAACTCAGCGTCTTTATAAGTTCAGAAGCTATGAATCCCCATTTTTTTAAATAATTTCGACAAGTGGTTACATCTTCGTCGATCCCTTCGAACGGACAATTTTTTTTCCCGTCGCAGACAAGATCCTTTGAGATGCAGTAAACTGGATACCTAGTGTTTACGCATGCGTATTGATCCTTTTCCGAACATATTTTCCTGCCTGAAGAAAAAAAAAAAAAAAAAAAGCGATTATGTCATTTGCAACTTTAAAAAAAAAAACTGCGAAAACATTTATCGGCAAGGTGACTTGTATCTATGGAAAAAACACGTGCCACCATTAGGCAGATGTGCGCAATCTAATTATTTTTTTCTACGGTGTTACACGCAGGAACGGGTTTCGATGGTTTTATAAGAATTAATTTTTTTTTTTTTTTTAAATGTGCTCGGTTTTTAATCCCATATGGCCGCTTAATAAATGTTTTTACAATTATCAATAAAAAACCAATTAATTTTTTTTTCTTACCTCGACCAACTGCCGCAAGAACTATTTCGGAAGCGAGGATCTCATCCGCGTTATCGACTGTAGGAGCCCATTCTAAAGTGATGTGAGGAGGTAAAAGGTCTGTGTGTTGATCTACCGCTTTAAAACCGTTCTCCGAGCAAAGATCCACAGGCATCTTTACCTCGTCCTCAGGTCGCAAAATTGGCTGGAAACAAAGGATAAAAATTGTTATTCATGTAACGATGATTTCGAATCATTAGGATGAGAATCAAGGTCTGTGGTACAGGCACAATACGTATACATCTAATCAAAGATGTTTTTGGCTTTTATATGCCTCCATTAATTACTTTGTTTCTTCTATGGTATTTTCTTTGTCGATTAAGTTTAAAAACAACGATTTAAGCTTCCGTTTTGCAAGGGAAGAGGCTTTTATTTATTTTGTACTTATTCGGTTGTGCTTTATTCAGTTATACCTCACTCAGAGAAAGAAAATGTTTTGAACAAGTTTGAACTTGCAACAACAAAACCGGAGTGTTTCATAGCAAAACAAAAATGCTTCATGACAACGGACAGGTTGTTACTTGACAAAATTATTCGATTTTTTTATTATTTTGTCACAAGACATTTTTATTTTCCCATTAGCCATTTTTTTTTTTTTTTTTTTTTTTTTTTTTGAGTGGAACTGAAATAGTTTTTTTTGTATAAATCTAACCCTTTGTTATTTTATTTTATTTTTTTTTTACAGGAACCGCGAGTATAGGTTTATTATGTGGAAAATTAAAAATGTTCTTCGGGTATTCGTTTAACGGGCTTGACTCTTCGAGAATGTGGCTCCGTCTCCGTCCGTGAATCCATCGGAAACGAGTCAGTCTTACTATTTATGACGAGTCAGTTTTCTCTTGTAACGGAATTGAAACCCTCAGGAGCATAAGGATGGGAATTATTGATTTAAGTGGAATTGAATGGCGGAATATTGATGTAAGTGTAGCATATTAAAGTACCGGTATACAGTTTTAAATGGGGGAAACCTATTGGTGGTATCAAATGTTCGAATTTAAAAATTGTCAGCCGCCTGAGGGACAGGGTCAAAAATTCGGAACTTTTGTCCCAAGCCGTATTTTTTTTCTGTGTACATCAAATAAAATTCCTATATTTCCTTTTAAAAAATGGGACCCTTAATTTTCTAAAAAGAACCTTCAAAAATCTTAAAATGATCTTTTCGAACTTCATTTCTTTGTGGATATCCTGCTCAGCTTTGAATGAAAACTTTATAAAGCTCTTTTTGGTGTATACCGGGTTCTGATCTGGGGTCCGAATCCGATGCCGATCAAATTATACATTTAACTCCCGATTCCGATTCCGATGCCGATGCCGACTCCACCAAGCATCGGATTATATCCGATGCCGGCATCGATCATATCCTATGCCGCCTCTGGTTCCGATTTTAGTGAAAAACAAAAATCATAGAGCCATTTCAGAGATTTTTAAAATCAGTGGTCCGATTCCGATGGCGGTGCCGACGCCGGTATGTCGATGCCGATTTCGGATATTAAAAAAAATCCGATGCAGATTCTGGCATCAGCATCGGCCAAAATTTTCACGCTTCAGACCCCTAATTCTGATATAAATTGTTTCATAACTTTTTATCATTTAAGATGAATTGAACTAGGGTTTTTTTTTTTAAAACCGATGTCTCTATTACTAACAACAAAGCAATTATTAATAAATTATTTACAGAATACGTGTTGGCTGCAGCACCTGCTTGAAACGGATCCGTACACCCGGATCCTTAGTTTCATGTTTTCGTCCTTTTCACTGCCTCCGACCCCAAAAGTAAATCTACATAATTTCCTCAAAATGATTACATTATTTTTACCGAAGTCGCTTTTAAATTATAAAGATAAAGTCTCTTCGTTTTAGACTTCGAATTACGAGATAGCCGATCTAAGATGGATAATTTTTTTTTCTATGCATTTTTCCGCACTTTAAACGTCGTTTTTTCTAGACCCTGTAACTTTTTTAAGATTTTTTTAAATAAATTGGTTGGAATGTATTTTGCCTGATTTTGAGATTTGGGCATGTTCAATCCTGCTGAAATTAGTAAAGGTTGTCACTGAAGGAGCGTGCTTTTGATGAGTAAAAGACGTGCATGTAGTGCCATGGGATCTGTATGTGCTGATCAGGGTGGCTCTTATTTTACAAACTTTTAAAGCTCGGTAAAGGTACCCCCCTCCCCCCCCCCCCGCCCCTTATTATTTTATAGCAACCGAAAAAAGTTGTCCGAATTTTTTAAGGTTTTTTGAACGTCGGGGGATCACAGGGACCTGAAATCCTTCCCGATTATTTTTTCTAATCCGCTTTTCCTAAAAAAATAAATTCCTAATCCATTTTTACCAAAAATTTTGGTTCCTATAATTTTTTCCTAACCATTTTTTTCCCTCATTTTCAATTTCCCCAAATTTTTTTGATTTCTAAAATAAAATTTCCTAAAATTAATATTTTTCCTAATTTTTTAAATCCTTAAAAGGATTTTAAGAAATTTTATTTTAGGAAAATTAAAAATTAGGAAAAAAAATAGTTAGGAAAACAATTAGGAATTTATTTCTTTAGGATAAAGGGATTAGGAGTTTATTTATTTATTTATTTTTTTTTTTTTTTTTTTGGAAAAATGGATTAGGAATTTATTTTTTTAGGAAAAATGTGTTAGGAATTTATTTTTTTTTTTTTTTAGGAAAAATGGTAGGGAATCCCTGAAATTGTAGAAATTTCCATAAAGACCAAAGAATCAAAAATTTTATTTTTTATTACTCGTAAATAGAAAGAGCCATTTTCCGAGCAATCTGAGCAGAAAATGGCTTTTTCCTCCCTAGGTTAACAATATACTATTTATTTAAAAGTGGTTGTTTCCTATTCGGATTTTTATGCACATCACGAAATTATAGTTAAAAAGTTAAATATCTCATACGATTTTGATGATAAGAGGCCAAAATAAGTAAAAAAAATAAACAAAATATGCTATAGAAATAATTTTATGAGAGATTCTTCATATTTTTATCCTCTAGTACTGTAATCGTTTGTCATAAATAAATTCTATTTCATTTTCGTAATCTATGCATAAAAATTCGATTTAAAAATGACCATTTTCACATAAAAATAAAATTTTTGATTTTTCGGAATTCCGTTTTTAGATCCCTGTGAACACGACTAGAAGACTTCCAAAAAATCTGAAAAAAATCTGGCAACCTTCTTTTGGTTACTAAAAAAGAATTAGGGGGTGCATTTGCCGAAATTCAATAAGGGTTACTCTAGTGCTGATGCCCCTAAAACAAGCTGTACATTTAACGTCATGGCAACTGAGCTGTTTTTTTTTTTTTTGATGGCTTTGATATCGTTTGCGATTGCTGTTGCAAGCATGAAATAAATGTGCTACTAAGGATCCCCCCAAACAACAGTTAGATAACTGTTTCGAACAGAGATGCATGTAGGATTAAAGAGATTGAATCAAAGTCGTAATCTTATACGGCTTACTTAATCCTTTATTGTTATTAATATGCATTGAATATGCGTAACTTTTTATCAGTTTCAAGATACATGTTCAGTCAGTCGTATCGTCATCCCAAATTTGTATCTCTTGTTTTGAAAGTTACATCAGCAGCGGTTAACCATTTTTTTGTCGGTACGACCTATTAGCTAATTGAATTGGCTCAGGAGCCAGTCCACCACGGTTTTAAATATTTTTTTTTTTCTTAAAAAAAAGCGACGAAAAAAAGTGCCGTTAGCGTAACAATAAAATCACAAGGTTAATAAAAAAACATGACTGTTTATGAGATGAAAGATCAAGAATCCGTAATCTGACTTAACAAACGCTGTTTTGTTTTTTCTTTTCTTTATTTTTTTTTTTAAAGAGCCCTTTTAGAAATACGAAAAACAAAATAAAACCGACATTTTTTAACCTTCTGTTTTTGACACGCCTGTAAAATACAATAAAAAAAAATTTATGGAGCCTTTTTTTGAAAATGAAACGAATTTTTATCGTAAAAGTGCTCGAACGTCTTTCATAATTTCATTTGCAAATTCTGTAATTTCATATTTTATTTTTATAATTTTTTTTTTTTTTTTTTTTTTTTTTTTTTTTTAATTGCTAAGATGAAGATTTTTCTTCGAACCTGATAATAGAAGTCGTTTGTGAAGGCGTCTTTGACCGGGCACTAACCTGTTCATAAAATAGGCTAGAGTATTAATGTTTTATCAATGATTATCTAATTATTGCTCCCCAAAAGTTGAAAAATTAAAAAAAAATTTTTTTTGAATTAAGGTGATGGAAAATATTTAACGACATATTTAAAAAATCATTGACTAATAAGATTATTAACCTTACGCTTTAATATATGAACGTTTATATTCTCCTAGGACTTTTTTTTTTTTTTTTTTTAGTGCCATAGGTTTATTCGAAAAAAAAAAAAAAAAACGTAATTAAAATTATTAATCGGCCTGTGTCGGTTGTTGTTGTTGATGTTGCCGTATAACTCTTTTTTTTGTGTTCTTCTAAAGGCAAAAAGGTTATCACGAATCAGTTCATTTAGTTCAAAATATTTTAATTTTTAGTGTGAATCATCACAAAAAAGTTAATATTTCTCGGATTTAATTTTTGTTCTCGAAACCCAGTTTATTAATTACCAGAACAATAAAAGGAAAGAATTTTTTTTTTTTTTATACTTACGAAGGAAACTATTAAAGGACATTTTGGCGTTTTGTTGCTTTCATCTGAAAATGATATTTCAGGCGTTCTGTCGGACGCCGGTTTTCTCCTTGTAAATAACAGCGATATGGAGTGAGTATCAGGAGCTATTAGTTCCATTTTACAGGATTGCTGATTTGTGCTATTTGATGTTTCCAATATGAGACTAGTACCCGTTGCAGGTGATAATTTTAAAATTTGCGTTATTCCTGGATGTTTGCTACATAATTCGTTTGTAGAAACTGAAAATATAAAAAAAAGAAAAAGAAATATTAATTCTTGAGGTTCTAAATGATGAATGAGCGCACGCAGGAAAGGAAATGTTTTGAACAAGTTCTGTCTTGCAATAAAACCGGTATGTTGCACTGCAGCAAGCGGTAGTTCCGAACTCGGCCGCTTTGAGATTCCAGAAGCACGAGGACGGCGCCACCTGTCATTAAAATATCTTTGTCCCGTAAACGCAATGTATTCTTATTAATAGTAAACTCATATTTTTCTGATTTTGATACTTTTTTTTTTCAATTTATCTGAAAGAAAATTTTTCAAAAAACATTTCAGTTAAGGTATAACCTTCCAAAGATTGAAACGCAAGCAATTTTTTTTGTATAAATATACACTTAAATATACACCTGTTTACCCTATAGAAGCGTATATATTTCCATCACGCAATTAGTTCGCAGGAATGGAATATTACTTTTTTATAAGCTAAACATAATTTTAATCAAAGTCGCTCGGAACCTATAAGCGCCAATGGATAGTGGATATTTCTTCGAGCGCTGGTGTCGTGCGGCAGAGTTTGTCCCTAACAGTCTTCATTTTTCGCGACAGCGGACATGTTGTTTCTTGACAAGATATTTTCATTGTTTTCACGTGATTTTTAAGAAATTGTTTTGTCACAAGGGATTTTTGTAGAGATTGCAAATTCCCGACATATTATTTCTATTCTCAGGAATCGAGAATTCCCGTTTTGGTTATCTTTTTCATTTTTCGGGAATGGAGAAATTGATATTTGGATTCCCGAGAATTCCGAGAAGCAGGAAATTTATTTAGAAGACGAAAAAAAAGGAAAGTAACCTTACTTTCATATATTTTTCGGGATTGAAGTTCGGAAACTCGGAAACAAACAAAACCTTGTCGAAAAAATTTTTCCTTGTTGTTTAAACGCTTTAGGGGGAAAAAAAATGCTAATTTTTATAATTTTTTTCTAAAATATTGAAAATTTTATGGGATAAATGGTCAAAAAGTGGATAAAATTCATATTACTCCCGTTCCTGGGAAAAAACTTGACGATCCTGGGAATCGGGAATTCTCGCAAATGAGAAAAATTCCATTCCCTGGAAGCAGAATTCCCGAAAATTTAAAAAAAAGTTCCCGGAAAATGTTTTTGGTAAAAAATCGATTCTCGTCCCGGGAATCTCTACATAGCAATATCTACATTTTTTTACTCTGAATGTGGTAGAATCTGCCTTAAATAGAGAGTGATGAACTCTACTTTCATGAGGGGAATGAATCCGAATTCGATGCCGATGCCGATGCCGATGCCGATGCCGACGCCGAAGCCATCAAGCATCGATTATATATCCCATGCCAGCATCGGCATCGACCAAAATTTTCAAGCTTCGGATTCCTATGACTTTCAGTGTCTGGTGAAGAGATCAGTGCTGGCAAACCGAACCGAACCGAACCGAGCTGTAGAAAAATTTAACTTAAAAAATAAAACCGAAAAAGTTTTTGATATGATGTTTTATTTATATGTATAAAATATCAGACAATCCATAAATTACGTCGCTTCGAGCATAGGTGGAGGGTGAATTGCTCTCTCAAAAGATCTGAAGAAAGGTCAGAAAAGGTCCTGTTCTCCGTTTAGAGTTTTAAAAATGATCCTAAATCACTATAAACATATGATGTTCCCTTGGTTTAAATATGGTTTCACTGTTTATGTATTCTGTTTGAACGAGCTTTCGGGATCTCTTTTCAAAGCAAGACTATCGAATTTCACGGTTGAAGAAAAAAAAACAAATCAGACGTTTGTATAGGAAATAGCCCATTAAGAGCCCCGAATTCTCACCATCACAATTATTGAATTTAAATGCAAACAATCCCATCAGATGTTCATTTAATGTTTTACATGAAAAGTTTTTAAAAAACTACCTACCAGTTTTTTTTTTTTTTTTTTTTTTTTTCAGGAAAAAAAAATAGGGTTTTCTTGAAAACTTTTTCCCCTACATGTGTTTAAAACGTATTCTCGGGTAACGGATATAATTGTTGAGATAACCAGGCTATTAACGGATGCCATTGTTGATAACCGGTCTTTTTTTTCCCTTCCATTTGCTTAAATTCTTGAATAAATGCCTGTGAAACAGGACATCTTCAAAGCACAGTTAATCGAGGTAATGAAGGAAAGATAAATTTTTCATCGAAACTGCGAAGTTTTTTTATATATGTATGTTATTTTAGTTTCTTTTTTTTTCTTTTTTTTTTTTTTTTTAAGAAAAGACCGTTTTTTTTTTTTCATTTTTATGCGCTTAGATTCAGTTATTGCAATAAGTTAAATCAGAGCAATGCACTCGGTGTCTTTTTAACGATTCGGTTATATCCGTAACGGTTGGGTGCGACGGTCTGGGAAAAAAAAATTTTTTTTTTCCTTCCTTGGTCTACTGCATTTATTATTTTATTTTATATTATATTATATTGCAAAACGTTTGAAAATATTGAGATAATGAGATAACGAGACGTAGTCTTATTTAACAGTTAAATTAGAATAAAGCTGGACGTTTTTTGAGAAAAAATGTCTTTGGCTGAGTCTGTGGTTTTGATTAGGATTTTTTTTTTTTTTTTTTTTTAAGCCTTTAACCCAGAACTATTTGGGACTTTAGTTCCCATGTAATGGAACCTTTCAGTTGTGGAAGTGCAAAATTTACATTATATGCCCCCTTTTTGCAAAAGATTCCCTACCATTTTTCCTAATCTATTTTTCGTTAAAAAATAAATTCCTAATCCATTTTCCCTAAAGAAAAAAAAAAAAAAAGAAAAGAAAAAAAAAAAAAAAAAAAAAAAATTAATTTTCAATCTATTTTTTTAACAAAAAAAAATTAATTTCTAATCAATTTTTCCTAAGGGTGCAAATTTACTATGGAATGTTGGACCAACGTGTTGTTACAACAAGTTCGTTCAACATTCCAACAAGTTGGTATAACATGTTTGTCCAACTTGTTGTACCAACATGTTGATTTAACATTGCATCCAATTTGCACCCTAGGAATGCAATTCACTATGGAATGTTGGTCCAACAAGTTGGTAAAGCATGTTGGTCCAACTTGTTTTACCAACATGTTGGTCTAAGATTCCATAGTGAATTTGCACCCTAACAAAAAAAAATTAATTTCTAATCCATTTTTTCTAAAAATTTCGGTTCCTAAAATCTTTTTCCTAAACTATTTTTTTTTCTAATTTTTAATTTTCCTAAAATGTTTGATTCCTAAAATAAAATTTCCTAAAATCCCTGAAATTAAATTTTATAAAATCCTTTTAGGAATTTAAAAAATTAGGAAAAATATATTCATTTTAGGAAATTTTATTTTTGGAATCAAAAAATTTTAGGAAAATTGAAAATTACTCCTAGAGTAGGAAAAAAATAATTAGGAAAAAAGATTTTAAGAATCAAAATTTTTAGGAAAAATGGTCGCGAACGTTGCAAAATGTTGCGGTCAATAGAATGGTCTACGAAATGAAGCTCTTAAATTTTTGCTTTTTACCAACGTTGGACTTTAAAAAACTTTTCAATTATTTGTTTGTCATTTTGAGGATTTTTAAATTAGATATCGTATCATAGCATAGGTACGGAAGATTCTACAACATTATTGCTTTATTGAGGAATGAAAGAAACAAGATTAAACCTGTAAAAGCTTATAAAGCTCCTCGGCTCGTTTAAATGTATGCTATGCCTTTGGTATGCAATACTTTCGATATCGTTTTTTGCCTAGCAGGATATATGTTATGGAATCAATCACTGTTTTAACACGTTTTTTGTTGAAAGAGTAAAAGTAAATTTATCGGAAAAAGTTTACTGAGGGTCGTTATGGATCACTTAGATCACAGAAGCTGTTTATAGAAATGACTCAATTCCATTGCTTTTAGACTCTTTGGCTGTATTACGATTTTCAAGGTTTTGCGGTAACCCTATATGAACCACGATATCTTTTTTCTTACTTGAAAAAATGTGTCTTGAAAATTGTAAGAGTCCTTCTTGTATACTATGGTTTTTTTTGGGTGAATTTGGTGGTAGCAGAACCAGAACCCGGGGTCAAAAATTAAAAATTCGTTTTTTTTTTAGTTTGTATCTTTCGGTGCTTGTTTTTAGGCTAATTGATTTTCTTACTAGTTTATTTGTTTCGTCGCCAATGTACGTTCAATTGCCAGATTTAGATGTATTGGGATCGTTTCGACAGTACAGGTATTAGGATTAGTGTGGTATAGGACTTGGATATTTATATGAGGATAGTATTAGGAACGCATATTCAAGTAACCCGATGATCCATTTTTTTCCAGCCTTCGGATGGACCAGTGCGGTTCATACCCAGGCATCACAGTTGTCCTACATGTCCTGCATGTTCTGTATTTTTGACAAACGTCCTATATGTCTTATGAAGGTCCTATTTTTTATATATTTTTGTAGTTACAATCAAAAAATGCATAAAAAATCAATTTTTTCTTAGGTAAAATGAATATTCTACCTATGGTGAATTTGATATTTTCTGCTGCAATATTTGATTTTTTAATTTTTTTTTTAAATACAATTAAATTAATTAACGTATAAGCATTTGCATATGTTATTGCCTTTGAGCACTTGGATTATGCCGTTTTTTCCTAGAAAATTCCTAAAATTTTTATTTAATTTTAGCTTTATTTAAATTTATCTCTTGTGCAATATTTAACAATTTTTTTAAAAGTTTTTATTAATTTTAATTTTAATTTTTAAAAATTCAAAATTTGTAAGAGGGTGCATAACCTGTAAATTTTGCCTTAATATACTGCTATTATTATTAATAAGGTTTCCACTAACAAAGTTAACCAAAAAGACTTGTGCAAGATTGTGCGTCTAAAATTGCATCTTATTTATTCACTTCGCTTTCAAGACCTTATGCCATTTTGATTTATATACCTATTCATAGAGTTTTACCATATTTTTTTTTCCCGCCTATATTTTCTCAGACAACGGTTCCTTTTATCTAATTGTCATCAGACGATTAAACTCATTGCCGTTTGATTCAGATTCATATTTTTAAAAATCATATTGGGATATGGGGGCTTATCCCTACGTAGAACTACGTCTTTGGGATACTGTCCTAATATGTTTTTGGTCAAAAAATTTGAATTTTTTGATAAAAATGTAATTTTTTTCCTGGCACGAAAAAAATTAAACTTTGAATTTAAAAAAAAATGAAAATTAAAATTAAACTTTTACCTAAGTTTTTTATAAAAAAAGGTGAAAAGTTAAAAAAAAATTAGTCAAAATTTAAATATTAAAATAATTAAATATTAATTTTTGATGTGAACAGACCGACACCCGGACAGACAGATTTCCCCAGGACCGAGAGCTCTAAGTCGTAGTCCTACGTCAAAGAAAAAAAAATGGAATCATATCGTGACCAGCCACCGCAATAAGAGTACCAGTAACCTATTACAAGTTCAGACGTATCTCCAGATTATTGGTCATCAAAGGCAAATATTCGTTTTGAAGGTTGAAAAGGGGATTATTAATACTTTGCTGCCTGACTCATTCCAAGAAATCAATTTAGGATTAATCATAATGGAAGGCAAAACCGATTGCTGATAGTTGAAAATGATTTCTCTTCCATCGTATAATTTTTTTGTTACGAAAAGATTATGTGCTAAACCTTTGTAGAAGTAATTCCCCAAGGAAAAAAAAAAAAGAAAAAAAAGAAGTTTAAAGTGTAAATCGATCAAGGTGTGGATCAAGTTCCTTTAATAACAATTTACCAGGCTTGTCTGTAATTATTATAATCTGAGGCGATGGATGAACCGATGTGTTCAAAGTGCAGTAAACGTCATGACTTAATTCGTTTTTCTCTTTGCGCCCAAGTCATGTGACAGCTGAGTTCATTTGAACCAAACGTTTCAATAATATTGGAGGTTTCTCTTTGGGGGAAAAGAAAGAAAATATCAAAACCTTGAATAGGCGTATGTATAAATCAAAATTGCAAGGCCTTGAAATCGAAGTAAATGGATCGCAATTTCAGAGATATACAAATAGCACGTCTAGGTTATTTTGTTAGTTCAGGGCAGGGATGATTGTTTTAAAACAAATTGGTTTAAAACAAATTGGTTTAAAACACGGTGTTTTAAAACGTTTTAAAACATTTGAATAAAACACCGTTTTAAAACACTAACGTTTTAAAACACGGTTTTAAACACTGTATTTTATTAAGTGAATAAAATACGTTTTAAAATGCATTTTTAAGAGGCCCGAGCCCGCAATTTGACTGAAAATTTCCTTTCGCGCACGACTCAGTTTATACAATCTATAGTATGGACCATACACTTCTTTTTCAATTTCAAAAAGTTAGACCTTTCGGAAAAATACATTTTCAGGGCTAGACCCGAAAAGTATACTTTCGAGATCATGTAAACAAAACAAATTTCGTTATTCTCGCTCTGAAAACTACATTTCCAAGGCTGGATCGGAAAATTTAGATTTTTTACTCGGCCCTCGTAAAAAATCTCACTTTTCGGGTCCAGCCTGGAAATCTACTATTAAAAGGTAGGCAGAGTTTTAAAAATTATTCGAATAAAAATAAAAACGAGTTTAAAACATTTTGAACGTGTTTTAAAACATGTTTCATGTTTTAAAACATATTTCAAAACCAGGCCGAATAAAAGACGTTTTAAAACGTTTTAAAACATGGCAAAATAATATAAAACGTTTTAAACTGTTTTTTATTAAAAAATGTTTTAAACAGCAACCCTGAACTTCAGGGCAGAAATATCGAGTCCATCGCAGATCGTGTTAAATTATAGCAAAAATGGCGCCAGTGTAAAAAAAAAAAAAAGATAAATAGAATTGGTTAAAAGCTTACAATAGAGTTTTTGATGACATTCCATAACTCTGGTAAAGGATTAAGAGGAAAAACTATCGCCTTTTATAATATTATAAAAGCCGAAATCTCTAAAGTCCTAACTTTTATGGACAAACAAAGAACATTGAGAGAAAAAATTTCGTCGGGTACTTGAGCCGAATGGGAATCGAACCCACATCTACCGTTTGCCGGACGGGTGCTCTACCATTAAGCTACCGACCCGCACTCGACGAACTCTCTCCCAATGAGGGACTTAAATGCAACACGAATCACAAAGCGCGGGAAAATCCAACTAGGCATTAGCCACTGGATAAGGACATTCTGGTAAAGGACTTGAAATTCGCTCGTCTTTGAAAGTTCAAGTTCGTTAGATTTGAGATTTTCATACAAGATGGCATCAACGCAGGACTTTTGCTCTGTCAGCTGCATTGATGTGATGGGGAGGGGGATGTTTTAAATTAGGAAAAAAAAATTACAAATAATCTGCCTTTGTCTTTCACAGAGATAGCAAACATATCATTTTGAAAACATTCCTGCCTATAACCTTACCGTATAAAACTCAAGTTTTCTGTTCCAATATTATGTCGGAAAGATCATGCAAGAGATTCGACTTCAGATGGACAATTCCCTTCATTTGCATCCAAGCGGCTTATTTCCCTTCATACCATATAAATACCCGCAAAGAGAGTCATTACGCTTCGAACCATAAATAACTTGTTAAAAAAAAATAGACAAAAAAAATTGCCCTGTGACAACCGGCTGAAATACTGATCAACGAGACGTGACTATAGAGATAAGCCGTTACAATGCAACGTCCGCCTGTTCTATCTCTTTACTGAAAACGGAAATTAATTACGATATTTCACCTAAATTGTCAACCCACGGAAGTTTACTTTGACCTTGTTCCTTTCTTTCCAGCGCGTTGAGTCACTTACGTATACACGCTTACATCCTGGAGACTAAAAAAAGTTTCACGTCCCACATTTTTATTTAAAATAAATCATTTCATTTCATTTCTTTTTTGAAAGACAATACTTTTGTTGATGAATCTTCCATTTCCCATTGTTTGTGATATGAACTTTCGATTAAACGGTTTTGTAGGTCTTTTTTTTTTCTTTTTTTTTTTTTTTTTTTGAAAATGCGGATGTGAAATATGAAGTATGAAAAATAATGGTTGAATGTACCTAAATATTTTTGTTTATTGGCAACTTTTTTTAATGTGAAGCATGGATTGGGCTGCTGTATCTGATTATTACTTTGAACTGTTCTCTATAGTCTTTTTGGAATATCCTAAAAGTTACTAAAATTAGAGATGCAATGCCGGATCATTTTTTCAATCCCGGGATTAGAAAGATAATCCCGGGATGTGATCAAAATATACGATTTTAATGTTTTTTCGATGTTGATTGGCTAAAATCCACATTCCTTCCTCTCCCAAAGAAAACGAACGCCAGGCGTTGTGAAGAATACCGAACCATCAGTCTCATGAGCCACCTGCTAAAGCTCTTTCTGAAGATAGTCCATGGAAGGGTCTTTCGAAAGTGCGAGGCACTTATGTCGGATACTCAGTTCGGGTTTCGTGGAGGTTTCGGCACACGTGACGCTTTTTTACCTTACAAGTACTTGTGCAGCGATGCCGGGATGTAACAAAGATGTCTTTTTGTGCTTCATCGACTATGAGAAGGCGTTTGACAGGGTTCAACATCAGAAAATGTTAGAAATCCTTCAGCGCATAGGGCTCGACAGTCGAGATGTGAGGCTTATTGCGAACCTATACTGGAACCAAAGCGCAAGCGTGCGGGTCGAAAATGAGTTATCGGATGAAGTCCAAATACAGCGGGGTGTTCGGCAAGGCTGTGTATTGTCTCCGTTACTTTTTAATTTATATTCGGAGATGATTCTTTCGGAAGCTTTAGATGGCCTTAATCTAGGGATCGTGATCAACGGCGAGGACATTAACAATTTACGTTATGCAGACGATACAGTCTTACCTACAGGTAGTGCAGAAGATCAGCAAACCCGGGATGTCCGAACTCGTACACGGTTCCTCATGGCCTAAAAATTAATATCCAAACTCGTACACAGGTTAAATTCTTGTTTTTATGCGCCTATTTTTTAACAACTGATCTCGTACACGGTCAGGTTTTAGTGCAAAAAATACATTATCTGATCCTGGGTGAAAAGCTTTTATTTCAAACTAGTTTTCCAGCTCACTTTTCAAACAAATTCCAATATTTTAGACACATCGAAGTCGGTGTCAAATTTAACATGATTTGAAACATTAAAAAAATTAAAAAAAACGGGTGCGTGAAGTTGGCAGTACAATGTAAAGCTCAAATTCTAAAAACTATACCATGATTTTGAGCTTTTTTTGAGCTTTCAGAAAAACCAAATTTCAGAATTTGAGCTTTCGAAACAAAAAAGTTATTAACATTATCAACTTTGCCTGCTAAGTTCACGCGCCGTACAATGAAAAGCTCAAATTAAAATTGACGCCATCCTATGCCCCTAAATTTGAGCTTTCAAAAAATCATGTTCCCAAATTTGTAGCTGCATAACAAAAAAAGTTGTGCTTTATAATACCAAAAGTTATATGTCCGACACAAAAATAGAGCACTGCCAGCTTCACACCTAGTATTTTTCAAACTAGTAACTAGAAACGGATTTTATTTTGTTTAACAGAATTTGAGCTTTCAGAATTTGAGCTTTCAGAAAACACGACTTTTAGAATTTGAGCTTTGTCTTGTGAAATTTGAAAAAATATGAAAATACTGTAAATATGCAGCACTGCCAAATTCACGATCGTTTCTTTTCAACTTAGGAACTTAAAACATACCTCAAATTCTTCTGCGAAATTTGAGCTTTCAGAAGACATAACGTTCAAAATTTGAGCTTTTCCCGTTTAATGAAAAAAAAAAAACGAATTATTGAATTATTATATAACCGAGTACTGCCAAATTCACATACGACTCTTTCGGACCTCGAAGTTTAAAATTGATTCCGCCTTATTCTCTGGAATTTGAGCTTTCTGAAGATATAACGCTCAAAATTTGAGCTTTTCTCGTCTAATTAAAAAAAAAAAATATTGAATTACGATTTTATTGAGTACTGCCAAATTCACATACGATTCTTTTGGAGCTTGAAATTTAAAATTGATTCCGCCTTATTCCCTGGAATTTGAGCTTTCTGAAAATATAACGCTCAAAATTTGAGCTTGAAAAGAAAAAAAGTTATTCCCATTATCAACTTGGCACTGCTGACTTCACGGGAAATTTTTTTTGCACCCGAAATGCGTAAACCAGCCTTATGCCAGCTTATTTTTAATAAAACTGACCGTGTACGAGTTAAGATATTGAAAAAGGTCTCTTGTAATGTGTACCTTTTTCCATGTGTACGAGATCGGATGTTTTGTTTTAGGCTTCGAATCTTAGACGATTAACCGTGTACGAGTTCGTACGCGCCCAGCAAACCTTGCTCGATCATGTAAATGCAGTGAGTAATAGGTACGGCTTAACCATAAATACACGGAAAACAAAGTTTATGGTTGTCAGCAGGAGAAATGTTGATGCTAGACTTTTTATCGCCGGAGAGGAAGTTGAACGGGTGCACTCGTATAAATATCTCGGAACCCTCTTGAATGATTCGTGGGATTGTAGCCAGGAAGTCCGAGCTCGTATAGAGCAAGCCAGGGGGACTTTCTTCAAAATGAGAGACCTGTTGTGCAATCGCAACTTGAGCCTCCAAACGAGGATCCGTATCGTCCGATGTTACGTATTTCCCGTGCTTTTATATGGACACGAGGGATGGACGTTAACTAGGACGTTGGAAAAGAAGTTGGAGGCTTTTGAGATGTGGGTATACCGTCGAATGCTTAAAATTTCGTGGACTGACAGGGTGAGAAATACTGACGTCTTGGCTCGTATGAAGAAGGAAGTAGAAGTTCTGTACGAGATCAAGCGTCGGAAGCTCGATTATTTCGGCCACGTAATGCGAAATGAAAAATATCGCCTCCTTCAGCTTGTGATGGAGGGTAAGATCGAGGGTAAGCGCGGTCAGGGTCGTAGGAAAACCTCATGGCTCAAAAATCTAAGAGACTGGTTTGGTGTCGATTCCTTGGGTCTTTTTCGAGCAGCGGTCGACAAAGTAAAAATAGTCCAGATGATAGCCAATCTTCGTCGCGGAGCTGGCACTTAAAAGAAGAAGAAGAATGTTTTTTCCTTCATCAAATAATGATTCCGCTCCATTTTAAAACGTTATTATCGCTGTTAAAAATTTTTCCCGGCGAAAATTTTTCACATGGCTTTCACTGATTTTTTGGTGTAACAAAAAATAAAACGACGGATTTAAAGGACATGCCCATTTTTTTGGATTAAAGTTTGAAGAAACCCAAATCATCAATTTAGGGTATATCACGGCCGCACGGTCGTATAGAAAGGTCCGGAAACTGCCCATGCCGTTCATGTCCCGCTTAACTACGCACATTTTAGTTCTAAAATTCGTCATTGATGGCGCTGCGATCTTGAGAGGCGCAACATGTCTAATCGTTTAAGTTGGGACCATGGCCATATAGACGTCTATACGGCTCTGTGCCGCCATCGTCGGCATCAAACCTCAACGACCAATCAAAAAGCGTCTCTCTAAGAAGTGGCGCTCACGGTGGTAGAAAGGAAGAACTATTTGTGCCTAGTTACATATTTAGCATTGGGGGTCGTGCATAAATTACGTAAGCATGGGTTAGGTCCTTTTTGCACGCTTCATCCCATTTCGCCTATGCTTAGCTTATGAGTAAGATGTAAAATTTGGACCCCCTCCCCCTAAATGTGCTTACGTAATTTATGTACGACCCCTTGTGGATATGGATTTCAATTGGCCGAATTGTCACTTCGCTTCTAATTCAGGCTCTCTGTTGCAGTGGCTATGACATTATTTTCTTTTTTTCGGAACTCAAATCAGCATACTTATTGCGGGACAGCTTTGACCTAGGGAGTAATTATATCAAAAATATCAAGAAAACATTTTAAAAATAAAATTCTTTTCCTGCCTTTAACACAACATGACCGAAGACCATATCATTCAGTAAACACACCTCCCTCCCCCCCCTTTCCCTCTCATCGTCATTCATAGTCACTGAATGACTCCACGCGGCTGATCTTAATGGAGCCTATATTTATAACAACTTCCGAAAATATTCAAGGATAAGGACCCGTACCTGTGGTGTACCTAATTTTTAAAAACACGACTTTTTTTTTTTTTTTTGTCTTTTAAATCGTGGGAGGGATTGTATATATTTTTTTTAAATATCGTGATCGATTTTTTTACGTAATGATCCGAAAACCTCAGTCGGTCCTTGAATGACATTTAATTGATATGTGAGAAATAAAGTTGTCGCTCCGCATCGTGACCACACCTTGAAAATCGAATCTTACATAAAAATAAAATAAATAAATATAAACGAAAAAAAAAAAAAGTCGGGGAAGGAATCCTTTCGAAAAGTAGTTCAAGATCATTGAGAATAATTTTCAGAGCAAAACGTTTTCTGCGACGATTATTATTATTCTTTTGTTTAATCAAACAAATGGCACTCGTCTTATTCTTAATAAAACCCTCTTTTAATAATAAACACATTTTTAATTTTCTTCCAGGTCATGGCAACAATGGTTTTTTTTTTTTTTTTTGAATGAGGAAGTGCACAACTTCACACGATTGAGAATCATGAAGCCTTGTTCACACAGCAGCCGTAATGTGAATGTCCGGTAGTAAAATAAGTCAAGAAACTCTTTGGGCAGATTATCAGTGCGGTTTTTTTTTTTCTCGATTGGAAATTATTACATCGGATGACTCCACAATTTTTCTTTCTATAATTTCAGGTGAGATCTTTGTAATTTTAGCGGGATTTTTATTTTAAGTTGGGTCTGAAATTCAAGGAGTTTGTGGAGTTATTTAACCCGCACAGTAATTTCCCTTTTTCTTTTATTCATAAAACGATACAGCCAATTAGATCCTGCCTTGAGATACCTTCAAATCTTTTGTTTTTTATGGCATACGTAGGACGCCTCTTAAGGCGGAGGCGATAATCGTCCTCCCATTTATTTTTCGACATCTTCATAAACTTTTAAGAAATAAAACCGGTGGAATTTATAATGGTAAAATTTCGGTTTTCTTAATTATTTTTTAAATCATACGGCTCTTTTGTTCATGTCCATAATTCTCTCATCTTTCGTCCCTATTCTGTTATGTAAAAAGAAGAAAAAAATTTTTGCCTTGGAATTCCAGTTACAACCTGCGAACACAAAGCAATAATCGAAATGGAGATGAATTCGTACACAAATTTAATCTTAATAAGGTAACCGTCTTTTGAAAAATTACCCAATTTTTTTTCTTCTTCTTTTAATTCAATGTCATTTTAAATTATTAACAAATAATTTTTTTATTACTGTTTTACTTGAGCAAATGTTTCGTTTTCTTTTATTGTATTTGCGCATATACACTTTGAATTTATTTATTTTATTTTTTTTTTTTTATCTCTTTTATAGTTAAAATCTTTGCATGAGAGTTCGAAAAACTTAATAAGCCTTTTTTGACAGCATCAGTTATTGGCCTAACATATTAAAAAAAAAAAAAAATGACGCAAATTATTTTGTCACATTGAACAAGTATTCCCCTTTTGCATTTTCTTAAGTTTATTTATTTATAAAGGTTAAAAAATGTCGAATTTTAGAACCAAGGTGTGTTCAAAATGAACTAAGTATGAAAAGTCATTTAAGATAGTTTGAGTTTCGTGTTACGCCCTTTTGCATTTTGCTTCAATCTACAGACCTTTTAGGAAAGATGTAATGTAGCACAGGGACGGACTGACTTTTTTTTGATAATAAATACGTATTTATTTAGCAAGTTGAAACAGGTGAATCTGCTTTGGACGGGCTTACGTATTATGTTTCGGGTTTTATTGACCTGATGTAATTTTATACCAAAACAAGATTACAACAAATACTTTATTGTTTTTTTTAAAAAAGATGTTAGTAATTTGGGCATTAGGTAATTGTATTAGATTTTTAAACGGCTTGGAACTTCTGATAGTCATACCATCAGCTGATCTGATTTGAAAGATTTTAGATCACAACTCAATTTCCTGACCATAATTTTTGACCTCAGATCGAATTTGAGCTTAATATTCGAATCCAAGATGAATGCTCACTCTATAAGCTAAATATGGGTGAACATGCTTCTTTTTTTAGTACGTTAACCCATTCTTGACGGATGCCCCATATATGGGGCATTAAAATAATTGTTTTATAAAAAAAAATCGATTAAAAAAAAAAAGAAATTTCTTTCCATTTTTTATTTTTTGTGTCACGTAAAAGCCGCCATTTTAGATATTAAAATTTCAATGTCAGTTTTGAATTCAGCACCCCTTAAAACACCTGTGTACAGAATTTAACCAGGTTTTGAAGAAAAATAATGTAATTGGAACGTTTTTTTAAATTCTGCCTAAAATCGAATTTTGAATTTTTGTTATACAGTATTTTACATTCATCAAAGATGGAGCTTTGAAATTTTACACAGGGTGTTACCTTGACTTGACGGTATAGTACAAAATATTTTTAAAAAAATTAAAATTAAAATTAAAATTCCGTTTCAGAGGGTAAATTTGAAAAGATTGCGGGAGAGTGTATCTTATTTGATACACCCGCGATTTAATGTAAAATAATTAATTCAACGATACTGTATTGACTTAGTTCTGTTGGTATGAGGTCAAAATGATCAAATTTTGAAATTTTAGTAAAAATTAAGTTCCTGTGTTTAGCTTATGGGAGTATTATTATTTAATTAGAATATTAACTAATGGCATTAAAATTATATTTTTGATGTTAATGTGAATAAATAAATTACAAACTATTGTGATATGGTCAAAATTAAAAATTGTGAGCTGCATGTTTATCATACTACGAATTTCTTCCTACTATATTTATCTTATGGAGCTAAGATAAAATCAAACTTTCAGAAGCGAAATATGAAAAAAAAACACAAGCTATAAATGTTGATATGAATATAAATTTTGAGACTTGTTATCTTGATTTTACTGCATTTTATACTTCTGCTAATTAGTTTTTAGTGATTTTTGTGAGATTAAATTAAAAATATTTTTTTCCACAAGCTAAACATAGGCGACCAAATATTTTTTTTAGCTTACTAACTGCCTCTACGGATCATACTATATCAAAATATTGCCGAAAAAGACCAAACAGAATCTACGCCCTCTACGCTTCCAAGAAAAAAAATAGGCTTCCGACAGCAAAAGGTTAAAAATTATGCGAAAACAATAAAAATATCTTGTCAAGAAGCAGCCTGTCCGTTCTCATTAAGCATTTTTGTTTGCTATGAACCATTCCGGTTTTGTTGCAAGTCAAAACCTGTTCAAAACGTTTCCTTTTTCTGAGTGTATGCAGTGGATAAGCTGTGGTGCCTCCCTCGGTCTCTTAGGTTACCGAGACACCTATAAAGAGACTGAAGAAGATGCTAATCAAAATTGGAAGCGAATCAGAACAGTAAATTATAGGCACAATATTGGGTGTTTGTCTTCCAGGCCTGTGGCCAGCCCGAGGAGCTAAGAGGGGCTCAGAGCTTTTAAAAGGACGCTACAAATAATTTTTTTGACATGAAAAATTGAGAGAATGAAAAAAATATATGCCTATCATCTACCCCACCTAGATCTACTCCATCCATACATATCATCTACTTCATGAATACATGACATTGGTTCAGTAGAAATCCGTCATAAATCGAAGTTTTAAAAAACGACTAAAAATTATAATCAATTTAGCTATAAATTCTAGAAATCGTCTTCTATTATTTACGGAAACACGAAATTTTTATCATCGCCGAATGGAAATATACTCTGTTATGACAAGATTTGTTTTTATCCCGATTTATACTTGAAAATGATAAGAAAATCTAATCTCATTAACAGATTTTGCTATTTTACCAGCCCCTTTTACGTATTGTTATCGATGTTATCCCACTCGAAAAGAAATTACTATTGTATTATTATTATTATATAATTAAAAAGTTCCTATTCACTTTTTTTTTCATTTACCTAGAAAAGCTTTTACGTAAAATGAAAATTTTAAAAGAAAATGAATGACTGACGTGCGTAGTTTTGTATCTGATTGTAAAAGTCCTTTGACGCAACGAAATGGAATATTATAGGTTAAATAATGTTTTATATTGCAGTATCATTTTAATCACGTTGACGGAAATAGAGTTTCTTATCTTAATCTATAAGAGAAACCCGCTTCTATAAAATTTTTAAAATAAAACGATTAAAAGGGTCATTTAAACGGTTAAGAGATCAGAATAAGATTAAGTTAGTTTCTGCTTTGGGTTGGAACATCCAGAACGGTTTAAAAATCGAAAAAATATTATTTAATGTTTTCTTCAAAAACATCTTAGCAAAAAGAAATGCCCAAAGTTCCCAATATTTGTAAAAGTTGCTGTTCTTACGAAACCGTTCGGTATACCTTCAAAATAATTAAGGGAAGGGTCAGGACTTTCATATCTCGACGATTTTGATTTGTACGATTGCGAAATTAATTTTTGCTGATTCAGCCACTGAAACCTCTTGGTATTTATGAATACAATTGGTAGGGAAGGGTCTAAGATTTGGCCGGAATGTAGAATTTTATGCAAGGGGACCCCTAAACGATCGTTCATATATTACGTTTGTTATTTTCCTGGAAGAAGGGGGGGAAAGGGGGGAAAGGGGGGCGAAGTGCCAATGACATTGTTAAATAGCCATAACTAAAGCTTATTATGGGTATATTTTTGGAATTTCCTATTATTTTTCCTAAAAAAAAAAAAGAAAAAAAAAGAAAATCCCGATACATTAAAAAAAAAAACCCCCTAATTCATTTTTCCTAAAAAAAATTAATTCCTAATCCGTTTTTCTTAAAAAAAATTCCTAATCTATTTTTTATAAAAATGTTGGCCTAAAATTGTTTTCCTAACTATTTTTTTTTTCTAATTTTAAATTCTAAATTTTTTTGATCCCAAAAATAAAATTTCCTAAAATCCCTTTTGAGAGATTTAAAAAATAAGGAAAAATATTCATTTTAGAAAATTTTATTTTATGAATCAAAAAATTTTAAGGAAATCGAAAATTAGGAAAAAGAATGGTTAGGAAAAAAACTTTAGGAACCAACATTTTTAAGAAAAATTGATTTTTTTTTTGGAAAAATTAATTGGGAATCGATTTTTTTAGGAAAAATGGTTGGGAATGAATTTGTTGAACGAAGGCTGAAAATTGTTGGCAAAACAAGTTAATTTTTTAATTTAAGTTTAATTTAAGTTTTAAGTTAATCCACATGCCTTTTTTTTTTTTTTTTTTTTTTTTTTTTCTTTTTTGTTACGCTTTGCGAGTTTTTAGATTAATTCAGAGCCTGTTGAATGGTTTTGGGTGTACAATAATTAGAATCCCCCGTGATGGTGTTTTTGAAAAATAATCGGTTCTTTTTAGAAAAAAAAATTGAAGTGTAATGGAATAACTAAAAATATAATTTAGCATCGGTCACTATGTATCAAACCGGCGAGATCTTGATCAGCTTAACGACCACGTAAAACAATATCAACGACCTGTAACTGTTTCATACATTTTTTTTTTTTTAAATTTTTTTTTTTTTAAATAATTGCGGAGAACGAAGTTTATACTGTATATCTCTAGTTTTTTCTTTTTTGCATTTTTTTGAGGTGTTTGCTGTAGGAAATTTGGGCTTCCTATTACAAATTTTACTCCAGGACGTATAAAATATCCCTTTTTGTAGATTGCCTCGAGATCTGCGGTTTCAACTCCGGGCCATTTTTAAGAATACCCATCAGTCGTGGCAGCAGATAATTCGCATTTTTCTTTTTTATGGAAAAACAAAGACAAAGCTTAAAAAATTAAAAGTTAAAATTATCTTCAAAAATTTTTCCTGACGATTTCTTTTTTCTAGATTTGTCTTCGTTAAAAAGAAAAATATGATTTATCTGCTGCCACGACGGGTGCATATTTTGAAGTCAAACTCTTGACTTCGATTTTTAGAGTTTAAAAAATTTTAAAGAGTTGCGATTTTAATCCCTGGTTACCATTCCCTAGGGGATCTTAAACCTGTCCCAACCAGAAAATGCAAGATCAACAACTGGGCCATTCCAATCTTCCAACGTAAAGGTTAACTCTAAACGTTTCATTTAATGCCAAGCTCTTTTCGTTTTGATTTTGCCCGTCTTTGAGCATTTACTTTTTTAATGTTAACCAATCACTTCACCTTTGACCAGATTTGCTTTTCAACTTTCAGGAGTTTAAGAGGGAGGGATTAGGAACTCGTGTAGAAGGTAGACTATGAAGCAAACGGAAAGGATAATAATATAGGCTTGCGTGGGAACATGATTAGAATGAACCCGCAAAAATATATAAAGCTATATTGTTCATTGTTGCTAAATTTGTCGCAATTCTGAAGCAATCAAAGACTTGTCCTGTCTATCATTTTTTTTCGGATTTTTTTTTCCTGAATTTAATTTTTTTCTTTTCTCGTTTTAGGTAATTTTTCCTCCGTTATGAATTTCGTACATCCAAAACTTCACTTTGTTTGTCAACGATTATGAAAGAAAAAAAAAAAAGAGTTTAAGGACGCGAATTGGAAGGTAATGTATATTTACATTTACATCTCTATAAATTACTTAAAATTTATTTTTATTGATTCTAGTTGACTCCCGAACGATAAAAAAAAAAATTGCTGTAACAGTTTTGAATTCAAATAGAAGGGCATTAACCAGCGTGAGCAGAGAAAAAAAGGACACGACAGCCGGTTAAAATAGTCACGATTACTCTCAGGCATAACGGTTACATATAGGTCAATGTCGTGAAGACAGACTTTTAGTCTAATTATTTACCTGCCTCTAACTATCATCGTTCCTTTCGGAATTAAAAACTAGGTTACACGTAAAAATTTCGTTTTAACTTTCTAGGAGAGTGAAAAAAAAAAAAAAAAAAAAAAAAAAAAAAAAATTGACCTTTTCGTATTTACTTTTTTTTTTAATTGCCGTTTTTACTTTCTATCGAAGGATCATCGTTTTCTTCGATCTTTTCCGTGAACAATACGATTTGTAAATGGTAATAATTGTTTTCTTTCGAAAGAGAGAACGTGTGTTGTTTTTTTTTTTTTTTTTTTTTTTTTTTTTTTTAGATATCGGCCATAAATTAATTTTTAATGTGAAGTTTTTGGAATCGTCCGCGAAAAAGAAAGAAAAAAATGAATATCGTGCATCAAGCCACGTTTTGACCTAAGCTGTCAACACAAAATTGATAAATTTACCGTCCAGGACCGATAAATGCAGCCTGTGGGGATATTTATAATAGGCTTTTGTTGAGATTCAGTCAAATGTCAAATGAAAATGTGTTAGTCACTCTCCCTGTATGAGACTATATCGTTATTAATTATTTCGAACTATAAAGTCACTAAACTCTGGAATATCCCGCGTGATTGCGACATAATTTGTAAAAAATTTTCCGAGAAGTAATAAAGGATGGAATTTGCATCATGCAAGCAGGGACAAAAGTAGGTTTTATTCGGTACTTTTAAAATTTTTTTTTTTTTTAATTTTAAATATCGCATCTTCCTAGATGAATTTGATTTATCGCGTTTAATTTTTATACACATGTTGACCGTGAACGCTGAGAAAAAAAATAAAATGTTTGACCATAGTTTACGGTTCATGTGAAATCGCTGACCATCAATACTTCCTTAATATTAACTTTGGCAACAACAGGAGATCCTTATTATGTGACTTTTTTTTTTTTTTTCAAATCGTTAAATTTTTAAAAAAATATAACTGGGGATTGGAGGAATAATCCCCAATTTTTAAATCGAACAGGATTTTTTCGAAAAATATTCAAAATATTTAAATATTTCATTCAAAACGTGATAAGAACAAAGATCTCAAAACTCTTAAAGGAGTGGTGCAGAATGCCGGATGGACAAAATCAAGTCGGGACATGTCATTTGTTTCCAATAGCGTAGCTCCCGCTCAATTTAATTTTTTTTTAAACTTAAATTAATTTGCATTGCGATTTTTTTTTTTTCAGCCTTTGGTAGAGAAGACATGACATGACTGAAGAGTGCTGCCTTTGTCAGCTTTCTTTCATGGGTTATGGAGCAGGGATCAGACCGTCTTTTTAACAAATCAGCGTCTTTTTCAAACTCTCTGCGTATCCGCTTGGCAACATGAAGAAAATAAATTACGTTTGGACTCAAATTGAAGGATTTCAATGCTTGAAGGTACGTTTGACCTTTTCTACAGCTCCGCCGTTTTTGGAGGCAACAAGCTTAGAAAAAGTGTGTTATAAGATTGAGTCGTTCAAAACTTAAACTTTGTTATAAAATTTAATAACCGCCCAAAAAAGACGTCGATATTTATAATTCGTTATAAAATTTTATAACAAAAATTATTTTCAGGTTTTTTATAAGGTTTTGTTTTAACGATTCCCAAATTTTTCAATTTCCGTTTTTCTTTATTTTTGAGCCTTTGTCAAATTAAAAATATAAACCGAAAATTCGAAAAAATCTGGAAAATATTATAAGTCAAATTATTTGGCAACTTAAATATTTCCGCTCTTAAAAATCAGTTCAGAAGTGCTGTAGTTGATAAAGGCTACTGGCCCTAGAAAAAGTGCATTATAAAATTTTATAACTGCGTAACGTTTTGGCCGATTATAAAATTTTCTAACTACAGTCGAAGCCGCTTATAACGAGCTCGGATATAACGAGAACCCGGCTCTAACGAGCATTTTTTAAAAATTTGATTAGCCCGCCTATAGATCTTCCATGTTAATTTTTTGTTCGGATATAACGAGACCCGAGTATAACGAGCAAATTTTCGGTCATTTTTCAATCTCGTTATAAGCGGGTTCGACTGTATTTATAAATTTTTATAATTAAAATTTTTAACTGAGCAAAATATTAATTTTATGCTTTAATTGCACTATATTTAGCATATGGGGACTTTATAGGCTCTTTTTTTAAACATTTTTTACGAGAAAAAAAAGGAAAAAAAAATTATAATTTTTTTGGAATAGAACCCAATCTTTGTGGTCGACTTACCAGCCGCCTTTCGGCCTTTATCCAGTACAGTACTTTGCCACTGATTTTTTAGAGCGGCAATATGGTTCTTAAGTTGCCAATTATTTTGACTTATAATATTTTCCAGATTTTTCCAAATTTTCGGTTTATTTCTTGTATTTTTAATTTGATAAAGGCTAGAAATAAAGAAAAACAGAAATCGAAAAATTCGGGAAGCGTTAGAAGAAAATAAAAAAACTTGAAAAAAAAAACTGAAAATACTTTTTGTTATAAAATTTATAAGATTTTAGGGTCCGTATTATATCCCCGACGCACGTAAGCACGAAACCCGATTTCGGGGATATGTACACGAAAAGTTTCGGGGATTTGTTCAGAGGGGTATTTAATTAATTTAATTAAATAAATAATTAATTTTTACGTTCGTGCACAAATCCCCGAAAGTTTCGGCGATTTGTTCAGAGGGGTTTTAAATTAATTTCCATTTAAAAAAGGAAAAAAAATTAAAATAAATTGAAATATAAAGTAATTTATTTCAGCGTACGTAAGCACGAAACAAGTTACACAGTTTTTTACGGTAATTTTTGAACATAAATAACGAATAAGGGTCATTCTCAATTTGTTTAAAAATAATGCTTAAAATTGCATACGGTAAATATGTAAGAGGGGACATTGGTTAAATGTGAAACACGTGACCTTAGTAAAATTATAGATTACATGAAAGTTTAAAAATATTTTATGAGACCTGAGACGAGGCATCTCCACACCCCGCATGTTACGGGCTTTTGCCCCCCGTCTTCATAAAACACAACTGCTGTCGCGAGGGCTGCTGCGCAGGGTCCGCAAGTAAGGCGGTGGAAGCACGGTACGGCTAGGCGAGTGATTGCACTGAGGAGGCAGACAGTGCAAACCACATCGCCAGTTCCGATAGTGATTCGCACAAGACCAAGACTGTCTCGACAAGACTTTTAAACAGGACTTAGGCTCAAATTTTGTTTCTGGGCATATGACATTAAGCATCTCCAAATAAGTAAGTCTTGTATTGTCCAAGAAATATTGTTTTAAAACAAGAAATATTGTACAAGACTCAAAAGAAGACTCGCTCGGTTTTGCAATATTCAAGGTAATACACATCCAGAAACGAAATTTCAGTCGAGTCTTGTACAATATCTTGTGCGCATCACTAAGTTCCGACCTCCGTTGCTGCTTCCACCAGTACTACATCCCCTGCCAGTTTTCGGCGCTGCCACTGAAGCTCTGCGGCTGGGATCCTTTCCTCCGGCCCCAAAATTTTTACAGCCCAAACCCAAGCAGGATTTGGATCTTGGGATCCTGCAGGAGCTGGAAGCGGATGCTGGGCCTGGGAAAAACTGTGTTTACTTACTATGGTAAAAAATTGTGTTATTGGTTTCGTGCTTACGTACGCTGAAATAAATTACTTTATATTTCAATTTATTTTAATTTTTTTTCCTTTTTTAAATGGAAATTAATTTAAAACCCCTCTGAACAAATCGCCGAAACTTTCGGGGATTTGTGCACGAACGTAAAAATTAATTATTTATTTAATTAAATTAATTAAATACCCCTCTGAACAAATCCCCGAAACTTTTCGTGTACATATCCCCGAAATCGGGTTTCGTGCTTACGTGCGTCGGGGATTTGTGATGTTCCCAGATTTTATAAGGAAGTTTAAGTTTTTAATAACTCAAATTTATAACACACTTTTTCTTGGGGGTAAGTCGGCCACAAGACTTTGGTTCTATTCCAAAAGATAGAAATTTTTTTCTTATTTTTTTTCTCAAGCAAAATATTTAAAAAAGAGCCGATAAAGTTCCCATATGCTAAATATAGCGCAATTCAAGCATGAAATTAATATATTGCTCGGTTAAAAATTTTCGTTATTAAAATATAAATAGTTATAAAATTTTATAATATGCCAAAACGTTATACAGTTGTAAAATTTTATAACACACTTTTTCTTCGGTCATAAGCTAAGCATCGAGTTTTATGTTTATCTTATGTTACTTTATGTTAATATGTTTGGCTGATGGATTAAACGCAATCCCGGCCGTATAGACAGGTCCGGAAACTTCCTGTGCTGTTCATGTTCCGCTTAACTACGCAAAAAAGTGCACGCTGTATCTTGTACAGCGTAAAGAAGAAGTAAAACTTCTTATGGGGTTAAATAAGAATTTTGGAATTTCCACAAAACTTTATTAATTATAGCTAAAAAAAAATTTTTTAAAAACGGTCAAGAAAACTATCACTTAAAAAACGCCACAAAATTAAAATATTGCAAAATTTAAATATTACTTAAAATTTTTAAAGTTAACATTTTAAATATTATTAAAATCTTTCAAAGTTTGAATTTTAACTTTGAAAAATTTCTTGTAAATTTCTTAGACAAGTTTTTGTATTTTACTTTTAAAAAAGTTAAATTTTAAATAATATTTTGACAATTTTTTCAGAAATTGAAAATGCAAGATTTAATGAGAAAATGCAAGATTTCATTTGTTTAGTTTTTTTAGTCACTTTTTGAATTTTCACAAAATTCGAGGAACCTAACAAAATTAAAATAATATAAATAATATATAAATTTATAAATCATTTATTTATTATACCAAGTATTAATAAGTTTTTTAAAATTATTACGGTTCTTAATTTTTTAATACGGCCCGGAATTAAATACAACCCCTATACCGGAATACGGTAAATCTTTTAGTTAATTTTAATTTATTTAATAAAAAGATTTTTTAAATTATCACGCTTACAAACGGTTTACGGGTCCGACCCCCGCCATAAGAAGTTTCACTTCAAAAATTTGTTCTAAAATGGGCCACTGGCGGCGCTGCGATCTTGAAAGCCACAATATGTCTAATCGTTTAAGTTGGGACTCCCACTGCGACTCTCGTGGCGAACAAAAGGAATTTTTGATATACAGTATACTTTGGTCGGTATATATATACTACATAAGTTAAACATGGGCGGAACAGTATATATATACGTATATTTATGATTCGTCTGCTAATCAGACTTCCCTACAACAACAAGAGAAATTCGCCGCCATCGTTGTTTACAAATCTCAACGACCAATCAGAAAGCGTCTCTCATACAAGTAGCGCTCACGGTGGTAGAAAGGAAGAACTAATTTGTGAGTAGTTAATCGGGACATGGTCTTTAATGTATAAGGGATAGCAGTTTCAGGACCTGTCTATACGACCGTGAACGCAATCTCGGTAATGGCCTTGCAATTTTTTTAAAAAATGGCATCCCTTGCAGCTTACTTTTAGAGAGCTTTAGACTTTAATTTACTGTATACAAGTATTCAAAAAAAGAAAAAAAAAAAAAAAGAAAAGAAAAATTTTAAGTGCACTAATCATTCTCATTTAAACAGAAGTGTTAAATCTGTGTTGTTATTTATAAAAAAAAAAAAAAAGCCAAACGTGATCGAAGGACTAGAAACACATATTTAATAGCATTCACCCATTAAATTTTTTTTTTTTTTTTTTAAATATTTTTAAAATATTTTACAATCGTAAATTTAAAATGATCACGCATTCACGTGTTAATGACGATTTTCGAGAAAAATAAAAAAAAACTTTGTAGGCCTAACAGTTATTTTGGAGGAGGAAAAATAGATCTAGCATAGGATAATTAAACAAAGTTAATAAAATTTATTAGCTGGCTTTGTTTTTTCAGTGCTTAACACGAAATATTTGCATATTATATTAATTTCATTTAAATACTTGCAGAAACAAATTTTTATGTGCGTAAGAAGTATTTGCAAGACATCAAGGGCAAGATTACAATCAAGGAAATCCTTTTTTTTCTCTCTCTGTTAATGAAAAGTTTATCTTTTTACGCGCTACTTGGGATAATCTTTTGGCGGGAAAATATAATTTTTTAAAACTTTTTTTTTTTTTTTTTTTTTTTTTTTTATCTGGAAAATTTTCCATTTAAAACATTGCAGTTTTTGATATCGTTCGATTCGATTAATTTATAAATTCGTTTATGAAGCACTTAACCTTATCAATTTTATTTTTAGTCATACTTTCCTCATTACTGACAATTTTTTTTTTTGTTAGTATTTAAATTAAATCGCATTATCTTTAGAAAAAAAAATGAAAATATATTTTTAATTGAGGTTATTATTAGACCCACGCGGAACACGAAATATTGCAACATGGGAAGTTCAATTACCTGTTTAACAAGTCAGGACTTCCTTTTTTTCATTTCATCTGCAATCCATAAAATAAATACGAACTAAAAAAGAAACCATTGCAATGAATCATAGCAAAAAAAGAAAGAAAAAAGATGTATGTAATTTTATGCGTTTTAAATAACGATTATCAAAAGCTATTAAAAGTGATTATCATCACGTTGAGATTAACGTGTGGCTATTTGTTAAATAAAAAGAAGACGCTTTTCCCACATTTTTTAACAGTAATCTAATTTAAAAAAACTAAAAAAAAAAGGCTTTAAAACCACAGACGTGTAAATTTTTAATTACCGCGTTTTTTTTTTCTAAGGAAAACAGGTGAATAGGTATCTTTTTTTTTTTTTTATCCTTTTTTATCTCGAAAATTTAAATCTTTGTTTCCATTTATGGAGTGTCGATTTGTAAATAGTTATGAAAATATTTGTTAAAAACATTGTTGATAATGGGAAAAATATTGAGTCCAGGTTTTTTTGTGAGACGAAGGGGGAAGGGGGGGAGGTGTAAAGATTTGAAATTTGGCTGAAATGTGAGCACCCATTTTTCAAAATAATTGTATTCTATCCAGTGAAAATTAGCAAAACTTCAGGCCAAAGCATATCCACCTGATGATGTTGATCGTTTGTCAGAATGTGTGTTTGGTGAATCAATTTTTGTTGTTTTTATTATTTGCGGTTTTTTTCTTACAGTAGCAATGGGCATTCGCGCCATGAAATTTGATCCACTTTGTGTATCCGATATTTAGGCGTTGGTTACGTTGCCCGAAAAGTTTTGCTCG
Organism: Liposcelis bostrychophila; assembly: GCA_037577465.1. Classification (NCBI taxonomy): domain Eukaryota; kingdom Metazoa; phylum Arthropoda; class Insecta; order Psocodea; family Liposcelididae; genus Liposcelis; species Liposcelis bostrychophila. The sequence continues at coordinate 11,625,301 of CM075211.1, read as the reverse complement.
AAACGTTCCGAAACTTTTTTCCCGAGCAAAGTGGTTACATTTGTTTTCGAACATGTTCGAAAATTTTTGATGATGATCGATGTTTATTTTTTGGGGGTGTATAATATTTTTTACGTAATGCGGGGGGGGGGGGGGGTACATATATCAGCGGTCCATACCCTGTATTTGACGACGGCCAAATGCCCTGAAAATATCGTGATTGCGAAAAAGTGGTCTTCTAAAGAGATGACATTTTATGTAGCCTTTGGTCTTTTTAAGAGATTGAAAATTTATTAAAAATCTTGACATAGACAATTCTGAATCTTAGAGCCCATCATATGTGACCCTTTCTTATAGCAAGACAAAGTTTAGCGGCCATTTTGGATTTTTCAAAGTAGCCATTTTGACTTTTTGACCTCCAGAATTTGATAAAAATTTTCATTTTTTATAGTTGTTGGTCTCTTTAAAGAAGACAAAAATAAATTTGGGACAAAAGAAAAGTGGTCTTTGCCAGGTGGGCATTGCCTCCCCCGGAGTAAATTGGCTAAACATGACAGGTATGGAGAATGAAGGCCTATTGCCCCCCTTAACAAGCCCAACTGCACCCCTTCCCCCTGGCAGTTCCCGACCATTTTTTCTAATCTGTTTTTCCTAAAAAAAAAAAAAAAGAAATTCCTAATCCATTTTTCCTAAAAATTTTGGTTCCTAAAATTTTTTTCCTAACCCATTTTTTTCCTAATTTTCCATTTTCCTAAAATTCTTTGATTCCTAAAATAATATTTCCTAAAATAAATATTTTTTTCTAATTTTTTAAATCCCTAAAGGGATTTTAGGAAATTTAGTTTTAGCGATTTTGGGAAATTTTATTTTAGGGATTTAAGAAATTTTATTTTAAGAATCAAAAATTTTTAGGAAAATTATAAATTAGAAAAAAAAAATAAGTAGTTAGGAAAAAAATTTTAGCAACCAAAATTTGTAGAAAAAAATGGATTAGGAATTTATTTTTTTTAGTAAAAACGGATTAGGAATTTATTTATTTATTTATTTTTTGGTAAAAACAGATTAAGAATTTATTTTTTTTCAGAAAAATGGATTAGGAATTTATTTTTTTAGTAAAAACGGATTAGGAATTTTTTTTATAGGAAAAATGGATTAGGAATTTATTTTTTTAGTAAAAACGGATTATGAATTTTTTTTTATAGGAAAAATGGATTAGGAATTTATTTTTTTAGTAAAAATGGATTAGGAATTTATTGTTTTAGTAAAAACGGATTAGGATTTTTTTTTTATAGGAAAAATGGATTAGGAATTAATTTTTTTAGTAAAAACGGATTAGGAATTAATTTTTTTAGTAAAAACGGATTAAAATTTTTTTTTTTTTTTTTTTTGGTAAAAACGGATTAGGAATTTATATTTTCTTAGGAAAAATGGTACGGAATCCGCCTCACTGGCTCTTGGTTCTGGCTACGGGCCAGAAAATTCGGTATTTTAAAAGAGTGGCCCTCCTACGGGGGTAGTCTTTTGCAGGGATTTCACTGTATCAAGCCCTGATACATCGAATTTTCAATATTTTATCAACATTACTACATTCACCAGTGGCTGAAAACATTTTGAAAGACATTTAAGGCTTTGCAATGTTAACAAAATGATTCAGTACTTGTTTAAATCAATCAATACTAGAACCAGATTAATCTTTAAAATCTTGATAGATTTTTTTTAAAATATACGTTTAATATGACGGAGATTTGCTTATTACGTTTCTCGACTGAAAAAGGAATAAACAAACTTCCCGAGTTATGAACTACGCCGAAACAAATATTGTTTTTTTCCATAAGGGGAAAACAAATCCAGAAACGAGAGGAAAAAAAATTAAAATAAATGCCACTGTAATTGCTCAATAAAACGTAGAACAAAAATCAGCTTCTGTAGATTCGCCTCGAAGGAGTTTTAAAATAATCCAAACGATTAGTCTAGAACTCGTATAAAATACAATGCATGAAAAACACGGGGGCCCGTCTCCTGCCTGACCATGAAAAACAAAAATGGAGTAACAAATAAAAATAGACGAAGTTCTTTTTATAGTGAAATAATAAAGAAAAACAAGTTTTGCAGGCTCCGAGATACCTTGAAAACTGTACATACAATTTGCAGCGTCAGTGTATGTATCACCTGAGGTCAACACGACCGATCACAATAGCTCGTCTTTTTTAATCCATCGTGATATACCTCTAGGAATTAAGGTCAAGAGTAAACGAATGGTCAATGGACTCCGTTTTTTTTTTTGCACGATAAAAAACGGTTAATCCAGAAAAAGAAAGAAACCAAAAAAGAAGAAAAAAAAAATCCCGTGATCCGCCAACTATAAAATTTTGATTAACTGTATGGTTTTAACGGGTTTTTCTGGGTCGTACAATTTCATCGGAGGTTAGAATTTAGAAATTTTTTGTTTTTAAGATGAAAATAATGTAAAACTAATGTATCGTGTTAAATAAATTTCATTACATATTAAAATTAGACATTCGACACGTTTTATTCTCCCATTGTTTTTGATCGCAAACATAAAAATTGAAGAGGAAGAAATACTAACAGTAACACATGTTGTTTATAGGCTGATGTACCTGTTAGAGGTAACACTTTCATTCATGTTATACGATTTTCCCATGCGATTTATTTCTTTCAATTTTTTTTTTCTCTCGTTTAAAAAGTAATCCAAGCTGTATATTTAAAAGTTTTATCGCGTTATTTTGATGTTCCTTTTGCTATGATTGTCAGACGCCAGTGCAACAGCATAATTTTCTTTTTTCTTTGGGTTTTGAGAAAATAACGTTTAGAATGGGAACTCTCACAAGTAAAGACGCGACAGAAAAAATGTACGCGAAATTTTAGAGGCATATGATCATGCGCATTAGTTTTGGAAAAAGCAGTTGAATAAAAATGGCTTTCAGAAAACAAGTTAAAAAAACCAAAGACATTAATATATATATATATATTTTACAAGGGTGCAAATTCACTATGAAATGTAGGGCCAACATGTTGGTACAACAAGTTGGGGTAACAGTTGTACCAACTTGTTGATTAAAATGTTGTACCAACTTGTTGACCAACATGTTGTACCACCTTATTGACTTAGGATGCAAATTTACTATGGAATGTTGGACCAACATATTGGTGCAACAAGTTGGACAAACATGTTATACCAACTTGTGGGAATGCTGGACAAACTTGTTGCACCTACATGTTTGACAACGAACGAATCGACTATTGCAGAATTTACTCCTACGCCAAAATTAGTGTAAAATGTTGGTATAACATGTTGGCCCATTTTGTTGTACCAAGATGTTGGTCCAACATTCCATAGTGAATTTGCACCCCTACGTCGAAATTCAATTCTTCGTCAACATGTTGTACCACCTTGTTGACCTACGCCGAAATTCAGTTCTTTGTCAACATGTTGTACCAACTTGTTGACCAACATGTACCAACTTGTTGACACATTCCGAAATTCAGTTCTTCATCAACATGATGTACCAACTTGTTGACCAACATGTTGTACAACAAGTTGGACTAACATGTTGGACAAACGAACTTGTTGCACCAACATGTTTGACAAACGAACGAATCGATTATTACAGAATTTACTCCTACGCCGAAATTAGTGAGGAATGTTGGTCCAAAATGTTGTTCCAATCTTCCATAGAGTATTTGACCCTAGGAGGAAATTCCGCAATACTCGATTCTTTCGTTTGTCAAACATGTTGGTCCAACAAGTTGGTACAACAATTGATACAACCTGTTGGTCCAACAAATTGGTACAGCAATTGATACAACCTGTTGGTTCAACTTGTTGTACCAACATGTTGACCCAATATTCCAATGAGTTCTGTGACCCAACATTTAGTGAATTCTGTGGTTTTTAGACTTTTATTTTCTGTCAAATGAACAGATCAATTTGTCAAATTTAATAGAATATCGTTACCACAAAAAATTGGTGGTCAGTTTTTAACGTATTAACAGATAATTTTTTACCTTGATTCGGTTTGATTTTTTATCCCAAAGCTTAGGGTTCGAATAAGAAGAAAAATAGGACCTAGGGGTAAACTTTTCTGTCGGAAAATACTGTAAATACCATCTGCATTCCAGATTATCCAAAAATCCATATTTATATTTGTAGTAATTTTGAAATCCCCCAAAAACTTCAAGTAACCAATTTTTTTTTTTTTTTTTAATTTTTGCTAAAAAAATTTTGAAGTTCTAATTTGATATGACAGGGAAATTTACCAGGAAGATGATATTTTTTAAATTAAATATAAGTTTATCCGGGAAGTTCTACTCCGGTAACTCTAATCACCGGAAATCAATTTTTTAAAATTCGGAGCTAAAAAAATTTCATTTTGACCGACGTGTAACCCAACTCCATAATCAGGGAAGAGGACCCTCAGAGAAGGGGGAGGGGTGCATTACCTCCCCTACCTCACTCTTACGTTCCTCCTGGGAAATTATCAGGCACGTGTATTTTTTCCTTATTCTCTAAGTCATAAGCGGCCATTTGGAGCCCCCCTCCCTGGGAAAACTTTGGAGCCCCTCGTTCCGGCTGCGGGCCCACAAATAAGAAAGAGAATAAATAGGGAGGGGAAGAGGATTAGCCAGCCTGGATTAGGAGGGCCGCCCCTTGGAAAATTTTATTACCGATTTTTTTTGAAGAATTTTGGAAAAACGTCGCTTAGACACAAGACGGATTCATATATACAATTTATATTTCATTCCGGATTATATATTTTATATTTCATTCCGGATTATATATTTTATATTTCATTACGGATTCACATAAGATTTATTATTAAAACTGCCGTTTTTTAATTTTTTTTTATCAGTTTCATTTTTTAAAATAAAATTTGTATGCATTGTGAGCATGTTCGATAATTCGATTATTCGTGAAGAATAAAAAATGCGAAGAAACTGAATAGAGAATTCAATTAAAAAAAAGCAGAAAATAAATCCCTGGGAATAAAAATTTTATTTGACGTCGTCGAAAAAAAATATACCTAAAACTAAAGAATAAAATTTTTTTGGACGATTTTCTCCAAATCCAAAATTTTCCCGCGATTTTCCCTGAAGGCATTCCAAATTCTTTTAAAATGCTCATCTGTTAATCGTTAGTCCGATTCCACGAAATTCTCTTACATTCCAAATTAATGTTGAATTAAATCCATTTAAAACGAATACTATCATTGATGGATTTTATCATTTCCATAGGCTTATTTACATGAGGATGAGGATAAAATTAAATCTTTTGCCGAAATTGTTTTTGATAAAAACTTGAAAACGATAAATAAAAAAATAAAAAAAATAGTATTCAAAACGATTAGCTTATTGGCACCACATAGAGGGTAATTAAAATCAATCATATATATTATAATCAATTTGTATGAGAGATTTTACGGTTTTCGGATTTTCATATTGTAAACAAAAACTTCGGGTTTTTTGTTTACTATTTTAAAAACGGCGGGGTTTTAATTTACGTTCAAGAACCAAAGCCAAATTGATCGCAATCGGCCTTGTCAAGCTTTCAAGTACAAAAATTGATCCTTGATTGTTCTTTTTTTTTTTTTTTTTTTTTTTTTTTTTAAGTATCTATCTACCTCAGTTTTTTTTTTCTTTTTGAATGATTGTTAATCAGCGAAAAATAAATGACAAATGAATTCGTTCTTTTTTATGCACAAATTGGTTACAGTAATTGATAGCGAAAAGCCATAAGTTTATCATGATCCGGACTTTGAAAGTTGCTTGGCTCGCAAGCGGATAATTTTTTTTTTTTTTTTTTTTTTTTTTTTACATAATCACTTCATATGCTGTTTTTTTTCTTTTTTTTAAACAAAAATCCGAAATCCCACCTTCTTACCTTACTGCCTTGGAAACAATAGTTTAGGTCATATCACTGACGTGACGCCCAATCAGAACAAAGATAATTCGAGCAAAAAAAAAAAAAAAACGAAAAAAAAAATTACCTGTTATATAAGCTTCGGTCACTTGAAAAAGTGCCAAAAGCATGATCAATAATCTCCAGTAGTGTCTTCTCGGCCGTATGGACATCGAAGAAGATGTCCTTGAATATGAAAGCCTAGCAACCGATGGTACCGGGTACAGAATAGGTACGCAATTCCAATTCGAAAGCTTCGGTTTTTCCCGGCCGCTGGCACAGTTTTCACATGTTATTATTTCATCTATTTTTATTTCCGCCATTTTATTTCCCTCCGCGGGTTTGGTAATTTTATTTTAAAACTTTTTTTTTTTTTTCAAAATTATTTCATTTTGGTCGTCGAGACGATTTTTTAACACGAAAAAAATTAAAATGCATTATTTTTTTTTAAACACGGGGCACAAAGCACTTCACTTTTGATAATTTTCATAAAAAAACAGAAAAACAAGAAAAAAAACTCCCCCGGATTAAATTGATTTAAAAACCGTTTTTTTAAGGCGATAACGAAATTTTTACGTGACGACAAGGTATGGTTCGCGATGTTTTTCAGTACCTGCCTAAAAATGCAACTCCTTGCTTCTAACAAGGCTAGCTGTACACTGACTGTGTTTGAATAGTGTATCTCTGGACGGATGGCGACCACGTTTTTTTTTTTTTACTACGTCAAGAGCAAGTTACTTGATTTAATTGCTCCGTATTTAACTTATACACCGTTATCTCAAGATTAATTTATTCATAACATATATTTTTTTTCTTTTGATTTCAGATGAGTTGGTTAAAGCGGTACCGTCCTTAACTTCGAGCCGACTGTCAGAGAAAACGAGAAAAAAAAATTGGGAAAGATGTTTTTGGTTAATAGGAGGCTTCACGGATGCCCGAAGGAATGGCTGTTTTCTCTGATACTCGATTTACGACGAGAAAATCCACATTTTAAGTATCTAACGAACTCCTCTGGTATATGGAAATGGAAATCCTAGAAGTTTTAGTGCAAGTTTTAACTAGTCTGAAATGTACACGGATAGAACACTATTAGTAAGTATTACTAATATTAATGGTAGATGTATAATTACTAATAGGTGAGGGTAAATTTATTACCATACTATGGCATCATTATGGTAAAAATTACTAACAATACTAATAAAATTTACCCTCACCTATTAGTAATTATACATCTACCATAATTATTAGTAATAATTACTAATAGCCTATGGACGGCGGGAAAATTATTTTAAAAAAAATTGCGTTCGAAAAACTTTGATTTTGTTTTCCTGGTTTTTGTTTGCTGGGAACAAGTTGAAACTTGTACCGAAAATACACGGATAAAACGATCTTAGTAATTATTACTAATAGTAATTTTCTTATTAGTAATTATGCATCTACCTGAGGCTGAGGGTAAATTTTATATATATATTATTGGTATTTTTACTGTAGGTATGGTAAAAATGACCTTAGGTAAGGTAAGCATTACTAATTATATATATACAATTTACTCTCATCTTTAGGTAGACGTATAATTACTAATAAGATAATTACTATTAGTAATAATTACTAAGACCGTTTTATCAGTGTAAAAGAAAATTCAAAGGAGTTCGTTAGATCCAGGGGTGCAGCAACTTTTTTGGGCCGGGGGGGGGGGGAACAAAAACTGATTATTAAAACCTGGTAAATTTTGCCCTCCCCCCCTCCCTTCCCCTCTCCATACAGTGTCGGCTTCAATTTTTTTAACTCGTAATTGTAAGTATATCACTGATAAAACGCTATTAGTAATTATTACTAATATTAATGGTAGATGTATAATTACTAATAGGTGAGGATAAACTTTATATCTGTTATTAGTAATTTTTAACATTATGGTAATTTTTAACAATTTCTACCGTTTTTACCTTTTTTTACCATAATGGTAAAAACTACTAATAATTTTTACCATTTTTACCTTTTTTTTACCATTATGGTAAAAATTACTAATAATTATATAAAACTTACCCTCACCTATTAGTAATTATACATCTACCATTAATATTAGGGGTAGTCCATAAAACACGTGAGCATTATTTTGGCCATTTTCGACCCCCTCCCCCCCTTGTTAGCAAAGGTTAGCATTTCAGGACCCCCCCCCCTTAATTTTTTTTTTAAAATTAATATTAAAGATTTTAAAAATCTGAAATTTTTCGGAACTTAAATTTAGCAAAAAACATGTTTTTTTTTAACTTAGAGCAAATGCGCCGGTATAACTGAAATTTTTTTTAAAAAGTGAGTTAGGTTACATAGTGTAAGAAAATTAAATTATTTTCATTTTGGCACGTTCATTACATGAGATAAATGCTCACGTTAAATTTGTAAAACCCCTCCCCCCCTCCTTGTTAGCAAAAGTTAGCATTTTGAATACCCCCTCTCCCCCCTAAGGGGTCGTGCATAAATTACGTAAGCATGGGTTAGGCCCTTTTTGCATGCTTTATCCCATTTCGCCTATGCTTAGCTTATGAGTAAGATGTCAAATTTGGACCCCCTCCCCCCCTAAATGTGCTTACGTAATTTATGTACGACCCCTAACGTGCTCACGTGTTTTATGGACGACCCCTTAGTAATAATTACTAATAGTGTTTTGGGAACGTTCAAGTATTACGCAAGACTTTTTTTCGGGTTTTTCGACCCCTCCCCCCTTTTTGTAAAAATTAGTAAGATTTCTTTGACCCACCTATTTATATTACGTAAGATTTTCGCGCACCCCCCCCCCCCCCCGCCTTTTTTTTTAACGCCAATTTTAAATTGGAGTAATATTTTTCTTAAATCTAGATTTATAGTTCATACTCATATCCCTGAAGATGGCTATAATTGGCACAAAAAATAGATTTTTATTCCTTACAATTTTTTTTAAAAAATTTTCAATCTTTCTACTTTAGACATTCGAAAAAGAATTTAAAAAACTTAATTTTTTGAAATTTAAAAAAAAAAAATTCTGAACAATAAGTTGTAATGGAAATTCTTACGTTAGATTTTCCAAACTCCCCCCCCCCCTCCCCAAGGTAAGAAATTGTAAGAATTTCGAGTGCCCCCTCCCCCACCCCTTTCGGTTTTACGTAATACTTGAACGCTCCCTTTATCCGTGTAATACAGCTTTTTTTTTTTTTTTAAATGAAACATTTATAGGATAGTGTACTGTACAAGGAATTAATGAAGGAAAAAAATCGACATTTTTATTTTCTTTTCCCAAAAGCAAAATATACAAAACCATTTTTTTAGTTAAAAAAAAAAAAAATCAAATGTTAGTTCAAAATCGTTTATTTAAAATTTTTTTTTAGTCTAAAAAGAGCTGGATATTTTGTCTCCTTTAACTTGGGGGGGAATATATTCATGGGGGGACATAGCAGATCCAGGGAGGTATAATGTCCCCCCATCCCCCCTGTTGTTACACCCCTGTTAGATACCTAAAATTTGATTTTTTTCCCCCACAAATCGAGTGTTAGACAAAACAGCCATTCCTTCCGGTATTCCGTGAAGCCTCCTCTTAAAAACAAAAATTCGGTAAGCTTTAGCACTGGCTGTATTGTCACGATTTGATAAATGAATAGTCCAACGAGTTGCCGATGATTAAACATTTGATAGGTCTATGTAAACATGTCAGAACAAATACATCTCAAGTTAGTGAAATAATTTTTTTGATTTTGCGTTTTAAATGTTTCAATAAATAACGTAGCCATTTTTTCTTTATTTTTCAGTTGAAAGAAGTCCGTTTTTCTGATTCGACGGAGTCCAGGAGAAATATTGGAAAATATTTTTATATACGACAGAACTTGTTCGAAGCAGGTGGATAACGTGATTTCGACTGAAATTTTTCAATATTTTTCTAGAACTTTCCTGTGGTTCTCTCGAAAATGAGATATCGGTCTGATGAAAAATACCGTTTAAACTTAAGCAAACGAGTAGAGCGAGTTTTAAAAGCGTAAGAACTTTTATTATCTAATACATTTTTTTTTCCGTTCCTGTGAGCACGATCATTTTTGACGAAATATTTTCGACTGATGATTCGAAGGTCATAAAATTTAAATATGACATGCCCAGGTGCTAGAAAATCGAGCCTGGCTACTTTTATAATATTTTGCAGAAAAATGAACGGTGTATTCGGGTTCTACGGCCTTGAAAGTGTTTAGCAAAAAAAATTTTTTGTTAGTGTTTTCTGTGCTTTTTGGGGTGGAAAAAAATTTACATTAGGAGATAATAATTTTTTTTTTTTTTCTTCACAAGTCATAAATGAAAATTTTCAGAGAAAAGAAAATCCGCTAGGGGGCTTTGCTTTCGGCTGCTATCCTGGTAAAATATAGCTGCAGGCTTCGGATTATTTGTTAAAGATTACCTTCCTATCTTCGGGGCCGTCCATAAATCAAGTTAGCATGTTAGGGGGGGAAGGGCGGGGGGGAAAAGGGTATTCAAAATACTAACTTTTGCTAATAAATGGAGGGTTACATATTTGAAGTTAGCATTTGTCTCATGTAATAAACGTGAAAAAATGAAAATAATTTAAATTTTTAAATTATGTAACCTAGCCTAATTCACTTAAAAAAAAAAAAAAAAAAAAAAAACCTTTTTGTAATTTTTTTTTTTAATTTTAATGGGGGGTAATTAAAATCTAACGTAATTTTAGGAGGGGGGTCCCGAATGCTAGCATTTGCTGACAAAAAGGGGGTCAAAAATGGCCAAAATAATGCTAACGTGGTTTATGGACGACCCCTTAAGTCATTTATTAACTATTCCGAAACTGGCCGCTCTCAGTAAAAACCCCCATTATGGGAGGAAGGCGAGGGGAGGCAAGAGAAAAAATTTCTAAAAAAACATTGCCTGACATAAGAAATTATTGTGGAGTTATCAAAGAAAATCCAACATTGAAAGGGTGACGCCACCACTCCCCCTTCCCCCCTCAAAAAGGCCTAGCGACGCACTGAGTTTTCCTAAGATTCAGAAAAAATTCTAATTTTGGTTTTATGAAAACCGAAAAACTTTTAAATGAGTACTACGTGACGTAGTCGTCAGTCGATAAGAATTTTAGCATGTTTCAATTTTATTTTTTATATAATCACAGTGTTATTGTTATTGTTTTTGAGTCAACCTTAAACTTTGGTATTACTAAGCTGTTATTAATCCTAAGGATTTATCGGCTTAATCAGATCAATTCAAAAGTAGAAGCTTAGCTTAGATTTAAAAGTTTTTTAAAGCACTATTGTGGCCGTTTATTAGTGAAGCACGCGGGGCCCCTTACATTAGCTTTTTGAAACTAAGCTTTTATCAAAAACAAAACAAAAAAATATATATATTTATGGCTAATTATGAAATAATTTTACAGCACATCCATCCTAAGGACGTAGAGAAAATTACGCTGCTCAGAATGATTCACGAGAACATTTTGAAGCTTTTAAGTTGAATGGGAAACGTGACATGTCATGATAAGGCAGAAAGAAATTCTTCTAATGGGCTTTGACAATCAGTATACAGGTTTGAAGGAAATTATTTTCCAATAAGGGGAACCTCTCTTTACCAAGGGTTTCTTACTATGGATCTTAATCACCAAAAGACCTTTCAAGAATTTTTTTTCTGGTTAATATGGGACCTTCACCATCAGCTGTGAAAAAGACAATAATTGCGCATTATTAAGCTTCCTCTCCACACAAACATCAACAGGTATGAATCACAATTTAAAATATATTACTATCCGTAATATATTATTTTTAATTTTTTTAAAGGTATAAATAATACATATATTTTTTTTTTGTTTCAGATTTCAGTGGCTAATTATTTTCTACAAGATTTTCATGTTAAAATAAATGGCGGAAGAAAAAATAAGAGGTACCGGCAAAACGAAAATATTATTCGACATATGCAAAAGCCTAAACAGTAAATGAACGGCGCGGCGCGGGGAAGAAAACAAAACAATTAAAATTTTGACACTTTACCGAGAGCTGAAATGTCACCTTTTTTTGTTTGTTTTGTTTTTTTACCGCGTCGCGTAGTAAGACTGAGAGAATTCAAAACGACGAAGTCTGTTACATATTTATTTTATGACGCAATCTATAAGCGCCTCAAACTTTTTTTTTACGCGGGAAAAAATCGAAAAAAAAAGGCTGACAAAACCAGATATTCCCTTCGTTTATATAAACACTTTGTATATAACAAGAGTGTCGCGGTAATAAAACACGTCACTTGACGTTATATCCAATCAGTGACAAAGCACGAGCACAATATTAAATTGTTCAAATACATACTTAAGTTCAGAGTTTACTTTACATAACACATTCTTTTTCTATTATTTTTCTTTTTTACGTACGTAGTTTTTTATTATTCATTCAGCAATGAAAACAAAATGATTTTTTTTTTTCTCGTTTTGCTAATTAACATTGTGAAACGTTACCGTCATCCGTACAAAGATCTATAAGAAGTAAAATTAAATTTTAAGTTTGTAATAACTGAAAAAAAAAAAGTTTCGTTGTCAACAAGAGTCCCGAGCGCAAGTGCTTTAGCCTCGACTCAAACGTAAATACGTAAAATATGAGCATTTCTGGGCGAAGTCAGGATGGCCGAGCGGTCTAAGGCGCTGCGTTCAGGTCGCAGTCCACTCTGTGGGCGTGGGTTCGAATCCCACTTCTGACAAATCCTTTTTCGCCTTAAAACCATTTTTTTTCTTTTTTTTCTTTAGTTTCCATCGTTTTAAGCGGGATCCACGCAATTTTTTTTGAAAAAACATTCCAGAATAGATTTTGGGACAGTATTTAAATTCTACTGTACAAGTTAATTTTTTTTTTTTTTTTAACTATCAGGAAATTCGATGTTGTGTTGCTTTTCTTTAGCGGAAAGGCAAGAATTTCCGAAACGTGATGTGTTATCGGGTTGGAAAAGGACTAGGTCATATATTTGACAAAGGTCACTGATAACTTTATTTTGATAAAAGATAGGTTCATGATCATGCGGATTCGTTTCATAATTATGGGAGATTCCGAGAGTTTTTTCTACATCTTTCTTTTTACTTATGCATATTTTTTGACAACTGTTTAAATTTTTCCCGTTGCGAATTTATTAAAGAGAGCGAATTTGATTTGATTATTAGCAAATCAACGGAGCGATGAGGTGTAAACCAAGTTTTTTTTTTTATTTAAATTGATGATGAGTAAAATCGTAATTTGAACTTCATGGAACTGTTATCTTTGTACTAATTTACCGGTGTTAAATACACGTCATGAGAATCGCAAGCGTTTTGTTGGAAATCTTGAAAGTAGTGGTTAAAATAGTTAAAAAAGTAAAATGTTGCCCAAAAGGTATAAAATGTTTATTTTTTTATAAAAATTCTATTAAGTGGCGCATCATTGCTGTTGTTATTACTTAGGTTTATGATTATTTTTATTATGTAATTGTTTTAGAAATAAGTTCAATTTTAACTTTTTTTTTTTTTTTTTTGCGGTAGTTACGGAGCAGGGGAAAAATTTTAAGAAGATATTTTATACATTTATGGTTTAGATTTGTAAATTCGCTAAACGAGAAACGCCTTAGTAAATTTAAATAGGCAATCGCGTCGCTCTCATGTTTCAGAAATTTCAGTATTACGGTAATGCTGTATTGAAACTATTCAAAAACAAATCAATCTTTTGTCTTGTCTAGTAACGAGATTAAGCTTTGATTTCAAAGGCGGATCCAGGATTACTGTTCGGGAAGGGGGAGGGATCCCGAAATACGCTTAAAAGTGCATTTTGCCGATACAATCCGATTTTCCAGAAAATTATGCTGGAGTGATATGAAGCTGCATGCAATAGTTTTTAATTTATTTTAAATTTAATTTTTAATTTAAATTTTGTTTTAATTTAATTTAGGAAAGATGAACTCATACAAGCTACATTTCTGCACTATTAGGCTGTGTATATCGGGAGAGGCTTTGCTAAACATTTAATAATTAGACATTTTAGAAACATTTAATTTATAATATTGAAATTTCTTTTCTTCTTGGGAAGTGCTTATGTGTTCTTACTAATATCAGATTTTTTGACTTTTTAATCACTTCTAACCTCCCTCCCCCGCCCTTTGGAGGGCTTTGCGCACATAATTATTTCTACCAATTATGGGCAAATAATTATTTTTACTAAACAAAATAAAACGTTATTTATCGAATTTTATTTTGCGAATGGCTTGCAAAACTGATAGGCTTATAAGATATGTCAATAAATAGTGGCCAGAAATCGACTGCCCGGAAGGAAAAGTTTTTTTTTAACGGTATAGAATGTCCCTTTTTTTAGTCACTTAAAAAAGTGCCAATTTTTTGTAGATTGGAAGGACTAATCTGAACCTTTGTTGTGTCAGGGAAAAACTCTTTTTTTGCAGTGGTAACGAAAAAAAAAAAAATCACTGTCTCAGTGGCGTAGCGGAGGGGGGTGCAGAGAATGCAATGCGCCGGGGCCCACAATTTGAAGAGGCCCAAAAATTAATTTCAGTTTAATTATCATGAAATTTAAATAATGCACTCAACATTCTCAAAAAAAAAAAAAAAAAAAAAAAAAAAGACAGAAAAAAATAAACTTTGAATTTTTTTTTTATTTTCAAAATTTTCGCACCAGGGCCCCGGATTCTCCGTTACGCCACTGCAGACTGTTTTCTTAGAGTTCTGAATATAACAATAATATTACAATAGACCAAACTTTTTCTACTGAACTCTAAGAAGATAGGGGTCGTCCATAAACTACGTTAGCACGTTAGGCGGAGGGGGTATTCAAAATGCTGACTTTTGCTAACAAGGGGGGAGGGGGATTACATATCTAACGTTAGCATATGTCTCATATAGTAAATGTGAAAAAATGAAAATAATTTAAATTTTGAAAGTATGTAACCGAACTCACTTAAAAAAAGAAAAAAAAAACTATTTCAATTTTACCCGCGCATTTGCTCTAAGTTTAAAAAAGAAATCTTTGCAAAATTTAAGTTCCAAAGAATTTCAGATTTTTTTAATGTTTAATGTTAATTGTTAAAAAAAAAATGTTAAGGAGGGGGTAACCGAAATCGAAGGTAGTTTTAGGGATGGGGGATCCCGAAATGCTAAACTTTGCTGACAAGGGGGGGGAGGGGGGTCCAAAATGGCCAAAATAATGCTAATGTGGGTTATGGACGACCTCATAAGGATTTTGTGTTCGGAGTTTTAAAATAGATGACCATTGTAAAATAGGGAGTTTTTCCTCTACACGTACAAGATTTGATTCAATTTGCAAAAAAAAAATAGGGGCTTTTTTTTCGGGGCAGTGGAAATATGAACATTGACTCGATCTGATCCCAATTGTATCCGCTTGTCCGAAACCTGATAGTGTGATGACGTTTTATGATCATTTGTGGTAAGCTCGCTTTTGTCCTGTTTGCGATAACGAACCCGAGAGGCTATAGGGGGCCAAAGTTCCGTAATAAGGGTTTCTCAATTAAATTTTGCAACATGGAAGACAGGAAAATTACACAGGCCAAGTATTAGACTGTCTTCCTTCCTACCAATCATCCTGGTTATGTGCCAGAATTATTACGAATTATCTCTTTTCGAGTTGCTTTTTGTGTACGTAAAACTAAAAAATTTAAAAGCGATCGTCATTAAAAAATTTTACTATATTTTGCCAGTTAATACTGTAGTTAATATTTACAAATTTTTAATTATAAACATTTTATTCCGCTTGACATTTAAATATAAATATAAATAAATATCACAGACTTTTAACTTATAAGCTACAATTTTATAAATGTTTATGCAGTTGAAAGAACCTCTTTTCAGTCGTATTATACTATAACGTATATCGGAATGTACGTAAATGAATAAAATTCAAATATCAGATCAATTTTTTTTTTTAAATTTAAATGACGTTCAAATCTGAATGAGTATTCATTTTAGGTTCTTTACTTTTTTTTTTTTTAAACTTTTAACACCAGTTTTTATTTTTGTCTCCGTCTATGTAATTTAAGTATGGCGTGTACGAATGCGTTATCTTGTACTTTACATATTTACAAATGACTTTTCTCGCAGTCAAGGCGATTTTTTTCCCATTTTACACGTAAAAGGATGAGTATTTCTTTTTTTTTAATGAAGAATTATTTTCCTTTTTTTCATTACACCGTTTCATCGGCCGTAATTTTATTACGGTATTTTTATTTTTTTTTAGCCGCGGAAATGTCACGAAATGCTCTTTAAAAAAATTTTTTTTTTATTAATTAACAGTCTATGGTGGTGGGGGTGGAGTTACGACTTCTCCATCACCCATTGAATTTCTACTGATTACTTCTCCGAATTCTAAGGGATTTTCTCTTATCGGCTCCAAAGTAACTTTATCGTCCGGCAGAACTATAAAATAAATGTTCGTTTTTTTATGTTTTGATTTTCCTTTTTTTGATTTCTCTGATTTTTTTTCTTCGAACAGGGAGTCATATGTCGGAGGGGCGAAGAGATCGTATGGAGGCGGCGATGAAAATTCCTGCTGGTTCTCGTCGTCTACTTCCGCCAAAACCGGAATGGATTTTTTACAACAAACTTCAGAAAAACTGACGAGCAAGAAAAAGGTGATCAAACCTCCGAACGAAATTAAATACCACATTATCGACCAGGAATCGATGTTGTGGGTGTCTGGTTCGGATGTCGTCGTATCTGAAAAAAAAAAAAGGTTAAAAATTATTTTTCTTTCCTTTTTACTGTTGAAAATTATTGCTACTACAGACTTATCAACGCGAAGGAAATTTTCATATCTTTATGATCGCATATAGGCATGTAATTTAACACAGGCTTAAATAAATAAAAAAAAAAAATGATCTTGAAATTACATAACCATAATCGTTATTGTCAGTTATAGATGTCATAGTCGTAGCTATCGTTATGTCACACCGTTTGCTTTTATAATAAGCATGAGCTTTGAAAGCAGATATTTTGCAGTTTTCCTTATTAAGAACTCACCATTGAAATCCTGTGTGGTTAGTTCCTCGTAAATTTCGAATTCTTGAATTTTTTGAAAATCTTGGTCTGAATTCGATAGTCCTAATAATGGTGTATCTGAAAAAAAAAATGAAAAAAAAACTCGATTTAATAAATTGATTTCGTTTTTCAGATTATGTTAACGGATTTCGGAAGTCAAGCGGGTAGAAGTCATGGCCGATGATCGAAGGAAATTGCATGCAACATAACGCCTCACTGACTGAGGAGTAAGTTTTCTACTCCATCACGATGACAAACAATGGAACAATTAATTTTATAAAGTTTGGTTTTTTTCTTATATTGTGAGATACATACGGCGGTATTGTTGTTCCCCCAGACAAAAAATTTATGGGGAATACACGTGGATTCCACTAGTGTAATACATGTGGATTTTAAGATTTTTTTCATCAATTTTCCAATATTTCCAACAGTTTTCCATCAATCATCTACGAGCTGGTGGAAAATTGGTGAAAAACTGGCTTACAGTTATTATGTAAAATCCACGAGATTTTTTGACTCGGCTGACCGTAATCAGGAACTCCCAGAAATAGTATTGCTGAACCAGCGATGTCGGGAGGTTTCAATCATTAATTATGCATAGAAAGGGGAGGAGGGGTCCAACAAATTAATAATCATTTTGCTTTCTTACTTTTGGGGAGATAAGGTTTTGCGACTATATAAATGAGACAGTAAAAAACTATGGGTAGAGCAGTTTTTTTTTTCCCATTAAATTGGCAGTAGTAAATTTAAATATGGAGAGTTTTTTAAATAAATTGGCAATGGATTAATTTTTTTTTGGGACAGTAAATTTTTATATTTTAGGGAAGTTGCAGAGTGGCAGTAATTAATAATCAAAGGGCAGCATATTTGAATAAAGCTAATTTTTTTTATATGTTTTTACAAATTTTGCTTAAAAAACGCAGGGCGTTATTCACCTGCAGAACAGACATTATTTACTGGTTGGAATCAGGCATAATATTGATCACTTTAAAAACTGAAAAATATATCAGACATATATTGTGTGTCACTTTATGTTAATATTTTTTTTTAAAAATGCCAAAAAATGCCTTTAATGCCAAATTATTTATTTCACTGCCAAAATATTTTTTTTTACTGCCAAAATAATTTTTCTACTGCCCAAAATTGTACTGCCAATAAAAAAACGGCCATATTATTAAATTTACTGCCAGTCTATTAAAAAAAAAGTGCTATTTTATGAAAAAGTACTGCCCTACTATTAATAAATTACTGCCCCTTTTAAGAGACTCTTAAAGGTTTAGCAAACATTATAAAAAAATTTTTGTTGGTTAAACAAGAAAAAAGTTTAAATTCCTATTCACCATAAAGAACTTTAAAGACCAATATCCTTTGTTTTTAAAAAAAAAAAATCTGCTTTTTAGCCGTATTTGCGTTCTTTTGCTTAAATAAAAGTACTGCACTTGAATTATATATTTTTACTAAAAAAAGCTTATTGTATTCCGAAACTAAGGTGAAAAATAAATGAGGTGGGACAAGCAGAGGAGTGAATTAAAATCTTATGAAAGGCAAATGAGGACGAAGATAATCTTGCTATTATGTTATTTAAGAAGGAAGGAAGGGAAGTAGGATGACCCTTATTTTACGAAGTTTTGAATTTCGGTGAGAGCAACTTCCAATTTTTTTATAGTAACCGAAATAAGATTTTTTGATTTTTTTTTTCAGAATTTTGCTAGGCATTTAGCCGTGCCCATGGAGGCCCAAAAATGTTTGGATTCCCGCAAAGACAAAAAAAAAAAAAAAAAAGTAAAAATTAAAAATTCTACTTTTGTGATAAAAATGATCGTTTTCTACTCGGATTTCTATGCAGGCTAGGAAAATAAAATCAAATGTGTTTATCTCAAACGATTATATGGTGCCGCAAAACAAAAAATATGAGGACTTTCTGAGAAAATTCAAGCTGCAGCATTTTTTTCCATTTTTTTTTTTTTTTTTTTTTTTTTTTTTTTTTTTTTTTTTTTTGCCTGCACAAAATTATCGAAACTGTATGAGATGTATCATTTGTAACTGTATTTTCGTAATCAGCGTAAAAACCCTAATGGAAACTTCAATTTTTACATGTATAGAAGCAGGGGTGGGAGATATATAGTATACTTACTCCTGGTATATATATACCCATAAGCTAAACATTGGAAATCGTACATATATATACAGCATATATATATTTTAGTCTGATATTTTCTACTCCTGCATAGAAGTAGAATTTTCGATTCTTCTTAACGGAAAATACAAGATTTTTAGACCCAATAGTATGTCTCCATTGGTGAATTAATTACATGATGTAATTAATTACAGGATGTAATTAAATGATTTTCGAAGGTACTAAATCGTTGTTTTCGATTTAGTTGGTTGGATCCACATTATAAAAAAGGATATCCAGCTCCAAAGATTTGAAAAAACAAGTTAGCACCTTTGTAAACCATTTAATTACATCCTGTAATTAATTACATCATGTAATTAATTCACCAATGGAGACATACTACAATGAACGGCTAAAGACCTTCGAAATCTGAAAAAATTCAGGCATTCTTCTACCGAAATTCAGAAATCCTTAAAATAAGGGCCACCCTAAAGGGAAGAATCAAAAACTCCAGAAATTATGCCTAAATATTTTTTTTTTTTTTTCAAAGGCAACGGAAAATATTACTTTAAAAAATTAACGCCGATAGTCCTTGGTTACATAATCACTTGAAAATTTCGCTTAAAGTAAACCGATAACCGATTATAGGAAGTAATAATAATATTTAAACGTGTTTTACAAAAGTACTGAGATAAATATTCTAAAGAAAAAAAATTAAGAAATTAAAACTAGCGCTTTTGCGTTACCATAGGCACGTGCCTGATTAAGATACCACAAAATTGTCAGTACGAAAAGGAAGTATTATGTCATTTTAAAATAAACAATAACAAAAAAACTAAGAAAAGCCATTTTAGCTTCTTCATTCCGGGAAAAATAAAAATGAAAATAGAAAACTAACCACATAACTCATTGCTTTGTTTAATATTCTGCTTAATTATTATTGTTGTTAATTTTGAAAAAAATCTATTTTAAGAAGTTTGCAAATTGTCAGGTCTGCGGTCAGAAATTTATTGCGGCTTTAAAAAGTTTTTAAAAAGTTTTATTTTAATTCTCGTTAAAATGAAAATGAATTTATGGCAAGGATATAAAATTAAGTGGCATATCAAAAACTTATCTCTTTTATCAAAATAATGTCTAAAAATATGGATTAAAATAATATAAGAAAAGGCAATTCGGCCCGTCAGCACCTGACAAACTGAAGGACAGAGGGGAAAAAAAAATTCGTTAATTAAAATGTTGTAATCTTTAATGCTTATGAATTTATCTTTATACTTTAATAATCCTTGTCGTAATAAGGGATTATAACTTTTGATGATTATGCACATACCGTTATGAGAGAAAGACAATTCTTAACTCGAGAAGCGAAATAATACTTATAAAAGATAAAAAGCGAATAAAAATTAAAAAAATAACTTGGCTGGCAAATATACATTGTGTAAAATTTTTGCTAACGCCTTCATTTCATTACTTATGCAATTTGACACGGGAATATAAAATGCTGCTTTTTCTTTTGATATTTTTCGATGAATAAGGGGGAGGGGGGAAGAATCTTTTGTTTTACTCTACCAAGTTTAAATCATTTATATTCTGGTTGATACCAATTTGCGTATTACTTATTCAAAATGCATAGCGATAACTAATTCAGTCAAGTTATCGGGAGTTCTAATCCGAGTCCCGATGTCTGAAGATCGATATAATATATTCCTCTTATCGTTTGATTACTGTCACCAAGTAAAAATAATTATGGGGAAAGATGGCGATAACACGAATTTTTCCGTTTTGTATTATGATGGTTCCTACTAAAAAAAAAAAAAAAAAAAAAAAAAAAATTGGCTAAAGGTTATCCGGACAGGATCGCTTTTTTATCGGTCTTGGGGATTTCCCAGAATTTCCGAGGTTTCTCATTTATTTATAAATTTGTTATCGATCTTATTTTTTCTCATTTGAAGTCATACCTGAAAAATTTTTTTTATGTACACGAGACTTGGAAATTACGTTTAAATAACTCGCGTAATAAAGCGTCACGAGCATTTATAATTTGATCAAACATTTTTGTATATGTTCACAGAAGTTTAATCGTCATCGAGTTTCATAACTGAATTTTCAATTTTCTTATTCCAATGTCAATTAGTAAGAAGGAAATGTTTATAAAATCGCTGACGTCTTATTTTATCGGCTGCATAATTTTTATTTAATAATTAATTTTTTTTTCGTCTGATGCATTTAATAATAATTCCAGATTGGTGATGCATTCAAGACTTTTTCAAGATTTCGCTGGTTGATAAGGCCGTGACATAAAATTTCGTTCAAATTTGCAAAAAAAAAAAAGAAAAAAAAAAAATTGTCTGGTCTTTGAGCCTTGAATTTAAAATACCAAAAAAGGGCAATGATTTAAATCCGAAATTAATTTTAAAATAAAAAAGGCAACCGAATCTATACAGGAGAAGAAAAACGGAGCCTTGAAAAAATTTAAAATGCATCACTATTCCAGATGCAATTTGTTTTTAATCGATTTGAAAATAAAAGGTACCATTGTTTTTTTTTTTTTTTTTTTTGAGACATTAGCGATAAGAGGTTTTTGCTCTATAATTAGCCGTCATTCAATTCTTTTTTTTTTCGTTTTAATTAATTATACTAGGAAGGCGTCTTTTTTACGTTTTTTTCAGACGCAACAAAAATATTAAAAGTATAACATACTTACTATCCATTGCTTGGAAAACTCCGCGCATTGGTGTACCGGAAGCGGTTTGAACTGTAGCTACGAAGATTAGAAATTTCCTAATTGGAATAACGTCCATCGTAATTGACTTTTGAAATCTTTTTAAAATTATTTTCGAATCGTTTTGAGCTTCTGTAATTATGTAATTGTTCCGTACCTTCGAGAACGACTTAAATGTTGATGCGTCTGAAAAAAAAATAAAGGGAAAATTTTTTTTATTAAAGAATGGTTACGCTGTGTAGTCGCAAATGAAAAGAAAGAAATTAACGAATCTAAGTGTGAATTAATATAACCTAGAATTTAGTTTTTTTTTCTCGAATTTTTTTTAATTTAAGGAAGCTTTCTTCGATGTTTACGTAATATCAAACGAGGAAAAATCAAAATTTTTCGATCATCTAAAATATCAAACTGGAAATTTTATTACTTTAAGGAAGTTTATTCCAATCTAAAATGTCGTATAAAAACATTGCTTTGCATCATTTGCAAAAATTTTGCATCATTTTGCAATCGTTTGCATCATTGCAGAATATTGCTTTGCATCTTCATCAATCGGAAAAGCTAGGGTGCTGGTAGTATGAATTATCATAATCCCAAGGCAAAATCACTATCTCTGTATTTTGGATTAAATTATTGCAAAATTTTTCCTCGGAAAATTTTTCTAAAATCCTCGGAAAACCTTTTGAGAAGCTCAGGGCTTCACCCGATTTTTCAAGAGACTGTCAGTTCCTGAGACTCAAAAAGCTTTTTTTTTCCTTCTAAAGACAGAAAATTCAAAGCACCTAATTTTTAAATTTTGCAAAAAAAATTTGATTCTCTTCAGGAGGATAGGGAAAATAAATGGGCCTTCACTGTCTGAAGTTTAATTTATTAAGAAATTAAGAAGTAATTGATAGAAAATATGTATAATTAATTAGTTTTTACTGCATTAATTTTTTTTGGAAGAATTTTGGTACAAAATATGATTTTTAGTATGGACTGTTGATGTAATTTAAAAATATTTTTTAAATCACTCAGTCATCTTCAAAAAGTGTCATCGTTTAATTAGGATCTGATTCAGGAAGCAAAAGACAATTATTATTTTTAGGAATGACTTATTACTAAAAAATTCCCGTTAAATTAATTCTTGTACTAATTGCAGATACAGCTACATCGAAACAAAAAAAAAAATATATTAATCATCATCGTCACTGAGTCTTTGTAAGTCAAATAAACTTTGCCCTTAATTTTTTTTTTTTGTTTCTTTTTTGTGTGTCTATATTCCTTAGTCCAAAAAACCTCGTCGATTGTATAATTGTGCCTTAATCAGTCATTTTTTTGTGCATTCAATCGACATGGTTTCAATTCAGTTGTCATTTGAAAAGAAAGAAAAATTGACAGATAAAATTATATCAAGATTCAAAACAATGAAAAAGAAGACTAATTTTATGAACTTAAATTTGCAATTCACTTCAAATTGTCCGGGTTCAATCAGTACCCTTATTTTTAAGCAAAAACCGCAGTGGTTCTGGGGAGTCACATCTAAAAAGGGTGACTCCCCAGTATATAACATCTCCTTCCCCCATTTGAAAAAACAAATTTTGTGGAGGAGAGAGGGCGTAAGCTAAAAATATTTTGTTCGCTGTATTTAATTTAAGAAATTTTTATATTTTAGCTTAAAGCGACAAGTCTATTTTTTTTTGGCTAGTTGTTTATTCGCCTTCCCCACTCCCCCTCTCAAATAACAACCCTGTGGGCTTGATCCCTTCCCCTTCTCAAGTTTAAAATTTCAAATCTCCTGCTCTGAGTTTAAGTTTATGATTCAAGTTGTATTTCTGTACGTCAGAGCCATAAGGTTCAATATGCAAATTAAAGATGTCCGCTAAACGTTGTTTACCCAAAACAAACGGCCATCTTTAATTCACTTTTTGGCTCTGACGTACAGATTTACTATTTAACCATTACACTGGAAATTTAAGACTTTAAATTTTTTCTTTTAGGTATTTAACGTTACTATAGACGATTTCGACGATCCAGTTTCGCAAGGGATTGTGGGAATAAATGGGACTCACAAGCAGCAGACGACGCGACTGTGTAATTCGTAAGTTAAGAATAGGCGGTGCATGGATTTTAGCGATTTCAGGGATTCAATTTTGGAAATTCTTATAATTAATGCCAGCTATTTCTATAAAAATTATTCCGAAGTCAAACCTACATAATTTTTTCCTGGAACCGAACAAGATGAATTTTTAACTTCCATGTCTATACTTATGGGAAGCATTATTAGAAATGAACCCAGTCAGACGACACGATTTGCAATGTATTATGTGATGAAACGTCACCTACGAAATCGTCTATTGCTTATAAAAATCAGTTTTTAGCAAAACAAAGTAAAAAATAATGCTAATAAATAAATCAAAAGAAAACCAACACCTCTAATATTAAAAGAAAAAAAGGTAAAAAATGATGGCATAACTGTATAATTTTAATGCGATCCCTATGGGGTGACTTGCACTACCCCATAATTGCATGTATAAGGGTGAACTAATTTAAAATTTTTTTTACTCACAAGGTGGATGATGTTCTGGTTTCTCGGGTAAATTTTTTAAAATAAGTTCAATCAAATCTTGGGGGATGACTTGAAGTTATCCAAACCGGTTCGTAACTCAGCCAAACTTAGCAGTTTTTTTTTTTTTTAAATGTATATACATTTATAACTTTAATTTTTTCCAAAATTATCGCGACACCGGTAGCGTTTTAACATTTCGCAACGTTCTAGGAGATAAAACATAATGCAAGACTTTTGCGTAAATGACGCCGGAACGAAAATATAAAACAACAAACAACGTACACAATGACGATTAAAGGAGTCTTTTAAGGTATCAATATTGGCAGGCTTTCGTTTCTTGTGTTGCTTATTAATAACAAGTTGAGCGTTTTTTTTTTCTCGAGTTGTTTATTTGACCTTAAAAATTGTATTTAACTAACGTCGTTAAAGATTTTCTATTTATAGTCATCGTTCGAAAAATGATTATTAAAAAACTTTAAACCAAAACTGTTTTTTTTTGGGGGGGAAAACCTTGAATCGATTAACGAAGCCGGTCGGCTTGGATGCAAACCAAACCGTTAATTATTTAAGTCAGCAATTCAAACATTTCGCTGATTCATCAATGAGAATGGTTGATATTACAGCATCTAATTTCAAAAACGAATTTGATATTTAGTTTCGTTATTTCCAATATAAAAATTATTTGATCAAACTTTTATGTTGCTTTCATTTTTTTTTTTCATTTTTTGCAGATATAGTATCGGATAAAAAAAAGAATTAATTGGATTCACTTACCGTTATTAATTTATTCGGAGTTCCAAATTTAAGACTTCACGTTTTTATTCACTCAAGTGTCTTGGCGACATCCCTCAATGGACTAAAAGATAAATTATTATAATTATAGATTTAATTCTTTTGATATAGTAAGAAATCGTCCGAACGGAGGCGCAAAACAATATATATATCTTTTCACAGAGACAATCACGATCTTTATCTCTTAACACCTCGCGTGTGTTTAAATGCGCTTCAATAAACCTGTGAGACTTGTTAAGTATAATAAATGTAAAGTTTTGACTAGGGTTGGCAAAATTTTGACGAATTTCATTAACCAGTTAATTTCAATTTTGTTATATCCATACTTAAAAACTGTTTTTAGCCGATAAATCAAATCAAGATGGAGTATCCTACCCCGACATTTTCAATCCTTTTGGGCTGTGTACTAACTAAAGGTTTCAAATATCCCAAATAACACTAACAAAATAACGGAACGAAATGAATTCTTAAAAAAATTCTTATCGACACACAAAGAACACAAATCTTAAACTGCGTATTCACTACCGCTATCATCTATCGGAAAAAGGCGGTATTACATTATTTTTGAGGTCTTTTTTTCTCAATTTTAAATTTTTTTTACAGTTTTATTTTTTGCCAACTAACCGGTTAATTTTCGGTCAATTTTACTCCGGTTAACCGGGTAACCGGTTAATCGATTAACCGGTTTGCCAACCCTAGTTTTGACGATTATTCCTGATAAAGCGAGTTTTACATGCTAATGTTATGTAATAAGCTTAGTAAAATAAAATCTTCTTATGAGTAAAATTTAAAGTTCGTAAATATATTGATAAGAAAGACATTGGCCCAGGTTTAGCCTTTTTTTTCATCAAATATATATATAAGAATGAGTTTTTTTTAATCATGTCTGATATTCTTTCTGCAAAATTTCAAAGCTGTCCATGCACTTTAGACGGTGGACTTCCTAATATTAATATTAATATTAAAAATTAGTAGAGTAAAATGCAGTTGGAAGCGTACGATTGGAATGGCCGAGCGGTTAAGGCGTTCTCCCACGGATTGGGGTTCAAGGATGTGTGAGTCCTCGTTGGTTCGAATCCAGCTTCCAATCAATTTTTTCTCTACTTAGTTTTCAAAAATTTAGTTATCCTACCTGAGGAATAGAAGGTGGATTGTCTTTAAGCTAAATTAAAAATTATGTATTATAAAAATTGCTATCTAACTCACTAAGATAATTAATAATAAAATTGCTCTTTGCTTTTTGAACCGAACTCATGAATGCTTAAAAAATACATAGACATAGAATACATTGAATCTTTCTGGAAAATTCTAATACACATCAGCTGACTAAATCTTTTATCTTTTTTTACACGTGTTCAACCCCTATGGTATTACATTTTCAAAAGGTATTTCAAACGGTCAGTGCAACCGGTCTGTCTTCTGCTGAATGGCAAACCCCCGGCAGTGCGTTCAGACAGCAAACCCCTGAAAAAAGAAATAGTATAAATTAAACATTTATGATAAAACATTTTCCCCAACAATAAATTCTTTTAAACCATTTTTGGTACAGTAAATAAGCTGCTAATTTTAAATCTAGAGTTTTTTTTGCCTCTAAAGTTTCCGGTTTGATGCTCTGACTTTCTGTCTTATAAAATATAAGAATTTACTGTAGGCCTGTTAAGAAAAATCCCGATTTTTAGGAAGTCTTGCATTTAAATACTATTTAGCCTATAAAAGCAGAAAACTAAAAACAAAATGGCGTGCAAATTTACACTCAAGCAACTCAGTTCACTACATTAAGCAACGAATTTACATTTTTAAAAAAGAAGCCAATGAATTTTATTCATTGCGGCGCTGGAATGACTCTTGATACATATAAAAAATACTTACGCCAGCAGACTCTGTAATCAAGTCTTGGTGCTAAGAGCTCAAGATTAAAATTAGCTGAAAAAGAAAAAAAAAATTTTTTTATAAAACCTTAAAGTAAATTAATTATCTCTTATTCATAAAAATTATGGAAAATTCACTATTAAAGCATTTACCTGGGGCTAACTTTGAAACTTAACCTTATGTTTCCTTTGACAAGTAATGTGGAATTAATTACTCGAACGTTCTTGCTAGTGGTAGCATAGCATTCTGCTATTTTCGTGTCACCTGGAAAAAAAAGGTAATCTTTGAAAAAATCTTTAAGTAAGGTTTTAACTTTTTAAAAAATTAAACTTACAGGGGGTCGGAGTGGTGACTCATTTCATCTAACGGCATCGTGATCAATGAAGTTAAGCAGCACTGAGCACGGCCAGATGGTGGATGGGTGACCACCGACACTCTCTCCCTCTAGCAGTTATTATAGGAACTACTAATACAGTCATCTTAACCTCACTGTAAAAAGCACAAACCATAGTTCCTATCAAAAACCGTGTACCTGACCGAAACGTCAATTAAACTAATAAAAGAAATGACCGAAAAGTCAATTAAACTAAAAATTTAGGTCAAGGGAAAAACATGATTCGCGCCAATAAAAATATATAAAAATACAATAGGGGGA
Organism: Liposcelis bostrychophila; assembly: GCA_037577465.1. Classification (NCBI taxonomy): domain Eukaryota; kingdom Metazoa; phylum Arthropoda; class Insecta; order Psocodea; family Liposcelididae; genus Liposcelis; species Liposcelis bostrychophila. The sequence continues at coordinate 11,597,692 of CM075211.1, read as the reverse complement.
CATGGCACCAAAATGGCAAATGGTTGACGCCAGCCAATGGGTGGTGGGGATAATAAAAAAAAAAAATAAACTTACCCTGATAAATATAGAAATAAACTCTGAAGGTTGCCCTTTTGATGTACAGGGCAAAATTATCACCATTGATGTAGTTGTCGTTAATCACAAGGTCTTGAATCCATACTACACTGTTTACTTTTCTAATGAAGTATTCTTTCATTGTGGAGTATACCTTCTTTTCCTCTTTTTTGTTCTTCAATTGTATGTAAAGATTTATTGTTGGCAATACAATTAAAATTTTATCATGACATCATGCAAAAGAATTCACATTTACTTCTCTCAAGAGCTTTCCTTGTTGATACAATTTTATTCATTTTTGGAAATTTTTAGAAAATACACTATAGTTCACGACAACATCCAATTTGTCAGCACGAGTGGTTGCTTGGGCATTGACATCCCTAAATCCTTTGATATTTACTTCCGCTATTATAACGAAAAAAACACAATTTAAAAAAAAAAAAAAAATTAGCAAACTTCGCAGGTACACATACTTGTAAAAGACCGGTTCTCGTCCATGTTAAACTGTATATTACTTTAGTTGACTTACTTGGAAAATACAAAGAGTTTTTTTTCAATTAAAGCTGTGCGCCTTTGACATCAGCTGTGCGCCTTTTCGGGGCCCTCTTTCAGTGCTTCAGGAAAAGTGAAAGAAGGGTGGTGCTCAGAGGAAGTATAAAGAATGTTATGAAGAAAGATATATGATAGTTTGTCTTTGTCCTACCTATAAGAACAGAAAAGATTGCCGCTGATGACGAAAGGAAAAATTTAGTGCTTTTTTTTTCATAACGCAACTCTCAGGGCCCTGTTTTATTGCTTTTTTTTTACTAGTTCCATTATTCAAACGTTGGCAGCATTGTATGGGCGGATAAAAGCGGAAGTCGTTCATAAAATGGAAAGATGCCATGTTCTCAAAATCGATCGTCCTTGAGAACAAATCAAGAAATGTTGCTCCTAAAGGTAACTATATTTATCTAATTTTGTGTTTGACGAAGTATCTAGTTAATATTTATTGTATTTATTTTGTGAATTTGATATTTATTTTGATGGATGTGTCGAATTAATAGGGATAATTAGTGATTTGAAATGGATTGACTTGAGGCAAAGGTCTGATGCTAAGATGGCGTCATCGTACGGGTTGAAGTACTGGGATAATGTAATTTTATAAAAAAAAAAAATTTTAAGATGTAGCTTTTTGATCGATAAACCACATATACAGCTTATATTTATTTTTCGTTATTCGTTAAGGGATTAAAAGAAAAGAATCCTTATCGCTTTATCAAGTTTTTCTCCTTTCGTAAATACCGAATAGGCCTACCTATTACAAATTCTTTTGTAATTATAAACGAAAAGTGGCCATGGTGGCTGTGAGATACCGATTTTTAAAAAGTCACAAGACTTTTGGGTGGCTAGCTCGTATATTCGGCATAATTCAAACCTATCTTACGAATTATTGTGAAGTATGCGTTTCGCGCTAATTTAAGCCTATATTTTCCGCTAAAGTTATTGTTTTTGTTTGCCTTTGTGTTCGCTGTTTTCCCGTAAATAACGTTCAGTTGGTAATTAAGTTCCATTTAGGGAAAAGGTTGTAATTTTACTACTGCTATTGAACAATTTAAAATTGTTTACAGGTCATTTTTTTTTTTTTTTTTTTTTAATAATTCAAAATTATTATTTAAATAACAGGTCTTTTAACCCTTCTTATTTAGATTAAAAGATACACTTATTGCCGTAAGAGGCTTTTACGATTTATTTTTGTTGGAATTTTTTTTATACAATAATTTGTTCTATTGAAAACAATATTCAGTCTCACTTCTTTTTTTTTTTTTTTAATAAATTATTTTTACAAAAAAAGGTACTTTATTATTTGATTTCGATAAAAAAAAAAAAAAAATGTTAATTCCAACTTGTTTTTTTTTCTTTTCTCCCTTTTAATAGGTTATTAAAAGATGAGTGACCCTCTGACTGGAACAGGGTCACAAATAGGCCTCTCCCCACAGCAGTTAAATGTAGCATCAGGTTCAACTGTCCGATTTCAACATGTCTTGACCACAGGAGGCCAAAATTTAAACCTCCTCCCTGGTCAACAGTTTTTGATTGCTTCACAAGTTAGTGTTCCAGGACTTACTCAGGTATGGATTATCAATTTCATTTTTTTTTTTTTTTTAAATTAATTTGATTATTTAACCTCTCATCATCCTCTTTTTTGGATAATATGTCCTTGAAAGACAGCGTAAAAGAGGAAAATTAATTTTATTCTTGAAAAGGGGAAAACTTTAGTTATATACTTAGGTTGATTTTTTTTGGGAATGAACAATTGTTCAGTTAATTGTGTTCACATTGGTTTTGAAATTAAAATTAAAATATAAAATCCTTTCTTAAGTTTTATAACACATACTTCCATGTAGACTAGAATGGAAAATTGATTTGGTATGTCTTTGTTATTGTGGAATAGAAAGAACTGGGAGCAGTTAAAAAATAGCCATTACTTCAGGAGTGTATTAAAAGCAATTTATAATTTTCATATCTGTCCAAATTCCACAAAAAATTAAGATTTTGAGTGAAGATTTTATGAAAGCCTAAATCAATTTTTTTTTTTTTTTAAATACTTTGGACTTAAGGGGATAATTTTTGTCATTTTAAAAGAATTATATAAGTCTAGCTTGCAACTATCTGTAACATTTTAGGAAACAAATTTATTTGATCTGCTTTTTACTTAAACTCTACTCTTAATATGGAGATTCTTTTTATTTTTTTTACCACAAGTTTAAGTTTTATTTTTGTAGTTGAGTAATTCTATATTTCTGTGAATGCTTTTGCAAGTGCCTGGCAATATTTCGGTTTGATTTCAGGTAATCCCAACATTGTCAACAAGTAACCAGAATATTCAACAATCTAGTGTTGCAAGGATAGTAAATATAACACCCCAGCAAAGGGTGGTAAGCAGGGGAAGTTTGCAGTTGACCAGCCCAGGTGCAGATGGTAGGGTTTCATTTGTGGCAATCAGTCCAAATCCCACCCCAACACAAGTTCGGGCAGCAGCTCATCCAACTTTGGTGACATCACTAGCATCACCTATTAGACAGCCTCAAAGGACTAGTAGTGCCATATCACCTTCTGCAATAGGAGTAACATCTACAAATCAGCCAAATCATTTAGTACAGACTAGTTCAACACGTAAAAGGCCTAAGTTATATGAAAATTTAGACAATAATTTTTTTAATGATGAAAAAGGAGCAGTGAAAAGACGAATTTTAGATAGTAATTCAGTGAAATTGAATCAATTAATAACCAAATATGCTGAGTGTGCGGCTGAGCTGTTTTTCTTGGAAGCTGATGGAAATATCGCCGATTTCCCAACATGGAAAAGTAAAAGGCAAAACACTCAACAACTATGCAATTTTCTTCAGACCAATAAATTGGATTTGGATGACGAAGATGAAGATCTTACTTCGGTTTTATCGCTTCCCGATCATGAAAACGAAGCCAAACAGTCAACAGCAGTTAGTTCTTCAACATCACAATCTCCAGTTGCCGCGCAAGCGCAGCAAGGTATTTAAAATTCAATTTAAATGATGAATTTTGTCAAATTGAATGCTGCCATTTTTTACTCTCAAATTTTACAGGAGGATCTGAATCCCCCGTGACAAATCGCATCTCAAGCCCAGAAAAACGATCACCTACTAAACAAATTAATAAATTGATGTTGAATCCTGTCGCTCGGCAACATACCAGACAACATTCCATTTCAGCTGTGTATGATATGTCTTTAGGAAGTGCAGATCAAATTGTAGAAAAAGCCAAACAAGTAAGGAAATAAATGACTTATTAAATAGAAATTAAACGTAAGGTATAACTTTAAATTAAATTTTTTTTCCCCTTTTAGGAAGCTTATGTAGTTCAGAGAGTGAATGAATTACAACAACAGGGTCTTTGGTCAGAAAAACGACTTCCGAAAGTTCAAGAACCACCCAGAAACAAAGCTCACTGGGACTATTTACTTGAGGAAATGGTTTGGCTAGCTGCTGACTTTGCTCAAGAACGAAAATGGAAGAAAGCAAATGCCAAGAAGTGTGCGAAAATGGTGCAGAAGTATTTCCAGGATAAAGCGATCATGCAGAAGAAAGAAGAAAAATCTCAGGAGCTTAAACTACGAAAATTAGCTAATTTTATGGCAAAGGAAGTGAAGAATTTTTGGGCGAATGTAAATAAACTTGTTGAATATAAACAAACTACAAGACTAGAAGAAAAAAGAAAGAAAGCTTTAGATCAACATTTAAGTTTTATTGTCGATCAAACAGAAAAATATTCCTCTTGGCTAGCTGAAAGTATGAATAAAGGGGGCGTGGATAGTGCAAACAAGGCATCATCAACCAATTGCTCAAGAGTTGCTTCACCAGTTCAGAAGCCTGGTTCTGATGGTAATTTTTTTCTTTTTTTTTTTTTAATGTTTTATAAACTTTCTTACAATTCCTTTTAAAATGATGATTTCTCTACCGTTTACTCTGAAGAGTTTTGCAAAATCCATTCAAGCAAACTCCCTATGTTACTCGAGGCATTTGTCTGAAAAGTAAAAAAAGTGAAAGAGGTCTGAGTGATGATTAGAAAAAAATTAAAATTGGCTTTTGTCTTTTTACTTGTAGATGATTTTGAACCAAATTCCAATTCTGAAGATGATGAAGAAACTATTGCTAAAGAAGAAGGTGATGCGGATCAAACAAATAATTCAGATGAAATAGAAAGACTGAGACAAGAATCCTTACTTCCTTTAGATGACTTATTAAAAGATTTACCAGAAGACTATTGGAACGAAAAAGATAAAAATGGTCCTAATGAGGAAAACAATTTAGAGGTAAATTTTTTATTTTAATTTATTTTTCATGGCTTTCTTTGTGTTTTAATACATTTTAAAATTGTTTGTCTGTAGGATACTGAGTCGAACAAAAGTGAAGATTTCACATTGAATTCTGCGAATGACACATCAGATGATGAAGAAACTTTAGAAGAACAAGAAAAGGCGGAAGGAAAGGTAGATCATTCCCAGGAGATTGACGATTTGAAGGTGAGATTTTGTGTGCTTTTGGTTTTTTTAATTTTTTAGTTTATGATTGCTCAGTTGATAGTAGTTTTTTTTTTTTTTTTAAATGTTGCTTTGCTAATTAATTTTATTTTACCTATTATAGGCTGAAAGTCAGATGAACATTGAAGAGCTAATAAAGAAGTATGGCAAAGCTGGTGGAACTGCGTCACCGAAAGAGGAAGAGAAAGACGAAGATGGTAAGCTTAGCTTTTTTTTTTCGTTTGTTATTTAATTTATTTAAAACCATATATTTTTTAATACAGTAAAACTTTGTCTAAAAATTAGTCCCAATATATTTTAGTAAAAAAGCATAAAATTTGGAAGAAAATGAAATCAAATGAGAGCTATCCATGAAATATTGTTTAGCACAAAAAGAGAATAACCAAATTTATGAGTCGGGATTTTATTTTATGAAAATGAATTTTTCGCCTTAAAAAACATCTCCATGGCGAGTGAAATTGATTGAATGTGTCAGTATTACTTATATTATGCAAAGGTTTTACTGTATTTATAAAATTTTCGTTTTGTTTTTTTTAAAATGATGATTTCTTACCGTTTTTGAAGAGTTTTGCAAAATCCATTCAAGCAAACTCCCGTGTTAGTACTCGAGGCATTTGTCTGAAACATTTTTAAAAAAATATAGTTGTGATGATCTTTATTACAGTATTAAATATTGCAAAATGTTGTCTTAATTTTCCTAGATGAATCTAGTGAAGAAAGTAGTGCCGGTGAAAGCAGCGAAGAGGAAATGGAAGAAGAGGAAGAAGTCGGGCTTAAATCATTAATTGACGATGAGCCGGACAAGAAAGATAAGGTAAATAGCTTTTATTTACAAAATTTTATTTAGCTCATTTTTCGATGATGTTACTTATACCGAAATCAGAGGAGTTATGTAATCCATTCACACATTTCTCTTTTTGTTGACACCCGAGGCATTTGTCTGAGAAACAATCTTTTAAAAAAACGCATTTCTAATTGATTTGGTGTTCAAAATATCATACTTTTATTTATTGTTAATATTATCTTGTTTTAGGATGCAGAAAATAGTCATGAGAAGACGAACAAAGAAATAAATGACGTAGCTGCCATCGCTGAAAGTCTCCAACCTAAAGGAAACACATTGCTTACAGCTGAAGTACGTACTCCCATACCGTTTTTGTTGAAACATACGCTGCGTGAATATCAGCATATTGGTCTTGATTGGTTAGTCACAATGTTTGATAGAAAACTAAATGGAATTCTTGCCGATGAGATGGGCCTAGGGAAAACAATTCAAACCATTGCTCTGTTAGCTCATTTAGCTTGTGAGAAAGGTAATCTAAAATTCTCTGATAAATGTTCAAAAATTTTGAAAATAAACATTAATTTAATTTAATTTTTTATTTTAGGAAATTGGGGTCCTCATTTAATTATAGTTCCTACTTCAGTAATGTTAAATTGGGAAATGGAATTTAAAAAATGGTGTCCTGCTTTTAAAATTTTAACCTATTACGGAACCCAAAAAGAAAGGAAACATAAAAGAGCAGGTAAGCTTCATGAGCAAACAATCCAAGTCTTTTTACCCTTTCTTTAGTTTAGAGTCTCCATCAAATAATATGGTTTCTCCGAATCAAGAAAGGAGATCAAATGTGAGTGGGTGGCCTTTAACCTGATCTTTTTTTATATTGATTAGTTGGTTTATCCTTCACAACATTTAATGTCTAAAATTGTTTTTTTTTTTTTTTTTTTGTATTTGTTTTGATACACATTTTATTCGTCTTTTCATGTTTTTTTCCCATTTTTATTTCAGGTTGGACAAAACCGAATGCCTTTCACGTTTGCATTACATCATATAAATTAGTAATTCAAGATCATCAAAGTTTTAGACGGAAAAAATGGAAATATTTAATTTTAGACGAAGCTCAGAATATTAAAAATTTTAAATCGCAACGTTGGCAGTTACTGTTAAATTTCCAAACCCAGAGAAGGCTTCTACTGACCGGAACTCCGCTACAAAATAATTTAATGGAGTTATGGTCTTTAATGCATTTCCTTATGCCAAATGTTTTTCAGTCCCATAGAGAATTTAAAGAATGGTTTTCGAATCCTGTTACTGGCATGATCGAAGGAAATTCTGAATATAATGAAAACATAATTAAAAGACTACATAAGGTATAATCAATTGTGTTTCAGATTCATGTAAGAATTACATTTAAAAAATTTTTAAACTAATAATTATCTTTTTTGTCTTAGGTATTACGACCATTTCTACTACGGAGATTAAAAACTGAAGTTGAAAAACAGTTACCAAAGAAATATGAACATGTTGTTATGTGTAGACTATCTAAGCGACAAAGATATTTATACGATGATTTTATGTCAAGAGCAAAGTGAGTTTTAACTTAAAACATTAAAATTTTTGATGTTTCTAAAATATTTTGAATATATTTAAATATAAATTAAATTTTTTTTTTAGAACTAAGGAAACGTTGGCATCGGGTAATTTATTAAGTGTAATTAATGTTCTAATGCAATTGAGGAAAGTTTGCAATCATCCGAATTTGTTTGAAGTTAGGCCTATTATTTCCCCATTTCAAATGGAAGGGATCGTTTATCATACAGCGTCCATTGTTGCGAAAGCTTTGGAATACGATCCTTATAAGGTAATGAAAATAACTGGACTTTCAGGGTCATGTAAGTTAAATATTTTATTTATTAATTTTCTTTTTCTTTCCAGCATGTTGATCTCAATTATTTAAACGTAATTTTTGTAAATTTGGAAAAGTTGACAGCGTATGTTTCGTATCGAATCAAAAAAATCAAAACGCCGAAAAAATTAATAGAAGAAATCGATTCAGCTCCCGATGATCCTCCTCGGTGTCCTCCTTCGAAAATCAGAATCAGTATTCGTAATCCAGAAAAGAAACCAACGCCTCCTGTGGTTGTGGAGAATAAAAATTCCTTATTGAACTCGCTGCCTCAAGCGAGAGTCGGTACTTCACCCCCGATTAAATCGTTAACAATCGGAGGAACGTCTCAAGGTTGGCCTGCAGAATTTATTTTTATTTTTATTTTACTTTTCGGTGACACTATTAATGCCCTTTTGGTGAAATCATTTTTAAGTAAAAAGTCTTGAAAGTGATGTTTAAAAAATTTCGGGGCAATATTAAATTTCCTTCAAAAACTCCATTCATTTTTGCTCATTTATAAATGTCTGGTACCTGTCGTCGGAAACATTCTACCTTTCGAAGAATATTTTAGAGCAAGAGTTTTTGATGCAGTTAACAATTTTTATTAAGTTTATTCCTCATTCTCATTTTCAGGAGTATCTCTGAGGATAAGTGGGTCGCAGATTCATGTTATACCGCAGCAGAGCGGTGTAAAGACGGATCAAGGGGACGGTTTACAAAAACCACTTCCAGTTAGACTTGTTCAGTCTCCGCTTGGGCGTCATATTTTTTTTCCATTGCAATCGCAAGGAAGTAACACTGTGATAACCGCTAATGGTCAGAGGTTAACTGTGGCCAAAGCCAACGCAGCAGAAGTTAAATTCGTGAGCAGTAATAGCATAACAAAACCGGTGAACTGGGGTTCAAATGTTACTATTCAGGTATTGTTAATTTTTTCATTTTTAAAATTTCTTATAAATTAGAGTAAATTATAAACTTTTTAATATTTTTTTTTTTTTTTTTTTTTAATAACAGAGTACGCAAGGAACCGTTGTTGTGGGAACGTCGTCTGTAACAACCACATCAGTTGTAAATACAAAAACGTGTACAGCCATTTCTCAGCCTGTTTCTTCGCCATTAGTACAAAACCAGTCTTATACATCTTCAGGTCCTTCCTCTACTAGTCAGTCCTCTTCTGTTGTGAGGCGAAGTGAAAGTAAAACTGAACAAAATGTCAGGAGAAAAGTAGAAATCGATGAAAGTGAACTAAAAGCATTTTATATTGTAAGTGAAAAGATTTTTTTTTTCTTTTAAATTTTTTTTATTTCTATGAACATAACCCGGTAATAATATTTTCAAAATTTCATTGCAGCCGAAAATTGAGGAAAGGCTAAAAACAAGGAGAAAGGAAAAATTAGATTTAATAGCTACTGTAAACGATAGCCGTTGTGAAGCCTACCCGCTTTACGGGTCAGATCTGATCGAATCAATTAGGATAGTGGATCATGTTAATCCTCTACCTGATAATTGGCTGTGCTCTGGCCTCACACATTGTCTTAACGTCCATAAAGATGGATTATTTTGGTGTAAAACGCACTATTTAAATTCCGCCGTAAAGAAACCTGAAAATGTAATAGAAGAAATGCAAGACACGTTAAAAAGGTAATTTGTTAAGCGATTTTTTTTCAACTGTTTTGAAACTTGTTGCTAATGATTAAAACAACTTCTGATTATTTTAATGATTATTAAAAATATATGTAGTCACCAAGTATGAAGCTAATTAAACATTTCGTTTTTTACTGTTTGAGTACTTTAATGTCAAACAATTGGAATAATATGTTAAAATTTAATTTTTTGCAGGTTTGTTTTCTTTGTTCCGTCGGTAGCCGCTCCTCTTATAGAATTTCATGTTTCGCATCCGTCTCCGACCAGATTTTGGGGTGCTAAGAGGGATGTATTTACCATGAGAAGGGAGCTATCGCCTCGTTGCGATTTGCTTCATCCCATTGCAAGCTCTATGAGTACACAATTCCCAGATCCAAGACTGATTCAGTACGACTGTGGTAAGTTTGTTTTAATGTAATTTGATAAAAATCTTTTAACCGTCACTCACGCATCACAAATTGGTGACTAAATTCTTTTCTGAATAGTTCACTGTCGTAATGATGCCAAATCAAATTGCATGTGCCTTACAAATGAACATCTTTTTTCGTTCATTTGGCTATACTTATTGCATACAAAAGATTTTTATTCTTTTTTTTTTCTCAAAAAATACGCAGCTTCGTAACGATGTTTTATTCATTTTGTTTTTGATTTTTCTTCACAGGTAAATTGCAAGTATTAGATAAACTCCTTAGGAAATTAAAAATGGGACACCATAAAGTACTTTTGTTTACGCAAATGACACGGATGCTGGACATCCTTGAAGCTTTTCTAAATTATCATGGACATATTTATCTTCGGTTGGATGGAACAACGAAGGTTGATCAGAGGCAGGTAAGGAAAAGTCGAAATGAAAAAAGTAATTGTATTTATTTTTAAATTGTATATTTGTAAAAAATTTAAAGAAAAAAAGTTAACAAAACCATAGAAAATAAAACAGGTAATAGCATCTGAGATCAGTTTTATCGTTTTAATGCGATTAAAACTTTTGCACCGATGCTGAAAAAAAAATGGTAAATACCAGCTGGTTTTTGTTTAATCGATGCAAAATACCTTTCAAAATTTTACCCACATAATTTTCTCTTTTTAAAAAAACTCAAATATTCTTCAATTCGGATCTTTCAAATTTTATTTTTTCTGTTATTTCAGGTACTCATGGAAAGGTTTAACGGTGATAAGAGAATATTCTGCTTTATACTTTCGACTAGATCTGGAGGTATTGGCGTTAATTTAACTGGAGCGGATACTGTTATTTTTTATGATAGCGATTGGAATCCAACAATGGACGCTCAAGCTCAAGACAGGTGTCACAGGATAGGTCAAACGAGAGACGTACATATTTATAGGTAATTAGTCGGATCTTAACGAGGAAATTTTTTTTTTACCTACATAATTTAAACCGAAATTTATTTTATTTAACAGGCTAGTTAGTGAGATGACGGTAGAAGAAAATATTTTGAAGAAAGCAAACCAAAAGAGATTGTTAGGAGATCTTGCCATAGAGGGAGGAAATTTTACGACAGCTTATTTCAAAAGTGTAAGCATCTCGTTTTTCTGTGTTGTTTTAAGAAAATCTAAATCGTTTATTTTATTTAATTTTTGTTATTTTTCTTCCCGCAGTCCACCATTCAAGACCTTTTCAATGTCGATGTCAGCGAAACGGACGCGTCTCGAAGAATGGCTGAAGTTCTTAACGCCGATAAAGAGAAACAGTCAGCAGATGGAGAATCGACGGTTTGTATACTTCTTATAATAACTTTTAACGGCTTTACTTGTAATAAAAACTTTCCGGTGATTAACTTAACGAGCATATGTCTGATTTTCGAATTTGATGCTATTTTTTTCTATGAGGATTTTTTTTTTTCTTTTCTTTATGTGCAAGTATTTTTAATAGTCCGAAAAAAAAACGTTAAATTAATTCATTTTTTAAAAATATAAAAATCAGGTCGGCCGTCCAGAAGATAAAGCTGCATTGGGAGTACTCGAGTCTGCTCTTGCTGCGGCTGAGGATGAGACTGATGTTCAAGCAGCTAGAACAGCTAAAGCCGAAGCTGCTGCTGAATTGGCTGAGTTCGATGAAAATATTCCTTTGGAAGAGGCCACTGAATCGACTCACGTCGAACCGGAAATAAGTAAAGCTGAACAGGAAGTTAATCTTTTGGTTGAGCAGGTATTAAAATTAATTACTTTTTATTTTAAAACTTGTTTTTGGTTTCGATACTTATGATTATTATATTAAGATGAGCATATGTCAGAACATTTTTTTGGTGATGTCTTATTTATGAAAAAGCGAGATTTATTTTTTAAAAAAAAATGAAAATAATTAGTTCTTCCGCTAATTATTATTTCTGTCTTGTTTTCGTTAAGCTTACGCCAATCGAACGGTACGCAATGAAATTCGTGGAAGAAAATGAAGCTGCGTGGTCCGCGGAACAGCTGGCTGCTGCCGAGGCCCAAATAGAACAGCAGAAGCGAGAATGGGAATTAGGAAGACTTCAAGCTTTGAAAGCGGAGGAGGAAAGAAGACTGCAAGAAGAGGAATTAGACGAAGATTTACTGACCTACTCCCGCGAGGACGCAACGAATCAGGTTAATGTTTTAAAAAATAAGAAATCTAGGTCATCGAAAAAACGATCCCAGTCCTCGGAAAGCGAATTAGAATCGGAAGAAACGGACACGTCGGTCGATACATTGTCCGAAGAAGACGACGATGAAAATGTTATAAGTGATAATGATAATGATAACGAAAACGATAGCGATTACGAGCGCGGCCGAGGGAGGCGTCGAAATTCAAGTCGAAGTGAAACCTGCCAATCGAATAAAAATCCTGTTAATAATTCCAGTAGAAAAACTAGATCTAGAGGGACCGTAGATATTAATTTGTGGACTTTGGATGAAAATCCGATTTTACCGGGTGTTAAACCGGTTGTGAGAATTCCGAAGGATTCGAATTTATTGAAGAGGCCTACTGTAAGACTTGTAAAACTTAACGGTGACGCTTATGACAACAGAGCTCCCAAAAGGCGATTATCTAGTACTGGGTCCAATACTGCTGTTAAAACAAGGCGAAATTCTTCCCATGAATCTAGTGATGTCGATATCATAAATAACGATTCAAATGATTCCGCTAATTTTTCTAAAAGTAAATTAAAAACGACGAAAAAAACAGACGCGTCGGAAACTAATGGCCCCGTTTCACCTAAACAAGTAGTATAAGTAAAAAAAAAATTTGAGATCTCATATTGAAATCTCTATTAGTTTTAAAATATTTTTCCATGTTTTTCTTTAAAAAAAAAAAAAAAAAAAGGGACCCTAATTAGCTCTTTATCTGACATGAAAAAGATCGATTTCGAAAATTGCACTAAAAGGTCACGTTTGGATGAACGGGAATTATTAATTGTTAATTTTTTTCTTTAAATTCTTGTTCGGCAATAGTTTGGCACTTCAGTGTGTTAAAAGAAAATGGTACGCTTAAATACAAACCTGAAAATCGTACTCTTAAGCCTTTTTCAAATTACTTCCCCTCGGGTGTAACGGGAAAACAAAATGTAGAAATACATTAGGAAGCAGCGTTATTTTTTTTTTCTTTTTCTTTTTTAAATGCTGAAGAAAATCGTAATTAAAATCTCGCGTTAGGACTTTTTTATTTTTATTATTTTTTTTTTATTCATTGAATCAATTTCTTAATAGAAATCATTTGATCTGTATATTAATTTTGAATTTTGGCAGGTTATTTAATGTAATTTTTCCGTTTTATTTATTTAAAAAAATTGTTTCGTAGAGGTACAGGGATCGTTGATATGGTGGGGAAAAAAATCGTTATCTGCAAATCAAAAAAATATTTTTTTTCTATGAATTTTTTTTTTTTTTTTTTTTTTGTTATTTTATCTCTCTATAACATTGGAATATTGCAGTCGATTTTTTTTTCAATGAAAAATGCAAATGTTATGTGTCAGAATCGAAAAAAAAAAAAAACACGTTTTAACATTTTATATCAAAATGTTTGTAAATTGTATAAAAATAAAAAAAAAATATATTAATAAGGGATTTGATTTCCTTGCTTTTAATAACTTATATCTTTATTTGTATTACTTTTTCAAAATTTGTTTCCAAGGTTGAGCTCTGTTTTGGTGTCAAACTTTGCTCTCCGCCGTGCTTTTTTGAATGTTTTTTTTTTTTCTTTCTTTTTTATTTTTTCAAAGTTTGGTATGGCACAGGCTTGTCAATACCATAGTGTGGGATAATTTAATGTCGCATTGTAGATCTTAGGTGAAAAAAAAAAGTTTTGAAAATCCTATACAAATATTTTTTTTAATTTTTAATGATTTGCTAATGACTAGCTTTTTTTTTTTTTTTTAATTACAAAAGAAAGAAACCAAAAAATTAAATAATTTTTTTTCGTTGAAATTTTTTTCAATGGCACCAAAACATTGCCTTGCCATTACCAAACTTGGAGACATTTTTAAGATGTAATGAGCACGAAGGAAGCAAGGGTTCAGATCACCTTTATAACAGAGATCGACCATCCTTTTCCTTATATTTCTCTTTTTTTTTTATATTTCTCGGGTGTTTTATTTATGTGATTCAGAAAAAATTAAGTTATTTGGACGTTTGTATATTTATATCAGGGTAATTTTTTTTAAAACTTTTATTTTGGATTGGATGGTCGACATTTTTTACAATTTTTAGATTTTTTTTTACGTTTACTGAGTTGTTTTTTCTTGTATTTTTCGAAGGTTTGGTTATGTCGTAAAACGATGGAAGAAATGCCGGTAAGTATTTTCTGACGACAAAAAATGTTTGTCGATTTAAAAAACGAAATGTTATCGATTCGTATTTTTTTTGCGAATAGATGTGGTGCCCTCCAACCCCGCCGCAAGAACAAAATGACGTTTATCTAGATCAGTCTATGTGCTTTTTGTACGAGTCTCAGACAATGCTCGATACCCAACTACCTCCTGTTTACGTTAAAAAAGAACTGAAACGAGTTCGGTCAGCTGATGCATCTCCTATCGAAGGTAATTTTTCGAGAAATTTTAAAATAAAAAGAGGAAAAATATATAATTACTTATTTATGTATTTATTGGTCTTTTAGGAAGACGAGCTGTTAAAATGCATAGAAAAGAAGATTCTCCCGGTTCTGCTCCTCGTTCGTTATTCGATCATCCAAGTTCCGCCCTTCAAAAAATGAGGAGGGACATGAAAATGCAAAAATACCGAGGCTTGGTCCGTCCCACGATTCAGGTTACAGGGCAAAAACCTCCGGCACCTGCAAAACCTGTTGCTGACTCGGATAATATGCCGGAATGGACGATCCACGAAGATTACGCTTTGTTGCAGTCGATAGAAAAATTACAAGAGCTGCCCCTAAATCTGCTTGTTCTCAATCCAGGGCACACGCCTAATTGGGACATGGTGGCTGATATGGTTAATATGGTTTCCAGCATTTACCGCTCTCCCTCGCAATGTCGTAACAGGTGGGTTTTAATTTTTTTTTCCCCCTCTTTTTGATTTAACGAAATAAGAAAATAAAAATTTTAAGGCGTTGAATTGGTTAATGTTAAGGTTTTTTCGTTGCTGGCAACACTAAACGTTTATGAGTTGACCAACAATTTTTTGTTTTTTTCCAAACATTGAATGAGTGTATGTTTTATATTGTAACCCTTTTCGGCCAAGAAGATTTTTAATGCATATTTTTAAATATTTCTCAATGAGAAAAAAAAGATTAATATTTATAAAATATTTCACAATATTTTTTTAAAAATATTTCAAAATATTTTTTTAAAATATTTAAAAATATTTTTTTAAAATATTTAAAAATATTTCAAAATATTTTTTTAAAATATTTAAAAATATTTCAAAATATTTTTTTAAAAATATTTATTTCAAAATATTTTTTTAAAAATATTTCAAAATATTTTTTTAAAAATATTTCAAAATATTTCAAAATATTTTTTTAAAAATATTTCAAAATATTTTTTTAAAAATATTTCAAAATATTTTTTTAAAAATATTTCAAAATATTTTTTTAAAAATATTTCAAAATATTTTTTTAAAAATATTTCAAAATTTTTTTAAAAATATTTCAAAATATTTCAAAATATTTTGAAATATTTATAAATATTAAAATTTTTTTCTCATTGGGTTCGAAAGTATTTGAAACATTTTATGGTTCCTCAGGACTTCGACGTATTATTTTCTGGTTGTGAACCGATTTTTTGATTTAGCTAATGCAAATCGGCATTGGGTGCTCATTAATCAATCAAAATTAGGGAGAAAACCCTGAAATGGTTTTTAGATCCTGAAAAGTGTTCTGTATGGAGCCGTTTATGTGTTACATATGCACGATGTAGGCCGTTTTGTATGCGTCATTTACTAGCAAAATAGGCTATCTCTTATGGAAACTTCCGATTTTTTCTTGCCTATTGGCTAAAAAGAAGTTGATTTTTCCTTATTTTATTGTAAAGATTGTACGATTTTTTTTTTTTTTTTTTTTTAAAATGCAGGTACGAATCGGTCATAGCTCCGAGAGAAGAAGGGAAATTACTTCAAGATTCCAAGAAACAAAAGAAAACGAAAAATGTGTACAAATTACCGGTTACCAAATCCAACAGACCCGTACGGACTTCTCAGTTGTATATGCAAGACAACAACGCTTCTTTCACTGATGTTTACCATCAGAGATTTGACAACATTAAAATGCTTGCGTTAAAACGAAGTCCGACACTGAAACAAGTTTTGGTTAATCCTACGATGAAAAACCCGAAACACGCAGACGTTTTAACGGAATCCGGAATCGCTTACGAAGCTCCCGTCAACCCGATCGAAATAGCCACAAGAAGAGCTGAGAGGATAGCGAAAGAGAAACAAAAAACCTTGCAGGCCGCACAAGCCAACGCAGGTCAGGGACTTACTCCTGAGCAGATTGCTCAACAACAACAGCTTCTTCAGCAGCGTCAACTCGCGGCGGTGGCGAATAAAACGGCTGCGGCTGTTGCCGCTTCTACTGCTACCGGTGTCAGCGTGAATATCCCGATCGCTAACGCTGTCGCCGGCAGTGCTCAGGTTATTCAAGCGGTTACGACTTCGTCCCCGAGTAATGCGGCCGCTCCGAGTCAAAGTATCGTTATTGCGTCGGCGCAGCAAATTAGTTCCGTTGTTCCGACTGCGACGATAACGACTTTATCGCCTGGATTGAGGCAAACTAGACCTGTTGCTACTATTCCTGTCGGAATCGGGGTTGGTTTTTTTTTTTTTTTTTTTTTAAAGACAAATATACGTTTAGTTTTTTATTTTTATTAAAATTTTTTTTTGTTTTTTAGGAAATGGTAGTCGGAGGTCAAGCTAGAACTGTAGCGAACTCACCAGCCGCCGCTGTGGTGTCCGTGGCGCAGATTCAAGCTCGCATCGCTGCAGGGAATTTAGTATCCGCTACCTCTATTCCCGGAACCGTGACTACGGTTAAAGGGACTGCAGTTCCGACAGTAACTATGGCCTCCGGAAAAGCTCTCACTCAAAATCAAATCCAATATTACCGACAGCAGGTCATGTTGAGGCAACAACAGCAAAGATTAACTATGAGGGATCCTCAGTTAAAAGTAATTCAGGGTCAGCCGTCGACTGTTAATCAAGCGGGTGTTGCTATCGGACAGCAGAAGGTAGCAGCGGTTGCTACCGTTTCCGGTGTGACGGCGGTTCAACCGGTTTCTCCGTCGCAACAAAAAGCACAGGTACGTTATTGCTGATCTGTAGTAGTTAATTTTTTTTTTTTTTTTTTTGCGGTAAAATTTTTTTTATTTTCGTATTTTTATTTTTTTTTTTATTTCAAAATTCAATAAAAATTTTTAATAAATAATATTTATTTGATTTTTAGTTTTTGAAGCAGACTGCAGGTGTTATTACTAAAGGCCGGCAAGATGAAGTGGCAGCTTTGATGAAACAGCAAATACAACGGCAACAGAAAACCGCTGTAACGGTAACGCAGCAACCTGCAATCACGGCCCAGATTCTTGCTCAGGCGGGGTTATCGGTCCAGACTCCCGGACAGCCACAGGTAGCTACGCTAGTTAAAACTTCAACCGGTGGGCAGAGCGTAACGATTCCGATGACCGGAATCGCTATACCTCAGGTTGGGAGAAAAAATTTCAATTTTAACTTTTTTTTAAAATTTAAATTTATATTTAAGAATTTTAATTAATTTTTTTTTTTTTTTAATTCAGGTTAAAACTGCGATAAATCCTCAACTTAAAACTACGCCCGGTGCTGCTCAACCTATTAGACAGTTGGGAATAAATTATCAGCAAGTTTTGACGAAACAAGGTAGAGGTCAAGCTACTAAAGTTGCTCAAATTGCAAAACCGGGTCTTCAAACTCAACTGATTGTGCAATCTCAGGGCGGGAAAGCAATTCCTGTTATGCAACATATTCAGCAAGTCATCAAAAATGTCCAGCCGCAGCACATTACGGTGAGAATATTTTTTTGATGAAATATTTTGAATTTTTTGGCCTTACAATTTCGAACCCAAATGGCGAAAAAAGTATTGCGGTTGTTGAAAAATCTAATATTGTCTCTTAAACAAACCAGCTAAAATACCGACCTCACAATAAAATTGTCCCTTCGAAAATTAAAATTTTTAATTCGTATTTCAGGTTTCTACTGGACAACCGGTGTTACAACAAAGTCAAGTCGTCCTTGGTAAATCTCCGCAAGTAAATACGGGTGGTGTACAAACGAGAGTCATTCCCGTAAGCGGATCTCAAGCTTCTAGACAAACAATTCAAGTCGTTCCGGGAGCGGCAATCAGAGCCGTACCAAACGTGACGATAGATGCAGCCGGAAGAACTCAGGTCAGCGCTTCATCTACTCTAGCGTCGGCTCTGACAGGATCGATCAAAGTAGCCCAGTCTGGAACGTCCACCCCTCAGGCCTTTATATCTCAGGTAAATTTTTATTATTTTTAAAATTTAGACTTTATTTTATTGAGGTAAAAAAATATTTTGACTTTAAATTTTATTTTATCTTATCAGGTTGCAGCGACTCTTCCTGGGATTGTGAGGCAAGCAGGTGTAAACCCTGTCAGAATTCAAACTTCTTCAGCTAGTGGAACCCCTTTAATGGCAGTTACAGTTCAGCAGCAACAAATGCGAACTGGTAACACTCAAAATCAACCGGATAATTCACAGAATCAATCATAGTTTTGTTTAAAATAATTGTGAATTTTTTTTTTCTTAGAAGAATCTAAGAAAGAAATGTCTACCTAGAAAAATAATTTTTGTAACTTCAATGCATTAAATCAGTAATCCGAAAAATGCAATGAGTTCTCGGGTTCTGTTGAACCGATTTGGATTTTTAACCAATTCTTAGTAACTTATTGGAGGCGGAGGAGCTTTATTTAAAGGAAGAACCTTAGCTTATATAATGTATAATTGCAAAAATATCCAAACCGGTTTCGTAGAACACGAGAAATAATAGACATGAAATTTTGGAATTTGTAATTTAACCCGATACAAAAAAGAAAAACTGAATATTTTCATTTTGACTGCAATGAACTTTTCAAATTAGTCTATAAGCAAATTCTAAGAATAAAAATATTAATTTAAGTAAATTTGTCAGCTCATTTGAACAGTGGATATCATATTTTTTGTTTGTTTTTTTTGTATGACTATTTTTTTTTTTTTTTCAGTGATATTCAAATTTTGTAAACAGGGTTTTTTTTAGACATGGTACTTAGTCGCATTGTATTTTATAGTGTGGTGGATTTACTTGACTCTCTAGGTTTCTTTAAAAATCAAATGGGATAATTCAGTTAGCCGCAGCTAGCAATCGCCTGTATTCAAATTAAGGATCTTTTGGATCTTTGCCAGCTTGTGCTGTGACTTGTTGAATTTTTCTCAAAGCTGATTCATCTCATGATTATGGCAAACGTTAAATTATAGGATGAATTAACAGTTATATTAATTTTATTAATCTCATGTACAGTTTTAAACTTTGTAATTGCTACATTGTCACATAAAAGATTGTATTTTAAAAAATATTAGACTGTAAATAATAAAAATTTTTAAGTATGATTTTTTCTGTTTAATTTGGTATCATCCTTTAACAAAATGTCATATTCTACTCGAATTACACATTTTTCCGAATAAATGGCAGTTATTCCCGACATGGACTGTCCTTAAAAACATTTCTGTATTATATGGCAGGGATTTTAAATCGAAGTCTGGAATGAGCTTTCACTTTAAAAATACGTTTAAAATGGGGATTAGTAGATTACAACACTAGGGAGGGAAACGACTTTTCCCTCCGGGCTTAACAAAAACCGGGGCGGAAAAGTCGTTTCACTCCCGAGTGTTGTAATCTACTTTTTATTACGAATCAATGAAGAATTGAATACATTTTAAAAAAATAAAGAGAAAAAAAAGCAGTTTTTTGATTTTGAGCTGTAAAAATTCTTTGCCGTCGTACCGGAAACAGTATAGAGGGAGGGAAACCTGCTTGGATGCATGGGAAATGATGTTTTTCTTATATGAGTAATGAAAAAATGTATACGGTATTTCAAATAAAATACTTCAAACGATATACAGTGTATTTATTTTAACCCTTACCTCCCACGTAACTTGATTAAAATTATAACAAGAAGTTAAGTTCACGACGTTGGTCGAGGACCAACCGATATGAGAAAAAAAATGTGGTGACGTCATCACTTCTTTTAATTCGTCGTAGAGAGTTGGGGTTAAGCTTATTCGATTCGTCTGGTCAAGGCGAAAAATTTTTCCAATGGGAACAACAGTTCGACGCGCCTAGTCGAGAGGGTCAAAATTCCGTTTCGAGCGTCCATCTAGCCCCAACCGTTCCGGAGATATTTACGGTTAAAGTCTTCCAAAATTGATTTTTTTTTTAAACTTTAACCGTGAATATCTGAGCAACGGTGGGGGCTAGGGGGTCGCGCGAAGCGGAATTTGGACGCTCTCGACTAGGCGCGTCGAACTGCGCTATGGGCGTCGCGATCAGAGCACATGAAAATGTGGAGACAATGTCTCCATAGATTTTTTCAAAAAAAAAGTTAGGTGACGTCATCACTCTTTTTCACATCGTCCGATCGCGACGCCGATTGGCAGGTCGATGCGTCTCGTCGAGGGGGTCAAAATTCCGTTTCGCACGGCCTCCTAGCCCCATCCGTTCCGGAGATATTCACGGTTAAAGTCTTCCAAAATTAATTTTTTTTTTAAACTTTAACCGTCAATATCTGAGCAACAAGGGGGGCTAGGGGGTCGAGCGAAGCGGAATTTGGACCCTCTCGACTAGGCGCGTCGAACAGCGCTATGGGCGTCGCGATCAGAGCACATGAAAATGTGGAGACAATGTCTCCATAGATTTTTTCAAAAAAAAAGTTAGGTGACGTCATCACTCTTTTTCACATCGTCCGATCGCGACGCCGATTGGCAGGTCGATGCGTCTCGTCCAGGGGGTCAAAATTCCGTTTCGCACGGTCCCCTAGCCCAATCCGTTCCGGAGATATTCCGGTTAAAATCTTCCAAAATTAATTTTTTTTTTAAACTTTAACCGTGAATATCTGAGCAACGAGGGGGGCTAGGGGGTCGCGCGAAGCGGAATTTGGACCCTCTCGACTAGGCGCGTCGAACAGCGCTATGGGCGTCGCGATCAGAGCGCATGAAAATGTGGAGACAATGTCTCCACAGATTTTTCTTAAAAAAAAAGTAAGGTGACGTCATCACTCTTTTTCACATCGTCCGATCGGGACGCCGATCGGCAGGTCGATGCGTCAAGTCCAAAGCTATAGATGAGACAATAATATTTCACTGAGTTCCATTTTATTTCTTTTGCTATCCTCATAAGTAAGAAGTAATGAAAATTACAATACCTGTCTAATTCTTGTTGCTTTGAAAAGAATGACAGTGAACACAACAATCAATGAGCAATTTCACTTCAAATATTCACATGCCAGGCTCCAATATGAATCATAAGCTCGATTTGTGGAGAACAACACAATCACATATTCAATTGACGCGATCTTCAATTAACAATATTACATGGTTTAATTATTCATTTCAAGTCGCAAGAAATTGATCTTACGTTTCCAATTAACCCAATCTTAATTACCAACACATTCAAGTTTAAACAAGCATTATAAAACTTCGTTCTTTCGGGGCCCTGATGACATGCGGTGATTCCTTAAGCTAAACTAGAGACCCATAAATATATACGGTCTCTATAAGCTAAACATTGGGAAAACATACAGATGGCGCTAATTGTAGTCGATGGGCTGAAAAAGGAAACCGGAAACGGTATCTGCGGCCATTTTTGTATATTGACGTTCATTGTGCATTGACGATGAGGTAATTTTTTTATAATTTTTTCGTACAAATAGCCAATTTTAAGGACCAATTTCTATCGAAAATGATATTTGTTACTCCGGAAAAAGAATTTAATATTAAAGATGCGGCTTTGCGACGTTGAGCTGCGAAAAAAAAGGGAATAATTTTCGCAATGCGAACATGTGTTTTAGTTGTGAAATATTCCATTTACGTGGATTATTGTTTTAATTTCGTTCACAAGATAATGAACGCGATCCGCGTTTAATTATTACGATTTTAATATGATTTGTCGATAAAAATGATGCCTTATGTCGAAATGTAGCGTAATTAGGTTGTTAGGGTTAACTTTTTTTTTTAATGTTTCAGTTCGTTAAAGCTGCAGAAGCGGCTTGCCGCATCCGTTATGAGATGCGGTAAGAGGAAAGTCTGGTTGGACCCTAATGAAACAAATGAAATAGGTAACACAAACTCACGTCAAAACATAAGAAAACTCATCAAGGATGGTTTGATCATAAAGAAACCCGTCGCTGTACATTCGAGGGCTAGAGTAAGGAAATTCGCTGAAGCCAGGAGGAAAGGTAGACATTGCGGTTTTGGCAAACGGAAAGGTACAGCCAATGCTAGGATGCCTCAAAAGGTAAAACCTTACAGTAGTTTACTTAATTTTTTTTTTCTTTTATGGTCTTAATATTTTTTTTTTTTTAAATTTTCAGACTCTATGGATGAATCGAATGAGAGTTCTTCGTCGTCTCCTTAAAAAATATAGAGAAGCCAAGAAAATTGATCGACACTTATACCATCAGCTCTACATGAAGGCAAAGGGTAATGTTTTCAAGAACAAGAGAGTTCTTATGGAGTATATTCACAAGAAGAAAGCAGAGAAGGCTAGGACCAAGATGCTTAGTGATCAAGCTGAAGCAAGAAGAAATAGAGTTAAACAAGCTAGGAAACGACGTGAGGAAAGAATCCTACAAAAGAAACAAGAACAGTTGTTAGCTTTCCAGAAGGAAGATGAAGCTGCAAAGGCTAAATAAAGAAATTACATATTTCAAAGTTTTTAAAATATAATTTTTTTCATTAGCTTGTTTAAAAAAAATTTTCCTTTTCTTTTTCCTGGAAAATGTATTCTGATGTATGAGATATCTTTTGGAATGTTTGGAAATTAATTTTTTAAGACTTCAGTGTCAGAATGCAAAAAATAAAATTTCCTTTGGAGGTTGAGAAGATATTGGAGGAATTGTAATTCAGTAATCTTATCTACGAAGTAAAAACTAAAAGATCAGAGAATTCTTGAATCTGGGGTAAGGTTTTGAAGAACAAGAGAGGAAAATTTTTTGCTGACTCAGGTACGCTATTTTAATTGGTTTTGAAAAAGTAAATTTCCGTTATTTTGCCAATGAAAATTTACAGGCTCAATGAAAAGTTTCCTTATGGAAAGTCTTACAAATATGTTCTAAAAAAAAAGTCATTGGGCTGCTTTATGTGGCCCCTTGACCTTACGAAGAACTTTGTTCAAAAGAAACTTTACATCTTGAATACAACTTACTTCGCCTCTATAGCTAAAACAAATCAGAAATCGTAGAATTTTTTGACAATTTTCTTAGGTTTTTAATTAAAGAACAAAAATTAAATAAATATTTTTCGACGACATTGATTTGATTAAAAAATAATCGCCAGTTTTACGGTATTAAAATTGGTTACACATTTAATAACGAGTTCTGTCCTTATAAACAGGTTCTTCGTTAAAAAACTTTCTTCACGAGCTTTTTTTAAAGCTCGGATGATTTTTTTGTAATGGTGTATTTAAAAAAAAAATGATCAAACAAAAAATAATTAAAACTTACATAAGACTATTTCGTTAACGGTATGATTTTTTTTCAAAGTTTTATCAAAAATCCACGCCTTCAAAGAAATTCGCCAAAAAATTTAAAACTTTAAATCAAAAATTTAAGCTTCATTCGTTGAGAAAAGTACTAATATATTCCTCAGCAGAATATTCAGCACTGATTTTTTTTTTAAAGGAAAGAAAACCAGGAAATCTGTGCTTCAAATTTATTTTCGAAGATCGGAAATGATTATGGACTTTCATAAAAGAATTTTTACGATTATTGCATTTGTATGAAATAAATAATTTGTTTATTATATTCTATGCTTGTGACAGGAAGACCAGATTTGTGAAAATTAATATCTACATTAAAATGAAAATTTGTCGTACTGGTGTAAAACCCAGAATAATAAATTAAGAAAAAAAAAAAAAAAAAAAAAAAACCATAAATAATAAGTGATACCAAAATTATAAATAATACATCAATATATTTTGGAGTCATTATTATTAATTTTTAAGGCATTAACTATATCCTCGTTTGAAATTTTATAAATGTTTTGTTTAACACAGCCATCTTGATTTTTAAGGTCACTTTCGAACAAATCAACAATCCATGAAGTAGCTTTAACATGAACCGAAGGTAAACTTTGATTTTGGAATTTTAATGTTTTAAGCTCGACAGCCAACCTTAAATTGTGCATGTTATCGTGAAACCTTTGATCCAATTTCAGTATCCTCTGAATCAAAGCGGCTCCTTTCCCTATGACCGAAATTAATTCGGAATTTTCACCGGTTTTATAATCTCGTACGCACAAGTTTAATAAGTAAACCAAACATTCCGTGATGTCGAAACACCTATCTTCGCTATCCGCTCCGGAGTTACACGGGAATCAGGAAAGATTCGGATCCGAATGGGTGTCCATTAAAAAATTTAACCAGTTCACGATGCAATCGGTCACGTTGCTTCGAAAATGTAGTCACGTTGCTAAACAAATGTAGTCACGTTGCTAAACAAATGTAGAAAAATAATATACATATACAAAAAACAAATATTTTACAGAAATTTTGATTCACAGATCAACAAAATTTTCAAAAAATTAAGTTCCTAACTAAGAATAATTCATTTAAGCAGGTGGAAATATTAAATACAAATTGCAGCAAAAGCCTGATTTTTTAACCTGCATCAAGCGGGTCAAAAACTTCCTTTCAACCTTTTCACATAAATTTCCTAGTAAAATCTGTTTGAAAACAAAAATTATAAGGTGTTTTCTTAAAAATCATTTTTTAAACATTTTATGCTTCAAAATCAATTAAGCTATCACATAAACAAATGTAGAAAAATAATATACATATACAAAAAACAAATATTTTACAGAAATTTTGATTCACAGATCAACAAAATTTTCAAAAAATTAAGTTCCTAACTAAGAATAATTCATTTAAGCAGGTGGAAATATTAAATACAAATTGCAGCAAAAGCCTGATTTTTTAACCTGCATCAAGCGGGTCAAAAACTTCCTTTCAACCTTTTCACATAAATTTCCTAGTAAAATCTGTTTGAAAACAAAAATTATAAGGTGTTTTCTTAAAAATCATTTTTAAACCATTTTATGCTTCAAAATCAATTAAGCTTATCACATAAACAAATGTAGAAAAATAATACACATATACAAAAAACAAATATTTTACAGAAATTTTGATTCACAGATCAACAAAATTTTCAAAAAATTAAGTTCCTAACTAAGAATAATTCATTTAAGCAGGTGGAAATATTAAATACAAATTGCAGCAAAAGCCTGATTTTTTAACCTGCATCAAGCGGGTCAAAAACTTCCTTTCAACCTTTACACATAAATTTCCTAGTAAAATCTGTTTGAAAACAAAAATTATAAGGTGTTTTCTTAAAAATCATTTTTAAACCATTTTACGCTTCAAAGTCAATTAAGCTTATCACATAAACAAATGTAGAAAAATTCTTTTGCATATCATTTCATTTGATAAATAAAAAAAAATTAAAAAAGTCTTATGGCAATATCGTCTCTAACTTCTTCGTGACAGAATGCCAGCTCCCAGTTAGGCTGGTTTGCCATACGGACTTCGACTTTCATCTTTTTAGTTGTACGATAGGGGTTGTTAATATCAGTATTGGGGCCGGTCTCTCTTTTGCCTTTACATATTACGCTTGTTTTTTCAATCATAATTGGATTATTGCCTTGTAGCGTTTGATTGTTTACACTGCAAAAATAAAAAAAAAAAAAAAATTGTACATTTCTTTGTTTATCATTTTATTTCTTTTTTTTCATACCCATCTGTCTATACTTACGTTTGATCTGGAACTCCGTTTTTTTTATAACACGTGCTCTCTTCATCTTTAAATATCAGTATCGGCTGTCCGTCCATTTCAACGTATAATCTCTTTGTTTGTTCGATTTTGCAGATATTATCATTGTTTATGCTATAATGCTCAGTCATAAGAGTTGAGGCTGATACAACTACTTGGTTTTCCCTTTAAATAAAAAATAAAAAAGTTAACTTTTTCATCTTACCTACAAAAAAAAAAAAGAAACTAACATTTTAAGAGTATTTTAATTGAAATTATAGAAGGCAAACAAACAAAAAAACGTGAAATACGATGCAGTATTAAATAATTCCTAAACAAGCATTATAAAACTTCGTTCTTTTGGGGCCCTGATAACATGCGATGATTCCATGCTGATAACATGCTAAACTAGAGACCCATAAATATATACGGTCTCTATAAGCTAAACATTGGGAAAAGATACAGATGGCGGTAATTGTATAGTCGATGGGCTGAAAAAGGAAACCGGAAACGGTATCTGCGGCCATTTTTGTATATTGACGTTCATTGCAGGGGGGTGCATCTCTTATGGACGGTTTCGTCGTTCCGCCATGTTGAAATTACCACAGCCTTGTTTCATTGGATGACATTTAGATTACATTCTTTGAAAGCAGTGGGATGGTGACGTCACGTCATTTTTTTTTTATGCTGTTTACGAGTCAGCCATTTTTGTTTTATATGAATGAAATGGAAATACTAGCATCATTTATTAATTATTATGTTATTTAGTTTTGTTTTAAAACAGTTCGTGTGATGGGAGTTAGTAAAGTTGTTTGTGATAGTTTCAGAAAATTCAAGTGAAAGTGTGTATGAAATGAATTTAATATAATAACCGTTAACCGGGTCATAGGGTATTTCCAATCACGTGACCGGATATAGTTTTTTTTACGCGCCAGATTTGCTGGGGGACAACCAAAGTATAAACAGTATACGAATAACAAGATAAATGAATTATTTTTACGTTTTATACTAAATTTTATTATTTAATTTGATATATTTGTAAAAGTTAAATCAAAATGGTGTATTTTAGGAATGGGAAATTAGGAAATGGATGATGTACAGAAGAGATACAATGAAAAAGCTGGGAATTAAAATTAGTTCGCTTATTGCTCTCTTTAATTTCAAAACGTTATTTATTGGTAATTTTAAAAAAGATTCAGAAAGATTTAATTTTCTTCAGGTTTTATGTATTAAATTACATTGATACGGCTAAATAATGACCTAGGATGTTGACAAGCAAAAGCAAAAGCAAAAAAAAAAAAAAAAAAAAAAAAAAAAATTAATGTAATGTAATGTAATGCAATATATTGGAAGCAAATTAGTAATTTAAAATTTTTTATGCCTAGCTTTAAAGGGGACCGTAGCCAAGGGGGGGAACGCCCCCTCCCCCTGGGAGCTGACTCGGTGCCTCCCCCTGGAGTGAACTGGCTAAACATGACAGGTATAGGGAATGAAGACCTGCCCTCTTAACAAGCCCAATTGTCTCCCCTGGCTCTTCGTTCTGACTACGTGCCCGCTGTTATATTGTGTTACTGTTGCTTATCTTTTACATTCTTTTTTTTTTTTTTTTTTTTTTTAATACTTAATGTCAGGGATCCGAAGCTCATGAAAGTTGGCCGATGCTGATGCTAGCATCGGCATCAAATTTTTTTAAAAATTGAAATCGAAATCAGCATCGGAATCAGCATCGGAATCAGCATCGCGAAATTTCTGGTGCTGGCATCGGCATCGGCACCGGCTCTGGCGTCGGTGCCAGCATCGGCACCGGCTTTGGTATCGGCACCGGCACCGGCATCGGAATTGAAAAATCGAGTTTTAACAAAACAATTTAATTATATTTTTGAAAAATTTAAATTTAAAAATATAATCAAAAAATTAAGAAAAAAAATCACAAAATGAATTCATAAAACGAATTATCGGATATTCGAGTATTACATTAATTAACTAAGGTCATTCCAACTAAAATTTAAATCGGATTCGGCATCGGGTATAGTCGATGCTTTATGGAATCGGAATCGGCATCGGGTAGTGAGTGCCGGAATCGGAATCGGAATCGAGAATTAAACAAATGAAAAGCATCGGTATCGGCATCGGCACCGGCTTCGGACCCCTGCTTTATGTTCCTTTCAGTATTATGAATAATTTCTCGAATTTTTTTTTTTTAGCATTGTTTATATTTTATGCTTTTCGAACTAATTATTACGATTTCTTGGTACTGACAGTCGTGTGATAAAAATCTTCAAATTACGGGCCCGTTCCACATGAATCCTGACATATGAGCTATTTTCCTGGTCCCTTCCCGATGGTCAAATGGTATTCGGAAAAATCTTTTCCTCTTCTATTTCCACATCTAAATACAGCGCAAACAGAAGGCATTTTTTTTTTACTTCTATTCTATATTAATTTCCATAAAATATTCGGGAAATATAATACAGTTCTATAATGAAAATATAATCCTAATTCTATTAATTTCGATTTTAACCCGTATTCAGGTTCATAATCAACTTATCATGTTAATAAAAAAAAATTGCATTCTGACATATTGTATTACGTGCATTATATTATTTGCTTGTCCCCCAGACGCCATATTTAAAGGATTCGCGCCATGCGGCGCCATGTTATGACGTATAATGGAAATACTCTATTGAAAACCGTTAACGGTTTTACTGAAATGATGCTATTTCAATTTGGAAGATATTACAAACTTTCTTCGTAGAATGTAGCAGTTTTTCCGGAACAGTAGTCAGTAAGTTACCAGTATGTTACATGTATAGTTACAAATAAGAAATAAGAACAATTGGTATATAAGTAACTTGTAGGCCTATGCCCAACAATAACATTTTTTTTCTTTGTTTTAGGTAAGAAGTTCTGTGAACGAGAAGCTAGGTGGGATAGAAGCTACCTCACTGATATAGTTTTTAATTTGTTCATGTAATTAGTTTACAAAATAGTGTAATAAAAAGGTATTATTCTTTTAAGTAAATATGCCTCATTTTGTTTCGCATTGATTCCTTTCTTTGACCGGTATAGACTGTGCTTGGCTTAAGTATTTCATTTCCATTTTTTTTCTTATGTTCAAAATCGTTTTCATACACAACGAAATTAATTTATTTTTATTAATAAAATATGAAAACTTATTTTAAACAACTGGAAAAAAAAATGGAGATGTAATGCTTTTGATAAGCTGCGATAATTGGCTCTATTAAAGGGAGGGATTTAAATATACCGCGCTTCCGCCATGTTTGACAGCAACGCTAATGCGGTCGGATGACAGAACTAATGCCGCCATATTAGGCTTCGTGTCATTACTTTCTGAACGAGTTTTTAACACAGGAGTTACATCTCTACTATATTACTTGCTCTGTGATTTTCACGACGAGTTTTCAACATGGGACTTGCGTCTCTACGTAGTCTTATTTGCTCTGTGTACAAAACCCCAAAATTTCATTTCAATATTCCAATGTTAAATATAAAATTTAAAACAAAAAACCCCCCCTATAGGATTTTGACACCCTGTATACGTATTGATACGCCTATAGATATATACCTTTAACAACACTAAACGACAAGTAACATGAAAACGCTTTGTAAAACAGCAAGACAAAAAAAAAAACGTGCCTTTTGTAAGGAGGGATATGAATATTTTATTTTACTTACAAAACATGAAACGAATCTTCTAACAATTCCTCAGGTTTTTCCTCCTTAATTGTTAAGTCATTAAAAATTACTTCCATTTGTGCGAAGCTTCCGAAGAGTCAACTCAAAAAAAATATTTATCCTATACCACAGAGAATATAAGACTATCGGATTACTGCGCATGCGCTAAGTTCTGAACCAGTTCGAAATAGAGCCCTATATACTGGCTCTATACAGGGTACAAAGGCTGGAGTGGGGGTAGAGCGCGCGAAACGTCGGCGGCCATATTGTTTTGCATCATTTTAAATGTTTACATTGTAAAAGATATGAGTAAATTTCAAGAAAATTATTTTCATTGTATTTTAGGGGTCGAAAAAGACCATTACAAGGCTAAAATAAATCTTTGCGAAGGAGAGGATCCGTATAAATGGATTTTAGTTCTTTAAGCTGTGATAATTTAAATTTACCGGACATAATGTATGAGGATATATATCAATATTTGGTATTCACTACCAATACCGTAACCATGAACCAGATGAAAAATTATAAATCGATGAAAAGTCATAACTATTTTACGAGTGGATTTGTAGAAGATATTAGATATAAAGTGCTGTGCAATGAATTAATCGTAGTTTTGGGAATCGTAAGTGGAAATGTCAATAATTGACATAGGTTCTTGGGTAAAGACAAATTTTTTTTCCCTTATTCCAAGGTTAAACATTCCTATTCAATGAATGAGAAGTCATTGAAGTCATGGTTGGTGGCAAGAAAGGAGGGAGAGATATTGACTGCCCATTGCACTTGTATGGCAGGCCAAGGAGAATCGTGTTCTCATGTAAGCAGCAATGCTTTTCGCTTTAGAATATGCAACATTTGAAAGGAGTAAAAATGAAAAAACGTATCTTGTAATATATGATTTTTATTTCTAATAAGGCCAATTACTCTTTCTACATGTATCCTTAGGTTGGTTATTTTCCTTGTTGATTCCACATCTTCATAACTTAACTGCGGTTTACCTTTTGTAAAAGCTGGAATAGCAAGTTTAGCATACATGAAAGCAACGTCATCTCCTATGTTAAATCCTCTATCTGCCAATACAACATCACCTTTAATAAATTACAATTGTATGCAACATTCTTCAGTTATTTCTTTATCAGAAGTTCGGCCTGGATAGACCTTTGAAATAAATTACACTGATCCTTGCGGTGTAATCCCAATCAAAAATTTTACAGTATTGTGATGCTTATACTGGGACCAAGTTGAAGCTCGAGGCGACAAAGAGCTGGGTCTATTAATAAATATTTCAAAGCAATCTATGATGACTGCTACATTTTTTCCAAAAACATCTCTAAAAGCTTGTGGCATGGTTGTTAATGAAAGATTGTCAAACAGTGGAGATGGTCGACCTAAAATAAAAAAAAAATGAATATGAATGTATCATGTTTCAAAGCTTTTTTTTTTTTTTTTTTTTTTTTTACTTTATTTAAAAACAAATACCTGATATGAAATGACGATCGCAAACTTTTTTGTTGGGTGTTACATCTTTGCTGGTCAAACTTTTGCGATTAATCCTTTTTCACCATAATCTTCGTCTTTCGTCAGACAATTCCAACGTTTTACTACACTGGTTCCGGATAACCGCAGGAATTGAATAAAAGCTAACATTATCACGCCCAGCCCTACTATTACAACCCAGCACAACACAATGAACCATTTCTAAGTTAAATTTTATTAAACCGGGCAATTTCTTCGAAAAAATTAATTATAATTCGATAATTAGGCTGGTATTTTACTACAGTATCACTATTTGTTTACACTTCGATGCAAAACAATATGGCCGACTACCATATCGTGACGTCACCTTGGTATCCTTTCTAGTATATATACCCCATTATATATCCCACCCAGCCCGCCCATAGACGAAAAAAGCGTGACGTCACTTCCTACTTTCTTAATACTGGGTCTGGAATTTTTTCGTTTACGTGAAAATATTCTGCTTTGTTCCCGATTTAAGAATCCGTAATTATTTCATTAGAAATAGTATTTTTCTTTACAGGTGTCGAAGGTAAATATTTCAAGTACGAGACCAAGTTTACGGCTCGAGGCGAAGCCGAGGGCCGTAATTGGTCGAGTCTTGAAATTTACCTTCGATACCTGCAAAGAAAAATATTTTTTATTCCGAGGAAAACACATTTTATGGTCTACTTTTCAGTCCAAGGAATGAAAAATTTTTTAAGCTCGCACGGGCCGTGGGAAAAAAACTACTTATAAGTTAAGAATAGGTGGCACTAACCGGTTTGGAACCTCATGTTTAGCTTATGAATTCGTAAGCTAAGAATAGGCGGTACAGCTAAGACTTAGCTTATGGATGACGTAATCACTTTTCGACTCTATAAAGCAGAGTGAAAACGCTTTTTGTGTAGTTCAGTTTTTTTTTCGCGGTTTTTGTTGAAAATATGAAAATGGCCAGTAAGTTTTTTTTTCTTTTGATAAAAATCAAAATTTACCAAATTCATTATTTATATTAAATAAAAATTATCTTGTTATCTTCATTTTTTATTAAAAATTATCCATTACTATCTTCATCTTCTTTATTAATTTTTAATTTTTTTTTCTTTTTTAAATTAAAATAAAAATTATTCAAATTTTTTGATTTTGATAAAAAAATTCATCAATCATTTTTGTGAATGTTTAACAAGATAATAAATAAGGACATACATTAAAAAAAAAATATTGAGCAGATTAAAAAATTTCATAAAAGACTTGAAGCACGATAAATCGGAATAATGGAAAAAATAGCGGGAAAATTTTTCAAATAAAGTGCTTGTGCGCATGCGCAACAATCCTACACTTTTTACACCTTTTGACCAGGGACAGAAAGGAGTCGTCGGTATTATGTCGTTAACTGTACATATATTGTACATATATTATACATATATTATATATGTACAGTTAACGTCAATATCCTCTATTTTGAAAACTTAGACTGGAGTAATCTATATTCTCATAAGAAAAGCCTCTAAAATTGTTTTGAGTCAAACCAGAGGAAGAAAAAAAAAATCATAATTCCTCAGTCTTGTATTCTTGGGTATTATACCGCTGGAAAAAAGAAAGACATAGGTTTGAGCTATATTCAATTTTTTACAAAATAGTGATTGACAAGAATTTGGTTTCTACACAATCGTGGTAGTCTGATTTATGGCAAACCCGTTTCGTTTATCTTAAGTTGAAAACTCATTTATGCGTCCTCTTATTACCGAAAAAGGTTTTTTTAAGATCAGAAGCCTAAACTGATGACTGTGAAACAATTTTGTATTTATCCCTTTTTTTGCATTCACTATGTAAAAAAGTTTTAAGAAGCTTTTGAGGCCCTTTAAGTCCAGATTTTTTTGAATGAAAATTATTCGAGAAATTCTTCTGAAAATTGTCTATAAAACGGGTTTTTCCGCAATTGCAAAAAGTTATAAATAAGGGCAAAAAAAATTATTTTGTGCCGTTAGATAATTATAATGTTCTGGAATTAAACCCAGCGGTTTCAGCGCCATCAGTTGTTTGCATCAGAAACTACGTGGTACAACTAGTGCCATCTTTTGGCTGCATCATCGTCCTCAAAACGATGCTAGCGCCTCACTTTGGCTGCATCATTACACATACCCCTCGTATTCCTGAATTGGGTTTCTGTATAACTTTTTCTTCTGTGCCATATAAATACCATTCTGGTATTTATTTACGTATTTATATACGTATTCATATACGGTATATATACAAAGCCTTCGTATACCGTATATATTTATGTTCTCTAGCAGGAGGCGCCATCTATTGATCAAAATACAGAATGAAAAATGGCTTCAATAAAGAAGACACTTTTTTACCCCCCAGTTTCCAGATCTGTTTGTATGATCGTGTCTAAGAGGGGGCTAGTTCATTGAGCCCAACACTTGGGAGCACTGTCGCCCAATGCGCGCCGGAGATTTAAATCTCTTTAATGGATTCCTTTTTATTCCTTATTTTATTTAATTTTATTTTGAGCGTGAAAAAAAATTGCCTGATCTGAGACACATAGGAAAAAAAAAATTTAATAGTAAAATAAATAATGGTATATTGTTTATTACAAAATTAAATGGTACTGGTCGTTCCAACTATTCCAGTACTATTATCAAAAAATTAAATTGGTAGTTTAACGATAGGTATTCTAAAAGAGAGCACTGAAATAATGAACATGACAAAGGCTCGAATTGATTAAATTAGATATTCAGACCGTATGTATGGCGTGTGTCGTCATTTTAAGGGGAAGTGGTTGATGGCGGTTGATCTAATTCCATAACGAACTATTTAGCGTGACGTCACTGGAGGACAAACAATCTCACGGGAGGACCAACTTACATTGAATCTTATGGGCAAAAATTTCAAAAAAATTTTTTCAAGCATGTGCATAAGCGAATAAATTTTAATTACTCGCATTTAAACTCGTAATTTTTTTTATATATCCTACGCCGTACAGTTAAATAATTTTCTGAGTTTAGTTTCTTTAATAAATTGAAATTTGCTTAAAGTGCCCATAAGAGCTCATAAAATCTACGACGCATCATGTTAATAGGTTGTGGAATTAAACCAACCCCAACTACTCCCAGACCTCGACTCCATTTTACTTCCCCACTCTTGCATATACCGTCAAAGGAAACCAGGAAATCTGAGCTTCAAATTTATTTTCGAAGATCGGAAATGATTATGGACTTTCATAAAAGAATTTTTACGATTATTGTATTTGTATGAAATAAATAATTTGTTTATTATATTTTATGTTCGAAATTGCTTGCGACAGGAAGACCAGATTTATGAAAATTAATATCTACATTACAATGAAAATTTGTCGTACTGGTGTAAAACCCAGAATAATAAATTAAGAAAAAAAAAGAACCATAAATAATAAGTAATACCAAAATTATAAATAGTACATCAATATATTTTGGAGTCATTATTATTAATTTTTAAGGCATTAACTATATCCTCGTTTGAAATATTATAAATGTTTTGTTTAACACAGCCATCTTGATTTTTAAGGTCACTTTCGAACAAATCAACAATCCATGAAATAGCTTTTACATGAACCGAAGGTAAACTTTGATTTTGGAATTTTAATGTCTTAAGCTCGACAGCCAACCTTAAATTGTGCATGTTGTCGTGAAACCTTTGATCCAATTTCAGTATCCTCTGAATCAAAGCGGCTCCTTTCCCAATGACCGAAATTAATTCGGAATTTTCACCCGTTTTATAATCTCGTACGCACAAGTTTAATAAGTAAACCAAACATTCCGTGATGTCGAAACACCTATCTTCGCTATCCGTTCCGGAATTACACGGGAACCAGGAAAGATTCGGATCAGAATGGGTGTCCATTAAAAAATTTAACCAGTTCACGATGCAATCGGTCACGTTGCTTCGAATTTTTCGATTGCAGGGCGTGCATGCCAATCCCATGATTTGCGTGCTTAAAAGCTTTAAAGGGCACGCGTCTTTCGTGAAAAACATGGCTTGCTGTAATTTCGAATCCATGAACAATAACGATCCTCCCGAGCCTTTTCGGCAGAGCGATGATAAAAAGTTTAAATGATGTCTCCCAACCTGTAAAGCCATAATTATTTCTCTGAAAACGTCTAATTTCGGCCTGGCGAATATGACCTCCTGAAGGGCCTCCCTGATTAAAAGTAAAGTGTCGTCTCCTAAATTCATGCTTAACATTTCTTTAATTATAAAAACAATTCCGACTAAGATTCCGGTGTAACGTAAAGGCCTTCGTAAATTACCGATCGACGTTGCTAAATTTTTCAAAACAGTTAAAAATTCTTTGTCCTTTGATGCGATCTCTAAAATAGACTTTGAAGATTGGATCAAAGAAAGAATTAAAGCTAAAGATCTCCTTGCTTCTATCCCGCATTCTTCCTCTCGGATTTTTTCGTTCCCTAATAATTTTTTGATCGTTATAACGTTCACCTCTTCGTCGTTTTCCAGCAGGGATTGATCGATGTCGTCATTTTCGCATGAGCTTCGCTGTATTTCTTCCAAAAATACAAGCACGTCTTTTTGATGCTTTAAAATTATCCTACATATGCCTAAAACGTCGCTTATAACTACTTTAATTTTTTTCTCGGAGAAATTATCGTATAAAAATAAATTACTAACTAAATCGTAAGTGTCTTTTATAAAAGCGGTTTGCTTCGGCAACCCGCTCCATTTGTACTTTTCTCTTTTATCGAAATCTAATCTGGACATGTGACAATTCGTCCCGTTGTGAAAAGTGTAAAGCGGTATGATGTCCGGTTCCTCTATGAATTTAAAAAATTCCGGGCAAATTAAATTCGCCAAGTTTTTACCGTCGTGGGAGGAATTCGGATCCGGAAAATCAAAAGCGATCGCGGGTACGATCCCGCTTTCTTCTCTTTTCGCCGGCACGATTATTTGCGAGGAATTAAATAAAGATTTTCGGCAATCCACGTGCATCGCTTCAGGTTCTATTTTCCTAATTTTAGAAGCGCTTGTTTCCATTTGTTTGCATTTCAAACTTTCAAGCTCCAAATCTTTAAACTGCAATTCCGTTTTCAAAGACTCATAGCCTTTTTCCAAATTACTTAACTTCTCCTCATACTTTTTTTGCATTTCTTCTAAAACTTTGGAATGATGAAGAGCTTCACTTTGTTTGGTCTCCTGATGATGCTTAATTTGAGATCGAAGAATGCCAACTTCCCCCTCTTTAGTTTTAAAGCTTTCCTTCAATTTTTCGTTCTCCAGTTTGATTTTTTCAAGTTCCTCTTCCAATCCGACTTTCTTGTCTTGGATTAAGTGTTTGATCGGCGTTGAATTATTTTTGTTTTTTTGTCCGATGTCATCGACTAATGCCACGGGCTCTTTGGATACCACTTGCTGTGATAACTCAGCGATAAGACAGACTTTTTCCAAAACATCTCCTGAAAAATCCTCATCCCATTCAGAGCTTGTGGACGTATTTTGTATCTTTTTATCTGGCAGTGCTGTATTTTCTTTGGTTGAAGAGTAATATCCGTTTCTGGTCCTGGGAGATTCTATACTTGTAAAATCCAATTTTGGTCGTTTGGGCATGGGGGATTTTTTCCCCAATGATCTTTTCTGACCCATTGTAGACTTACTCATTTTCAAACTATTCTGTATCCTCTTTTTCGATCTTCTCCTTCTTCACGTGAAAAGTTTCAGCTGTGATTTCAAGGATTTTGTTCACTTGATCCTCACTTAGTCGTTCCTCACTCTCTTCCACAACCTGGAAAAGTAAAACAATTATACAACTGGGTTTTCAGATCAACAAAATTTTCAAAAAGTTAAGTTTGTAACTAAGAATAATTAATTTTGGCAGGTGGAAGTTTTAAATGCAAAGATTCTACAAATTGTAGCAAATGCCTGATTTTTTAACCTGCATCAAGTGGGTCAAAAACTTCCTTTTAACCTTTTCACATAAACTTCCAAGTAAAATCTGTTTTTAAAAAAAAATTAAAAGGTGTGTTCTTAAAATCATTTTTAAAAACAAATCATTAGCAACTAATACTTCCTGCTATTTTCTAACATTTTGCAGATTTAAAACATTTCAACTAACTGTCAGTTATTAAATTTTTATTACCAGTTGAATTTCTAGTTCATGGGTCGGAGGATTGTTAATCAACATAAGTTTCTCCGCTTTTGACAGTTGTAGCTCCTGCTCCAAGAGCTTCTTCAAAAATGTTTGAATGCTTTCTGAACTTTGCTGTGCACAAGGTTTGTCCTCCAAATATTTTGTTGCCTGTAAAGTAATCAAAAACATTTAGCTGAATATCTGGTTCAACCAATGTCATTGACATTATTTTAAATTACCTCATAGGTTATGGTAGCTAGCTGACTTTGAGTACTCCTTTTCTGTTGGCTTTTTATTTCCTTCAACAAATTCAAAACTTCAAAATTACTCAGCTGTAGCGAATTCGCATTCACCCTGTAAAAAAAAACATACAAATGAAAGTATAAACGGTACGTAGACAGAAAAAAAATATTTTTAAAACATTTACACTCACACTTCCATATTATGCTTTTAAATCAATTATCACTTAAAAAAATGCAGAATAATTCTTTTCCTCGTACGATTTCATTTGAATAAATAGGAATTACACGTCAGTAAATCTTTTGTGACAAAACATCCATACGATTTTATAATCAAATCCAAATCTATTTGGAAATTTTACGACGCCACCCAATGCCTACTATTGATATTTCAGTATTTTAGTAAATTGGCGTGTTCGAAAAGGCAACGTTTGTCCCGTGTTCGCATTTTTGCATAAGCTAAGTATTATAGTTCAATTCAGTTTGCCACGGCAGAAGGGTTTGGTAAATTTTCGATCACTGTTTAGGTCGTTTCCTTTTCCGGGTTTTAAAGAGAGCGGAAAATTTATACGTATTCTTTTTAGTTTTTTTTTTTTTTTTTTTTATTTTTTAATTGAAGACATCAGTGATTCAAGGTATGATCAGTGATTGATCGTAATTGAAGGAGGCCGTTGGAACTCTCAAAAAAAAAAAAAATTCAGACAACAGGCTATTTTCTATTGTTTATTTGGAAGCCGTTTTGATTCTGACAGAATTTTCTATGTACTATTTGTAAACAAGCTAACAAGCAGTAGGAAAATGTTAGATCCTCCTTCGATTTTCATTTATTGACTACAGTTTTTCGTTGGAACCTGAACGGCCTCCTTCTTCCACTGATGTCTTCAATTACTTTTGATATTAAAAAAAAAAAAAATACACATGTAATATGTATTTTAATTTTAATTTTATACATATTTTTTTAACTTTGTAAGCTTTCATTATGTAAATAAATGAAAAAGTAGTTATGTCCAAAAAGTTTCCGTGCTTCTGATTTTGTATCTTTGTCGCTGAAGAAAGATTTCCAATCGTAGATGCTTTTAAACGCGTTCAATGCATTGGCAATTTTATATTCTTCAAACTACATCACTTACCGGAACGAACAAGGATCATTCAAATCTCGCATTAATAACGCAATTGCCCTAAAAATCTGCCATGAAAACCTCCAGCCGTTGCTTTTTTAAGTTTAAGCCTGCATCAAACATGTAAATTAAAAATTTCACCGTGAAATTTAAAAAAAAGCCAAAAACCGAACATAGTGTAAGAAAATTAAATTATTTTAATTTTGGCATACGTTTATTACATGAGACAAATGCTCACGTTAAATTTTTAAACCCCCCCCCCCTTGTTAGCAAAAGTTAGCATTTTGAATACCCCCTCCCCCCCCCTAACGTGCTCACGTGTTTTATGGACGACCCCATGACATACAGCTGACCTATTGAGCAAAGTCTTGAATTAGGTAAATCTGTGCTCGTTCGTCTCGGGTTTGATATGAATAATGTTTTTCCATCCATTTTTTTTTTCCTTAAAACTCTTTTACATCTCAATTTCACCCCTTTTTAATAAATTAAATCTTAACATTGAAATTATAAACTGGCTAACCAAAATTTTCTTATGCGAAAAAAATGCATAAAAATTGACGCTTGAATCGAAAATTCTTTCTTAAAAAAAAAAAAAAAAAAAAAAAAAAAAAAAATCTGTAGTTTCAGAAGTAAAGGGAAGTAATTTTTAAAATTTGGAAATGGCCTCTCAGCATTTTAGACGAATGCTCAGTAGCCATCCTGACCCTTCAAGTTGTTTTTTACCTTCAACATACATAAATTAAACTTAACCGTGCCATATTATCAGCTACAAATTTTACATTTTAAGTAATCACTGATCTGCATTTTAAAAAAAAAAAAAAACCTTTTTCACGGCACTATTTTAATAATTATTATCGTTTTGTGATTTTTAAGAGACAATGAGAATTATGATTAACATTGTAAGTTCCTCAGAAGCGAATCGCAATATCCTGTTTAGTGTCTTCTTCCCTATAGTCCAGCTGCCACTGCTGCCCTGGCTTCTTAGTTTCCATTATAATTTCATGTCTAATTTCATATG
Source organism: Liposcelis bostrychophila (assembly GCA_037577465.1). Classification (NCBI taxonomy): domain Eukaryota; kingdom Metazoa; phylum Arthropoda; class Insecta; order Psocodea; family Liposcelididae; genus Liposcelis; species Liposcelis bostrychophila. The sequence goes on along the minus strand of CM075211.1, from coordinate 11,558,087 downwards.
GCTAGAGGGCGAGCGGTAGGCCATTGGTAAGACTCTCGATTCGCACGCTGAAGGTCCGCGGTCGAGTCAAGTTTGTACCATGCATTCACCTCTTGATTCTTGTTATGAGATCAAAGTGAAATCATATTGTGATGCCCTACACGGTTCGGAACCCGTGTCTAAATATAGTAGGTCCCTCTCATCGCCCATTATGAGAGCGGTAGTTCTTGCGGTCTAAAAATAAAAAATGGAATGTATTGGGCTAGGCCGTAAGACTACCCCCCCTTAAGCTTCATTTGCAGAGAAGGGTAGGTTTTATCTTATCTTAACTTTGCTCTATAAGCTAAAAACATGGAACATGTATGGGTGTCCATAGGTGCCTAGGAGCAAGGCAACCCATAAGTGTAGACAGTACGTAGGCAACAATAAGTGTAGAATAAATTAGCAGGGGCAAGAAAAGTAACTTACCTTCCGTCTTTAACTCCATTTTTAAGATAATGAACTTTCACCTCGTCTACAAGGATGCGTTTGTGCTCTTCTTCTGGCCCGAACTGTAAGTACTTTGTATTTCTCTCAACAATTTTTGATAATTTATCATTGTTCATTTGATAATGCTCTGTAGTTATCACTGTTTTCTTCGTTATAATATGATCGTCCCTGAAATTAAAAAAAAGTAGAATGTTTTTTTTTTCACATTTATTACAACAAACAAAAAAAAAAGAAAAGAAAAGTAAACTGACGTCATGGTGAAATGGTGAAATGGTGAAATACTTCCAAATTTCTCGGATATATGCCGTCCGCTTTTATTTGATTTTTTTTTTTTATTATTTTTGTTTACTCGCAGGGTGCATAAGAGTCAATGTAAGTTGGCCTCCAGTGAGATTGTTTGTCCTCCAGTGACGTCACGCTAAATAGTTCGTTATGGAATTAAACCGATCACTTCCCCTTAAAATGACGTCACATGCATACGGTTTATAGAGTTATTAATGTTACGTCACGATTTTTTCCCCTCCGTTTAACGCATGCGCAGAATATTTGTTGATACCGCCATATTTGAGATTGATGTAGTTAGTTGCATATTAATAATTTAAATTTATAATTACTTTTGAGCTAATTTTTTTTTTTTTTTTTTTTTTGAAATATTTATGGAGAAGAGATATTATATTTGCTTTTGCTAGAGTTTGGATTATCTGTATATTATTATTAAGCAATGAGATTTGTAAAAAAATGGTTGGGAACATGGTGATTTTAATTAGTCTATCAGAAGTTGAGATACTTCGAAATAAAATAAACTTTCTTGAAAAAAAAAAGTGAAAGTTTTCATTTAGATGACATTTCACACAGTCCGAAACTCATCTCTCATTTCACAGGTCTACCTAATGTGGAAACATTTCAGTTGCTTTTGTCAATATTTGAGAAAAAAGAGATCAAATATTACTAGGCACAAAAATAAGGCTTCAATGCTTCAATGCCAAAAAATTTAGCCCAAAAAACGGCCTTATCGACCCTCATCCTTTCACCGTGAAATCAAAAAAAGCCAAAAACCGAATAAAATAATCATAATTTAAAAGTTGTTTTTATTATTTTTTAAAAGGATTTATTCAAATCAATAAACTCCGGCACTGACAAAAAATCATTTTTTATTTGTATTGGGTTATCCTTTGTCCGATGCACGCAGATCAAATCTACGTTCGCTGAAACAATAATAAATAAAAATCATAATCCAAAATACATCACATCAGATGAAAAGATTGACTTTCTTTAACTCACGATCTTACATACAGGGCAGGCAACTCGGATATCCCTCATATGGACAAAAATGTCCCCCGAAATTGAAGCAGAAGAATAGTTCACATATTGCTCGATAGATGGCTTAAGCTGTAGTTAGGGAATCAGGTGTTCTCGCAGCCATCATAAAAAAAAGTGTTTTGAAAGTGTTGATTGGATGGAGGGCATATCACGTGATTCCCTAACTACAGCTCCAGCCATCTATCGAGCAAAGTTTAAACTATTCTTCTGCTTCAAATTCGGGGGACACTTTTTAAGATAGCAGTTGCCTGACCTGTATGTAAGATCGTGCTTTAACTGTTTATTCAATTAATCTAGAATAAACATCTAGTAAAATGTATTTCCGTATGACAAATCTTGCAGGTTATCTTATGTACAAAATACATCATGATTTAAGTCGAAAATATTTCAAAAAAAAGTATTTAAAAAAATGCATCTTGATATAAAATAATCTCATCTTATGTGCATTAAACAATAATGTAAATTTTTAAATGATTATGGTACATTTTTTAAAAGTATTTTTCAAAATTTGAAAAAAAAAAGTAATAATTTTTCTAAATCTTTTCGAATTGCCCCTCTTCCATTTTTTTATATACATTTTTAAATTTCATTTTTCAAATAATGAAATATCTTCGACAAGAAAAAATCTAATCCGGGCAAAAAAAAATTTATAAGTACCATTTTTTTTAAAGATTCATGTAAGTTTGAAATTTTTTTTTTATAGTTTTATTGTTGTTTCGAAATAGTAACAAAATCGATTATCGTCAGTGATCAGGACGGCTTTCGAATAAAAAAGAAAAAAAAGAATGTAGAACCAATTGAAATACAAAGAAATTACGTATAATAAAAAAGAAGAAAAAAAATTTCAAACTTAGATTTTCCAACACATCTTTCTTTTAAAATAAAAATTGAGATCAGTGAAAAACATTACACAATTATTCAATTTCCCTAAAAACGGTCTTTAATAAACTGATGACTACCACTGAAAAAGGTTTTTTTTTTTTCATATTTTTTTATTTTTTTTGTTCGTCCGTAAGAGGGCTTTAGAATCTACAACACCATTTTTTTTACTAAAGACTTAAAACTTAAAATGTAAATGCAGCGCTATGGTTTTGAATTGGAATTGTTATCCATTTAAATTGGATTCTAAGTTCATATGATTGAACCCAAAGTTTTTTTTTTGTCGTGTGTTCGACGGTAAATGCATTGAAACCTTTATTACTAGATTTTTTTATTTTGAGTTTTTTTTTTCTTTTTTTTACTCTTACGGACTTTCTTAAATTAATACAATGTAAATTAAATGAAGACTACTGAGGCACGGTTCGTACTTTTAATTATAAAACCATACTTTTTGATCGAAAATGATTTTTGGGATATGAAGCGGTATATACAATCAAGCCCTTCCAAGGTTCTGATTTCGAGATGGTCTTTTAACTCAGCTCATTAGTTTGGAAATCAGGTCAGTTGCGTCTAACAAGAAGACCAAGGTTCCTTATTTATTCTGGGGCCTTATATCCCGCTCCTATAATCAAAAACCAATTCCAGTCAACTCCAGGAGCAATAAAAATAAATAAATTATTAAGACCTAAAAAAAAAAAAATACAAAAAGATATTATTCGATAGTAATGTATAAGTAATTCAGAAATAAAAATTAATTTTCCTCTTATATAAGTACGCAATTCAACAGCAATAAAAAAGAAATTACAGAAAAAACTTCGGATTTGCAAAAGATAATTAACAAATCAAAAGGCTTAACTTTTGATATATTTTTAAAAACTTTATTTTAAACGGCAATAAATTATAAAAAAAAAGATTGACAATTTTTTTATGATTACAAAACAATTATTTAAAAAAAACTTTTTAAACGCTTTAACTGATCAAAACAGGAGAAAATAAGCCTGAATATGTTGAACCAGACTGACAGTATAACTTTTTTTTATTTACAAATATAAAAAATTTCTTTTTTTTTATTTACACCTCAATAAAAAAAAGTTTAGGGAGCACTGAATTTTCCTGTTTTACTGTTTTTTTTTTTTTTTTTTAATTTTCAAAAAATTCTGTTTCTGTTTTTCTGTTTTTTTAATTTTTTTAAATATTTTTTTTAAATAATAAAAAAAAAAAAAATTTAGAAAAACTTTACGAACTATTTACAAAAACCAAAGAAGTCTCTTTGAAGCCGACAGTATCGTTAAGAAAAAAAAATCCCGAATGAGAACCGATTTCCTGGATATTTGAAGCCGCTGGAACAAAATTTAAACTTCACGATCTTACAAGAACAGCAGCTTCCATGCTTGATCTTGAAAAATTAGGTAAGAAAGGTGACATAATGATGGAAAAATCCTTTTTACTAGATTTGCTGCATGTCTTGCTCAGTTGCTGACAACAAAAGCCTGAGAAAAAGATTTCATTATCAAAAATCGATTTCTCGTAATTCTGACCATGACATACAGCTAACCTATTGAGCAAAGTCTTGAATTAGGTAAATCTGTGCTCGTTCGTCTCGGGTTTGATATGAATAATGTTTTTTCATCCATATTTTCTTCTTAAAACTCTTTAACATCTCAATTTCACCCCTTTTTAATAAATTAAATGAACATTAAAATTATAAACTATGGCTAACCAAATTTTTTTATGCGAAAAAAAATGCATAAAAATTGACGCTTGAATCGAAAATTCTTTCTTAAAAAAAAAAAAATCTGTAGTTTCAGAAGTAAAGGGAAGTAATTTTTATAATTTCAAAATGGCCTCTCAACATTTTAGACGAATGCTCAGTAGCCATCCTGACCCTTCAAGTTGTTTTTTACCTTCGACGAACAAAAATTAAACTTGAACCGTGCCATATTATCAGCTACAGCAAAGCATTTTTCTTTGTTTTCGAAATTGCCAAGCAACACATCCATTACTTCTTCCGTAAGTTTCAAACACAAATTTTCCACCACAGAAAATCAACCGCCTGATATAAAATTCTCGATTCTGTATTTTTTTTTTTTTTTTTTTTTCGTCTACTGAATTACATGTAAAAAATGATACAGCTGAATATAGTTTCAATTTTTTTTTCTCCATTTTTCGGCTCAAATTTTACATTTTAAATAATCACTGGTCTGCATTTAAAAAAAAAAAAAAATAAACCTTTTTCACGGCACTATTTTAAAAATTATTATCGTTTCGTTTTTTCTTGTAAGAGACAAAGGATAACCTTCCACATTTTTTACGCCACATTTCACATCACGTGGCAAAATCTTCTTCATTGGATGCATCGCTCCAATAAAAAGAAAATACAAAAAAATTGTCTATACAATATCACTTTTTTTTAAAAGTCGCTTCCGAAAATCGGAAAACGCAACAGACGCTCGCGCTCCAGTGGATCAGTTCAGGTCCCTATCTTCCAAGTATTTGTATTCGAAAGTGAAGCCTTCCTTTTTCTTCTGGCCCCATTTTTCGTAGTCGAAGTATATATACGTGCCCTAGGATGACATTTTATAAAGAAACATTAGAAAAAAAATTTGGGGAGAAAAAAAAAAAAAGTTGAACAAAACTTACCTGCTCATATTCCTCGTTGATTATTTTCGGTTCTTCGTGTCTCTGAAACCACATCATGTATTTCGTATGAAACCTCCAACTCTGCTTCTTTAGCGCTTTCGCAGAAAGGTATTGCGCTTTTGTACCTTCCATGTAATAAAAAATAAAAAAGAGAGTCTCCGTCGACAACCTCTGGAAGAACTCCACTGTGTCTGATAGAGGAAGAGGAGTCTAAAACGATTTCAAAAAAGATTTTGTTGGAGCCAAATTATTTTACAACGTGGTTTAAAAAAAAAAAAAAAAAAAAAAAAAAAAAAAAAAAAAGAATGCATGAAAAAAATTAAAACACAACCAAAAAAAGGCGGCCTTATAGGAGGAAGTATAAAGAAAGGCAGATACCTAACAAATTACCTAATTAACCTAACCTAATTATTTTTTTTCCTAATTTTTTAGGATTTAGGGATTTTAAGAAATTTTATTTCAAGAATCAACAAATTTTAGGAAAATTAAAAATTAGAAAAAAAAAAAATAGTTAGGAAAACAATTTTAGGAACTAAAATTTTTAGAAAAAAGGATTAGGAATGAAAAGTATTACTTCTAACCTAGGTTAGGTTAGTTAGGTTAGGTTAGGTTAGGTTAGGAATGTATATTTTTTTCTAGGAAAAATGGATAAGGAATTTATTTATTTATTTATTTACAAAAGATGGATTAAGAATTTATTTTTTTACAAAAAATGGATTGGGAATTTATTTTTTTAGGAAAAATGGTAGGGAATCTTCAAAACTTTACATAAAACTATTTTTAAAGATGGCGTTTTAGTAAAAAAACCTTTCCTTGAGCAACTTCGATTGTAGAATAAAAATTTTTTCATGCAGGAGATTTTTAAAAATCCACAATTTATCAAAAGAAGTGACTTTTAGTGACTTTTCTTTAAAAAAGTGACTTTTATGGGAAAAAAGTGACTAGTTCGATGTAAAAGCAGAAAATGTCCATTTTTTGAAGATTAACCAAAGCGTGAAATCCGCTAAATTCGGTATTTTTTGAATAGTAAAAAAAAGAATTTCTTTCCTTTGATATAATCTTTGAACCGAAGTTTCATTATGATAATCAAAACGCACGCCATAAATAATCAAAGTCCAAGAACCTCGTATATTCTTTTTGATGGAAAATGTAGCCGAAAAAATGAACAGGGATGGCCGAAAAATTTTGCATTTTGCAAGAGATGGGCATTTACATGGAAATTCCGAAATTATTCCAAAAATTGATCTGGCCAGTATTTTCCTACCGTCTACTGCTTCAAATGTCAAAATGAAAAAACCTTTTTCATATTTCGAAAATTTGCTATCTTTGAAGAAAAATAGCACACTCTATCTTCTTCTAAAAAATCGAATGCTTTAGGGTGAAAGAAAAAGCTTTTTAAGGCATCGTCTCTAATATTACTCTGTCCAATTTGTTCAGAACCATTTTCTTAGCGATGATCTAAAAAATTGTAAATATTTACCTGACTGTAATAACTAGGCGTCTGTATAGGATTCCGAGGAAGATATTGCCTCGTTCTTTCCGTGTCAGAAGGTAGTGGCATATGATAATACCCTGCTTCCAACATTTGAAACTGGAACTGATGTTCTTTAAGGAGAGGCGCAGGACCCAGCGGTGCCACACCAAGCAAGGGAGGTATGTGCGCATCTGACGTTTCTTGAGGCAGTTCTATACCCGACTTTTCTACTGCTTGCTGAGCCATTAACTTCAAAGAAGACATGCCATCCGCAACCAACTGAAAACAAATAAAATTTCATTTCATTGATACCAATAAACTGTCGTTTTTTTTTTTTTTTTTTTTTTTTTACAACGTCGAGACAAATACTTACTTTGATAGGCATAGGTCCATTTAATTGAGGACCTTGTTGTATCGAAGGCTGCGGAGGGCTCGGTTCTGTTGGTGGTAATGGACTCGTTCTGCTAGATACAGAGCTTGCAGGAGATGAGTTGGTCGCAGTGCTATTATGATGATCCGTTGTATTGTTTACTAAATTCGTGACTTGCTGAGGCGCAGTACTGGCTGGGGTTTGCATTGTTGACGGTAGCGATGGTGGTGGCGGATGTTGCATAGACATTTGTAATAGCGAAGGTGGCATGTTTGTAGACGATAGGGCTCCATTTTCCGTGCTGTGTGCTGCAAAAATTTAAATATAAACGTTTACACAAGCCTCAAAATTTAATCGTTTCCAAACACTTACATGTGGATTTTGAATTGTTATTAGTACTGTTATTATTATTATTGTTGTTGTTATTGTTATTGTTGTTGTTGTTGTTGTTAGCATTATTTGCAGCAGCAACGGCAGCAAAATTTCCTGTCGCGACATGATTCAACCCCGAAGATGGACTGCTATTGTTTGGTGTAGCGGACGCTTTAGTCGGTGTAGAACTTGATACTGGTTTTCCTAACGTTGTCACCGAGTTATTGTTAACCGCTCTCACAGCTGTTGGTTTTAATACCTTCGCAGGCGTGACTTCTTCCTTTTTCTTTTTATCGTCGTTGGAACTTTCACTGGAATGGTTGTGGAGTAATGGAGGAGGTGCCGGAGGCGACGGCGCCGGGGATGGATCCGATACGGTGGATGTCGGCGTCCCTCCAGTCTCGTTGCTATCGGCAGATCCCGCGATCCCGGTTCCCGACAATTCAACTTCGTCTAAACCGATGATATCGTCATAAATAAATTCATTTTCTTTAAAATCCGGTTCTTCTGAGGAGTCTATGTAATATTCTACATCATCTTTTATATCTTTTATCTTGTTAACCTCTACTGACATATTATGTAGCATTCTTAACAAAGTTTCTAACTTTCTTATGTGATAACGATGTTTTTCTAGTTTCGTTCTTAACTCATCCATTCTATCTTGTTTCTCTTTATCTAACTTTTTCTTTTTTCCGGCTACTAGAGACTCGATCTCCGACTCAAACTGATCCACCTTTAACAAATAAAGAGAAATTTAAAATTACTTAATTTAAAGAAGGAAAGTGTTAGCATTTCTAAATAAGCCAAATAAAATGAAATCGATTAACACATGCAAAACTGTGCTATATCTATAGGAATCTTTAACTCACCTGTAGGTTTAATGCATCTATTGACGTTACTAGCCATTCTCTTATTTCGTCTCTCTCCTTTTGCGCAGGGTCTAATTTCTGTGCTGCTCCTAGACCTTCTTTTGAATAAGCTTTTGTTTTTGTTTCTCTTTCTACTACTTTAAACCTTTCCATTTGCTGATAAGATAAAAAAAAATTAAATTGTTTGAATCCCTATTATTAATATATTTGAAAAAATTATATGTTAAAAATATAACTTACAGTTTCTATGAGCTTCCTATAGTCCAGAAGGACACTCTTGTCTTTGATCTCACCAGATGCAATCCAAGATTTGATCTGGTCCCTGAGCCTCTGGAGTTTTTTAATCTCTTTTTTGAGATCTGCCTCATATTTTTCTTTTTGATTACTATTTGTTGCATTGTGGACTTTTTGCCAGATATCTTCAAATGTCTCCACTCCTTCTGTTACTTTTTTGAGACACCTGTCTATTTCACCTGAAATATTCAAGCGATTACTCATATTTTAAAAAGTTTCAAAGTAAAGTCAAACCACCGCCCTGTTCATTACCAAATGTTTACTATATCATTTATATTTTTGCCAAGTCAAAAGGATTAGGCTTAAAATAAAAATTGATGACTCTCAAAAAAATCAAATATATAAATCAACATGTCGATTATTGCATTGTGAAAAACATAACTTCTTTTTTTAAAACCTTAATGAGTATTTTCCATGCCCTTAAAACAATATATAAACGTAAACAAAAATTTCACATTAAGGCTGATGATGTTGTGGTTGTTAATCAATCAGTTTATAAATATGCACAAAATTCTTTTAAAAAATCAGGCTCATTACCAAACAGAATAAATGAATAACTGTTCACTTTTATTTCATCATGCATTTGTGGGGCAATATTTGAATTTTCTTTTGAAAAAGAATCTGTTTATATTTTTTTTAAGAGAAAAAAAACTGCATAAAATATTTTATGTTTATTAATAAACAAAAGTCAGGAAAGCTCTAACAACAATGTTAAAAGTTTGTTTAAGCTCCATTGGCTTGTTTGCCTTTTTAATTTGGATTATTCTGATTTTGAAGCCTACTTCATTTTCAAATATAATATCTGCGCGTTATTTAATTCCATCTCATTAATCAAGTTGATATTCCAACGAGATGGAAATCAAATTTCAAGAGCTCTTGCGATCAATGCCTTGGGTATTGCCAACATTCTAAACTGGTTGACCTAAAGCTTTAATTTCCGTGAAAATTGAAACTTTTCAACCCGGAACCACCATTAAACAAATCGACAAATACATCCCGATGATGCACAACCCCGATATTACATCCAATTATCACTCGCGAAGCGGAAAAAAAATATCCAATATGACCACAAAATTCGTAAACAGGACGGCGATGGTCATAAAAAATGGTTTTAAACCAAAATTTACGAACCTTGCAGCTTTCTCGTTGCAGCCATAGCTATGTAAGCATGTGGATTAATAATCCGTACATAGTCTAAATAATCGAATTTGTAACACAACTTGAAATTAATCAATTAATTTAGAATTAAAATTTTTTCGCAGGTAAAGCTTTGTTCATTTTCAAGATGTCTGCCGTCGATTCTGGTGGCCTCATACCAACGTTACGAATGAAATCGGATTTCCGAAAAGTAGGGCCATTAGTAACTTTTACTTTTGAAAGAAAATTTTTGTTAATCGTGATGGGGATCAATTTAATTTTTTTCCACATGCCAATTTCATGTTTTAAAGAAATATTAGTGAACATTAGTTGTCACTACTAAAAATTCGATGATAAATATTGACAAATTGGTATTCATCCGCGCATGATTCATACTGCGCAGAATCCGCTGTTGTGAAAACAAACAAAGACCAATAAGAGGACAACTAGCGCTGCATTGTGATAAAAAAAGAAGTTAGATACAAATAAACAAATCTCGGCATATTGCATATTTTAACATTCTAAAAGGATTCGTTTAGTGTGTAATTAAAAAATCATAATTTACATAGGATCTATGTAATCTTAATGATGTAAATCAATTTAAAACTACAGTTGAAAAATTTTTTAATCGTTTGGCTGGTTATAGTTCCAATTTTTGTAGTCACAGCGCTGATGGTCAGTTTGTGATCAGCTGATGAATTTTAAAGCCGAGAGTCGGGACTTTTAAATTAAGTTTTTAAAAATTTAGTAAAAATGTCAGATTCGGAAGAATCGGATAAGGACCAGGCGATAGAAGATGAAGAACCACAAGCAAAAGATAGTGTGGAAGAAACTGAAGAAAATCCCGTAACATTTCAGGATTTGGTAAGCCATTTTGATAGTATAAACACGTGTTTTTTTCTTAACCAAGTAAGGTTATGAATAATATTCCAATTTTATTTGGCAGGGTATTGTTGAACCTTTATGCAAAGCTTGCGAGAATTTAAAATGGTATACCCCAACTAAAATCCAGAGGGAAGCAATCCCTATTACTTTGGAAGGAAGAGACGTTATAGGTTTGGCTGAAACAGGGTCTGGAAAAACAGCAGCATTTGCTCTTCCAATTCTTCAAGGATTGCTTCAAAATCCCCAAAGATATTTCGCATTGATTTTAACACCTACCAGAGAATTGGCTTTTCAAATTTCAGAGCAGTTTGAAGCTTTAGGAGCTGGGATTGGAGTTAAAACAGCTGTCATTGTTGGTGGGATGGATATGTTTTCGCAAGCACTTGCTTTAGCAAAAAAACCTCATGTGATCATAGCAACTCCTGGTCGACTTGTTGACCATTTAGAAAATACAAAAGGCTTTAATCTAAAAGCAATCAAATTTCTTGTAATGGACGAAGCTGATCGAATCCTGAATATGGATTTTGAGGTTGAATTAGATAAAATTTTGAAAGCCATTCCGAGAGAAAGAAGAACATTATTATTTTCAGCAACAATGACAAAGAAAGTTCAGAAATTGCAGAGAGCTTCATTAAGTGATCCTGTTAAAGTTGAAGTGTCTAATAAATATCAAACAGTTGATAAACTTCAGCAGTATTATTTATTTATTCCTGTTAAATTTAAGGTAAGATTTAATGAAATTTAATTTTTAAATTTTTTTTAAAATTAATTTTTTTTTTTTTTATTTTTTTTTAGGATGTGTATCTTGTTTCAATTTTAAATGATCTGGCTGGAAATTCATTTATGATATTCTGCAGTACATGCAACACAACCTTAAGAGTTGCTTTGTTATTGAGGCAATTGGGGTTTCCTGCAGTTCCATTGCACGGCCAAATGTCACAGAACAAACGACTGGGAGCCCTTACAAAATTTCGTGCTAAAAACAGGAATATTTTAATTTCAACTGATGTTGCATCTCGTGGTCTTGACATTCCTCATGTTGATGTTGTTCTTAATTTTGACATACCCACTCACAGTAAAGATTATATTCATAGGGTAGGAAGGACAGCTAGAGCTGGAAGGTCTGGAAAAGCTATTACATTTGTTACCCAGGTAACTTGGAGTTGTTGTTACTCTAGTCATTAGTCAAATTATTGCAGTCAATAGAATCCTGGAAATAAATTTTTTTTTTTTTTTTTTTTTTTTTAGTATGATGTTGAGTTGTATCAAAGAATAGAGCATTTAATCGGGAAAAAATTGCCTTTATATAAAACAGAGGAGGAAGAAGTCATGGCTTTACAGGAGCGGGTAGCAGAAGCTCAAAGGAATAGCAAAATGGAGTTAAAGGATTTGAATGAAAAACAAGGCAAGAAGGGCAGAAAAAGAGGACCGCAGGACGACACAGAACAATCGTCAGGATTAAGGAAGAGAATGAAAGGGGGAAATAAGTCAAAAAAGAAATTCAATAAGAAAAGGCATAAATAATCGGTTTCACAAATATTATTCATAGTGAAATTCAGACTTAATAACAACATTTGTTCAGTTACATATTATTTTTCTTTAATTTTTAAAAGAAGGTTAAAAGGTTAATAAGGTTTTCGAAAGAAGCATATTCATTAATTTGGAAAAAAAACAAAAATCCTGACATTTTAATAACATAACGTCATAATTTGCATTTGTTTTTTTGTGCTGAAAAAATCAGTTGTCAAATGTAATAATGAACAATGTTTATGGGTTTATGTAATTACAGTTATAAAATAAAACTTTAAAAAAAAACCACTGTAGAATTTTTTTCGTATTTCCGTTTGCACATATTTTGTAAGGCAACAGTGTACATTCCTGTAAAAAAAGCTGACCATCTCTAATTATATGCGAACCATGAAAAAAAAAAGTATCCACAAATCAAACCAAAAAAATTTTGCCATAGAAAAATCAAGGGTGAATGGTATAAGCTGAGAAAAAGCATCAGTCCAATTTTCATCTGCTATTACGTCTTGTCCTAATGAGTGAATTTTAAAAACTAGCAAATGTCCTCAAAGTTTTGAAGCCCAAAATAAAGTCTTACTTATTTCTGATTCTTACTTCAATTAAGACATTTTCACTGTCATTTTTTTCCCCTACAAGAATTACATTATTTTAAATCAGCTTTGCAAAGACCTTTTTCTAGTATTTACATATTCTGACTAGACTGTTCCGTGATACCTACAAATAAATTAAATATGTTTACTTTAAAAAAACGAAAGATTTATTTTTTTCTGATATTAAATATTTTCCTTGTTTTCATACAAAATTTAAAAAAAAATGAAAATAATTGTTTCAGAAGATAATATTTTGACTTATTCTGTTATCTTTTAAGATCACCAAGATCTTCAATTAGATCTACATCAATCTGAAAAAAAAAAAAGGATTACTTCATGACTGTAAACAAAAAAAAAAAAAAATTTAAATATAAAAATCATACGTCTGGCCATTTTTCTGGTATAACATCAAATAAATCATCCTTCACATCACCCTGAATTACAATTTCATCATCTCCAGTTACAGATGAACCACATGCAAATTTTGTTCCAAAAAATTTTGATGCTACCTTTAAATCAATATCTGAAATAAAACACAAAAATATTAATCTGTTGGAAAACATAAAAATTCAATTTAAAAAGGATTATCTGCTTGATAGCGAATGTGCCTGAAAATTTTAGGCATTCTTTAAAAGATTTTTTTTTGTTAAAAAAAAACCTCTGCCTTTCCCTAATTTTTTCAAATGGTATTTAGGTATTTTTTTATTGAGTTTAAAGTACTCTATAATTTATAATCTATCTGTAAGTTTAAATTACAGCTAAAATATTTTTAAATTTGAAATTTAAAAACTAATTGAAAGTAATGAGTAGGAAAATATTTTGGAAAAGCAAAATTACCGAAAGTACTAAGTCCTGTAACAACAGTCACAGACTTCTTTTTCCCTCTAGGAGCTCTTGACACACAAATCTGTTTTGTAACTTCCTCTTTCTTTTTTGGTTTAACTATCCCTTTTCCTCCTCTCTTTTGCCTTTTCTTTTCTTCTTCTCCGCCACCTCCGCCGCTTCCTTCCTCGTCTTTATCTCCAACTTTGACTACCTTTTCGAATTCGCTTGGTAAATTTTTTTCTAGCCATTGTTTACATTTTTCGTACTCCGGGTAATATTCGCAATACTGTAGAAGAAAAAAAAAAAATCACGTTTTTAAAACAGCATATGTCACCGGCTTAATTACTTATTAATGAAAACCTTTTAGTAAAAACGTCTTACCTCTATTGGTAACGAACAATTACCACAATACATAACATGTATCGGGTAAGTAACCCCGGGTAATGGACCTAATGGAAAACCTTCCTGTACTTCTCCAGACATGGTTTAATTAATGTATTTAAATCTGTAAGCGAATTTTAAAATCGTCCATGTTATTCCAGACGGAACGCCAACATAACAAATCAAAAATCTAACAATTTAAAAGCCATCCATCGCCGCTTGGAGGAGCTGTAATCACCGGTATAATCACCGGCAACCTTTTTTAAAGATTCTAAAACAAACATTTATAAAAGTCATATACTTTCCTGAATGGGGAAAGTTATAATTTTGAAAAAAGTATACTTATTAATTTGGGGGGAAAAAAAAAAATGTACCAAAATAATTTCAAAATCGACCGCTCTTTTTAGTCCAAATGTTAACCGAACAGATGTCGCTATTTGAAACTGGATTAGAGAATTTTGTTTTGTTATGTTATTCAACCGAAGTAAATAAGGGTCGGTTCTTTAATATCTCTTTAAATTTTAAATGATTTTATTACATATGATTTTCTTTCTTATTTCATCTTCCGATTTAAAGAACAATTGTGCTTTTAAGTTTTTAATGCAGTAGATGTGTCCATATTTTAAACTCTCAATATTAAAATCTCTGTGAAAGACGTTACTACAGTTCAGTTTTAGCGCGACTAATCGAACAGATCTAATCAATATTTTTTTTCTCGTAACATGTACCATTGATAAACCACCGTTTTCATTCAAAATAATTACTTTTACATTTTATTAAGAAGAAGCAAATGGCAGAAAACGAAAAACAAACTCATAAATGCGTCCTTTGTAACATGACTTTAGAATCCAAAGAAGCCTTACAGGTGCACTTCAGGTAAAAAAAAATTTGAATTGTTTATTTATAACTTTTATTTTATATGGATCCTATCTTCTACCTGTCAATTATTTGTTTTTGTTTCAGAAAACATGCCAATAAAGAAATTGATGATAAATGTACAACCACAGCTAAAATTAAGGGAAACAAAAGGCAGACAAAAAAAGAATTGAACCAGAAAACTTCAAAAGGAAATAACTCTATAGCTTGTGATGTTTGTGGTCAAGAGTTCACAAGCAACACATTAGCAATTCAACACAAATTCAAAAAACATCCAGAGGTTTCAAATAAATATTTCTGTGCATACTGCGGAATGCAGTTCACAATTAAAGCTTTATTTAATAAACATACAGGAACTCATATTTCTGACGTAAGGAAAAAAGGTTCTCATGTATGTGAAGATTGTGGTGTAGAGTTTTATTTCCAAGGTGCGAAAGAGTACCATAGTAAATCAACACATAAAAGGTACTTTAATTTTGCTTAAACTGCCTGTAAAACAAGTCTCACTAATAATATTTCTTATTTTTTTAGGGTAATGAGACTGTTTCAACCAGTGGCTACAGCACCTCCAAGCAAAAAAATCAAAGTTAATAATGCAGGTGAAATCCAGAGTGTGTATTACTGCCATTTATGTGGGTCTGAATATATTATAAAATTTAATTTGCAAAAACATCTGGAAAAGGCTCACTCTGAAACTGAACGAAATGTGAGGATAACAGTTTAAGGAATTTTAATACAGGGAAAAAATTATAAGCATTCATATTTAATTTTTAACTTTTTTTTTTTTCAGAAATTACCAACTGATCTCATTCGTTGCACAACATGTGATGCTTTATTTTATAATAGTAAAGCTTATGAAACTCATAACATTAATCACAGGCCTGATGATTTATATGTTACTAGTGAACAACAAAGGTAAAAATTAAATTAATAATACTGTTTTTAAAAAAATGTTATCATTAAATAAAAAATAATTAATTTTTCTTTTTTGTGTTTAGATTACAGACTGTATCCAGGGTGGATCAAGATTTTGATATTAGAAGAGTTTTACCTCTGGCTGATAAGTATTTACCGTCATATAAGCGGAAAACAAATTTTAAAATAATTTTGAAGGTAAACTAATTTTTTTTTTCTGTTTGAAAATTAAAATTAAAATTTTGGCGCAGCCCCATTTTCTGCTTAAGCGAAATCTGACAGATGGCTGCATTGTCACTTGCCAGTTTTAAAAAGACCGAAAATAAAATTTTCTTTTTTATCTTTTAAGGGTAAACTGTCTTCAGAAGCGGACGATGAAGAATTATCTCCACCTTCTTCTCCCGAACCAAGCGATAGTGATTCCGAAAGCGAAGTTCCTTTAAAAAAATTAGAAGTTACGAAAAAAGAACCATCGGGTGAAGAATCCAATGAATCTCATAATTCAAGAAATTTAGAAGTCGAATCGAAGGGTTAGATTAGGTTTATTGTATTTAACCAAAATTAAGAAAATGACATTTTAGACTTAAATTAATTGATTCATACTAACCGAAAAATCGTTACTTATTATTATTCATTTACATATATCATTTCTTTGTTTCTATAAAATAGGGAAAATTGTTAATGATATTTAGAATGAGAAAAAGAGAAAGAAAAGGAGGACTCTATCGAGCTGAATGGAGTGTTAATATTTTAAGAAACATTTCGAAAATTAGAAATGTGCAAATAAGTTTTAGAAAAAAACTTAAAAAATGTATTCTTTGTTTAAAAATGTGTTAAACAAACAACAGTTTACTTGGAAGAAATTCTCCATGTAAAAAATTTATTTTCTTGCGGGACTCGTTTCTTTGTAGGGAAAATGGTCTTGCTCATTATTTAAATGTCCGCGTGAGCCGTTTCGCTAACTGTACTTATAGGAAAACTCGTCCGATTTTTTTAAAACAATGTTTTAACAGCTTTTAAAAATAACAAAGTTTAGTTTGAAAAATATTTTACGTGATAAATTCTTAAGGAAAAAAAAAAAAATCTTAAATAAATTAAAAACACTTAAAATATTTAAAAACTTGAACACAACATTTTTTGGCCATATACTGTACAATATTTTTCAGTGTCTATTAAAGCCATTACGACAACTCAGATAAACAATATAAAAAGATAAATAAAACAAATATTTGGAAAATACTAAATTCTCACTACCGTTATTTATTTGATTGTTTTCAACTTCTTTGATATCGTTAAGGTGACCAACGTTGAAATAAACCTTCCTTCCATGTAGATCTTGTGTAGGCCGATAATTTATTTTTAAAATTTCACCGTGATCATCCGGGATGTTTTTGAATAGCTCCAACTAAAAAAAAAAAATTATTTCCTTTTTTAAGAAATTCGAGGTGTGAGCTAATCATATGCTCACCGTTTCTTCTGCTATCCCTATTTCGTTTTTCAACACCGTCCATATTACAGATTCGTCGCAAGTCGGTGTCGTTAAAGATCCTTCGTATCTATACCACGGTTCTACCTCTTCTGGAAATAACTCAACAGCGGGAAACTCGATGGGATCTTCAATTTCGTGACCACTGTGATGCTCCGGATCTGGTGGAATGTCTTTATGGGGATATTTTGTATCTTTTGCGGAACTTTCTACGATTTCTTTAAAAATGTCGTGGATCCCTTCATCACGCTTTTTTTGAGTCTGAAATTGGCAAAAAATAAAGTCATATAGCGCTTTAATCATTAATGAATCATTAAAATTTTTGACTTTGAAATAAACATAAAATCTTTACTATAAGTTACTGGTTTCGCTGAAATTTTGTTCCCTTTTTTGATTCACTTACATTAAATAAAATTCCAATTACAGCCAGACCATCTTTTTTATCAAACGCTTCGCTGATATCTCTATATTTACTGTTGTAATGAACCAAGTGCAATTCTAAAGGTTTTCTGAAAATAAAAAAAATAAAATTTTTTTTTAACGATGCAAAACCTTCCAAATCTGATGAAACGAACCTTTCACCATCAATCGTATGTTCGGCACCGCCCCAATGAAAATGAAACTGGTTAAAAATGTATTTTCCTTCTAAACCGGCTCCCCCTATAAAAAGATCATGGGTTTCGTTTTCCAACATCGCTTTAATGGTGTGACCGTTATTGACTATTTTCCACCGGGACGGCTCGGCATATTTTTCGGAAAACTCCAGTTGGGCATATCTGGTTTCTATGACGTCCCCGGTGTTGATATTTATCGGGGATTGGTTTTGTCCTGTTCGACATGTTTTACCCCATGTTTCAGGACCTAAAAAAAAAAAAAAAGAGAAAAGTCTCTAGTAAGAAATCGATTTTTCCTATAAGCTAAGTATTGCGGAAGCACAGTGGTCCGGAAAAATAAATAAAATGGCCAAAACTCATTCCCAAGTCTGTGTGAAACTTAAAAAAAAAGATGAAGGTGTCAAAAGCTTCGATATTCTGGGCAATTAAAAACCTGCTGCCCGTGCCCCAAAATTCAAAATGGCGGGAATAATATGGAGGCTAAAATTTTTAATTATGAATGAAATTTCATGAATATTAATTTTTAGGTATTTTTGTGGATGCTGATTTCATATCTGGAAATCTTTTTTTAAATTCAAGATGGCGGACATAGTATGGTGACAAATGTAAAAAAAAAGTTAAAGTTGTTTAATTTTCATGAAAATTTGTACCTAGGGGTTTTCGAGGTCGCTAATCTCGAATCCATAAACCGTTTTTCTAGATTTCGAACATACGAGTAAATTAATTTTTTTCGATTTATTGAGTCCTTTAAAAACAATTTAGAAAACTTTTAGCGGTTTCGAGATCGGAGACCTCGAAAATCCCTTAGTTTAAATTTTCATGAAAATTAAACAACTTTAATAATAATATCATAACTTAGATACTCTTAGCGGATTTAAGAGATGCAGGGCCCGCATTTTTTTTACATCTATCGCTATAGTAAGTCCGCCATCTTGAAATTGAATTTAAAAAAAAATTCCAAATATGAAATTAGCACCACAAAAATACCTAAAAATAAATATTCGTGAAAATTCGTTCATCATTAAAAATTTTGGTTTCCATTTGCCCGCCATTTTGAATTTTGGTCCACGGGCAGCAGGTTTTTAATTGCTCAGAATATCGAAGCTTTCGACATCTTCATCATTTTTTTAAGTTTCACACAGGCTTATGGGAATGAGTTTTGGTCATTTATTTTTTTTTACCGGACTATATACCCGAACTATGTTTTTTTTTCCCGGGAATAATCAAATATTGTCAAAATTAAGCTGACTTAATATTTAAATGGCCCCCAATCTAATTTTGGGCTTTAGCTATATACATAAGATTTCACAAGAGGCATATTTACCCCCTCTCCCAAACTTTCGATGAAATTACTACTCTGCCCATCAATTTTATTCTTTTATTCACAAAAATTAAATAAAAACAAAATACACTTACCATTTTCTTTTCCGTAGCCCCAAGGTGCATGACCGGCATGACTATCCCTAGGTATCCTTTTTAACGAATGTGAAAGTCCTAAAAAAAAAGCAAAACAATTTTTTTTTTTTTTTTTTTAGGCGGGGCAGCTAAAACATGAATGACAGACACAAAGACAAAAAGGAAATGTCCAACAGATGTAACCGGAAAAGCTTTTATAATGTCAAAAATTATGTCATATGCAAATTTCGGACTTTTAAAAAAAATTTTGATCGGGTGAGGGAAAAATTAATTTTTTAAAATGATATGAACGCAAATCAAGCATACGGACAGCGTCACATGCTTGCTTGGTCATTGAGGATATCATCAAGTGAATAATTTTGATATATGTTTTCATTTTGATATCAAGTGGTAATCCGCATTAAAAAAATTCGCACGACCTTTTTCGATCTTTTTTTTTTTTTTTTTTTTTTTTTTTTTTTTTTTTTTTTTTTTTAATAAGAAAATTTTTGTCAATGAAACTGAACACATCAAACAGGAAAAATCAGTCAATGCCGTTGTGTTTTCTTAAATCTATTTTTAAGAAAGTCAAAGGAAAAAAAAATATTTCTTCAAATTTTTCAAGGACCTTGATCACGCTTATATGTCAATTCTTGAATAATATCCAATTTTTTTTTTAACAGCCTTTTTAAAAAAAAAACTGGAAAAAACACTTTAAAAAATAATAAATCAAAATGCAAGTATTGATAACAACCCTGTGAATTCCCTTCAATCAAAGTTGTTCTTAAACTCAGACGATTTTATCGTGAAGTAATGCAGACGAATGGACTTATTTTTAAATTCCATATACTTTAAAAAATTACAATCTGTTACAGATCGTTAGAATTGTCAAGCTTTGGCAACTCAAAGCTGCCAAACCGTTATTTCTTGTTTTCAAGGGAAAGGTCGGCGGTTTGGCTAATAAAACATCCGCGTTAATTGGATTATTTGTATTATCTTCTTTTTAGATCCCATATGTCACCCACCTTCGTACAAAAACGTGTGAAGTCTATCTAAGGGGTCGTCCACATATAGCTTGGGGGGGGGGGGGTGTCCGTGAAAATTTTACGCAATGTTAGATTTCCATAAGCCAGGGATGGCAAACCGCTCCAGAAAAAAACGGTTCGGTTCGGATCGGTTTCTTTCTAATTGAAAAAATTGAATTCGGTTCGGTTTCGGTTAAAACGTTGTCCATCAGGAAGGGTTCAATTCGGTTCGGTTTTTTTTCTTATTACTGCAGAACCGGTTTTTCCGGTTTGGTTCGGTTTTAACTGGGTTCAATTCCGGTTTCTGTTCGGCTTCTGCAATTAAACGTGTTCGGTTCCGGTTTCGGTTCGGTTTCTGCAATTAACCTGGTATGGTTCTGTTTGCTGTTCTGTTTTCAGTTAAATTTTTCAGGTCCGGTAAATTTTCAATTTGCAATTTAAAATTCGGTTCCGGTTCGTTTCACTTTTCCCCCATAACGGTTCGGTTTCGGTCTGGTCCGGTTCTGTAATTTAAAACCCGGTTTCCGTTCGGATCGGTTTTCCCCTTAAACGGTTCGGTTCGGTTTTCACTCCATAACGGTTCGGTTCGTTTTTTCCCAAAACGGTTCGGTTTCGGTTTCGGCTCAGTTCCTTTCCTCAACTTTTTTCGGTTTGGTTTAAAACCCTTTCCAGATGTTTAACAGATTCGGGTTTCGGTTCGGTTTTCCAGTGAAATTTCCTCGATTGGTTCGGTTCTTTTTAAATGGAAAACCCAGGGTTCATATCGGTTTTCCCAGTTCAGTTCGGTTCGGTTCGGTTTGCCATCCTTGCATAAGACAAGGCCTATTTTTGATTGCAGGGGGAGGGGGTAGGGGCTAAAAATCGGTAAAATTATGCTTATGTAATTTGCGTAGGCCTACGGTTCCTAACATGGGGTCGTAGATATTTTGTCCGCAGGCACTTTTCACCAAAATGGAAATGGATAGAAATTTTACTTTACAGGGTGACTGATGTCATACTAAAGTTGATTGTCATATGGCAGAATTAAAAACTGCAGAAAAAAAATTAAGAAAAATTAGAGAAGGCAGATTTCATGGTAAAATAAAAAAAATCTTGCCCGCAGGTAATTCCGTGCGTTTGAGGTGAACTAACGTATCTCCATCGTAAATATGATTGGAGATAGTCTGTTTCGAGTGTTTAATGAAAATCACGTGATCATATGCGACTGCAAGTTTACACCCTCATGTTGCCGAAAACTTGAGGTCACGTGACACTTCCACGAAACGTAGAAGCAGACTAACTCCAATTATATTTACGATGGAGATACGTTAGTTCACCTCCGACGCATGGATTAGGCTTCCCAACTGGCAAAATAAAAAATTAAACATGCAAAACATGGCAAAAGCGAAGGAATGAAAAACGGACTGCCTATGCTTACCCCTCACTCTTGGGATGATTTTAAAAAAAAATTAATAGTTTCGTATTTAAAATATTATTTAAATTAAGTAACTTACTAAGTCCATCCTATAATTTTTTTATGGTCAAAGCAAAAACACTAGGTCATTTTATTTCACGAAAAACGGGTGGAAAATTTGAGAACTGAATATGAAAAATGGGTTATATATGAAGACATCAGTGGAAAAAGGAGACCGTTGGACCTCTCGAAAAAAAATTCAGACAACAGGCTATTTTCTATTGTTTCTTTTGGAAGCCATTTTGATTCCGATAGAATTTTCTATGTACTGTTTGTAAACAAGCAGTAGGAAAATGTTAGATCCTCTTTCGATTTTCATTTATTGACTACAGTTTTTCGTTGGAACCTGAACGGTCTCCTTTTTCCACTGATGTCTTCATATCTTTTTGGGAATAAACGAAAAAAAACGAACATTTTTAATTAAAACCTTTTTTTCATTATACATACGACAAAAGTACAACTTACCACACTAGTTTAGCAACGAGAAAGTTTCATTTTTCGTCTCAATATTAAAATAAAAAATCTTGAGTTTTTTACCATCTATTTCCTCTACTTTTACTTGCTTCTTCCGCTTTTACCTCCTCCTTCCGGTTTCCGGTCGATCGATTCCGAAAGATTTCTGAACGGATTCTTCAATTTTTGAAGAAGAAGGCCATTTGATTTTTGAAGAAGGCCATTTTATTTTAACTGTTTTCAACCGTTTTAACCGTTTTATAAAGAAACAGTATTTATAATAAATAAATAAATAAATATAAAACCAACAAAACATAACACGAGATAGAACAGACGACATGACAACTGCCAGTGTGTATGACAAATCAATGCTACCAAATACCAACATAAAAATGACCCACATTTTTTTTTAGGAATGTATGTGTACGTTTCGTCGTATATAATGAAAAATTTCTTACAATACTAGGGCGGAAGCGTGACTTTTTCTGCCAAACTCGTCCGCTCGCGGAGCAATGTTTCGGACTCGTTTGGCAAAAACGTCACTTTCCGCCCTAGAATAGTAATAAACTATTTCTTCAAAATAAAAAAGGAAAAGGAAACAAAATTTTCATTACTCTTCAAACTACCACTTTCCGCTGCACGAGCTTCCGCGGAGTTTGTACCTACGAGGAAAACATTTTCTAAACATCGTTATTTTTAATATGGCAGCCATGTAAACAAATATTGTCTTCTAAAAACAAATCTTTTTCTAATTTAGCTACTTACTTTTCAGAATAAATCAGTAATGTTTGTTGGGTTTGTTGAACAAACACCAAGGCGGAAAAGTTTGTTTCCCTTCCCGATAAAGAAAACTTCTGTTGCCAAAAGAGAGTAAACATTTTTACTAAAACGAGTAAACCGTTGGGAACCCTGCAGTTACTTGGTATCAAAATGAAAACTGATCGCGATGCTACTTTACAGGCGGTCGATAATAATAAATAATAAATAATAATGTTGTTTGTGGTGACATATGAGCGAATAAAAACTTACGGTTTCCGAGAAAAACGGAAAGAAAAAAAAATACATAGGGAAAATACATACTACATTCCAAAATGGGCGTCTGCTGGTGTATGTTAAAAAATGGCGGATATGTTAGTGTTTTCTTTTTGTTTTTTTCTGAATTCATTTGCTTTGTACGTTTTCTTAATGTTTTTAATAAGTTTAATATGTTATTATTTTTAGTTAATATAGTCAGAAGACCTTACAAAATGTACAGGTTGAGACTTGTTAAAAAGTGAGAGATTTAGAATATTTATAGAGTAAAAACTTTTGAACTGTGGGCCTTGTTCAATTTAACAGAGTTGGAATTTTCATTTTATGATGTGTTACAAATTTTTTAAAAAGTCATGGGCTCAATATTATATTGTTCTAGTTACGCTTCCCAGCTTGACACTAGTCCCCTGTACTTAGCTTATGAAAAATGCGTGACAACTGGGAAGTGTAAATAGAACAATACAAATCTGCCCATGTAAGCGAAAATAGCGTATCTTCCTTTCCGGAATTGATTGTTTGTTTACATAAGTTAAAAATACGACAGAGTGCCAACTCCGAAAATGAAGATACGCTATTTTCGCTTACATGGGCAGAAATAGGCTGTGCAAGCGTGACGTCACCACTGTATTTTACCCATAAGGGTCTTCCAAGTTAAAATGGCCGCTAAGTATAATTTCTTATGACTTCCAAGTTGATAGCATAACCATATTGTTGAAGACGGCTGGCACAGCCTAAGTCCATACAAAGTTTTAAGTTAAGTTTGTGCAAGAAAGAAAATTACATATAGGTTGTGACATGTTAATACACAGGTTGCGGGGGCAGTCCATAAATTATGTTAGCAGCTTTTAGGCATTTTTCGACCCCCCCCCCTTTAGGTGTAAATACACTATATCCGATTGCTTGACCCCATTGGTGAGAAAACTCTAAATGAAAGACTATTACTTCTTGTTTTGAGCTCCAAGCCAAGTTACTCCCGGAGTCCAGGCCAATTTTTTTTAAAATTGTGGTACTGTATCAGAGTTAGGTTAAGTAATTTTTAGGTAAGAAAAACCTCTCTCCTGGTTTATCGAAGCTTTCGTCAAACGAAGCTTGAGAAGGAAGCGAGCCCTCAAAGCGATTCACCAGCAGAAATATCGGTAAGGAGCCTCGCGATCATATTGTTGTTACACGGGTAAATTGCTTGATTTTACATAAATAAAACCGCACGAGGTGCAAAATCTATATACAAGTGTAGCTAAAATTAGAATTTATTATACACACGAGTGGACGTTTGAGATGAAAACTAGACGGATCGATTAATTGTTGTGTGTAAACGAAGAAAAAAAAAATTAATAAAATAAAATAAAATAAAAACATTTTTTTTTTTTTATTATTTATTGAGAAAAATAGTTTTGGAAAAGAAAATAGTGTATAAATTGCCACACTTAAAGTGTTTAATATTCATAACATGCATTATATTATCCACTTATTAGATTCGTCAAAAATTGCCTTAATGAAATTTCTTAAACATAACAACAAAGTTTAGTAAAAAGACGGATCAGTGATGGTCAAAAATGATTTTGCTGAAAGATCAAAGTAACATTTTCTTTTTTTTTTTTTTTTTTGTTCGGCTTTTGCAAGTGCTATTTATTTCCAGGGCCATTAAACGTTATTGATGGAAAAGAGATGAGGCTACAATGGAAAAAAAAAAAAAAATCTGTAGCTCTGGCTATTTTTTTCCCCTATATCCGCAACCTAACCTATGGGTGCAGAGGCAAAATGCGAAATAGCTATTCCAATATTAGCGACATATACATGAATTTTGTAGATCAAGTGCTCCTAAATACATGATTAATTAGCCAGATTTAAATATAAATTTTGATTAGGTTGTATAGGTAGGTATTAGCTAGAAATAAAATCTTCAATACCGGACAAAAAAATTCGCTCGTTATTGGAACAATACGTGGGGGGGGGACTGAAATATTTTTTTAACACGAACGATCCAATTAAATCAGGGCTTCAATTCCGATTAATTTTTATTTAAATCGGAATCGAAATCGGAATCTGCTATTTCAAAAATAACTAAGAGGGATGGTATGCCGAATAGATTTTAATCGGAATCGGAATCGGAATCGGGAAAATTTCTCCCATAGCTTAGAATCTGAATCGGAATCGGAATCGGAATCGGAACCAGATTTGATCGATGGAAACTGTAGTCGAAATCGGCACCGGAATCGCTTTTGAAAAATCATCGAGCATCACTGGAGTCGGAATTGGAATCGGAATCAGTATCAGGGGTCAAATTTCTCCCAGATGCAATGAGTTATTTTAAAAACAAAGTCGAATTTTTTATTATATTTTAAGATTTTAATCGGAATCGGAATCAGAATCGATCGATGGAAACTAATCGAAATCGGCATCGGAATCGAAAAAAATTTTTCCCCTAGTTTAGAATCGGAATCACTTTTGAAAAATCATCGAGCATCACTTGGAATCGAAATCGGAACCGGAATCAGCATGCTATCCCTTGTAATTGGAATCGGAATCAGAATCGATCGATGGAAACTATTCGGAATTAGCATCGGAATGGCAAAAATTTTTCCCCTAGTTTAGAATCGGAATCGCGTTTGAAAAATCATCGAGCATCAATTGGAATCGAAATCGGAACCGGAATCAACATGCTATCCCTTGTAATTGGAATCGGAATTGGAATCGGCACCAAAAAAAATATTTTCGATTCAGATTGACTTTAAAAGCACGAAAATACCGTTATTACAGTTAATCAATTTTGGTTTAAATCGGAATCAGAATCGGAATCGGCATCGCTAAAATACTTGTTAGTTGGAATCTGAATCGGAACCTAAAGCGAAATCGGAATCGGAATTGCAGCCCTGATTTAAACTAATACAAAGTGATAATCATATGAAAAAAAAAGGTTAAACGGCCATCAGGGAAGCCTATTTTGTATAGCGAAATTTTTTGTCAAATGACAAAAAAGTATTTTAGACTTTTTTTTTTTCAGTTTTTTTTCGGGTGTTCGAATCAAAGTCGTGCCTCCTGGTATTAATCCGCAGACAGGGTTAAAGATTTTACGCATTTAAAGTATTAGAATTTTTCACTAATTTGGAAAAGTGCAACTTCTAACAAAACAGAAACAAAAACAAAAAAAAAACAAAAAATTAATCAGTTTTTCTAAATTTTATCAGTTTATAAGATCAAGAAAACTTCAAAAAATTTTTGAGGAATAAATGATGTTCATGAAATCGCAAATTTTAGATTCCACTCTCATATGATAATCATTAAAAAAAAATTTTTTTTAAATATTGTGTCTAATCTCCTTTGAAATCAAAAATTCTATTTGCGCGATCAGAGGGAATCTATGCAGAAGTAAATTTTAAAATTTATTTTTTATTATCATAAAGGTTAAGTTGCTTATTTTGAAACTTTACATTCATATTAAAAAAAAAAAAAAAAAAAAAAAAAAAAAATCAGAGGATAAAAACTGACGATTAGAACTGATTTAATTAAGTTGTTAAACATAATTTATTACTATAAACAGATAGGAAATTTATTTTTTTTCTGCAGGAAAATTCAAACGGTTTATGTTTAGATTACCTTCAATCAATTGATCTTGTGAGTGACTTTTGGATAAAAATAATTCCTAATTACGCAAAAAGTTTTCCCTCAGAAATTTATGAAAACAAACTCCGATCCTGTCATTAAATTACAAAAACAAGAGCTTATAGATTCTGCGTTAAAATTCAAGGAAAAAATACGGTATTTATCGAAACCGTAAAAATTATTTTCCTAAAATAAATTTTTTTTATTGGAAACAACAATAAATTACCCATCGATTTCATTAATTTATGTTCTTGGGATTTTTACGAGACATTGGTGGGTTCACTTTTTGGGAACTAACCGTTAAAAAACGTGGCATTAGAATTCGAAAGCAAATTTGAACAATCTGCCTGGACATAAAATGGGTTGATTTTAATTGAACTGAAATGAAGTCGTTATAAACTTATTATTAAATTAAGTTGTAGGTCCTAAAATGCTTCTAAAATTACAAAATTCAGTTTACTTTCAAAATTCATTAAAATAAAATGAAAAAATAAATAATAATAGAACATACATTAAATATTTTTTTATTTTGGCCTATGCCGATATGAAGGTAAGATTTGGAAAAGAAAAAATTAGCAAAATCACTGACATGACGAGACAAGTTATACACACTAACCTGTATTTAAAATTAAAAAAAAATTGGCAAGAAATAAAACTAAATGAATGGACTGCATTTGGCTAACAATCAGAAAAAACAAAAAAACTCGCGAAAAAAAAAAATCCGTTACGCGAGAAAACTACTTCAAACTCATCATCCCCTGCAACTATCGTTAACAGAGTTTATCATAACGTAAATTTTAAAGCCCGACGAGAGTGGGGCAAGCGAAGCGAGCGCCTTACCGATCCATAATTTCCTCTTTTTTGATTTATTTACTTTAAAAAAAGAAAAATGAATCACTACCTATTTAATTTTCATTCAGTTTTCCATTTTTTTTTTTTAACTATTATTAGAAGAAAATTAGTCTCATGAACGATTATTATCCATTTAAATAAACTGATTGCTTTTTACGTTTAAAAAAACGTGGATGAAATTCTAATTAAAAGCCAAAGGTTAAAGATTACAAAACTGTCGAAAGAATATGACTTCCGTCATCGAAAAAAATGTCTCTTGCTGTACTTAATAGATTATCGTCAGGCCTTTAAATAAACCGAAATCTGTCGTTGTTCCCTTCGCTGCAGACAATCGGTCCATCGCACTTAAACTTAATAAAAGCACGGACGTTTAGTGATCGAGTAATCGGACCGAGGCACTGGGTTTGAAATTGTTAAATCAAAAAAAAAAAAAAAAAAAATTAAACTACAAAAAAAACGATAACGCTTTGTGAATTTATTTTTTTGTCCTTCATACAAATACTTTTCTACTTTAAAAAAAAATTGTTCAATAAATTAAAAAAAAAAAAAAGTAAATAAATAAATAATTATTTCATCGTTGGTGGCTTAATTTAAATTATAATAATATACAGAGATCGACTAGTTTATGAATCAAACGACAGACTACCAAAAAAGTGTAAAAAAAAAACTGTATATTTCATTATTTACGAGCTTCGAATATAGTTTTTTCAGTTACACCGGGCATAGTGAGTAAATCAGTAAGCCTGCCGATTTTGATTTATATCACAGTTAAAAATAAATTTAAAAATAACAAAAAAATAAACTAAACTAAAGAATAATTATTCGTTAGTACTCTCCAATCTTATATGAAAACGTTACAATTGTAAAATAAAAAAATACAAAATCGATTTATGCGAAGAAAAAGAAAATAATCTCATTTACCCACTGACAGTCATTTTTCTCCTAGGTAGGGCTACAATAAGATATTTGTCATTTTATCACCTTATGTAAGGTGTAAATTTTCAAAAATATCAATTTTCATTTCGATGAAAATTTTTCTTTTCATAAACAAATATAATTATTACGGCCTTACTGTTTCTCGCTAATATAATGCATCATATAAAACTGAAGAATATTTTCCAGGAAAAAAAAAAAAAAAATTAAACAAGAAAAAAATCTCGCTGCCTGAAAATTTCATATCGGCAAAGCAGCAAACAGTTGCACATCAAAAACACGACATCAATGCATAATCACAATCACGCAATTCCAAAAAGTTGCTTTTAATTTATTAAAAAAAAAAATATTTTCTTAACACACCCGTATCAAACCTTTTACTTCCTTTTACGTATAAAAAGAAAAAAAACATTTTCCTTTTTTAAAAGCAACTTATTCCAATTCGCATGTGGTCAATCAAACACTATTAACTAAGACTCGGCACTTCAACCTCTTACAAACAAGCATTTAAATATCGTTATGGCCAATAAATTCCTTAAAAAATATTGAAAAGTGAAAAATCATTTTTTTCCCTATTGTTAAGTAAAAATCGGATTATTAATAATATCAAAGCTCAATTCATTTCTACAGTACTTCAGCGCCGAGTCACTTTAAAAAAAAAAGAAAAAAAAAGACAACGAAGTGAAAAAAATTGAGCTAATAAATGACTGACAAAAAAATATTCCAAAGTTTTGTTTCGTTAAAATTTAGCCATCGTCATCTTGAAGTGGAGAAATAATTTCGATTTCGATTTTTTCGAGCCGCCGCAAAGGCTCCTCTATTTCCACGACCTTTTGGAAAACCTCTTCTTCCTGGGGGTGATTTTTCGGCGGAGTCAACGCTTGAAGAAGTGTGCAGTACACTTGGTCCTGGAGATGTACTTTCGTTCTCTTCGCCGCTCTAAATTAAAGCAAAAAAAAAAAAATAAGAAAGACGTAAAATTTTTTCTGAGGCATAAAAATGTTATATTACCGTTCCAGTGACTAAAAGCAACTTTGATTCTTCAGCTTCCAAATCAATGATACCTCCTTGATCTTGCTGATGTTTAAAAAGTGCAGCCATTTTCTTCTGAAGCATGCGAAGGTTTTCGTCCAATTCAAAGTTACGAGCACTTTCTCTTTCTTCAGGGGGAGCAGCTTTTGATAAAGCTTCCATATCCACTGTAATTACCTCTCTACAAACCGGACATAAACGCTATAATAAAATAAATTAATGAATTAGTCGAGTAAACAAAAAGTGCAGCTAAGAGCACAATTAGTTACCTGAAACGAATTTGTGCGCTGCCAAGCAGGCAACTTTTCCTGTTCTTCCTTAAAAATTTTCTCACTGCTCTTTATATGGCTTACAAGGCAGTATGAATGAAAATAATGGTAACACTGAGTTTTAGTGAAATGGTCATTTTCTGAAAACCCATACAGGCAAATAACACAATGACATGATGGCACATTGCTCTCTGTTAAATGTTCCTTTACCACCTGAAAAATAAATTAAAAGAATTTCCTTGTTAACCTTTACATATTAAAATGAGTCACAAGATGTTTTTGAAACGTTCTCCCTCTTTCATTTTAGTTATATCATAAATATTATTTTAAATACCTCAATCAGCTCAAAAATAACCGGTTCACCAGCCAAACTCTCTATTTTTGCTTTTATTTCCTTCTCGATAGTTTGTAAAACTGAATCATCCAAGCCCCTTGGATTTTTTAGATCTACTGATGGTGAAACATCCGGGTAACCAACTGGAAGAGATGTAACTAATGTTACTCTCACATATTGGCTGGAATGATCTGAGGCAGTGGCAGGAAAAACATCTGTTTCAACTGTAACTGTTCCATTCCTGAAAAATTAGCAAATCAAAAAGCTCAGCAATCACCAGAATTAAATTGAAAGGCATTTGGCAACTATTATTGTTTTATTTCTCATCTTTTAAAATAGAAACAACAAAATTGTGCAATTACACTTACTCTTCTTGTTTAATGATAACTTCATCCATTAATATTGCTTTCAAAGCTTCAATTTCTTCTTCAACCCTTAAAAAAAAAAAAAAAATCATTGATTATATGCATTGTTTACATCCAACAGTTTCCTTGACTTTATTGAACACTTGATTAAACCGCACAGAAAAAAATAATTTATCGTAATCATTAATTAGAATTACTTACCTTTCGTCCATTATAACTGATATATTTAGAAAATTGACACAATTTTATAATATTGGATTAAAATAAATCAAACTCTGCAGTGCTCTATGTTTTTACTGAACTGGAAAATGAATTTTGTCGTAAGGCTCCGAAGATGGGCCTGTCGGGGCCCAGAAAGCATTTTTTTGTTTACTGCAATATGGAGTCGTCTGCTTTTTAACATTAGTCTATTTTCATTATATTTTTAAAAAAATTAATCATTATATCAAAATGAAGCCGAATAATAATCAAATTAATTCAAACGATGCCAGATTAAAAGAGTATCAAAGGCAGCAAGAAAGATTGAAAGCAATGGCTGCAAATGCAGATAAGGTAAACATTTACTTTCAAGACAAAACATTGTACATGTGTGACCTTTTTTCAACATATTTTTATATGACATTTGACTTTTTCAGATCAAACCTGTGTCTGCTGATGTAATGATTGAAAATTTACTAAAACAATCTTTCAAAAAGCCAAGTCAGCCAGTATTAACCAGTGAAAAGTCTAGTCATTCAAACCTCGACCTACCAGTATGGTTACAATGTGATTCTTCGATGGTACCAGCACAGTATAAGCAGTTATGGACACTTGTACAATCTGCTAATGAATTTGCAGATACTCAAAAAGTTTCTCAATTACTTCTTACAAGTAGCTTGCATACAGATGTTCTGGGATATATTTGGAATCTTGCAAATAAATTTGTTCCCGGACAATTAACAAAGCAGGAATTTTATATTGTCTTAGCACTAGTTGGTTTGGCACAAACCAATTGCACTTTTAATAATTTAAGTATATTGAATTTAATACCTTCAGCTCCGATTCCAGTTTTACAAGTGAAAATATTTGAAAAAGCCTTAGCCAAATCAAACATACCAAGTAATAGCCCCGTGAACAATTTTAACGAATTTCAGCCAGTGAAAAAAAATTCAGTTTTTGAAAATAATGAAATCAAAGGACACAATGAAGAATTTTTTGAGTATAATTCAGAAAAAGGTAACATCCATTTAATTAACGACAAAAAGCAGGATCTAACATTTAAAGAAATGAAAGCAGAATCTCCAAAAAACCTTCATTCTACAGACAGCAACAGAGGAGGGCACAAAAATTCACATTTTCCACTGATTGGGTTGTCACCAACAGCTGAATTAGAACAAGATGATGATTTTACAGATTTTCAATCAGTCTCTGTTAGCCAACCAGAGGTTGCTAATAAATTGAATCCAAATTCAATCTTGGTAGATGAATTCACAGATTTTCAAAGTGCTGATGTCCAACAACCAGACCCTTTAGAAACTGTTGTGATAACTCAAAAAAAGGAGATCCCGAAAATTCCATTGCCAAAAAATCTTACAGGAAAATTAACAAACCTGAAAACGAGTATTCTCAAAATTTCGCCTGAAAGTGAAAGGAAATTAAAAATTTTATCACAACCTGAGAGCTTGTCTTCGTTACCGGAGAGTAAAATTTCGTCCAGTAATAAAGTATCGACCATGCCTGGAATATCAGTAATTAGCAGCAGCAGTAGTAGAGGGATTGGAAGTCGATTAGCAAATCATTCATTAGGTAAATATCAAAATTGGTTGATGTCAAATTAATTTTACATTTTAATTTTTTTACCGTTTAGGAGCTAAACCAGATAAAGGAAAGCATCATAAACATCATAAAATCAAACCTATCAGCAGCAATTTGGATGAAATTTTATCGAAGCCCTCTGCTGTTGAAGAACTTTTTCCAAAGTGCTATCAAAAAAATCCCAATGGATCCAAGACATTTATACTGAAGGAAACAAAGATTAGAAGTACAGAAAGCATCGAATCGCCTGTGAAATCTACTGCAGATGATACAGAACATTCCATTCATTCGGCTGTAAAAAATACTAGAACAATTGAAATTCCAATGTTGGGTACTTTTAATGAGACACACCTTCCGACTCAAATTGCTAATGATCCACAGCCAAGCATAGATTTATTTTCCGTTAAAGAAGACAAATACAGCGCTTTAAGGGAAGTCGAATTAGAAATGAAAGAGAAAAATTCTCCAGTTGCAGCGACAGAAGCAGTTGATGATTTTGGTGATTTTCTGTCAGCAGATATAACTCTACCGTCTCCAACTTCAACGCCTACACCTAACCCTGCTCCTGTTTTTTCTCCTACTCAAATTCCTACTCCCGCTCCTGCAGCTATTCAGCCGCTTCCTCCTCCTTTGATCGAAAAATCAGAGGCATGGAGTGACTGGAGTTTTAAGTCAGAACCAATAGCTAAACCTGTTACGAATGTGGATCATTTATTTGCCTTGACCGTACAGTCGGAGCAAGAAACGAAACGGACTGAAAATGCATTTAATTCTACTTATACGCCAACTGTGGATTTGTTAAATTTTGATTCGATACTCGAAACAAATGAAAATAAAGTTTCGCCGGATTCAATCAACGAATCAAAAGTACCTTACGAAGAAGAGACCGGACCTAAAATTTTCGACGAAGGGACCAACGATAAAATTGATTGGATTACTTCCCAAACCAAATCCATTAATTTGGATTTAAATCAAGCCGATACGGAATTTGGCGATTTTTTAACTCCGGAATTTAAGAATCCAGTTATAGATAATTTAAGTAGACATAGTTCAATACCTAGTTTAGACCTAAAAATATCACCAAGTGAAGAAACTGAGCAGGAATGCATATGGAGAAAATGTTTAGAAACGTGTTTAAATTTACTTCAAGAAGGACATGAAATATGTAATAGTATTAATTCCAAATCTGTCATGGATGAAGTATTTTCTACTCAGGAGGCTGCTGATTACTTAAATAGTAAGTCCTATAAAAGACTGGACAAACTTTTTTTTTTGTTGAATAAAATAATTTTACTTTTTAAAATTTCAGACTTAAACATTGTTTATCATATCTCAAAACGTATTAGTCAAAGTTGTCATGAAGTTTCTTCAGTGCAAGAAGAGATTGAAAAGTTGTGGTTGAAATTACAGTCTTATTGCTACGATCACAATATCAAGGTATTAAAATAATTGAATTTAAGAAAAATAATTATTACTCTTGCTAATTAAAAAAAATTTTTTTTTAGTTAAAAAGTGATGAAGATAGCAACTGTGGCTTAGGAAATCAATGCTGTATATGTTTTGGTTATATTGAAGGTGATTGCGTAGATCAAGGTTCATTTAGCTACCACTTGTCATGTGCTAACCTCTGGATTAATTGCATCGAAGGAGTTCTACCTTGTTCCGCATAAAGCTAGAGAAGCCAAATTTTCTTTCTTATTTTTTTTTTTTTTTTTTTCTTGAAAAAACTTGTGCAATTTTTATTCTTTCTTTAATATACATTTGTGAATATTATAAATATTAAACTGACACAGATTTTCTTGCCCTTGATCGTTTTGGTTTATTCAACTTTAAATCAGTCACATCTTTACAGGAATTTGATTTTTTAATGTCAGAATCTGAAGAATTGGGAGTTCCGCCTTCAGAAATGGGTCTTTCTAAATAATAACTGCTTGCTCCTAATTCAGATCTGTCTCGTCTAACAGGGCCCATCCTAAGTAAAAAAAATTTGGTTATATTTTTCCTCAAGTAAATTTGACAGGGATATAATGTTTATGTTTATTATTTATGATATAATGTTTAAGAGCCTAATCTTTCCAAGTTAGTCTTATTCATTCTTCAACTAATGCATGCTAATGCAGATCCAGGGGGAAAGTTTTAATATAAAGCCAATCTAACAAAACAGGTAAGCGAATTTATCAACTTCCAGTTTGGATAACTGTGCAATAGTTAAAAACAAAATTCCAGATTATAATTAAATGCTTGTGTAAACTAATTCTTCATTTTTCCCGAATATTCAAGTTTCGTTTTAAAACGCTTACCTGTGTATGAATGCCAGAAGGACCTCACACAGCTTTTAACCTAATGAATGGTTTTCCACAAACTGAACCGGAAACTTTTTAATAACGAAAACTTTAACCACATCACTATCATGGTGTTATTCACTACATTCAGTGTTACATCATTCACTATATATTACTGCATTTACGCTGCAAATTGATTATTGGACCCGAACCGCTATAAGTAACGAACGATCATAAATATCAACATGGCGTCTGCCTACTGCAATGGTGCCAACTTTACAATCGTTCTAATGTCACGATGTAATATCACTAAGTGCGCGTTTTTCTAAAAAATATTTTTGTATTCTTACCACAACATGAATGGAGGTAATGGTCTTCTTTCCTTTAGCTTTATTAGGGCTAAAACTGGTAGAAATGAAATACACGTACATACGAAAATCTTGATTAATCGGGGAAGTAAAAGTGTTTGAACTAAAGGATGTAGCTTAGATGCATCTGTTGAATTTATCCATTTGTTCAAAGGAGCGAATCCAGATGGAATCTTATTTTTAAAAAAAAAACAAAACAGATAAGTCGTAAGAAAGAATTGGTAAGAGAAATAAAAGCAATAAAAAATGAAGAAGACCTACATAAATAAGTATTAACGGAAATCTTATGAAGAGATCCTGTAATATTTTGATTACATTTTCAAAAGTTAGTGCGCCCATATTAGTACTATTAAGAATTTCAATACCAAAAGGACAAACTGCGAGTAACTGTAAAGAAATTAATACCATGAAATGATCCACGAAGTTTGATGTTTGAAGCAATCATAAGTTCACATTTTTTTTAGACAAAAAAATTTCTTAAACAAGTACCTTTTTCTGGTAATAATTAAATACAGTATTAATTAAAACAAGAGTAGACAACCAAATACGAATCGATTGGTAAACCAGCATCCCTATTAAAAGTTCCTGAAAGTATATGAATAATAAATTCTTGGGAAAAATGTCAACAATCCAATCTATAAAAATACCTGCCATGGAATCTGCAATAGCAGTTCACGTCCGGCTCTCCTATATAACTGGGGGCGTATGTTCATTTTAATTATGTGATGCACTAATAAAAAGATACCGATTAAATATATTAATGACGGTAATATACTTATGACTGTTTCACCACATTGCAAAGACTGAACCAAATTAACCCAATCTTGGTTATTCTGTTCAATTGTAATCGCTGGCGTGGGATCAATTCTAAGGTAACTTAAAATTTTCTCACCAAACATATTATTGTATAAGAAATTTAAAAACAATAACTGATGTAAATATTTACTTGATCCATTTTGAAAAAGAAAATGGACGACTTGTAAGAAATCACGGAACGTTTAAAGTAAAATAACCGTTACAAAATTTTTACAATAATTTATTTTTTTTTATAAATTTTTTTTCAATATAAAGGCACTTCGAGGCAGAAAAGCATATATAAGTTAGTAAAAAATTATTTTTGAAAATTTAAACATCAAGACATCAAAATTTTCGATAGAGAAAAAAAAAATCTGCTCTGAATTGTTGTTCGTACATTGGCATTTTTCGATATTTTCGAATCGATAAAAAAAAAAATTAAAAATAAATTAATAATTACTACAATCTAAGAGTATAAAAAATTAGTAAGAATTAGAAATACCTATCTCAGTTTTTTAAAAAAATATTTATAGTAAAAATAAAAAAATAATAATAACCGGATAAAAAATTTAATAAAAAGTTTCGCGCTCTCATTCTATAAACGGTAGTTTACAGAAAAGACTATTTAAAAAAGAATGATACAAAATATTTAAACAACTTTTTTTTTTTTTTTTTTTTACAATTAACAAAATTTCAAGTCTAGAAAGTGTGTTATTTTACAAAATTTGAAAACGAATATACACAAATTTTAAAAAAAGGACCTAGTCATTTAAAGTTAAAAAAAGAATATTAATCTTCGTCTTTGAATCGTAAATAGATGGACTGAACGTAGGTAAATACGCATTTCCAGTCCGGTTTTTTCATCATGACCATATCGTCGACGTCTAAAAGAGGACAGATCCCAGCTTCTTTCCTGAAAAGAAAGAAAAGGATGGTTTAAAAAAAGCTGCTCTACATGTAAAAAATTTTGTAACTTACTCAGCCACATTGAATGCTAGTTCAAAGTTTTTACGACGTTCTTTTGGTGAAAGGGAGTCATAGTCAAACGATTCAGGTAGAAAATGATGAATGAGAGCGCAAAAAGCTAGGCCGTTACTCCAACTTGTCGAAAAGTTTTCTATTTGAATGTTCTGAAACAAAACATATCATTATTGTAAGATTTTTAGGTTCTTAATTTAAAAATGTAATAAGCTTTGAATATGCTATACAAGCAGTTTGAATTACGAGCAAACACTATAAATTAAAATAAAACGCACCGAATGACAAAACATCAAAGCAATAATTAAAAAAAAAAAAAAAAATCCAAATAAATTAAATAATGCCAGTGCCACACAATTTCGACATATCCGTCATGTGCCAAAAAAAATGACGTTGTACTCAAAATCGTCCTCTTGAAGGTGCAAAAGTACGTACTACAAAAAAAAAAGATTGCGTAACGCAGGTGACTACAACCACTGAGATGCTACTTAACAAGCAAAAAACAAAACAAAAAAAAAAATGAAATGAGTATGACTAATAACAAAACCAAAAACCCCGAACATGCAGTAAGTAAACTATTTTTTGCAGAAACAGAAATGCGCCAATAAAATGCAATTACAAATGGTCGGGTACCTTGTAGTTCTTTGTCTTCATCTGACACCAGAAGAGGAGACGATCCTTGACTGTAGATGCTGATCTGCTGAGCTTAGGATCGGTGAACGTGAAGAGTGGCGCATTACCAGACCGCGGGGAGCTAAAGGTTAGTAAAAGCTCTTATCATATTTATTTTAACCACGATCCCACTCAAATAAACCAACTTTTTAAAAAAAAAAAAAACCTGCAATTTTAATCTAAAAAAACTTCTTAAGAAAAAAAATATTATATAAAAAAAAGATAAGAAGCTTTATCCATGCACATTTTGTTTTTTGAATTTCCCTAACCGTTTTTAGAAAAATTTTAAAACAGCCTGGCTAAGAAAAAAAAGGTTGAATTTTTTTTTGTTAATGTATCCCCAATCTCACTCCCCTTAACTCGTAAATCCTTGTTGTTTATACATGTACATGTAATTTTGTGTTATGGATTACATACCTTGGAGAGGAGGAGCCAGAATTCTGACGATCTAGTTGTTGAAATTTTGCAAATGGTGACATTGGTTTGTTAGTAGAACCAGCTGAAAGATTTAATGTAAGAGTAAGTGTTTATATGTGTTATACAGAACAGAATAGATATGTACCCAAATTAATGTTCATTAGTAAGCGATATACTGTATAATAAAAATAAAGTAAAAAAATAAAAATGATTAAATAAAAAAATTCAAAATTCAACTTCTAAAATATTTAACAAAGTATAATATTTTCCTACAACTTGAAATATTTTTCGCAAAAGTAAAAGCTAGAGCGCGGCACACAAAATTTCTAAAAAAAAAAATTATTTTCAAAATCTACGTTCGAAAAAAAAAAAAATTGAGAGCATGAATGCTTACATAAATAAGACGCGACTAATTCCAGAACTTCTGCAAGTTGAATTTACAACGAAGAAAAAAAAAACCGATTAAATTTCGAATTTTTGAAATGCAATAAAAATTGCTGGAGTTGTGACTTGGGATGCTTTAAAGGCATTTTCAGAAAGAATTGTCTGGAAAAAGAATTTTCTTTTTACTACTTATGGACTGAACTATTTAAATTACAGCTTCTTGAATCCTTATTTTGTTCTCTAAAGACAACTAACGCATTCGTAGTTCCATGTATATTCTTTTTATCTTCTATTAATGATTAAAAAGGAATGGTTAAGATTTTAAATTTTTGTCATGCCTAAAGCCCAAGTAAAGAAACTAAATTGAAAGTCTACGACTTTGAAAAATGGCGTGAGATCTATATTTTGCAAGCTCTTGCCTGTCAGGCATTGCAAAATAACTAAACTGCGTAGGGACATAGGCATTGCCTGTCTCTACCTGAGCGGTTTAGTTTTACGAATAGACGATTTCGTTAGTGACGCTTCATCCCATAATGCATTGCAAATCGTGCCGTCTGACCGGATACATTCTAATAATGCTGCCCATAAGCTAAGTATGAACATGGAAGTTAAAAATTCATTTTGCTCGCTTCGAGAAAAAAAGTTTGTAGGTTTGACTTCGGAATTAATTTTGTAGAAATAGCTGGCACCAATCATAAGAATTTTTAAAATTAAATGCCTTGAAAAAGCTAAAATCACAGTACCGCCTATTCTGAACTTATGAATCACACAGAGGCGTAGTCTGTTTGTTTGTCCCTCTTAGTCCCAGAATGCTCTGCGCGAATTAAACTGCCGAAATCGACTATCAAGCAGATGCTCATTAGTTATGAATAAAAAGACCCCATAAGAACTTTGACCTCACATCCGTTTTCGGAAGTTTGAGCGAGCATTAAAAATTTTCTACTTTTATTTCAGTTTCATTTTGTTTTTAGACATGGTAAAACTCTAAAACCTTTACCATTCGTTTTTAAGCATTTTATAGAACCAAAGAAAAATTAAAACCTGAAATACGTAAGTTGTTTATCATTGGACTTCAAAAAAATATAATAAATTATGTTTGCATTTCTCAAATTGATAAAAATTGTTGTATCAACTCGGATATGTAGTACTCGCATCCATTTAAAAATGGGAAAAAAATTGTGTTAAAATAAATTTAGTTAAATGTTTAACTGATGCTTCAAATTTTCAATCACCATAAAAGAGATTAATTATTCTTATTTGTAATCATGAGGCAACATTTCATTTGTGACTTGTACCGTTATTGCCAATCGCATTTTTACGCACCTTGGGAAACTTTTGAAGAACTGGACGAACTGCTGACAGAGTATGAATACGATTTACTCGAAACTGTAACATGAAGCAAACAAAAATCATGATTTCGGTCGTAAACAAATCTTTTGTTGGATATTGCCTCAACAAAATATTACAGCAGTCTTAATTCCGTGCGTCGGAAATTAACTAAACGTATCTCCATCGTAAATACCTATAATTGGAGATAGTGTGTTTCGACTGTTTGTGAAAATCATGTGACTACAAGTTTACACGTTCTTGTTGGTGTAAACTTGTGATCACATGACACTTTCACGAAATGTCGAAACAGATTATCTCCAATCATATTTACGATGGAGGTACGTTAGTTTACCTCCGACGCACGGAATCGATTAAATATTGTTAGAGGCAAATTTCTAAGAGGAGATTATTGGACAACTCTCCTCCCCCAAATGATCACCATTTCATTTTTTACTATGAATTAAATAAATAGATGGGGCCATTCAAGTAATATATACGTGGGCTCGTTAGAAAGTAAAAGTTTTTAAAATTTCTTATTTTTTCTGAATCACTGGGGTGGGGGCAGGGAAACTGGGTTTATAATTTTTTACGTAAATATAGATTATTAGAAGGGTCGGTAATTTTTGCATATTAAAGAAAGGGAGGAAAGGTATTCAAAAATCGTATTTTTTCTTGCAAGAGGAAGTCAAAAACGACCAAAATCAGACATAAGTAATTCTTGGTTGTCCTCGAAGTAAATAAGACCAACTTTTGGACTTTGGGCAATAAACTAAAAATTTAAATAAGTAGCCAGGGAGTCGGAGTGGTGACTCGTTCCGTCTAGCGGCATCGTGATCAATGAAGTTAAGCAGCATTGAGCACGGACAGTTAGTGGATGGGTGGGGTGACCACCGACACTTCCTCCCTTCAGCGATGTCAGATAGCAGAAGAATTATGGTACGCTTATGGAAAACATAAGGCGCACCATAATTCGTCTGCTCTCTGGAACGCTGCCTCCCTCTAGCAGGGACTGTAGGAACTACTAATACAGTCATCTTAATCTCATTGTAGAAGTAGCTCCTATAAAAACTGCGATTCCGACCGCAATGTCATATAAACTATAAAATGAAATAATTGAAAGTCTGAATAAGAAAAATAAAAAATCGAAAAAGTCTATATGACTAAAGATGACGAGCCAAAAAAAAAAAAGGTAGCCAAAGTAGTCCTGGATCCCATTAAAACGTGACCAAAATCGGCCTTATTTACTTGAGTGAGATCCTTTACAGTTTTCCATTTAGAGGGGAAAAAAATGTTAAAAAGACTTGCCTTCTGTTTTAGTGACTTCTCCATCTCCTGATTTGCTCGTCACGGTAGTCTCACTGTCAGCTGAAAATAATAAGAAAAAAAAAAATTATTAATTTCATCAGATT
Source organism: Liposcelis bostrychophila (assembly GCA_037577465.1). Classification (NCBI taxonomy): domain Eukaryota; kingdom Metazoa; phylum Arthropoda; class Insecta; order Psocodea; family Liposcelididae; genus Liposcelis; species Liposcelis bostrychophila. Next base: position 11,516,994 of record CM075211.1, on the reverse strand, counting down.
GAAAATAAGTCGAACTTGTTCTTTTGTAAAAAGGGGACATTTCTTCCCTCAAGCTTAATACTTTTATTTCTACTGGAACAATTTATTGCACTGTAAATAATTACAGGATCCAATATCTTCTTCTGAACGTTCAGGGGGAAAAAGTGGCGTCATAAGTTGATGCAATAATGTGCTAAATAATAAATATCAAGTTATTTTTCGGAATTGAACGCTCAGAGTAAAGATATTGATGCAGTTCCGATGGTAAAACTAATTCCGTGCGTCGAAGGTTAACTAACGTATCTCCATCGTAAATAATAATTGGAGATAGTGTGTTTCGACATTTCGTGAAAATCATGTGACTACAAGTTTACACGCTCATGTTGGTTAAACTTGTGGTCACCTGACACTTTCACGAAACGTCGAAACAGACTATCTCCAATTATATTTACGATGGAGATACGTTAGTTCACCTCCGACGCACGGAATTGCATAATACTATTAATTGTCCAATGGAGGCAAAACAAAACATAAGTACGCCATTAGTTGAGCAAAATATTAAACTTCAGCTTGTGGAAGAAATGCCATTTTCCCAAAATGACGCTTCACCCGATAATAAATTCGTACGGCTAAGATTTAAAAGTGAGGTGTGAGATCGTCATTTTTTTCTAAAAATTACGCGAATGTTTTGCTGGGATCTTCAAGTATTAAGCAAGCAGGTGGTTTAAAGACGGGGGAGCAGTCTTAAAAAATCTTTAGTGAATGTTACATTAAAAAAAAAAAAAAACTCGCTTTTGTAAATTACCGAGAGGCAAATGAGGGGGAGGGGGGAAAGGGTCCATGATTAAAAATAACCGCTTCGTGCTTACGTAATGCTTGAATGGCCCATTTTGAATTTTTTCACATAATTGCAACCCGAAAGTATTTTGTAATTAAAGATTCGTATAATATAGTAAAATATAGGTATCTTGTGTTTTTCATGCCGTCAAATGATTTGATCATGTAACGGTGATTATTGTTCATAGCTGCATAAATTATTTGTACATAGCACAAAATGAAATATACAGAATTATTTTTCTACATTGTAGGTAATTATTACGGGGGTTCGAATTTAAAAAAAATTTTAAGTTCCTTTTTTTTAATAGGGCGGAAAAGTTGTCTCCTTTTCTGTACAAATGAACAAGTGAACTAACGTATCTCCATCGTAAATATGACTGGAGATAGTCTGTTTCGACATTTCGTGAAAGTGTCACGTGACCACAAGTTTACACCAACATGAGCGTGTAAATTTGTAGTCACATGATTTTCGCAAATTGTCGAAACACACTATCTCCAATTATATTTACGATGGAGATACGTTAGTTCACCTCCGACGCAGGGAATTGTAAAGACCGTTTTATAACCTCTTTGAAGCTCCATTAAAAATTTCCTTTTGATTTTTCTGTGTCTAGTACGGAGCGGTAGTTATAATAGATTTTAGGTAGAATTTTGGAAATCGGCCAGACTTTGAGAGGCCCCCGAGACCTGAAGACATCATCTAAAATACTGAAAAAAAAAATTAGGGTTTGTACTGAAGAGGAGGCACAGCTTTTCCGTTCTATTACAAAGAGAAACTCAAAAATTAGCAAAAATTCGAACCACCCCTAGAACTATTATGAGCATGTATAAACGATACAAAACGCGGTGAAACAACTGCAAAAACTACTGTACAATGCCGCTTACATTAAGAAAAAAAAACAGTAAATAAAGCATTCTCTAAAAATGAAATTTAAAAAAAAAATTGTTAGGAAACTTTTTTCGGTGATTTAAAAAAAAAAAAAAAATCTACAAAATGCGTGTGAAGACATCCATGAATATAAACGTTGAGGTTAGAAAAAAAAACAAACGATCCATGTCAGATTCCATAAGGGCGAGTAAAAAAAATTCCATTTGGGTTAGCATAAAATCCAAAATGCTACACAATTATTTTTTTTCATTCTTGTTATCGGTTGCCACTCCACTCCATTTGTTTCTTTGTTATACATAAAATCAAAACAAAATCCAACTATAATTTTTTTTTTTTGAACTTCAACTCACGGAGCATTTTAGTCCTCTAAAAATCGAAATAAGACTCCTCCAAATCGGCTGCTGAGATCATCCAATCTTCCCAGATGATGAAAATTTATGGTTATGAAAGAAAAAATATCTCTACCATTTAGTTTCAAAAACTACTGCACTTATCACAAAATTTTTAAAAAAGAAAAAAAAATGTTATCCTTGCAGTCAGCCCATTCCGATTAATAAAAATTTTTTTCGAATTAGCACTTCAGCAGTTTTAATAAATTTTTTTTTATATCAGCAGCCTACTAAGTACAGCGATTAATCACATCGATTAACAAAAAAAAAAATTGTTTTACGTTTTTTTTTGGAATCATTCCGAATCACTTTTTTTGTTTTTTTTTTTTTACTTACTACTTCGAAAATGCTGGACTGCTGATGCTGACGTACTCTTAGATAAAGCCGCACTAGTCCTATTAAAAGCACTTACACTACTGTTCGTTATATTCAAATCGCTCGGTTTTCTTTTACCTTTTTTACCGGAACTATTGGACGCAACCGAATTGAAAAGAGCGTCGAAAGCCTCATCCACATTTTCTAAATTATCATCGAGCGGCACTAACTGAGGCTCAGCGGCCTTCGTTTCTTTTTTCGTTTTCGTCTTTTTCACTGAAAAATATTCCTCGACTGTTTTTTGTTTCGTTTCGATTGTTGCGGGAGTCATGACGGCTTCGAATTGTTTACCGGCGAAGCTCAAAGCGTGACTGGATTTGGCTTTCGACAGAGAGTTGGGCGTCCTCCTTTGCGGCGTCGGTAAATCCGGTAGGATCAAACTCTGCGGTCGTTTCGGTTTCATCTGTCCGTTTAACTGATGCCACGATTCGGATTTCCTCAAAGTCGGGGATATCGAAGGTGAGTTTCTCGGGCTTTCCGAATCCTGATTGGAGGAGGGAGTTCTGTACACGGGGATTTGCAGTCTTGTGGTTAAAACGGATTCTCCGTTTTCTCTCAGCTCCTCCGAGCTGGTCGTTGTGACCAGAGACTCGACGGAGGAAGTTCTCCTCGACGAAGAGGAAGGTATCTGCCTCTCCAAATAAATTTGTTTCGCGGGAATACTCCTGGGGCTTATAGACTGATAGACGTAATTGTTGGTCGGCGATGTTTTCCCGGTGGGTAGGTTAGGAGGCAGCAATCCCGTTCGCTGATTCAGATCAGGAAGAGAGCTCTTGGTCAATATCGACTGCTTCGGAGATTCCGATTCTTTGTCATCCGGTGGAGTGGAAAATCGTTGAAGGACGTTGGCTAAATGCCCGGCAGCTGACGATCTCCCTTCTTCTTCGTCGTCTCTCCTGTACGTTTTTTGTTTTATCGTGACGGCTTGTTGCTGTATGGGGCTTCCCATGACTTTCGAAATGGCGACGTACTCTTCCGGGGTCGAAACCGCCGTTTCGTAATTTTCGTCGTCCACATTCGGGTAAATAGTGTTGGTCGCAGCCACGTCCGCGCTGTACGTGAACCCGGGGGAATAATTTTGGATTTTCTTTTCCGGCGGATAGTTCGGGGTCAGAAATTCCGTTTTAACGGTCACGTTCGGATAAGTCGGAGTGAAATTTTGACTTCTAGCTTGGACGATCGAGGGTTGACTGGGGGAACGACTTAAAGAGCGAACCGGAGACGCTCTCGTCGGTTTCGAAATAATCAACACGGGTGACTGCTGACTGTCCCTAGTTTCGTATTTAGCAGCGACCGTCGAAGTTAACGACGAGCAAATCCCATTGTCTTTCGTCCAAGGCAAAGGTGGGCTCAAGGGCATTTTCTGTTGAAGATTTTGAAAATTTTTCGCGTTACAAATTTTTTGAACTTCCAAATCGACTTTCCTTTCGACGGGCTTGAAAGCCGACATGGGAGCGTGAGAAAATTGATTCAGTTTTCGATTGCTGACGTTTTCCGGGGAAAACACTTTCGGTTTTTGAATTGGGACGTTCTCCGGGGAGAACACTTTTGCCTTTTGGTGAACGATCGTGTTTTCCGGGGAAAACACCTTCGGTTTCGGATTATTTTCGGAGGGAAACATTTTGGGTTTCTGACTGTTCTCGGGAGAAAATATTTTCGGTTTTTGATGAGTATTTTCGGGAGGAAACATTTTCGGTTTTTGGAAAGAGTTTTCCGGAGGAAAAAATTTCAGTTTTTGACTATTCTCCGGGGAAAATATTTTCGGTTTCTGATTGATCTCCGGAGATAATAATTTCGGTTTTTGATTATAAACCGTTAAAGAGCCGACCACTACGTTTTCGTTGTTACTCATCCACGGTAATTTCCCCGGCTTTTCCTCTTCTTCTTTTTGTTGGAACAATTTTTTCAGGAAGATACTTCCCTGTTTCGTTAACCTGGCACCGTTCGCAGCGGAAATGGATTCTTTGTTCGATTTAACCACCGCCGCAGAATCATCAGCAGTTTTCCAAAACGCCCTAGCGCTGGACATCGGCGTGTTGTCCGCTTTCTTTTCTTTTTTCTCTGCCGGACCTTCAAACGCCGTTTTAATTTTACTAAATCGGTTATTCCACTGATGATCGTTCGCCTTGTTGCTAAACACAGGTTTCGGGGCTTTGTTCTCCTGATCCTTTTTCCAAATGGCCTGAGTTAACTGAGGTTGATTTTGCTTATTTAAAAATGCTAAAAATTTTTTATCCGATTCAGTCTTCGGTTTCAGTTCGGGAGGATTATTTTTCGTCGAAACCTTTTCGTCCTCCGAATAATCCGTATCGTCTTCGACTTGATAATAATTCAAAGGTTTAGGGATATCAATCGTGTTGGCTCTTTTCATTTTCAATTTTTTAGCGGATCTACCGTAAAATCGGGTCGACTTATCGTTTGTCGCTAACTGAAGCAATCTCTGAGCGTGGGATATGCTATTTTCGGTGCTCGTAGACGAGACCGACATTTCGCTTTCCGTTTGGGAAATATCTAACTGATCGCTTTGAATGACGTCATCGGGTTCCAATTCTTTTTTATCCCCGTTCCATAAAACTTTGGGTTTTTCGACCAACTCTTCCGACTTTTCATACCGAGACCGTATGTCCGGATTTAGTTGCTGCCTTTGAGGGTTGAAAGCTTTGGAATTGGCGGATTGATTCGCTATTGTTTTCTGATATTTCGCTTGAGCATTTTGTATGAGCTGGGAACGAGAAGCTCGCTCTTGATCCTTTTCTTTTTCTTTCCGATCGTTATATATCTTTTGCAATTCATCGATCGATCGAACGTTTTGCCGGTTTTGCATTTTCCTTTCGTTTTGAATTTCCTGAATTCTCTTTTCGAACCGGCTCGTGTCCTTGTAATTCGTTTGATCCTGGAAATTTTTAAGGAAACTAAAATTCTCCGATAATTTTTGAAAATTTCGAACGAGATCATTCCCTTTGCCTTTATCGTCGTCGATGACCTCTCGATTGTTTTCGATTAATCGAAGATCGAATTTCTCCACAATCGGTTTCTCCACGTTATTATTTAAAGTGTCCGATTGATTTAGGTCGTAACCGTTACTCATTTCCTGTGATTTAGTCCTCACGGTCGACTCTTCCTCTTCCGTTTCGCTGGAAACGTCCCCGTCGTCTTCTAATCCTTCGTTGTCGCTGCTGACCAAATCGCTTTCGATGCTTAATTTCCGCGTTCGTCTTTCTTCTTCCACGGATAACTGTTTATTAATAGCGGCTTTATGCACTGCGATTTTGACGGACTGTTCAGGGGTGAAAAGTCGAAGGCTCGGATCGTATTCCAGCAAACTCCCGCCGTTTTCCGCGGTCGGAGCTACAGGTGCCGCTTCGTAATTTACAGATTTCGGTAATACTTCCGTCGGAGAGATTTCTTTTTCCAAGCTCCCTTGAGAACTGCTTCTGGAATTACCGTCCGGGAAATTTTTTTGCTCCGGGGAAAGCGGGAAAAAACTCTCGGGTTTGATAAAAACGTTTGGTGCGTATTGAATATTTTTTAAAGGGGGGCTTGGGATCGTTTTGATGGGGGAGCTAACAACTGAATCAGATTCGTTAACGCTATTTCCTCTGCTCAATGATTTTTTAACTTTTTTGGGTGGACTACTCGAACTATGAGATATTGCAGTCGTTATTACCGGTTTTTCATAAATTTTCACTTCGACAGGCGCTTCGACAAGTTCCGCGACCGGAGAGGAGTCCATCGGATCGCTTTCATCTTTTTCAACTCTTAAAAAATTGGGATTAACCTGATCGCCCTCGCTCAGTCTTCTTAAATTTTCAGGATAAGGGAAAGGTTTGGCAACTGCGTTTTGAACCGTCGCCTGAGTTTTAGACGGGGTGAAATAAACGGGACGGAATTGTTTTAACGAAGTTTGATTCGACATGAGATCCCCTGCTGCGGTTTGTTTAAAAAACGGCACGGGCGGTGAATTTTCTTCCGATTTTTCGACCCCATCTTTATTTAAACTTAAATTAATTTTATCAGACAACGAAGATGCTTCGAGGAGTCTCCTCGCGTCCGCTAATTCTTCACGTGTAACCCCCACCGTATGCCTATTCTGCCTCAATAACCTTCTGTTAACGAAACGATTTTTATTCGGGGATTTCATTTCTACAGAAGGCGGCACTTTCGCAGGTTCCGGACTTAATTTTAAAGAAGACTGAAGACGCGAAACCAATTGCAAAAGAGTGTCCCTTGTCGTCGGATCTAAGGAATTATTCGATTCTAAGCCCGTATTTAAAGATTCTTGAAGTTTTTTCAAAGCCGATTGAACTTCGGCTAAAAGTCCGGTTCCGGGGGTTTCACTTTTTTTCTTAGGGTTTTGTCCGTCATGGATTGAACCGCGCAAACCGGCAAGCAATCTTAAATCCTCCCCGGATTCCGTTCCGGAATCTTCCAAGTGCAACACGGAAGTCCCTTCCTCGCTACTCTGACTCGAATACGAACTTGGTTCTAACATAAGTGAAGATCTTAGATGATCGACAAGATATGGAAGAAGTGACTCACCCTGTTGCTGGACGGATTTAGCTCCTTCTTCGGATTTGTTTGATCCTTCGTCTTCCCGGGCTGCAGCAACTATTTCTTCGCAAGCTGTAAATAAAAAATAAATAAATATAAGAAAAGGTGCTAAATTTTCTCGATTTGAATTTTTTTGGGGTGATAAACTTAGGGGTCGTCCATAAATTACGTTAGCATTATTTTGGCCATTTTTGACCCCCTTACCCCCTTTGTTAGCAAAGGTTAGCATTTTGGGACTCCTCCCCTAAAAATTACGTTAGATTTCGGTTCCCCCCCCCTTAAAAAATTTTTTTCAGAAACGAATATTAAACATTTAAAAAATCTGAAATTTTTCGGAATTTCTTGCTTCGGAAACTCTTCGAAACTTTTTTGCAAAGAAATTTTTTTTTTTTTTTTTTTTTTTTTTTTTTGGAAAATGAGTTAAGTTACATAATTTAAAAAATTAAATTATTTTCATTTTTTCACATTCTTTACATGAGACAAAATACTAACGTTAAATATGTAAAAACCCCTAAACAAGGGGGGGGGGGAGGGGTTTTTATGGTTATGGGTTATGGCGTTATGGGGTCGTCCATAAAACACGTGAGCACTATTTTGGCCATTTTTGACCCCCTTCCCCCCTTGTTAGCAAAGTTAGCATTCCGGAACCCCCCTCTAAAATTGCATTAGATTTCGGTTACCCCCCCCCCCCCACTTAATTTTTTTTTTTAAATTAATATTAATCTAAAATTCTTCGGAATCTAAATTTTGCAAAAAAGAAATTTTTTTTTTTAAACTTACAGCAAATGCGCAGATAAAATTAAAAGTTTTTATTTTTTTTATTTTTTAAGTGACTTAGGTTATATAATTTAAAAAATTTAAATTATTTTCATTTGGCAAGGTTATTACATGAGACAAATGCTAACGTTAGATATGTAAAAACTCCTCCCCCCCTTGTTAGCAAAATTTAGAATTTTATTGAATACCCCCTTGCCCCCCTAACGTGCATAACGTAATTTATGGACGACCCCTAATACCTTTTTTTCCAAATTTTTAAAGGTTTTTTTGAAACTCCAGCATAAGATTCAAAACGTTACTGCTGATTTTAAAAAAATAAAAAATCTTAAAATAGCATCTTTATTATGCTTACCAGATCTTTCGGCCATGACAACACGAAGCCTAGCCCTAAGTTTTCTCCGCCCTTCGTAGTCTGTGCAGGCGTCCAACTGAAATTAAACAAAAATTACTATTATTTTATAATTGATACTATTTTTTCGATCAAGGAGTAGATTTCAAGCACGCATTCAGAAAACAATATGGAAGAATGAAGGGTGGCGAAACAAGTGTGCAACAATAAGGGAAGGTATCCATATCTTGGGTGTGCCCCTAAGGTCTCAATGTATTTTAAATACACCCTTACTTCCACGCAATCCAGTAAATGAAAGTGGGGCGGAAAAGCTCTAAGACCTGGAGCGAATCGAAGTGATTGTTTACGCTTTTTTAATTTATGTGTAAGACCTTTCACTCTAAAAAAAAAAGTTTCTTTGCTTGGGAAATGAAGGAAAAAAACTGATACTGAAAGAATCATAATTTTTTTTTTTAAAGAGAAGGAAGTCGTGCACGACTGTCTTAAATAAGCTTAAATTAAAAGTTTAAAAGCGAGAAAAATAAAAGCTGAACGATTTTTTATCTTAATTGCAAAATTGATGGGATGGTATTTAAAAAGCAGCTAAAACTCAGTCGCGAAGATTGAAAACAAAGAGATTAGTTAAAAAAAAAGGAGAATATAAACAAAAGGAATGACCTTAAGTTCAATAACACTGCTCATTTAAATAATAAATCTGCTTAGGCCTATTCTGTTCTTGAAAATTTTTTAAAAAAATCTTTTCTTTTTTTTTAAAAGTAGATTTACCGGTACCGTTTCTTTCGGCGAAGTTTAGTATAAGCTTACTCAATGAAATCTTTCCGAATCAGAATTTTTCAGTTGCTGCAGGCCTACGCTACCCAGGAAGTAATATGAAAGCATTCGTTATTGTTATGGGGTCGTCCATAAAACACGTGAGCATTATTTTGGCCATTTTCGATCCCCTCCCCCCCTTGTTAGCAAAGGTTAGCATTTCAGGACCCCCCCCTAAAATTACGTTAGATTTCGGTTACCCCCCCCCCCCCTTTAAATTTTTTTCTTAAAAATTAATATTAAACATTTTAAGAATCTGAAATTTTTCGGAACTTAAATTCAGCCAAAAACAGGTTTTTTTTTGGTTTTTTTTAACTTAGAGCAAATGCGCCGGTATAATTGAAATTTTTTTTAAAAAGTGAGTTAGGTTACATAGTGTAAGAAATAGTATATTGTTAACCTAGGGTGGAAAATGAATTTTCCCGTCGAGGTTTCCGTTTCAGCCCGAGCGAAGCGAGGGCTGAATGGAAACCGAGCGAGGAAAATTCATTTGACACCCTAGAATAACAAGATACTTTTTATAACGAATAAAAATAACTTTTTAAGAGATTTAAAAAAAAAAAAAATACCTCATTTGTTTGTTTACAAACACTAAGAACATGGCTAAACATGGCGAGTTCCTATGCGGGAAAAAGGCCTTTCCGCCCGCTAAACATCGATGGGAAAGGGCTCTTCCCATCTATGAGTTATGAAAATTAAATTATTTTCTTTTTGGCACGTTTATTACATGAGACAAATGCTCACGTTAAATTTGTAAAACCCCTCCCCCCCCCCTTGTTAGCAAAAGTTAGCATTTTGAATACCCCCTCCCCCCCCCTAACGTGCTCACGTGTTTTATGGACGACCCCTATGGAGCTTTTATCAGGCTCACTGATCATTTTAACGTAAACCATTCTTTTTGGAGTGAAAGGTACCGAAAAATGGAGCCGTGCTAAGACAAATAGATTCATCCTCATTAACGATGACATTAAGAAAGATTGAGGTAAGGAAGTGAGTTACAGCTCAGCAAAGCAATATAGCCCACGTTGTACGGGTTTTACAGGGGTAGGGGGTAAGGGGCCGTCTATAAATTACGTTACCAGGTTAGGGGGGAGGGGGTATTCAAAATGCTAACTTTTGCTAACAAGGGGGGGGGCGGTTTACATATCTAACGTTAGCATTTGTCTTAAGTAATAAAAGTGCAAAAATGAAAATAATTTTAATTTTTTAAAGTAGTTTACGAGTCAATCGAATATCGATAGAATTTTTTTATTTTCCGCTTATTGATTCTTCAGGACATAATCTATCAACTGGAATTTTTTCAGATTTTTTGCTTATGTAGTTTTAATGTAATTAAATGTCAAAGTTACCTCTCAAAGTCCGATCAAAGCATTGCTCTTATGGGAATCAGGCACCGGAAGTGGGATATATTCACAAATTTTAAAAAATCTACTCGATCGATTTGCGAAAAAAACTAGAAATGAATTGATCTTCGTACTTACAACGATTCTATTTAAAAAAACGACCTCGCCTTTAAAGGATTGTTAAATATTTCGATTTATATTTGGAAATTGAAACTTTTTTTTGGCGAAGATGGAGCCATGTTTGTAAACATTTACTAAAATTTCGACTTTTCACCGCCTTGTAAAGCGAAATCGAAGTCATTTGAGTGTCTTTATTATTAAAAATTTTATTTTCAGAATTTTTAATTAATTCCCTAAATCATCTATGAGAACTGTTCTGGACATGATAAATAAGAATCTATTTATTCGTCCGAACAATTTGGCTCAATTTTTTGATAAAAAAAGTATTTAAATTACTACGCACGGGGACTCGTAAACTACTTTAAATGATGGAACCTAACTCCCTTTAAAAAAAATTTAAATTTTACCAGCGCATTTGCTTTAAGTTGAAAAAAGAAGTAAAAAAAAACCTTTTCTTTGCAAAGTTTAAGTTCCGAAAAATTCCAGACTTTTTTAAGGGATGGGTGATCCAAAAATCCTAACCGTTTCTAACAAGAGGGGAGAGGGTCAAAAATGGCCAAAATAATGCTAACGTAATTTATGGACGGCCCCTAATGGCTTTCCTTTCCATTTCTAGCCATGCTGCTGGGATTTCAAATGTTTCTATTCAAGGGTTTCTATTTGGCGACCTTGCCCCCTAAATTGAGTTGCCGAATGATTGTCGGGATAAGCAGTCAAACCCTCTAGGAACAGTTGCCTTGGCCACTCTTTTGTGCCGAAGGATAAGAAATTGTTCACAAAACCAGAGGAACTACTCAGGCTAGTCAACGCAACGGCATGAATCCGGCAAGCAAGGGGAAACCGCCTGATTCAAGGGAATTATTTTCCGACCCATACTTGTGCATCAGAAATGACTATGAGTGTAGAAAAGGCCTGGAAAATGCAGGTGGGCGGGACGACTCTTGAGGCATCACTACTAGGGTGGGTCGAAAATCAAAAATTTCGGATTTTCAAAATGTCTGATAGCGCAAAAGCTGTGGTTTATCTACTGCAAAAATTTTTTCCTTTTCGAAGTTTTTTTTAAGCTGCGCCTTGAGGGTGCGCAAGAGGTTCAAAATTTTGGAAAACTTAATAAGGGATGGAAATTCGAGTTTTAGATTTTTATGAAAAAAGTACTGTTTCCTATTGGATTTTAACGTAGATTTCGAAAATGAAATCGGTTTGCGTCTAGTTATTTCTGTTTCTGAGTTATTGTAAAAAAATATGATAAAAATATTGAAATTTTAGAGTTTTGGCATTTTTATGGCGAACTTATCCTGTATCTCAAGAACAGAAAAAGCTAGACGCAAACAGATTACATTTTCGAAATCTCCGTAGAAAATCCGATAGGAAAAGGGAAAACTCGAAAAGGAAAAATTTTTTACAGATGATAAGCCACAGCGATTCCGCTATCAGGCATTTTGAAATTCCAAAATTTTTGATTTTCGACCCAGCATAATCACTACAGCCGTTTTTAGGTTAAAAAACTGAGACGGAGGAGGAGAAAGTATTATATAGTAGGGATGAAGCGTTTCAAATGACCCCAGAAGACAAACTGTTAATTAGGAATCTTTGGTTGAATTCAACTAGAAATCCTAAAAAGAGATTAGCCATAGGAGTAATTCCGGTTCTTCGATATTCTTCTCCTGAAAATTGTTCTTCCACTGAAACGTTTTTCAAAAATTGAAAACGTAAATTATACCTAAACTAATAGAATCCACTTTGTAACCTTCAAGAATTTAATATTTCAATCCGGGATTTATTTTTCAGATTTACCGAAAAACCGGAAATGGCTGAAGACCTAGCCTCTATTAGGGAGGTCCGTAAACCACGTTAGCACATTAGGGGGGGGAAGGGGAAGGGTATTCAAAATGCTAACTTTTGCTAACAAGGGAGGGTTACATATTTACCGTTCGCATTTGTCTAATTTAATAAACGTGAAAAAATGAAAATAATTTAAATTTTTAAATTATGCAACCTAACTCACTTAAAAAATGAAAAAAATATTTCAATTTTACTCGCGTATTAAGTTTAAAAAAAAAAAAAAAAAAAAAAACCTTTTCTTTGCAAAATTTAGGTTCCGAAAAAAATAGTATTTTTTAAATATTAACATTTTGATTAAAAAATTAAAAAAAATTTTTTTTAAAATTAAATTAAATTTTAAAAAATTTTAAAATTTTTTAACCAAAATCTAACGTAGTTTTAGGAAAGGGGGTCAGAAATGGCCAAATAATGCTAAAGTGAGTTTACGGCCGACCCCTTTAGGATCTCCAACTAATCCTGCTGGATAAAGTCGCTCGGTATAAAAGCAATTCACACAAAAACCAAAAGAAATAATAATACATCTTACCAACTGTCTTAATTTTCGTTCGTCCCAAATTGAATCGATATCCTCTTCCTCTTCTTTACGGTTTCCTTTCACTTTCGACGTTGAAGAGTCCTGAAATAAAAAAAAAAATTTAAAATTAAAACAAATCCAAATCAACAAAATCAAACATTTAAAAAAAAAAAAAAAATTATGTATTTTGGCCTATAGCGAAGATAAGATAAAATCAAATTGAAAGAACATCCTTAAATTACGCATCGACATTACATATTATGATTAATAAAAAAAAATCGGAAGAAGAGTTACAACAGGAAGTAAAAAAGTATATCCGTGTATATATATCAAAACACGGAACTAATACGCATTTCAGAAATTCATACGTATATCAAAAAAAGCGGTAAACTTATTTAACTAGCACAGATGCTACATTATTCGGATAGTTTCAGGACTTTTTTTTTTTTACGTCATTGCTTGAAAAAGAGCCAAAACTAAGAAAACTTCCTGATGCAGTAAAAAACTCTTGCAGCATCTCTCAAAGAGAAAAATATGTTTTACAAAATAACAATATTTTGATACAATAAAAGCATGAGATTTTCGGAATCGTTCGATATATCAAAAAAAAAAATCCTATATTTCTGTGATTTTTTTCGCGAAAGAAAAAAAAAAAGCTCTTACAAGAACAAACGGAGCAGGCCAATCAGAAACAATGCATACATCTCGCCTATTTTGGGCAGCAGTAAAGTGGTGGGGCTTCGCGCAAGCTCATCCGAAACTTTATTTAACTATTTTAAGAATCATGTGTTTGTTGATAGAATTTTTTTTTTTTTTTTTAAAAACAAATCACCACGTGCTCCTCAACTTGTTTTCATTATTCCCTTTAAATATTTTACTTGTTCCTTCTTTCACCGCATCCCCAACGGCTGCCTATATTTTCTTCCTAATCAATTTGCCTTTTTTTTAAAAAATGGTTTAAAAAAAAATTGGTTAATTTTTACGACACACAAAAAAAGATAACGATGACGAGGCCATCTGCTATAGTAACATGGGAAATTGGCATGGTCATCTTTTTTATTCGTATAAATTGGCAAAACCCACAAAATTTGAAAAAAAAAAAAAAAAAAAAAAAAAAAAAAAAACATCGAATTTATCCGTGTTGATGGACAACTGCAAAGGTTTGCGGCAACCTTGGCTCGTTATTTTTATATCTGAGTCTTTTAAGTATATCTATTTTACGACTTCTTTTTGGAGCGGGAGGGTTACTTTTGAAAATAAAAATTCATCTATATTTTTCATAGACTGCGTGGCAATTTTTTCTTCCGATTTAACGGTGCCAATTTTTTTTGGTTATTTCAAAAAAACTAAAAAAAAAAAGCGGTGCACGATACAAAATTTTAGTCTCCGTTTTTTAATATAAAAGAGCAACACGTGGAGATATTTTCATATTTGAGATTCCTGACATTTTTACATTTGTAAAAAAATAAAATAAAAATAATTTTTTTCGGTGATGATTTCCATAAGTCACGGGTAAGACGGGGGGGTTTATTTTCAGAATCAGCAGGTGAGACGTTTGGGCAAAAGTTATCTGTATAATTTATGATGTGTTTGGAACGGTTTCAAATTACTTTCATTTTAAATAATGCATTTGCGAGACAAATCCATCGTCTTTATGATAATAGCTGATTTAACCTTCAAATTTTGATTTGAGAATTAAAAAAAATAAAAAAATAAAAATAAAAAAGATCTGTAGAAATAATTACTCAACCCTCAATACATGATCCGATACCGTGAAATTAAATAGGGCGGAAATCCGAGATTAACAGGATGAGCGCCACACATTTAAAAAAATTCTTTCATTCATTTAAAAAAAAAATTACAATGCAAATGAAACTTTTTTGTATTGTTTTCTCCACCTTCCGCAAAGTAGTCGTAAAAATCATTTTTTTAAAAAAGTTGCACATATAATAAAAGTTTTAAAATTCCGACAGCAAAATTTGAATTCCTTAATATTTACAAAGAGAAACTTACTTGTCGACATTGTTCAAAATAAATTAAAATCAAAAATAAAAATTTAAAAAAAAGAATTAACCGAATTTTAAAAAAAACCGCAAAATATAAAATAAAAAAAATTAAAACTTTTGTTGGAACCTTTTAAACGGACAGATTTGATTCAACTGAAGAAACAGAATCGAAGAAAAACACAGAGCAAGTTGTGAGGGGTCCTGCAGTAGCGAAGGTGGTTATTTAACCGTGACGCCAAACAGCTGTTTAATGTCCTTTTTACTGGGACACAAATCGCAATAATTTTTTTAATTAATTTTTTTTTGTCAAAAATTAAAAAAAAAAAAAAAAAAAAAATTAGCTAAATGCAAGAGTTAAATATTATGGTGAATGTAAGAACGGAAAAAAAAATGATGTGACCTAAATTCGTTTTTTTTTATTTTTAGCAATTCAAAATCTTTACGAATTTCACGTTAAAAAAGTTATCAACTTCTGCCACGTTTAAAAAGTTCAAAAACATCTTGAGGGTTGAAATTATGTGGACGATTTTGACTAAGATTTTGACCAACTTGACTGTCCTATGGATAATTTTTAATTTGGACAATTTGGACCTCCTCTTTTCCCATCTACTGACTTTCTAAAATAAACGAACAGGATTCGAACAGGCTTTTTATTTAGCTCATTTTTCTTGCTTTCTACCAAATTATGGCAGTTAAAAACAACCTCAATTGGGGCTATTCAAATATTACGTCATCATTTGGGGGGGGGGGGCGCGTTTTACATATTTAACGTTAGCATTTGTCTCATGTAATAAACGTGAAAAAATGAAAATAATTTCAACTTTTAAATTAGGTATGTAATCATCTAACTAAAAAAAAAAAAAAAAACCTTTTCTCTGCAAAATTTAAGTTCCCAAGAATTTCAGATACTTTTAATGCTTAATATGAATTTCAAAAAATTTTTTTTAAGTGGAAGATGTAACCGAAAGCTACCGTAATTTTAGAGGGGGGTCCCGAAATGGTAACCTTTGCTGGTAAAGGGGAAGAGGAGAGGGTCAAAAATGGTCAAAATAATGCTAACGTGGTTTATGGGCGATCCCTGTCATAATTTACACTAGATATAATTCCGTGGAGAACTTTAAAAGCATGATTTTTTTTTTCCAGGTAATTTTGTACCAAATTAATAAGTAATTTCATATAAGTTTTAATTACTATAACTTAATCACCTTCCAGGTCTATTTTTTGTTAATATTTCGTATTATAATAAATGCATTTTGTCAATTTATTTAAAAAGAAAAAAATTCCTTGCTGAGGAAAGGAGGGTCTAGCGAATGATGGCGCATTTTTTTAAGCGGGGGTTTTTAAAGGTGACGAATGATGATCGGGGTGGGGGGTTCTAAAATGTCGAAAAAAAATGTATACGTAATATTTGAATGGCCCCTAAAAACTAAAGCAGAAGAATTGAAAGAGAAATTCAGAAAAAATAAAATATTCTTAGTATGAACAGCTGACACGATGAAAACCAGCATGACAAAACAATCGGTCCTTCCGATATTCACTGAAGCCTACTATTAATTATGAAATTATCTGCTGATAATTATTATAAAATTATCTATTGGGGTCGTCCATAAATTACGTTAGCGTTATTTTGGCCATTTTTGACCCCCTACCCCCCCTTGTTAGCAAAGGTTAACATTTCGGGACCCCTCCCTAAAATTACGTTAGATTTTGGTTACCCCCCTCCCCCCAAAAAAACTTTTTTTTTTAAAATTAATATTAAAAAATTATTTAAAAAAATTAATATTAAACAATTACAAAAAAATAAAATTTTTTAAAAATTAAAAAAAAAAAAAAATTAAAAAATTAATACGGTATTAAACATTAAAAAAATCTTAAATTCTTCGGAACTTAAAATTTGGCAAAGAAAAGGTTTTTTTTTAACCTAGAGCAAATGCGCGAGTAAAATTGAAAGCTTTTTCAATTTACTTTATTTTAAGTTATTAGTTTAAATTACTTTTAAGTTATTTCACTGAACTATTTTTTTTTTAAAGTGAGTTAGGTTACATAATTTAAAAAATTTAAATTATTTTCATTTTTGCACAATTAAGTAACTACATGAGACAAATGCTAACGTTGAATATGTAAAACCCCTCCCCCCTTCCTTGTTAGCAAAATTTAGCATTTTGAATACCCCCTTCCCCCCCGGAACGTGCTAACGTGGTTTATGGACGACCCCATTGATAATTTCATAAATCATCTACTAATAATTACATAGTTAAGAGTTAGAGCCTTTAACAATAAAGACACTGCTCTAAATCATATTCCACAAGCCATTTAGTTCTAACCCAAAAATCGGTACCGGAGTTTCTATGTAAAATCAAGTTTCGAGGGAATTTTTATGTCAGTTAGAACGCTAGCGAAACCAGGAATTCGTTTTTTGGGGAGGGGGGATCCTTCAGTGAAGTTGGAATTAAATTATTTTCCAAGAAAAAGGAATTAATTAATAGTAAAAAGAAGATACTTTAACAACCATTTCAAGAAATATTTTTTTAGGAGATGCAATACCTTAAACGGTCAACTTTCATGGAGCCTTGAACAACCCCAATAAAATAGAAACCAAGAAATGTCAGAATTAATTTCAAAACTTGATGCAATCAATACCCAGCTCAAATTTATCAAACAGAAAAAAACGATCTTCCGAGGACAGATAAAATGTCATTGAATTCAATTTTTTAACTTCACTGCCAAGTTCCTCATACGAAAAATCTTAATGTCATTGGACTAGAAATTCACGTATTGTACTATTCACGTTGCCAAAATAAATCAACCAATTTTTTTTTTCTTTCCCCCCCTTCATTCTTTTTTTGCGCAGAGAGACTAAAGTATGCACCTACTAAAAGGCTAGGCTGATTCACCTTTTTTATTAACTCTTCGCTTTTAAATTAAATACCTGGTTGCTCGTTAAACGAAGTGCGACTTACTCTTTAAAAATTAATTGAAGCTTTTGATTCTTCACGTCCGAAAAATTAAGAAAGATTACAACTTCATTTCAAAAATCTTGGCCAATTGAAATGTCGTCACAACAGAAAAATAAACGTAAAAAAGAATTGATGAAATTTTTTTTTTCCCGCTCGAAGCCATCCTCGCTGCTCTTGAATTCGAGCTTTTAAAAAGTGACGCGATCGAGATATTTTGAGATTTGTATTTCACTGTTTATAAATTTTTATTTTGAAAAGTATCTCAAAGTAAATCAACATGTTTTTTTTTAAATCTCGTGTAAGAAGGTTATATGTTCAACAAAGTGTCCTTGTGGTACGCCTAAAGGCGGAAAACCTATGATCGATCCGAAAACCCAGGTTTCGGTCCTGAAGCTAACAGGACCGAAAGCAGGGATCGTATTTCCTTTCTCACGATTCCCTCTGTCGGAACCTAGTCCGGTCAGCAAACGTGGACTTAGAGGAGAAGTTCGCGTTTTGTTCCTTACGTTCCTCCCCGGAGCGGCGAACCCTTACCCTCTCGCTTACCCGTTCGCTTATCACCTGACTTTGGCAGAAGTTTATAATGTATCCCACATTTTAACTTTTTTTTTCGAAAAATTTAAATATTTACGACTTTATCGAAGAAGAAGTTAATTAATAAGGCGTTAAAGGAGGAAGCTGCAATAAGTTTCACTGACAAAGCTTTATTTTTAGAACATATGTGCAACGAAGTTTTCTTTTCTTGTTCGTGATTCAAAAGTGACGTTGTTTTTTGACATCCTAAGGCGGATTTAAAATAATGTTTTTAAATCGAAGGCGAGATTTTTTTTTTTTTTTTGGTGAATCTAAAAATTTGAAATCGCATTAAAATCTATACCTTAAGGCTGCTTTTCGATGAGGTGGAATGTAAAATCCGTTGCCTTTCGACTTGAGATACCAAGGTCGCGCTTGACGCCCCAGACGCTTTCACCAATGGCTCCATTCCGGACATCATGACGGAAGCTCCTAAAAATTTATTAAGTAAAGATCGAGCTTCTGAATCCTCCAAAGCTTCACCAGGAACATTTTCTAAAAAAAAAATAAAGACAAAGAAAAAAATAAATGTTTGAGAACATTTTATAGTGAATGCCGGAAGGAACGACTGTTTTGTCTAACCCTCAATTTAGCGGGAAAAAATTCAAATTTTAGGTATCTAGGTATCTGGCTTGACTTATTCTTGCATTTTCGGTACAAGTTTCAACTTGTTTTAAGTAAATATGAACCTGGAAAACAAAATTAAAGTTTTTGACCGCTTAAGTTATTTTTCGGTCGCACAAGTTTTAACTTGTTTCGGACAAGTTTAAACTTGTTTCGAACAAGTTTAAACTTGCACTAAAAATTCCAGGATACACCGAAAGAGTTCGTTAGATACATAATATTTGGATTTTTCGGATTTTTATTTCGATTTTGGAAACGTCTTTTCACAAGTCATTTTTTAAAAATCATGCGAAAACAATAAAAAGATTTTGTCAAGAAACAACCTGTCCGTTGTAATGATGCATCTTTGTTTTGCTATGAAACATTCCGGTTTTGTTGCAAGACAAAACTTGTTCAAGACATTTTTTTTTTCTAAATCCGTGCGTCGGGGGTGAACTAACGTATTTCCATCGTAAATATGATTGGAGATAGTCTGTTTCGACATTTTATGAAACTGTCATGTGACCACAAGTTTACACAAACCTGACCTGAGCGTGTAAACTTGTAGTCACATGATTTTCACAAACACTCGAAACAAATTATCTTTACTTCCGTGCGTCGGAGGTGAACTAACGTATCTCCATCCTACGTATGATTGGAGATAGTCTGTTTCGAGTGGTTATAGAAGATCACGTGATCATGCGACTGCAAGTTTACACGCTCATGTTGGCGTAAACTTGTGGTCACATGACACTTCCACAAAATATCGAAACAGACTATCTCCAATTATATTTACGATGGAGATACGTTAGTTCACCTACGACGCACGGAAATTTGGTCTTTGTTGACTACATCCAGCACGCCTGGCGGAAACCTTTTCGAGCTGCGCGGTTCTCATTACTGCATTGCTAAGAAATTTCGGATCCTTACCACTATCGGCTGCTCTCATTCGACTAATAAGATCTTGCACTCCGGTAACCTTCGTCGAATTCCCAATGAAAGATTTATTTTCCATTTGTCCGTTCCCGACTCTGCTCTCGGTTGTTGTATAACTCCTACGTTCGCTAATTTCCGAACCTTCGTCTGAAAATCCTTGGTTCGTTTCGTTTCGATTTTTAGATTCGATTTCTCGTTCGTTTAAAAGTTGTTCTGATGTTGTCGATGATGCACGAGTTGATCCGACTCTAACTTCCATAGATGCTGAATGTCTAAGCCCTGGAGAATCTGAAAAAAGATTTAGTTTTAAAAAAAAAAAGTTTTGGAATAGTGGTGCAATCAACTTAAAAAAATGAAAAATAAAATTTAAAATTAGGAATCAAAGGTAGGTAGGTAGTGGGTTAGGAGTCATTCAAATATTACGTCAGCATGTTAAGGAGGGACAGGGGGTCTGCCAAATGCTGCCGTTATGTTAAATCTCCGTAATAGATGGCCTGCACTTGGGGGGCGTATATAAACCACCTTAGCATTAATTTGGCCATTTTTGACCCCCTCCCCCTTGTCAGCAAAGGCTAACATTTTGGGACCCCAACACCCCCCCCCCCTTTAATTATTTTTTTTATTTAATATAAAACATTTAAAAAATCTGAAATTCTTCAGAACTTAAATTTTGCAAAAAAGTTTTTTTTTAGCTTAGAGCAAATGCATATCTTCATGAACCCCCTTTGATTTAAGTTTAAGTGAGTAATACGTGATAGCTTTTTAAAAACAAGTACAACAGGAGCAAAAATAGGAACCGGAATATAAATCAAAACATGAAAAATTAATAATGAAAAGGATATAGAAAAGGGATGAAAATTGGGACAAATAGTAAATAAAAGCAAAAAAGCTAAACGTTAAAAGTTTTAAAAATTATGATGAGTTTACCTGGAGGTGATAAATCACCGTTGGTGTGTTTGAAACTAGCAGTCCGAAGTATTAATCCAGCTTTTGGGTAGTTTGCCCCAGTCTTTTGTGACTCCGCTTCAGCTGTTAAATATTAGTATAGCAATATATTTATATGAATTACTTAAAAAAATTAAACATTAATCGATTTTTCATTTGATGATGATGAATTATTAATGCAAGCGATTTGTAAGATCAATTTTTTTTTTTTTTTTTTTTTTTTTTTTTTTTTAAGTACGATTTAATTTAATGATTAACATTTTAATTAACCTGCAACTTGCTGAAACTTTTGAGATAAGGCTTTCACAGAGCCTCCTCTTCCGACTTTGGAAAAGGTGGATGATGTGATGTATTCGGTTTCGTCAGTCGTTCCCTGTCCTTTCCGAAGTGATGATGATTTCGTATCTTCGAATGGAGATGATGATTGCTTTCTTCTTTCAGCATCTAAAAATGAATAAGAATTTATATAAAATCCAGTTATACGGCTTTTCAATTGATCGCCATTAGTTCCTCTAAAAATTGATTATAAATAATCTTAAAAATTACCTGTGACTTCCGACTGAGTGATCGATGATCTTTTCTGTGATTCATTATGTGACTCTTTTGAAAATGAAGATCTGTTTATAGAGGATTGAGTTTCAGCTGCATAGTGTGAAGTGCTGGAAGATCTGGAAGAAAAATACATAAAAAAAAGTTAAAAATTAATAGTCAAGTAATTAGGCAAGCCCAAAGGCTTTAAGAGCTTAAATTTGCGTGTTTGCTTTAAGGGGCAAATCTAGTTGAGGGAATCTAACGGACTATGGTCATAGCCTCTGGTAGAAGGCCTCTCAACATTAAAATATATCTCAGAAGAAAATCTATCTTCTTTAGAACCAGTTCCATCAGCGCCGGTTAAGGAGATAAAAAGTCCAAAAAAATAACACGCTTTTCTTTTCTTATAAGGCCAGTTATTTTTTTGACGTAAGACTATGTCTTGGGGCTCGGTCCTGGGAAATCTGTCTGTTCGTGATCTGCCCGGGTACGCACTGTTCGCACCAAAAATTAATATTTAATCATTTTAATATTAAAATTTTAACTTCGAAAAATTTAAATAATATTTTGACCATTTTTTAAAAAATTTACAAGAAATTTAAAGTTAAAAAATTTTATTTTAAAATTTTCGAAGTTAAAAATATTCAGCAT
The DNA here is from genome assembly GCA_037577465.1 of Liposcelis bostrychophila. Classification (NCBI taxonomy): domain Eukaryota; kingdom Metazoa; phylum Arthropoda; class Insecta; order Psocodea; family Liposcelididae; genus Liposcelis; species Liposcelis bostrychophila. The sequence goes on along the minus strand of CM075211.1, from coordinate 11,495,017 downwards.
TGAAATTTTTAACATTAAAGACTACATAAACAAAAACAAGAAATTAGAAATTTTAAATATTTGCTTATTCATTTTTTTCAACTTTTAACCTTTTTTATCAAAAATTTAAAATTTTCAAACTTAAGTTGGTTAGCAACTGTATGTATACATATGTTTTCGTATTTTAATACGAAAAAAACTTAAAATTTTTAATAAAAAAGGTGAAATGTTGAAAAAAATTAGTCAAAATTTTAATTAAAGTCTTCAAAGTAAAAGTTTTATATTGAGTTTTTAAATCTTGCATTTTAAATATTTATTTAGTTTATTTTAATATTAAAATTTTAACTTTGAAAATATTAAATAATATTTTGACTGTTTTTTTTTAAACTTTTGGCCTCTTTTAATAGTAAATTTAGACGACATGAACAACAGCAAGAACTAAGAAATTTGCTTGTGAATTTTCAAGAAACTCAAAGTTGCTAAAGCAAGACTTAAAAAATTTCTTCAAATTTTATTTAACTTTTTTTTAAATTTTAACCGTTTTTTTGAAATTTTTTTTTTTTTAAATATTAAAATTAGAAAATGTTCACTGCAATTTTTAATTTTGTTACTTTACATATTTAAAAAAATGCCTTAGTATTTTTAAATCGTTTCATTGTTTAAATTTTGGAATATTAGGACAGTACCCCAAATATGTAGTCCTACGTAAGGATATGCCCCCATATCCCACAATGATTCTTTAATCGTGGTTTTTTAGAAATTAAAGTAGATGAAACTGACTCTTAACTCTCGACCAAAAAACCAAAACGTTCCGAACCAATCACTTCGAAATATACGAACTAGTTCCATATATTCAACTTATGAGTACCTATTGTCAGTTAGAAAAGTCGATTTGGGACCTTATGGTCCTTAGGTCGCGAACTGTATCTATTAAAATCACTCCTACGACACTTACGATTCTCTCCTTTCAGAAAGGCTTGATTTTCTTGAGGAATCTATAGAATCATTGGAAAACTTTTTCGAAAGCTGAGATAATTTATCGCTCATTTTCCTTGAATTTTTGGCGTCAGTCTCATCCTTTGCTTTCGTGGTACTATCGTTTATGATGGTTTTGCTCGAAGATCGGACAGTTGTGGTGCTTACATAGGTTTGACTTTTCCTATCTGGTGATGGCGATTTTCTAGTTGATTTTGACGAGGAGGAAATAGTGCTTGTTCTGCAAAACGGTAAAAAAAATTTATAAAATTACAGGAGACACTCTCAATTTCAAACCTTGCGGAAAAATTATTGCTTTTTGCCTAAAATTTACCTGGAATGTATCGAATCACTTGTATTGGATCTGCTGCTGACCGTTTTGCTAGATCTCCTAACCGATTTTCCGGTGGAAATTTTGTTTTCTTCGTCGCTGACGATTTCGGTGATGGAAAGGGGTTCTTTATCTTGCTCCGGAGTTTGGTAAGAATACTCGGTTTTAGTTATGTTTGTAATTGGTGCTTCGCCGTTCCTAGAGACGCTTTTACCTAAAAAAAAAAAAAATTATTTAATAAAGCAAAAAAAAAAATTACTTGTTTTTTTAAATCCTCACCGCTGTATCTTCTGAACAATAAAAATGCAACGGTCGAAATAATACACAAAATTGTTAAATATACAAAAGTACTCGAAGGTAAAAGTTTCCAAGCAACAAAACCACCTACAGCCACGTAAAAGCTATCGAGCTTACTGAGGGTGGATTCTGCCACGTGCTTTCCACATTTTTCATTTGAAGACTTATCAATCTCCGACAGATCGAAATTTGGCACCGATCCATATTGGTCAAATTCTTTCAAATTACTCTTTGTACTTTCTGTTTGGCAGTAATTTAATTGAAAGGTGACATCTTTTATCGATGGGTTTTTTGATTCGCCGAGTCTTTCTTGAGAAATGTTCGAAAAATCAGGGAAAAACTCGTACAGAGAACTATCCCACGAATGGTTCGAAGAGGAAAAGTCGCTATCCTTATATCGATAATCGAACCAATTAAGGTTTCGATCGTTTTTATTTAAATTTACGTCACTGGCGTGAAAAAAAATTTCGGAATGTAAACGCTCTTCATAAATACATAATAAATCGGATTCGCTTTTACACTTCCGAACGAATGAATTTAATTCTTCCAACATTTCGCATTTTTTTTGAAAGAGATTTAAAAAGAAAAACAATATAAAAATTTAGCCGGCACTACACTGCATAGAAGTGTACACATCTTCCCAGTTGAATGCGACAGAACTGAACAGTATTATTTTATTTGAACCGTTTCTGGGATATCTGCCAAATCCAAAGTGTTTCTATTGCTGTGGCTGTGGACATGGTATAGGAGTACATTGTCCTTGAATAGGGAGTTCTAAGAATCAAAGGTCAAAAAAAAAATTGACGACCAGAAATCTCACCTTCTATAACTTCCTTTTTAACGGACACAGTTCCGTCCGATTTTCGTACGGCAGAAGACCTAACGACGGTGCTCGTCGCGAAACTGGAAGAGGTGTTACAAATTTCAGGTTTTTTCTTATCGGATTCAGTCAGAGTCTCGTGTCTTTGAATCATAGCTCTCAAAGATTGTCCGCGATCTTTCATTATTCGATTTGCTTCCTCAGCTTCAGTTTCTTTCCTTATCAGTTCTTCGTGGGTTTCGTTTTGCGACTGGATGAAACTGTCCCTTAAGCGAGCAGAAGGTCTTTGCTGCTGGGTTTGAGACACTGTATTTCCTCCTGTAAAAAAAAAAAAAAAAAAAAAAAAAAAAAAAATTGGCACCCTTGCAAATTCCGGAAATTCAAAACTCCGATCGGGGTTTTAAATTTCGGAGATTTGAATTCCGTGGTTTTTTTTATTTATTAGGTATTTCATTTAATTTTTATTTTTTATTTTCTGGTTTTTCAAAATACTGAAAAATGATTTATAAAAGTATTTTCCAAAACCACGACATTTTCGGGGCTTTGCAAAGACGGAAAAATAATTAAATTTTTTTATTTTTTTTATTTTTTATTTTAAAAAATGATTGAAAACCCCCAATTTTTTCCTTCAACGCTAAGGCGTTCGTTACATTGAACGAAAAGTTTTGTTCGAAATGTATCCAAAATTTTTTTCGCAAGGAAAAAGTGGCCCTACAGAAAAAAACCATAACAGACCGATAAAAAAATTTAGTCTTTTCGAACCTTTTAAATTATTTTTTCGACCTTGCAAAGCTCCGAAAACTTCGTGGTTTTGAAAGATAATTTTATAAATCATTTTTATGGTAGTTTCAAAGGGACTCTAGCAAAACCCCGACATTGAAATCAGGATTTTGAATAAAAGGGTTTTGCTTTTTGCCTTTTATTGGTATTTTATTTTTAATTTATTTTAATTTATTTTAAAAAAATTTTTAAATGACGGGGTTTTAAAATTTAATAACACTTAAAATTAAGGGAACTTGTCAAAACCCTGACGTTGAAATAGAAAAAATGGGTATGTTCTAGTTGCGCCCCGCGGTCAGTTTTCTGGAATTTCATGGCATAGTTGCGCCCCGTTATTTTATGGTCCCTTAAATTTGATAGCACAGTTGCGCCCCATTAAATTTTACCTGCAAATCTTCAGGTAAAAAAAAAAATTTAATTTAAAGAAAACTTGTCAGAACAAGAAGTACACTTACATGAAAAGACTAGATTTTCTTGCAAAAATTTTGACAAAGTATAAAAAAAAGGAAATTGACAGATACACATACGTTAAACGCTGTAGCTATCATTATAAAAAAATGGCTGATAAAATTAATCAAATCGAAACGCCCGAAAATGTTGATATGTAAAAAATTTCGAAATTTTAAAACGGATACAAATATATGTTATTTTATAATTTGAATTTCTTTTTTTTTCTGTCAACAAAAGGGCGCAACTAGGAATAAATTTTTAAGGGGATTAATTTTACGGGGCGCAACTATGCCTTGCCAAGAACGGGGCGCAACTGTGCCTTCATTGAAACTGACCGCGGGGCGCAACTAGGCTCTGCCCAGAAAAAATATTTATATTTAACGTTTTAATTTAAACTGTTTATTAATGTTTAAACATTAATAAACATTCATGACCAGATGAATTTTTTTTTAAAAATAAAATCGCTGTAGACCCGCTCTACACCCGCTACTACTTTGTACGGGCTTCATACACACTTCAGAATTTTGGATTGAATTGAAACTTTCGGTTTCACCACACGATTAAACTTTTTTTATTCCTTTTGAAAAAGGAATAAAAAATTTTCAATTTGAAACTCACATTTTTTCCTTAAAATATGAGAAATATAATTTTCTCTAAAAAACATTTTTAGAAAAACGTTTAAAATGGAGGTTTTGCCTGCAGGGGGTTTTGGTCGGGTATTTAAAAAAAAATTAAAATATAAATTTAACTGCTGATTTCAAAATCCCATCATTTTAAAATATTATAAAAATAAAAAAATGAATTAAAATAAGAAAAAAATTATTTTAAAAATAAAATATAATAAAAGGCCAAATGCAAAACCCCCGGCATTCAAAGCACCGATTTTTAGTGTCGGAGTTTTGACTCGATCTCTTTTCAAAAACCCAAAAATAAAAAATAAAAATTAAATAAAATAATAAATTAAAAAACCAACGAATTTAAATCTCCGAAATTTAAAAACTCCGATCGGGGTTTTAAATTTCGGGGATTTGACTTGGTCTCAAAAAACTACTAAAAGTTTTTTTAAATCGTCTAATTAATAAATCAGGAATCATCGCAAATGCACAAGGAAAAACCCAGTCATTATATTTTTTTTTCAGGGTTAATCCACGCAAATCAATCAAGTAAAAATAGATACAGTTGAAGTCATACTCTGAAGATAGATCCTGAGAAATGATATAAAACACACGACATTTGTCTGGTTTTTTCGTAAATAAAGAATAAACAATTTTTTTAAAAAGAAAAAAGCAAGGCTTGACTTCAGTTTTCACGTAATTAACTTTGAAAAAAAAAAGAAAAAATCATTTAATAACTAACTTACGAGCATGTTTTTCATGTCGAGCCACTATTTCTTTCAATTGTGGGCTTTCGGGCTGCTCCAAAGTTGGCATCGTTTCACCGTTGTCTAACGGTTTTGTAGAGATTTTAAGAGCTTTCAAACCGAACAAAGCTCTTCCAGAGGAATCTTTGATTTCCCTTGCAGAATCGGTTTCTTGGGTGGTAGTGGTGACGAAGGATTCGGTTTCGGTTGCGTTGCCGGTATTTTGACGCCTTAAGGCTTTCAAACCGAAAAGCGGTCTTCCTTTTTCATCTGTTGGCCCAACGCCATAGCTTGATGTGATTGAATCAGTGAGATTCGTTTCCTTAGTCTCATTTTCGATGTGTGATTTTTTAATTGTTTTGTTGACTGAAAATTGAAAGAGAAACATGATTTTAATTGATGAATTTCATACAAATGAAATATTCCATTCAAATAAGGCCGATGTTTAAACAACATCGGAAATAATAACAAAATGTACGGTTTTCAGTCGGTCATTTAATTTTTCAGCACATACGGCAAGCTAATAAACTTTTTATTGTGGTATAAGATTGTAGGACTGACACACTTTTTTTTTTTTTTTTTTTTTTTTTTTTACTACTAACCGATTATCCAGAATATTCTCTATGATTGGTGCAACTATGTCGTTTAAACCATTTAATTTTTACCGCATGCGTAGTAAATTACAAATTGCACCCAAAAATGGAAATCGTATTCATTTATTAATTTTAAAATCAGGATCGTCATTTGCAATTGGTAATGCAATTTGCGGTTTGAAAAAAAAAAAAAAAAAAGCATTGAATAATAAAAGTAGAGTGATGCACCGTAAATTTAATTTTTTAAACCGCGAAGTTTTTCACTTGACAGACCCGATTCTACTAAAATCTCACGATATACCGTAATTTAAAAAAAAAAAGTCCTGATAATTTATTGCCTCAAAACTTTGGTGTGCTTTTTCAACATGACATCCACTCATCGAACACGTATTAATTTATAAAAAAAGCCATACTTTCAATAGACAAATGATCCAATAGACAAATGATCCAATAGACAAATGATCCAATATACTAGTCAAATAAATGGAAATACTTGAAATCTATCCTTTTTTTCCGTAAAGGAATGGGGAATTTTTTAAAATTATAGTTAAGATTTTAAGCATTACACTCAAGCACCGGCTGGGGCGCCGAGTTAGTGGGAAAATCCCGGTGCGCCCTCTCCCGGATGTGTCATCCTGGCGCCCTTAATTCTGTTCGATAAGCTTGTTCAGTATTTTGCTTTTTCAAAAATTTTGCGCCCTTTTCAATCAATAGCTCGCGACCTAAAAAATTCTCAATCCGTGACTGATTCTACTCCAGAATCATCCAAAAAAAAATTTAAAATACTATGTTTTGTATCATTTCAGAAAATGGAGTAATATCAAAAAAATTACAAAATTTCAAATGATTTTGTAAGACGAAGTCAGGTGTCCGAAGCTTGAAAATTTTGCCCGATAGGCCCGACCGGGTTTTTTTAAATATCCGAAATCGGCATCGGCACTTCGGAATTGTTAAGTGCTGGCATCGGAATCAAACCCCTGATTTTAAAAATAATCTAGAATGGCTTTAAGATTCTTTTTTTTCACTAAAATCGGAATCAAGGCGGCATCGGCACCGGCATCGGATTCGGACCTCTGAACGAAGCTTCAGTGAAAACCGTAAGGAATGGCAGTTTTGTCTAATACGCCATTTCTGCCGTGAAAAGGGGAATCGACCTATCGCACATCTCTAGGACGGCCATGTTTGTTTATGTTTAACTTTGATTGCAGCGCCACCATTAAAATCATGTTTATCTTATAAAAAAGCAACATTTCCCGCGAACTAATTGCGTGATGGAAATATATACGCTTTTATAAGGTAAACAGGTATATTTAAGTGTATATTTATGCAAAAATACGTCGCTCGAAACCTACACTGAAAAACGATTTAGTTGACCTAACCAAAATGTTAGTAAAGCAAATGTCACCCCAAAAATTTCGGTTTTAGGGCAACCAATTTTTTGGTTCAACTGACCAAATTTGATTGGCTGAATCAAAAAATTGGTTGTCCTAACCGAAATTTTTGGGCTGATATTTGCTTTACTAACATTTTTGTTGGGTCGACCTATTCATCCCTCATTACCTATTCAGTGTATACTAGGTTGAATCCCCTTTTCAGGGCAGATTTACCGTGAAAGAATCCTAATTTTAGGTTTCTAACAAACTCCTTTTTTGTATCCTGAAACTTTTAGTGCAAGTTTCAACTTGTCTGAAATGTATGGGCGCAATTTCACGCCAAACATGTTCGGCAAACATGTTTGTGTTTGATAAAAAGTGACGAACATGTTCGGCAAACATGTTGGACAAAAATTTTCACCAAACATTTCCCCTAACATGCAGGGGGAGCTCCACATAAGCAGTGACGCTTTTTTAAGCATGTTTGGTGAAAATGTTTGTCCGAAATGTTCGCCGAACATGTTCGGGACTTTTGTCAAACACAAACATTTTCACCAAACATGCTTAAAAAAGCGTCACTGCTTATGTGGAGCTCCCCCTGCATGTTAGGGGAAATGTTTGGTGAAAATTTTTGTCCAACATGTTTGCCGAACATGTTCGTCACTTTTGATCAAACAAAAACATGTTTGCCGAACATGTTCGCCAAACATGTTTGGCGTGAAATTGCGCCCTATGTGCGGCCGGAAAATCATTTGAAAAGAAGTTGGAAACGAAAAACTTTGACTTCGTTTTTCGGGTTTGGGCGCAATTTCACGCCAAACATGTTCGGCGAACATGTTCGGCAAACATGTTGGACAAACATTTTCACCTAACATGCAGGGGGAGCTCCAAATAAGCAGTGGGCGCAATTTCACGCCAAACATGTTTGGCGAACATGTTCGGCAAACATGTTGGACAAACATATTCACCAAACATTTTCCCCAACATGCAGGGGAAGCTCCACGTAAGCAGTAACGCTTTTTTAAGCATGTTTGGTGAAAATGTTTGTGTTTGGCAAAAGTACCGAACAAGTTCGGCGAATATTTCGGACAAACATTTTCACCAAACATGCTTAAAAAAGCGTCACTGCTTACGTGGAGCTTCCCCTGCATGTTGGGGAAAATGTTTGGTGAAAATGTTTGTCCAACATGTTTGCCGAACATGTCCGCCGAACATGTTTGGCGTGAAATTGCGCCCAGTGACGCTTTTTTAAGCATGTTTGGTGAAAATGTTTGTGTTTGACAGAAGTGCCGAACATGTTCGGCAAACATTTCGGACAAACGTTTTCACCAAACATGCTTAAAAAAGCTTCACTGCTTATGTGGAGCTTCCCCTGCATGTTAGGGAAAATGTTTGGTGAAAATGTTTGTCCAACATGTTTGCCGAACATGTTCGGCGAACATGTTTGGCGTGAAATTGCGCCCTTTGAATTTACTTGGAACAAGTTGAAACTTGCACCGGAGATACAAGAATAAGTCAAAAGAATTCGCCATTTACCTAAAATTTCAATTTTTCCCCCGTAAATCGGTATTAGGAAAACATCGATTTCTTCCGGTATTCACTGAAGCACCCTCTTAACGAAAGAAATTTAAATTCACCCCGAACGAAAGATTTTCCGGAAGGAAACAGGGAGCTTGCCAAGAATCCATGAAAACGATTGGGACAAATGGTACAGAGATTAAAGTTGTGTCTAGCCACTTGCGATTAATTCGATACGAGGATTATTATCCGAGATACGATTACAGGGATTATATCAGGGACGGCATGCTGATCCCGATTCCGATTCCAAACTACGCGTTAAAAATTTTCGCAATTCCGATGTCGATTCCGATAAGTTCATTCTTATCATTCGAATCTTATTGCGATGCCGATTCCGATTAGTTTCCATCGATCGATTCTGATTCCGATTCCGATTCCAGTGATGCTCGGTGATTTTTCAAACGGGATTCCGATTCCGATTCTAAACTACGGGAAAAATTTTCGCGATTCCGATTACTTTTCTTCGATCGAATCTGATTCCGATTCCGATAAATTTTTTATCATTCGAATCTTATTCCGATTCCGATAATTTTCTTATCATTCAAATCTTATTCTGATTCCGATTCTAAATTACGCGAAAAATCTTCGCGATTCCGATGCCGATTCCGATTAGTGTCCATCGATCGAATCTGATTCCGATTCCGATTTCGATTCCGATTAAAATCTATTCGGCATATCATCCCTATGGATTATATAAATGCCAGAATTTTTTTATTAGACTCTGGGAACTCTTACACACTCCTTACATTAAAAACACGCTGAAACAAAATCTCAAAAAAATTTTTAATTACAGATCTAAAAACATTTCATCGTATGCTCCGATTACTCAAGCATGGGATTAATCCGCAAGTGGACGCAAGATATAAGATTCGAAAGCGAAGCTCTAATCTTTCGTCGCCGAACAAGTGATCATCAATCGATTATGATTACTGATTGCATGAAGCAATCCGTTTCAAATTTTTCTAGTTCAATATGCTTCTAATTTACAATTAAGGTATAATTTTAATTTTCCTCTTTAAAATTAAGTGATTTTGATGACCGAATAAATTTCGCAAAACGTTTTTTCCTCATCGGCTGATTAAATCCTCGTTTTTTTTTTCTTCTGAGAAATCATTCTTCTGGGAAATGAATTAGAGCTCTATAAATTAATTTTATCGCTTAAAATAAAAACCTGAATATATGCATTTTTTAATACATATTTGTTTCTTCAAATTAATTTTAATTTCATTTATTCCGAGTATTAAAAAAAAAAAATTACAAACTTAAGAAGTTAAGAACACGCTAATGAAATCGATTGAGATTCGTCATTAAGAAATAATCGGTAATAAATAAAAGCAGTACAATACCTTTGAATAAAAATCACTTATATCCTTTCAAAAAAGAAAAAAAATTAATTTATACAAAGAAACATGATTTAGAAAGTTTTAGCCCTAAACGCGTGCTCTGAATCGCTTTCTTAGAAAAGCACAAGAGGCATGGCCGCGAGAGACTGAAAGCTATTATGAACATCAGGGATTTTATTTTGACTGACTAACCTCGTCAGCATTGTAATTTAAAAAAAAAAAAGATTTACCCAAAAAACACGAATGGAAATTAGCAAAATGTGCTCACGACTCGGTCCATTTAATGTGGGCGTTATTCAAGGGACTGTAAATAAGTAGTTTTTAATTTACGAACCGGAAAATGATTTTGTAACACATTTTTAAATGAAAAATTATGAATAGGCTTATTTTGCAAAAACAAATAATTAGTTAACTATTAAAAAAATTATTTTCAATATTAATAAGTATCTTCGACTGGTAAATTAATTTTAGGCGTCGAATTTCGAACCGTTAATTTCTCAAAAAAATTTTTTTTTTTCGATGCGTAAGAGCATCATTTAAAATTTGGCAATGCACTTTTTTTCTTTTAAATTCTGACGCATCCTCTATTATCATCCAATAGGAAACAATGCCAATGAAATGAAACTGAGAAAAAAAAAGGGGGATCCTTGATTTTCAATAAAAAAGATTAAACACGAATGATCTAATCCACTTCGTTTACAAAGAAAAGAATAGAATCTAATTATTTGTAAACAAACACTTCCATTTGTATATGTTTTATCTAAATTTGAAATAATCGGAATTATTTCCTGCATTAAGATAATTTCCATACGGCGGAAATGGGTTGTATGTGTGAAAACAAGAACGACGTGTAAAGGGAAAATATGAGATAAGATTCTTAAATCTACAAAAGCTTTTATTATTTTGTTTGTAGAGAGCTGCATACAGTAATAAAAAGACAGCACTTGCTGTAAAATAATATTTTTTTTATCCTTTGAGCATGTTTTACAAGTTTTACAGATTATGTTTTTAGTCCTGATAGATATTGGCCAAAAAAAAAAAAAAAAAAAAAAAAAAAAAAAAAAAAAAAAAAAAAAAAGGATTATGAATGGATTATGATAGGGAGTATAAGTTTTAAGTAATGAGTTAAATACCAAATTCTACCTTTTAAAATAGTGCCCAAAGTCCAAAATCTTTAAAACATTTCCCCCCCCCCAAAAAAAAATTTCTGCCTCTTTAAAAACTAAGTTATGCTATTTAAACTAAGATGTAAGAATCAGGGTTTCATTTATTTTGATATTATTTAGATTTTTATTGTTTCGTACTGTATTATATGCTGATTCAGTCATTAAAACTTTTGACGTTTTAGGGTCCGAATTCTGGATATTTTGTAGAAAATTCCAGGGAAATTATTTTTCCAAATCTTGAATAATTTTGAGAAAAAAAATATCTTCGTCCCCACAGATACTCGTCTTAATGCTTAAAACCTATGTCGAATGTTTACTAATTTTGAGTATAGGCAACCCGAATCACATGCATTTAACACAAAATATCCTATATAGGATTCCCTAACATTTTTCCTAATTCATTTTTCCTAAAAAATTAATTCCCAATCCATTTTTCCTAAAAAAAAAATAAATTCCGAATCCATTCCCCCCCCCCCCCCCCAAAAAAAAAAAATTCTAATACGTTTTCCTAAAAAATAAATTCCTAATCCATTTTCCCTAAAAAAAAAAAAAAAAAATTCTAATCCGTTTTTCTAAAAAATAAATTTCTAATCCATTTTCCTAAAAAATGAATTCCTAATCCATTTTTCCCCCCAAAAAAAAATTTCTAATCCGTTTTCCTAAAAAATAAATTCCTAATCCCTTTTTCCTAAGAAAATGAATTCCGAGACCATTTTTCCTAAAAAAAAATGAATTCCTAATCCAATTTTCCTAAAAAAAATAAATTCCCAACCCATTTTTCCTAAAAATAAATTCCTAATCCATTTTTCCTAAAAAAAATAAATTCCTAATCTATTTTTCATAAGAAACAAAAAAATTTCCTAATCCATTTTTTCTGAAAACTTTGATTCCTAAAATTGTTTTAATAACTAGGCCTAATTTCTCTTTTTTTTTTCTTTTTTTTTTTTAATTTTTAATTTTCCTAAAATTTTTTGATTCCTAAAATAAAATTTCCGAAAATCCCTAAAACTAAATTTCCTAAAATCCCTTTAAAAAGTTAAGAAAAATATTCATTTTAGGAAATTTTATTTCAGGAATCAAAAAATGTTAGGGAAATTGAAAATTAAGAAAAGAATGGTTATGAAAAAATTTTAGGAACCAGAATTTTTAGGAAAAATGAAAAATGGATTAGGAATTTATATTTCTTAGGAAAAACATATCAAGAAAAATGGTCGGGAACGCGCATACTGTAGATAATATACATACATGTGTATTATCTACAGTATGCGCGTTAAATAGTGTTTTCTAAGTCGTATATATTTCAAATTTGATGTTAAAAAATGATGCAATTTCAAATATATATATATATTTTTTTTTTTTTTTTTTGTAAAACAAACTGGGGAAAAGTGTTTTCTAAGTCGTATATATTTCAAATTTGATGTTAAAAAATGATGCAATTTCAAACAGAAAAAGCAATATGGCGCCAAAAGTAAAATTTTTAAAAATAAAATTGTTCTGCCATTTTGGATTTTAATTTTTTCAAACGTCATGACTTTAGATTTGGAATCAGGGTCCAAAATATATAAATTAGTCAAGTTTCAGCTTAAAACAGTCAATAACGACAAAACTATGAATATTTTATGTCGATGCCTCATGTATGGGCAACGACTTGACCTCAGCATAATTTTGGCGATTTTTAACCCCCTCCCACCCTTCGTCAGGCAAAGGCCTTCTCTTATGGAGATTTCCTTGAAGTGCTGACGTAAAATATGAATGACCTCTACGACCCTAACTAGAAAACAAATTGACAGAGGAAAGACGCTTTGGGTTAAATATTTCCTTGGGGGTATTCAGTTCATTCGTAGTCCCTTGGGGACGAGATCGATTATCGAATGATAATATAATGGTCGAATTAAATAATTCAAAAAAAAAAAACGGGTTTGGTCTCTATTTTCAAAAGAAGAAAAATCCATAGTCCTGTCTCCATTGGCCAATTAATCGAAGGGTACAATCAATTGCACCACCGGAAATGCTGTATATTTTTGGAATTTTTTTTTCTGTTACAATACTTTTTTTTTTTTTTATTGTTTTAATTATTTTTTCGAACATTAAAATAACGAAGAAAAAAAAAGTGGTAGCAGAAAAAAAGTCAAAAAATATACAGCATTTCCGATGGTGCAATTAATTGTACCCTTCGATTAATTTGCCAATGGAGGCAGGACACATGAGATAACGAATTGCGGATTTAAAAAAATGTAATTCATAAAAAATAAAAATTTTAGTCACACGTAATAAACAAAAGAATATTTTTTTAATCTTCCTGATACACTAATAGCCCCGGTTTTGGATATGCAAATGTTTACGTCATCGATTCACACAAATCAGTGATGCTACTTATCACCTTTAATAAAAAAATATCTTTTTCAAAAAAAATTCTCATAATCTCACGTTAAAACAATCGATAATTTCATAATCAACCAGATTAATTCCAAGGTCATTCCAAGCATCCCACAGAAAAAAAAAAAAAACAAGAATTGTGCGAAGTGCTGAAATTCGCAGGTGCATAACAAAGGAAACACAAAAAATTACTCACAGAAATTCCAAAACAAAGCAAACCGTATTAAATCATAAATGATAAGAAAAATCCGATTGAGCACATAAATGTCCATAACGACCGGTACCAATACAATCGTCTACATAAACATGATTCACCCAGGAATTCGATTCATAGAATACCGAAAAAAAAAGTAAATAAAAATAAAATGAAAAGAAGAATCTTCATGCAACTTCGGCCAGCCAGATAATTATTTTAAGTAAACGATATTATATATGACTGATGGTATACCATATTTGAGTCCACTAGGTCAGTTGTTTTCGATGTTTTGTTGTTGCTTTCGTTGCGACTTCCTTTCTCTTCGGACCGAGTTACTCATTGGCTTTCCTAAATTTATTCACCGGGGGTTACTTTATTGCCCACACCAGGAGATTTTTTTATTTTTACTTTCATAATTCAACATCTTGCGCTATTGGAACGTGACGGGTCAAAATAAGCAGAAAGCGATATATGTGCGTTCGTGATTAATACCTTCCAGCAAATAAATCTCAAGTGTGGTATTTTTATTATTTTTAATATTAAAAAAAGAAGATGCTGGTATTTTTAGACGTTCATGCCTATAATACCGTTCCGCATGTAAAACTTTATATATTTTTAGGTTCTCATTCGGGGAATTTGAAGAGTCAGCATTTCAATTTGATCGACGTGTATTACACTGTTGGCTATAATCGTTTTGTAATTGAACATCTATGAATTGCATCTTAATTAAAATAAATTAGAAAATTAGTATGCGGATCTTCTTTTTCAACGTCTTTTTAAGGAGAAGGCATGCCTTTGAGAAATTTTAAAATGAAGTGATTATAATGATTAAAAAATCATGTCTAACGCTACAAATTCAAAAATTAAGTAATTAACGAGCAGAAATTATTTTTAACAAAAAAATCAAACTCATAAGCCGGTACGTCACCTAAATGTAACAAACCTTGATATTTTAGTAACCCCTAAGAAAATAGGAAAAAAAAACCATAAAAGAACTATTGATAAAATGTTGAGGCATAAAAATAGTCAAATATCTAGGTAAATCGTTTACCTGCCGCACCTATCCTTCCGATTTTTTTCTTTTATTTTTTTTTTTTATTTTTAAATTTACAATCGTTTGGAATTCCTTGAACTTGTTGCAATGACTCACAAAAATTTCATAACTTCATTTTTTTTTCCATCCTAACGGACATTCAAAATCTTCACATAAGGTTGTTAGCCTTAAGAAACTTCCTTTGGGAAAGTAATTTTTTAATCAACATTTAATTATTCCTTACCGGTATTTTTTTTTAAAACACTTACTTGTATTTAACGTATTTAATCTTCCCATGATAATTTTTTTCCAATTAACGTAAAACTCAAGTAATTCACCGAAAATCCGTTAAATTTTTTCCGCCCTTTAGAAAAAAAAAATCCAACTACATGATTCACATACGACAACGTTGGAAATGCGAAAAAAAAAGACCTTCAACTTAACCAACGATTACTATCCCCGCACAGGTTCAATGGTAGACTGGGGAAATGATTGTTGTTGATGACTGACTACCTTTACTACACGAGTGAAATAAAAAAAAAAAAAAAAGTTCTCAGGCTAAGAAGACACTACTTTCCATTGTGTTTCTTTTTATAAAATACTTTTGACAAAGGTATTTAATCAAACAGGTATGGATTACTACGGTGTAGTGATGTCGATAATTAATCGAATAACTCCATATATCGATATATCGAGGTAAAAATTATCGATAAATATTCGATTTTTACGAACTTCGATAAATCGACTTATCGATATTTTTCTGTGAATATCGAATTTTTATTCAATTTAAACTAATAGCTTACTAATTTTCAACAATATTTTTCAAAATCCTGTTTTACAAAAAAAGCAGAGTTGGCTGTCATTGTGAAAATAAAAAAAAAACATGGCAATAAGTCTCTTTATCCGCCTTAAACAACTTTATGGAGCACTTCATTTTTCGAAAATTCGGTTTCTGTGGTCAACTATTATTCACTTTAACTATTTCAAACATGCAAGTCGAAAAACTTCTTCTTTTTTCCTGTTATTTTTCCTTCACTCCTACTTTGAGATATCAATATTATCGATATCGATATTTTTGATATCGAATATTTTTTACTTCGATATATCGATAAATCGATATTGCTTGATTTCGATATTCGATAACGATATTTATCGATATTTTCAAAATTATCGACATCACTACTACGGTGGTACGCTCCGCGGAGCACTGGCACTGCCAATTTAAAAATGACAAACTAAAATAAGTGACAATTTACATGGGATGGGTGTTGTGTTACACGCTTATCAATCGCATAAAAAAAAAAAAAAAAAAAACTGCAAGTGGTTGGAAAATTTTGTTGGTTACTCAACGGAAATTAAATTAATTACTTAATATTTAAAAAAAAATAAAAATAAAAATTTTGTACTTTATTAAAATCTGAGAGACAGTGGCGTCGCTAGGCCTCCTTTGGGAGGGGGGGGGGGCATTGCACCTTCAATGTTGGATTTTTCTAGGGTTGTCAACTGTCCTAAATTTAAACCTTTTGTCCTATTTCCTTGGCTACTTTAATATAGGACGCCAAAAATACTATAATGTCTACAAAGAGGCAAATTTCAATTTTTTTAACAAATTTATCTTACTATTATTATTGATGTTGAACCTGAAAAAAAACTTTGAATATTTTTGTATTTATATCTGGACTATTTTTAATAATTTTAGAATAACTTCAGAGTATTTGATCAACTAAAATGTTAGGCTTTGAGATTGTTTTTCATTAGCTGAATTAATTGTTGCATTTCTTTGTTTTGTGCTCGCTTTTTATATTTTAATGTTCAGTTTTCGAAATCTAAGTCTGTATTGCAATGCTGCTTCTCTATTATGGCTCAAAATTAATTTTCTAGAATTAATTTTCAAAATTTCCGGAAGTACTGTGCTTTAGTTATTCTATGAATTTTCGACCATGGATTAAGAATACAAAAAATGCAATGTAGTAAAAATGGCCGACTCCATTTTTAAATCTTGGGTTAGAAATCCATAGAATAACAAAAGCACAGTACTTCCGGAAATTTTGAAAATTAATTCTAGAAAATTAATTTTGAGCCATAATGGAGAAGCGGCACAAGACATGTAAATGTGAAATATACATGTATGGCTGTTTAAAAGTAATTACACTCAATTTGACCGTCCTATAATTGTCCTATTATTTAAGAGTCGGCGTCCTATAAAACACTATATATTTTTTTTAAAATGATTCAAAATACTATATTTTAAAATTTCTGAGTTGGCAACCCTAGATTTTGCCCCTCGAATAATTTCTCATGACTTTTCATTTTCAATGCAAAAGAGCAGTAAAAATCATTTTAGGCCACTGTTTATTTATTTTTTTCTCGCCCCCCAATATTTAAGGTTTAGCGACGCCACTGCAAAAAAATTCTCAACAAAAAGCTCAAATCCGATCCAGAATTACTTTTTTCGGGGAAGATGGTCGGGCAAAACTCAAAATAGGAATTGCCTTAAATTTTGTATATGGGCAGTTGGTACCAGTTTTGAAAAAAATTTGCTTTATCTTGAGAGTGAATATCGATTGAGACCTTTGCCCCTCCAAATTTGCCAAAAAAAAAAAAAATAAATAAATAAATAAATAAATAAATAAATAAACCATGAAATTTGTTTCTGTGAGAGTAACGGGGATTTATCCGACTTTTTTTCCTTTTCCAAAATTTTCATCTTAAAGGAGCTCGACAGGCTGTTTCCAAAAAGGAACTTATTCAACCATTGAGCGTATTTTTACAAGAAAAAGGTGTAACATTGCAAAACTGAACTGATACAATTTTCAGTTCTTCTTGGTGAAACTTAAGAGGAGGCTTCACGGGTGCCGGAAGGAATGGCTGTTTTCTCTAATACTCGATTTACGACAAAAAATCCAAATTTTAGGTATCTAACGCAGGTCTGCAATTCCGTTTCCGATTCCGATGCTGATTCCCAAGATTCTTCAATGTTTTTCAGGACGATTCTGATTCCGATTCCGAATCCGACTCGAGAAGAAATATTTAAGTTTCCGATCCTGATTCCAATTAGAAAATATTTCAGTGGTGCCGATTCCGGTTCTGATTCCGATAATTTCAGAAATGTACTAATCGTAAAAAGCTTTTACTAATACTTTTTAGCTCAATTTGAATCAAAATTATTTTTCGATGCCGATTCCGATTCCGACCAATTGCTGAGCCAGATTCCGATTTTGATATTCCGATTCAGACTGCTTGAAAAAAATTGAAGGTTCCGATTCCGATTCCATGCAACTTTTGAACGGATCGATTCCGATAGTGATTCCGATTCCGATTCCGTTTAAAATCTAAACGGCACCACAGCCCTGATCTAACGAACTCCTCTGGTATATCCTGGAATTTTTATTGCAAGTTTCAACTTGTCTGAAACGTAATGAAAAATAATTAACGCAATAAAGTATAATTTCAAAAATCGTCACGTCATTATAAACGTCAATAAAATATAATTTCAAAAAAAATCGCGGTCAAAAAACTTTGATTTGGTTTTCCTGGTTTTTGTTTGTTTAGAACAAGTTGAAACTTGTACCAAAAATACAAAAAAAAGTCCAAAGAGTTCGTTAGATACTTATAATTTTATTTTTTCCCCCCGGTAAATGGAGTGTTAGACAAAACAGCCATTCCTTCCGGTATTCCGTAAAGCCTCCTCTTAAAGCCAGTCTTACATGTATCCCAGAGAGACCTTTGACATCTAGGGGATGTCTATTAGATATCTAATTTTTAAACTAGATATCTACTAGATATCTCGATATCGCTAATAGATAGCTAATAGCGGGCTAATTTTAGGCTAAATCTCAAAATGTCCGCTTTTTTCGATGGCTACGTTATATCTAATGTTTTAGATGTCTAAAATAGGGATACACTTTAGAAATAAATATACAGATTTTTTAGGGCTGCAAGCTTTACAGGTTTTTTTTTATAGAATAAGCAATGATTTGAAAAAACGTTTAATGTATTGACTTAAGTCGCAACATTTTTTATTACAAAAGATTACAACAAAATGACAACAATTTTTTTAAATGTAAAAATTACTAATGAACTTCAGAATTGCTGAAAACAGTTTTTATGCTTACTCAAAGGATACAAAAACTATTTGCAACTCTAAGTACTATTGGAAAGTTTACTTAGGGAGCCCGAAAATTTCTGAATGCCCAAAAATCATTTCAAACATTAAAAAAAAATTTGATAATAATAAGAGGCAGCAAAATCGGCCCACAAAGACAGCAGCTTATCGGGCTTTTCCCCTTAACGCCTTATCTGCCTGTCCGCGCCTGATTTCCGTTGCACCTAGAGTTTGGCAGATGAATTTATAAAGAATCCCTTAAGTACATCATTGATGACATCCGTAAGAAGTCATTATGTCCAAGTGATTCAGCTATTAGATATCCAATTTTTAGCGATTAATAGCCATAGAGTGGAGAAAAAATTTTGGTTTTTCTACTAGCAATCTACAAGCCATTCAGTAGATATCTATTATATGGCTAATTTTTTAGTCATGTCTAGATATCTGAAAGCTAAAAGGGTCTCTCTGGGATGGCTCGTGTCCTTCTTTGCCCTGTCAGACCTTAGGTATCAAAAGATATTTTGTTAGATTTTTTTTTTTCCGGCTTTCGTTAAATTTAAAAAAATCTATTCGCCAAGTGTTAGCAAACACGATTTCTTGATGTACACCCTCCGGTTATTCCATGAAAACATTTTGATAACATCGTCAAATTAATTCAAGATTTCCCTACGCTGGTATGCGAATTTCGCCTGAAATGTATTAAGTACGAGCATAAGTACAGTGTGCTGGACATATGCACGTACTGAATACATGTCGTTTTTTTTTTAAAGTTCTATTTAGACTACAGGGAAAACTAACATATGATGCATCAGTGGGTTTTTTTTTCCATTCAAACAATGTGGAGAATGAACTAGCAGCGGAAGGGTTAAAGGCACTGCCCCCTTACCCCTTGAAATGTTTTACAGTCGATAAAATAGAAAAGCTATTAAAATTTATCTACGACTTAAGATTACGGAAATTTCGGGGACCACCTCCCCCCCTCCAGCCCCCAAAAGGAAAAAGTTATACATCCGTCCTTTTGATATGGTACCGTCGGAACCCCGAATTTTCCAAACTCCGAATCGGGTTTCGGTTTTTTTTTTTATAAAATGCGACATCGCAGAAAAACAATATCGCCTTTTCTGAATCCCGAAATTAAAAATTTTCACACCGCAGAATTTAAAAATCCCGTAATATGAAGTTGGCGAATTTCACAAACCCCGAATTATAATATCGCCGATTTTAAAACTCCCGAAATTTAAAATCGGCAATTTTAAAAACCCCGAATTATAATATCGCCGATTTAAAAAACCCCGAATTTTAATATCGCCGATTTTAAAACCTCTGAAATTTAAAATCGCCGTTTTAAAAGCCTCGAATTATAATGTCGCCGAATTTAAAAACCCATAGAAATATAAAATTGCCGAAAGAAAAAAAAAATAGTCATTATTGCGTTTTTCCAAACCCCGAAATTTACAAAATCCAAAAACCAATTCGGCGATTTTTAATTTCGGGGTTCAGAAAACGCGATATCGTTTTTCTGCGATGTCGCATCTTACAAAACCCGAAACCCGATTTTGGGTTCCTTTATACACCCATCAAAATGACTTATATTAATTATTTTGTTATTTAATATTTAAAAAATTTTGATTAATAAGCGCCGTTCTTACATTAATGAGACGTTGATCTCTCTCTAAACCTGAAGACCTAATAACATTTTCTTCGAAATCAAAATCATTGAAATCCTAGCAAACTTTCCAGGAAAAATATTAGAACGGTGACATTTTTTTTGCCATATGCACACTGTAACCCAAATAAAAATTGCGTTTGTTTTGCAGAATTGGCCAACTGAAAACAAGACTCAAATGAATTTTTTGCCACAACATTGCGCAAAATTTTCGAAAGTTTCCGGACATACGCCAAGCGCGCTTAAATTTATTTCCTTCTATTACTCACATCTTATTTATACGATTAATCCAGAAAAAAATAAAAAAATAAAAAACGATTACCAGTTTTTCTTTTTAAAAAAAAAAAACGGTGGTTATATCGTTCTGTCGTTAAAGCCGAACGATATCAGTCGAAAGAAATAGACATTCTCCGACAAAAAATTAAGTTCAACGTTCTTTTTTACCTGATAAAACTAAAAACATAAAAATATGCTGGAAGGGGAGTTCTCTTTTTGTTATCTGTCGCTTTAAGCATTTGTTTTCCATTCTTATTTTTTTAATTGTTAATCATTTCTTACCGCTGTAAGATGATTTCGTTGTTGTTGTTGTAGTTGATGTAGGAGTGATATAAATTTCCGTTTTGGAGGTTTGTTTCTGTGCCGGTTTTTTGACGTCGTTGGAAGATACATCTATGGTTTTTCCCTGTGCGTCTAAAATGAATTTCTCGCTCGACCTTCTTTTGTTTTCAGATTCAATGGTTTGCTTGTTGTAGATCTTTTCTTGAGATTTCACGGTAACGCCATCGAAGGATTCAATTCTGAAAAAGCAAAAAAAATACAGGTTAAACAGTGATTACGGTTCTAAAAATCGCACCTAGATGGCATTTCAATTGAAATCCAGGTAGCCTGTTCACGTGTTAAAACCGCTTTAATGGTTATATGTTAAAACCATTAGATGCCACTCTCCGTTTGTTATTTGATTGGTTGATAGTAGGCGGGAAAAAGTTTGTTTGAAATTAACCATTTAAAAAAAGTTAAGAGGTGACTTCACGGATACCGGAAGGAATAGTTGTTTTCTTCAATACTCGATTTACGATGAAAAAATCCAAATTTTAGGTATCTAACGAACTCCTCTGGTGTATCCTGAAATTTTTCGTGCAAGTTTCAACTTGTCTAAAACATATGGGGGCGGCCAAATAATAATAACAAAAAAAATTGCGGTTTTTGAATTGAAAACTTTAGTTCTGTTTTCCTGGTTTCTGCTTGCTTGTAACAAGCTGAAACTTGTACCGAAAATACAAGAAAACGTCAGAAGGAGATCGTTAGATACCTAAAATTTGATTTTTTCCCCCGTAAATCGAGCGTTAGATAAACAGCCATTTCTTCCGTTATTCCGTGAAGACTCCTCTTAAGGTGGTTCAAAAATTATTGGATCTTTTCGACTTTACTTTAACTTCTACAATGCGGGAGAAATGGAAAATAAGGCAATCAGGAGCAAAAACTATATATTTAATGAAGAAAAGGTTTACTGAGAACACATCAAATATTTAAGACTGAAGCCTTATTTCTTTCCGAATTTTTAACTTCAATTTGTGGCGGAGATTTTTTAGGCGAAAAATGACAACTAATTACAGTGAAAATTTGTTTACATTACATCCCACTCGCTTAAAATATTGTTCCGCGAAAAACATGCTATTTTCTTCTACTTATTTCTTGGAAAGCATCTAATCTGTATTTCAATTTCACAAAATGTTTTAAAAATTTTCTCAGTCTTTATAAAAGCTAGACTAGATTTGGTAATCCTTTCCTTTCAAATGATAGGGTTGGATGGTTCCCTACCATTCCACAGTGGGCCACAAAAATTTATTTTTGGCCAAAACTTAGGCGCAAAAAGGCGCAAAAATTGAAAGCGGATTTTTGATTTAGGACCCCTAGGTTTCATAATGAGACCATAGACACGACGGGAACTTTTGGATAAACCTACTAAAAGCTTAGTTGAAAAATAATTTTTAAAACATTTTTTACTAAATTAACTTTAAAAACGAATTATCGCCAGAAATAAATTTTTGGAAGGAAAATAATTTACACTCTACGATCACTGACTATCAATAAATCGTATTCGATTACTCATGATTTCCGGAAACATGCCTACAGCGTTAACAAATTTTATGTCACTATTTACAAAAAGTGAGTTAAAAACAATTTTAAAAAGCAAAAAAAAAATTTTTTTTACTTTTTCGTTTATTTAAGGAACAGAAACAACCTGAAAATTGTGTTGTTCGATCAGTTATGTAAAATTGTGAAAATTTTTAATTAGGGTTTTGGCCAAAAATGAATTTTTCTGGACCACTGTGCATTCTTCCTAAAAAAAATTTTCCTAATCTATTTTTCCAAAAAAAAAAAAAAAAAAAAAAAAAAAAAAAAAATTCCCAATTTTTTTTTTCTTTAAATAACTTCTTTTAAAAATAATTTTTTCTAAAATATATTTAGTAAAAATAAAAATAAAAAATAAAAAATTCTAAAAAAATAGGTGTTGCACACCAATACGAAGCTGCATTCCGCATTTACGGGGAAATTTTGTGGCCGATTGTTCTTAAAATCTTCATATTGCAGAACGATCGATCGTATCCTTCTTTGCAACCCGGACCATTTTTTACGATTTTGAAAAAAAAAGTGTCAAAAAATTTTGCAGTGATTGTTTTAGGTTTCCAAAGGCAGACGATTTGTTTGAATATTTTTTTCAAATGAATTTTTATTTTAGAAAAGTTGCCTTCGGGCAAAATTATTTTTTTAGGAAAAATATATCAGGAAACTTTTTTTTAGAAAAAGTGAATTAGGAAATTTTTTTTTTTTTTTAGAAAAAATAGATTAGTGACGCCTCTCCATTATGGCTCAAAATTAATTTTCTAGAATTAATTTACTGTGTTTTTGTTTTGAATTAATTTACTGTGTCAAGTACTGTGCTTTTGTTATTCTGTGGATTTCTAACCCAAGATTTAAAAATGGAGTCGGCCATTTTTACTACATTGCATTTTTTGTATTTTTAATCCATGGTCAAAAATTCATAGAATAACTAAAGCATAGTACTTCCGGAAATTTTGAAAATTAATTCTAGAAAATTAATTTTGAGCCATAATGGAGAAGCAGCACAGGAAATTTTTTTTTTAGAAAAAAAAATGTCTCAATGGACGGGAGACGGGTTGGATTATAAAAAAATTAAAATAGTTGTCTTTTTCCTAAAAAATAAAATTCAAGACCTTTTAAAAGTAAATTTCAGTTTTACCGGAAGGAATGGCTATTTTGTCTAATACTCGACTTAGGGAGCAGAAATTCAAATTTCAGGTATCTGACGAACTCCTGCGTTGCATCCTGGAACTTTTAATGCAAGTTCCAACTTGTCTAAATTATATACGCAGTTGGAAAATAATTTCAAAAAACATATTCGGCCGAAAATCTTTGATTTTGTTTTCTGGGTTCATATTTACTTGAAACCAGTCGAAACTTATACTAAAAATACAAGAATGAGTCAAAGGAGTTCATTGGGTACCTAAAATTTGGATTTCATCCCGGCCAGTGGAGAAATGCACACAACAGCCATTCCTTCTGGTACTTATTGAAGCCTCCTCTTAACTTCTAATTTAAAACAAAATGTGACTTTTTTTCTAAAATTCAAAGGCGTTGTTTTGCTTCCTGAAGGGCTAGAATCCAGACACGCATTTCATATTTTTTTCTACAATTTTTTTGACGTCAATAGGAAACTAAAGCTCAAAAATACTTTTGAAAAAAAAAAAATTGAAGTGGACTTTTTTACTCGAATCTCGAATCGAAACCACACCTTAAAGACGATTAGTTTTCTCACAATAAAAGCTACACTAAATTTGCCTCTTGACTTTCTGTAACGACCGTAGATTAGACTTCATTTCGAACGTAGAGACGTTTGCAAATAATTTTTTAAACTGACCATCAGGGCTGTAATGCCGATCCCGATTCCGATTCCAAAAGGTGGAATGAAAATTTCAGATTCCGATTCCGATTCCGATTCCAACTAACAAATATTTCAGCGATACCGCTTCCGATTTTGATTCCGATTTCAACCAAAATTGATAACTGCAATAACGGTATTTTTGTGCTTTTTAAGTCAATCAGAATCGAAAATATTTTTTTAAATACCGATGCCGATTCCGATTCCTAAGATTCCAAACTATTTCCGCACGACATTCCGATTCCGATTCCTATTTCTTCAAAAAGGGCAAGGATTCCGATTCCGATTCCAAATATTTTTGAAATAGCAGATTCCGATTCCGATTCCAAATATTTTTGAAATAGCAGATTCCGATTCCGATTCCGAATAAAAATTAATCAGAATTGCAGCCTTGCTGACCATTTACCGGCTGTAGGAGCGATAACGCAAAAAACTTTCTTTTACTAAAATTAAGCAGGCCCCATAACTTCTGGACTGGAATCGAAAAACTGTCCTATACCTACGAATAAAAAAATATTTTCTAAACATCAAGTAAATAAAGTGTGCTCGATTACTCGAAATGTGATGTCATGACATCCGAAGAATAATATGTAATGGCGTCATGTATATAATTATTTTCCTCGGGCATTCAAATATATCTTGAAACCAAATGCAAATTTTAATTGTCTGGAGCATTTTATTCGGTTTTTCTTACTGTAAGACCTAATTTGTATCAGGAGCGCTTATAACCAATTATAAGACAACTCTCTGCCTTCAGTATTTTTTTTTTTAATGCGTATCTATAATTACCTATTCGTCAGTTTATCCGGTGATTTCCTCTCGGGAGAAATCTGTTTCTTCTCTGGAGATTTCGGTCTTCTCACGCTGCTTTCCTTCGTTACGATATTAACCGTCACTATCTGGTGCGAAATTTTAGGGGATACCTCGTCCTTCGGTGAGTATTTCGGTGGGGATTTCGATTTAGATCTAACTTTCCTCTCCGTCTTTTGCTTGTCTTCGGAGCTTCTTCTAATTGTGGTCGTTTGCGACGTATACGAGATCTCTCCGTTTTCGATCATTTTCCTCACGATGCGAATTTGCTGCCGAATCAATCGTCTTTCTTCATAACCTCTCGCCTTTTCCAGCTGCAATAAAAAAAAATACATCGTAAAGCCTAAAAAAAATGTGCGAAAAAAAAAATGCAACATCTCAGACAGGTCTAAAATTTCAAATAAAGGGTGTAAAATTTTTATGCAGCAATTATGTCGCCCACTGCTGACTGTTGAATGTTGGATACATTTAAAGTGGAAGTGACCTTTATTACGTGGTTAATATGAACAAGTCCGCCTTCGGTTTGATTTTGTGATTGCATTTGTATGGTAATATAAATATTAATTCAAATGAAATTTGATTGAAGAAATTAAAGTGCATATCGATTAGTATATTGCTCTGAGTGATAATAAACGGATAACTGACCTTACTAGTTTCTTTCTTAAGATGATAATCCATGCTCAACAATACTATGATTATATGATTGCTAGTAACATTAAACATCTTTTTACAAAAAAAAAAAAAATTAAAAAAAAAACACTTTAATAAAGACTCCACTTCGACATCTCGATTAATGTGGCAAAGTGCCGGATAATAAATTTTTAAACAAGCTTAATAAATAATTGATTGATTCGGCTATTTTTGAACGCTTTAATTAGATGAGATATAAATTTTAAAAATTCCTTCTTGAATATGTTACTAAGCAAGGGTGTCTTCAACTTTTTCAGAAGGAAAACCTGGGCTTTCTAAAAATGTAAACTCGTTTAATTGTTTAAGTTCAATAAAAAAAAAAAAAAAAAAAAAATCAAAGAGCGGTCACTAATTTGCGATGGCGGACGAGTTAGAAGTAAAATAACAATCACCTACAAGATATCAGCCGGTTCGAAATGCATTTTACAAATTTTTTAATAAAAAAAAAAATGAAAAAATGCTTTTTATTAATTCATCTCGTTACCTTTGAATGGCTGAATCAAAGACGATAATTTCAATGTAAATGCTACGCACCGACATGGAATTTACAATTTATCAAATCAATATTCAAGTCTAATTGAGTAAAAAAAAAAAAAAAAAAAAAAAATGCTTGCAGTGCTACATTTTCATTAACAAATTTTTTGTACAAAAAAAAATATTTTCAATAAAAGTCACTTAATTATCGTAAAACTACTGAAAATCTACAACGGTTGCATTGTTGTTGACGCAATATTTTTAGTCACTTTGTTTGTATTACGAGCATTTTCTGATATTTATGCAAATATTGAAATTATAACGATGCCGGCGTGTTTATATTTTTACAAATCGAAAAAAAATTTTTTAAATAGCATATG
Source organism: Liposcelis bostrychophila (assembly GCA_037577465.1). NCBI lineage: Eukaryota > Metazoa > Arthropoda > Insecta > Psocodea > Liposcelididae > Liposcelis > Liposcelis bostrychophila. The sequence continues at coordinate 11,468,281 of CM075211.1, read as the reverse complement.
AAAGAACGTTTATTTTAAAAATATTTTGCAGTAAAATTATTTTTAGGCATTTTTTTAGTAAACTAAATTGTTGTACGAGGCGCCATTTAATCGGGATATCATTTCAGACAGGTAGTATGGATTTTTTTTTTTTAATTTTCCAGTGTTCAGCCAGATAACAATCAAGCTCAACCACATTTTCAAAATTAATTTCTTTAGGCACGCCAAGGAACTCGAGGCAGTGGGATTGAAAAAAGAAATTAAAACCGGACACTTTGGGATATTTTAAGCAATAGGTATTGTCAGGTACCGTAGATTGGGGTGAAATTGAAAAGGTGGGGTGAAGTTGAAAGGAAACTCAAAAAAAAAAATTCTAGGTTTATTTTAGGCATTAAAAATAAACTTTTTATATTTCATTAAATAAATATTGTTTTTGAGATACTTAAGTAAAAAAATTTATTTTTAGTGCTTAAAATAAACCTAGAATTTTTTTTGTATTTCCTTTCAACTTCACCCCACCTTTTCAACATCATCCCAATCTACCGTATTTTTATTTTTGAAAAATTTTGAAGTAAAAATAAAGTACACGAACTTAAAGAATTATTTGTGTAATAAAAAGTATTTAAAAAATTTTTTTTCTGTGTGCAATAATATGTTAAAATGGATCTCTAAAGGAACTCCGAATCGGGTTTCGGGTTTTATAAAATGCGACATCGCAGAAAAACGATATCGCCTTTTCTGAACCCTGAAATTAAAAATCGCCGAATTGGTTTTCGGGTTTCATAAATTTTAGGGTTTGGAAAAATGTAATAATGACCGTTTTTTTTTCTTCCGGCAATTTTACATTTCTGGGTTTTTAAATTTGACGATATTATAATTCGTGGTTTTTAAAATCGGCGATATTATAATTCGGGGTTTTTAAAATCTGCGATTTTATAATTCGGAGTTTTTAAAACGGCGGTTTTAAATTTCGGGGGTTCTCAAATCGGCGATGTTATAATTCGGAGTCTTTAAAATCGTCGATTTTAAATTTCGGGGTTTTAAAATCGGCGATATTAAAATTCGAGATTTGTTAAATTCGCCAACTTCATATTACGGGATTTTTAAATTCCGCGATGTTAAAATTCCATGATAGATATTGAGTATTTTAAAATTACTTAATTTATTTAAAAATTGCAGTATTAATTTCCTAATCCTTCGGGCTCGAAAGTTTAAGGTTAAGACTTTTAATCTCTGCTTTTGAAAAAAAGTGGGCGGTTATGTTTTAATGATGAACTTGTGATTTTTATCGTGTCAAAAAATACGGTGTTTTTAACATTGAGTGATGAAAAAGTATATTGGAATATAGATTATTTATGTAATTTTAAAATACTCAATATAAATCCTGGAATTTTCACACCACGGAATTTAAAAATCCCGTAATATGAAGTTATCGAATTTTACAAACCCCGAATTTTAATATCGCCGATTTTAAAACTCCCGAAATTTAAAATCGCCAATTTTAAAAACCCCGAATTATAATATCGCCGAATTAAAAAACCCAGAAACATAAAATTAGGGAAAGGGGAAAAAAAAAAAAAACAGTCATTACTGCGTTTTTTCAAACCCCGAAATTTACGAAACATGAAAACCAATTCGGTGATTTTTAGTTTCTGGGTTTAGAAAGCGCGATGTCGCATTTTATGAAACTCGAAATTCGATTCCGGGTTTCGGGTTTTATAAAATGCGGGGTTTCTTAAGGGGTCCGTTAAAATTGGGGCTTAAAAAATGTAAATTAAAACGGTCGGAATAAGAGCGGAAGCGTTGTGACGTCATATGTTAATATCGTTCTGCCGGAAAATTTGTCGTAGAATGCGATGCTTTCAATGTTTATAAACCAGGCCATCGCATTCTTGGAAACATTTTTCGGACAAAACGATATTAACATATGAGGTCACAACGCTTCCGTGCTTATTCCCACCGTTTTGATTTACAATTTTTAAGCCCCAACCTTAACAAATTATTGCATACAGAAAATATTTTTTTTAATGCTTTTTATGACACAAATAATTTTTTAAAATTCATGTACTTTATTTTTAATCCAAGATTTTTCAAAAATAAAAATACTGAAAATATCTATTCAGAACGCTTTTTGGAAAAAAATGAAATGTGACGGAAAACTTACCATACTTTCTAAAACATCCAAATCGAAAATCTTCTCTATTTCGGACTCTTTTTTCGCGATGTCCCCACTGTTTCTTCTTCCCAAACTATTTCCGGAATTGGTTTTCCTTAAGGCAACTCCAAACTTCGATATTTTAACTTGTTCCGTTTTTTGTACGTCATCGTTTAGCGAATCTTTCCTAAAGATGGCTTTATCAACCGACCTTTGGACATCTTCGTCCTTCCTATCATCGGTGAAAACTTGCTTTTTAAGCAAAGCAGGAGCTTTCAAAGCCGAATCTTCTGGAATTTTCGTGGGTTTCCCAACATTAGGCAGTATAACATCATCGGTCGGTAAATAACCATTCACTTTAGGATGCTCGATTTCCCGTTCTTCCGGCACGGGTTTGAAATTTTTCGGGGCCGGACCTATTTTTTCCGGAGAAATATGATTTGCGATGGGTGTATCTTTTCTAGTCGGGGACGGTTTTCGCTCTGGAGAGGATGCCTTAGTGGGAGATTTAGGTGGTTTTTGTGGTTCTTGCTTCTCTGAAACCGGTTTGCTAGGAGCTTTTTCGGTTTTAGGAATTGAAGGTTTTCGAGGTGTTTCCGTCAATTCTTTCGTTGGGGATTTCCTGCCTTTCCCAGGGGATTCCTCTCTAGATTTTTTTCGATCCGCGGGAGATGATTCTCTTGACGGACTTCTTTCGCTGTCGGTGCTATGCTTTCGGGAGCATTTCCTCGATGGGAAAGTGTCGAATTTTCCGGTTTCCCGAACAGGCGATGTTGCTTTTCGCCTTGGGAAGGTATCCCTTCCGTCTTTAACTTCAGTTTCGAATCTGGACACGTTAACTTTACCGATTTGTTTTTTAACTTCGATCTTTTTCGTTTCGATTGGTTTGGGTGCAAGTTCGTCGATGTTTAATTTTCCGACGGGTTTCCGGATTTCTTCTTTAACTTGAACATCATTTTCGATTATTTCCTGGTTTTCGCTGATGTGTTTTTCAAGTTTTACTTGTTCTGACTGTTGAAGTGTGCTAGTCTCCGTCTTTCTAGCATCGAACACGGATGGTCGGTTGATTATATCATCTTGCCTTTGTAGCTCACGCCTCGCTGTTTTGGAGACTGTACTCGCTTGAGTATTGGCAATCGTTTCAAACATGGATTTCGCTTTTAAAACAGCATTCACGTTTTCGGTGCTTTCGTAATTTTCGTTGTATTCCTCGGTGTTCCCCATGTAAGCATTTATAGTATCATCCAAACCTTTAAGGGTTATGTCTTCCGGACGAGAAGGCAAAGGACTAGTAGCTGACGCCCGAGCGGTTTCCATAAATTGATTGACTCTTTCAGCAACGCTCACATCAATCTTCAAATCTTCTTTTTCGATTTCTTTCTCGTCTAAATCCGTCACTTGTTCGTTTATAAATTTTTGAGTAATGATTTTAACAGATACTTCCGGGGTTGGTTCCTTCGGTTCTTCCTCCTCTTCTAAAACCGGTTCCGGAATAACTTTTTGTGGAGTTCTTCTTCGATATTCAAGATCGCTGTCGTCGTCAGGCTCGCTGACTCTGTCAGCGTACCTCGGTCTTAATTCTTCGACTTCGGTATCGCTGACTGGGATGAATTTAACAGGGCGAGCATCGGGTGACATGGACGATTCCCTCGATGATCTGGGAATCTCTTCTCCCGGTTGTTGGAGCAGATTTATGTTTACTGTAGTTGTCACCTATAAAAAAGTATAAATCGTTAATAAAATAAATATTTTGAAAGGCAGCCAGTGCTCAGCACTCGATTTTTAACACATACCTTGGTGTCTTGAGTCTTTTCATCGATCTTGCACTGCTGGACATAGTGCTCTTCAACATTTTCTTTCGAAGTGACAGTAACAGAAATCTTTTGGACATCTTCCTCCGATTCAGAAGTGATTGACGATTCTGACTTTTTTCCTGTCCTTTTATTCTTCGCCACTTTATCTCTAGTTTCCGTGACTTGTTTTTTCCCAACGGTCGCTATTAACTTCGTTTGTGCATTTTTCTCGTTCAACAAAAATTCTTTCGAGTTTCTCGATTTTAACTGAGTTTCACTGGTGACAGAATCCGACGATTTCTTTTTTTCTATCACTTTCGTTTTTGAATCTCTGCGAACGACATCGGTTTTAGAATCTTTTCGTACGGTTTCCGTTTTCTGGATAGGTCTCCTACTTTCGGCTCTGATTTTGCTCGCTATCGTGTGAGTGATGTTTAACTTCGGTTCCGACCTTTGTTGAGGCAATCCTCTGGTTGTAGGAGCTCTCTCATTCTTGGGTTTCAAAATTGGACCGGAAGATGTTCTCGGTTGCGATGGTTTCTTTTTTTGATTCCCTGCGATAAGATTTTCCCGGGAACTCGAAGAATCGTCTACTATAAAATCCGTAGGCGGTTTATCGTCTTCCCAATTATAATCCATGATATTTTTCCTTTTGCTTTTTTGTTTCACCTCCGTCTTTATTTCGGTACGAATAAAATTAGCCGAAGTGTTTTTGCACTTGTTTTCCTTATTTGCATCTTTCAATGAAGTAGAAGAAGTGCGAGTGGTTTTTACGTTGGCGGTTTTAACGTCTATTTTGTCATTGCTCGATTTTCTGACGGTTGTAGTTATCTTTGTATCGGAATTTCTGGAAATGATCGTTTGCTGCTTTTTGCCGGAATCCGTCCTGGCGAATGCAGATCGTACGGGAGATCTGGATTTTTTCGCAGGCGGAGAAGGTGCTCGTTTCTTTTCCTTTTCAGGGAAGCGCCTTTGGGACGGATATTCTGTCAGCTCTTTTTTCGGAGAACTGGTGGAAGGTTTTTTTACTTCCGGTTTTTTCTGACTCGGAGCTACAGATCTTGTAGTGCTCTTCGGCGTAATCGGAGCTTTTTTAGTGGTGGGAATCACTGGAATCTTTTTGTCACTCGGTTTTCTTTCAACCGCCGGAAAAGTTTTTTTGACGGGAGATTTGACCGGACCCACAGACCCTGAGCTTGGTCTCTTAGTTACAGGTGATTTGGGGGCAGTTGACGGAGTTTTGATCGGTTTCTTCGACGTCGGTATTGGCGTTGGCTTTTTCTTGTCTTTTTCAGGGAAACGTCTTTGAGACGGAAATTCCGTTAATTCTTTTTTAGGGCGTGTTTCCGTGGTTTTCCTTCCCGGGCTGGGTTTTCTTTCTGGACTTGATGCAGGAGAACTGCTGGGAAATCTTTCCCTGTCAGGGGATGCGCCTATGGACGGGAATTTTCGCTCTGGACTAGAATATGGTGAAACGCTAGAAGAGCGAGATGAATAAGATTTCCTGGAAACTGGGGTAGGTGGTTTGGATTTTTTTCTCCTTGATACGTTATCAGTGTCATCGCTGTCGGACACCGAACTTTTTTTCGTTTTAGGCGCAGATGGTGACGAAGTTGGCGCTTTTACGTTTTTATCAGGCGAAGCCGATGTAATGTCTGGGCTGGGTTTTATCGGAGTAAATCCGTTTATGGTTTGTTCGGATCTGTTTTTTAAGTAAAGCTCTTGAACCAAAGATCCATCCGAGCTATATTCTGGAGATTTATCTCTCCCTTTAATTATGGTAGATCGATCGACTGTCTCGTCGTTCGTCTGAATAACTTGAGTTGATGTAACGGTTTCATTGGCATTTGTTTGAGAAAAATCTGACCTTTCGGCTGCTATGAAGTCCGTTACTTTTTGCTGAACATTTGACTGATTGGTTTCATTTTCGGTTACATATGATGAACTGGAGCAAGATGAAGTAGTTCTACCTTTTTCAGTTTTTGGAACAGGACTTGCAGATGGCGATACGCCCGGTGTTCCAGAACGTTTTTTCGTGGCCGCTCTAGAAGAATGACTTGAAAATTTTCTTTTTTCCTTCGTGGTTTTAGACCTGTAGGTGAAATCCGTCTCCTCCGTTGGACTGTTGTTATGTTTTTTAGGAGAAATCGGCCGCGAATATCCGCCTGAATATCCACCTGTAGATTTAGTACTTGATCTTCTGCTTTTTACATCCTTTGTCGGGCTTTGTCTTCGAGGTTCCGGACTGGAAAACCTTTTGGTAGGTGAACTTGAACCCGAACCCGAACCTGGGCCTCTGTCAAAAGAACCCCTAGATATCGACTTTGTAGGCGATCTTGATCCAGAACAGCGTCTGTCGGTTATTGATTTTGCAGGAGACACAGATCGCTCAGGGGTGAGACTAGGAGCTCGCAAGGAACTTGCAAATTGAGCGTGGCTCGGACTAACTTCGACGCTTATTCTTTTAGGTGTAAAATGTGACTGGTAAGTTGTTGTGTAATCTACATCACCTTTCTCTATCTGTAGTTCTTGTGGATGATGTATTGGAGTTGCTCTTTGTGGCTGCTCATAAGCCGTAGGTTCTGTTTTTGAGCAAACAGATTCTGTATCGGATGAGCGAGATCCGCTCACATGAATAATTTTTTCCTGCTGTGCAGTAACGGCGTATCGGCCGGATTCCTCTTTGACGTATTTTCCAGGTGTGACGTCAGTTTGTTTAGATGATTCGTCGACGATTCTGGATATTTCTTGACTTTTCTGCGTTGAGTCTCTAACAGCAGATTCCGTTATTTTCTGCCTTGCGACTTGCTCAGAAATCTCACATACTCTAGCATCTATTTTATCGGCCCGAGTTTCTGATATTTTCGCGACTTGCTCTTGAGCGGCTGACTGAATAGCAACCGATTTTTGAACATCTACCGATTCAACGGCGGACTGGGATGTAATATGTGTAGCTGACGACTGTGAAATATGTTGGCTACTTCTTTGCTGTACATTTTCGGAAGCTTTTGATACCGCAGATCCAGAAATGGTGTGCTTTGACTCTCGGGCAACGGATTCTGCCGATTTTTCCACAACTTGAGTGGACGAGGAACCGATCGCTTTCTGAACATCCACTGCTTCTTGGACTACTTGGGATGTAGAAGCTTTCTGCGAAACTTGAGATGAAGCGGATTCACTGACCGATTTCTGTTCCACCTTTTTTTGAGACATTTGAGACAAAACAGATTCAGCTTTCTGTTCTAGCGCCCTCTGAGAAGACGAAGAGACTTCTCTTACGGAACTATCGATCTGAGCAGTTTGCTGCCCGGTTACATCAATCGTTTTGTCTTGTTTGCCAGATAAGCGATATCGTCCCGATTCTTCTTTAACATACGTTCCAGGTTTGACATCTTTTAATTTCGAAGCATCATCTATAACCGAAGATTCTTTGCTTTCTGAACTATCTCGACTCGTGGAACTTTGTGTGTAAGATTGTCGATTTCCGCTATCATCGATCACAGTCCTAGTTTTTATGACAGTTTTTTTTTGAGACGTGTGAGAAGCTTTCGAGTAAGTTCCTCCAGCCGCCACAACTTGCGTTTCTTCCGGTTTTACAACAGCTAGTGATTCTTGCTGTTTTTCTGAACTCAATTTCTCTTTTGAACTATCACAAACCGATAAATTCTGAGCGCCAGTAGATTTTGTGGTATCCCCCGTTCCGACGCTAGTTTCATAAGAACTTATAACTTTAGATTGTCCACTTTCGTCAACTACTGATTTATTTCCAGAAGCGATGGCTGATGCACTAGTCACTCGATTATCTTGTCCAATCATTTTTTCTGCATGAGCTTGTGTTGTAATTTCGACTTGGCCACCGGTACCGACAGCTTGGAACCGTCCACCAGACGACTGGACTTTCCAGTATGACTGAGGAGTCTCCTGATATGTTTGAAAGTCCCTGGTGGGCGATTCTGAATCACGGATTTCTTTCGACTTCATAGCCATGAAGTCTTGATCTTTGATTGAATCAGCGTGTGTCATGGTTTCTCCGGAGCTTGTGGTATATCGAGAGGATTTCGTAATAATTTCCGATGAATCAAATCTCGGTAAGTCGCTTTCGATTTGAGGAGTTACGTTCCGGACATCGGATAAAACTTCTCCGGTAGTGTAAAATTCCTTCAGGCGTTGTTCTCGAAGTTTGTACATGCGAGCTCGGATTTCCTTCTTTTTGGAGAAGTCTTCCGTCTGCTGCCACTGAAATTAAAAAGAAAAATATATACTGTTTATGTGTTACAATTTTTTTTTCTCCCATTATTTTATAGCTACTATTGATTATGAGCGTATTTTGTTGTATCTTATTATTCTTAAATGGTGTGTGCCGAATTTCATACAAAGCAAAACGTAGGCGTAAGTTAAAGGAAACCCAATATTAAATGAAATGGTAAAGGTCCGTGTCGGATGAAACGAATCCAATTTTGGGTATACGTGTCAAATTTGAAGCTGTCATCGTGCAACAGTATGAGAAGAATGACCTGTTTTCATTTATTAATGAAATAACCTTCGATGTCAAGTCATTTCGAACTGGAGCTATATAAAAAAGGGAAAAAGACCGAAAGTTGATTGAGCTTTTAAACGGCGGGTAATTTCGAAAATTTTTTGAGAAAAATTAAACGAATGGAAAAAATTAAAATGGTGGTACGTATATTTTTCCCGTCAACGCCATTTACCTCTTTCTCTAGGTTACTGGCATTGCTTAAAATAAATAGTATTTTTCAATACAAGAAATGCAAATGACAAAATTGCCCGTCGAGACCAAGTTTCCCTACCAAAATATGATAAAAATGATCAAATTTGACAACAGTCTTAGTCATTTTTAGTCGCGAGGGGTTTCGCTTAATTTTTTATCAATTTTGGTTTTTCTTCATTATTTTTCATCATTCTTGATCGAAAAAGGGTCATATTCGACTAGTTTTCTTAAAGTCATTTTTTAGTCAAATTTTTGGTAGGGTTTAAGCCCGAGCCGGAGGCGAGGGCCTTAAATGGATCGAAACGGGCAAGTCGTTTGCAGTCTTGATTGCATTGAAAGATACTTTTCATCACAAAGTACGGCATAAAATAGTCTATAAATTAACTGCTTAGGACGGAAAGCAAGACTTTTCCGTACTGTGCGATGGAAAGATAAATTTAAAAAGGTTCCCTTCAAATTCAAATTGAGATCGAAGATAAAAAGCAGGGACTTATAGACCAAGGGGAGTGTTAAGTATTGCGTAAGACCGAAAGGGGGGCAGGGAGGTACTTGAAATTCTTACGATCTCTTACTTGGGGGCGGGAGGGAATTCGGCAAATCTTACGTAAGAATTTCCATCACAACTTATTGTTCAGAATTTTTTTTAATTTCAAAAAATTAAGTTGTTTTAATTTTTTTCCGAATGTCTAAAGTAGAAAAATTGGAAGATTTTTTTAAAAAATTTTAAGAAATAAAAATGAATTTTTTGATGAGATTTTGTGCCAATTGTAGCTATCTTCAAGGATATGAGTATGAACTATAAATCTAAAATTAAGAAATATATTACTCCAATTTAAAATTTCCGTAAAAAAAAAGGGGGGGGGGTCCGCGAAAATCGTATAATAGGGGGGTCAAAGAAATCTTACTAATGCTTGCGAAGGGGGTCCAAAAACCCGAAAAAAAGGCTTACGTAATACTTGAACGTTCCCCAAGGGTCGAAGACAAGCGTGTTTTCAGAAATTTTCATGGATAGGCCTACAAGTATACGTGTTAAGAATTTCTAGAAAATTTATTTTTGAACTTGGATGAGAGTTTATCGGAGCATGTTTTAAGCTTTTTTTCCTGGGCGAAAATATTTATGTCCAAAAGTATACAGTGTTTTCTTCTCCCCAAACTTATTGTTACAGCTTTTTAGTGGTTTGCCCTAACCCCAACCCGAAAATAGTGTTAATAGTGTTAAGCATAACCGAGGTCGAAGGCCGAGGGAAAATTTTTGAAAATTTTCAGAGGAAAACTGAGAAATTTTAAGTGTGCGTTTCTAATTTTTATTTATTAATTTTTTTTTTAGCACTATTCATGTCGGCCAATAATCAAATTTTTGTCTATTGGGCGGCAAACTTTGCTCAAAAAAAGGTCGCATACTTTACACGCTACAACATGCACTGGAGTCTATAGTACAGTCATTTGATTTTTTATGTTTAACTAAACTTTTGAGCCAAAATGTAGAATTAAAAAAAAAAAAAAAATTATAAATTTTTAACAAACCTAAAAAATGATTTAAGGCAGGGGGGAGGGGGGGGGTGTATTCTCTCAGTTGGACTTTATTTATTTATTTATTTATTTATTTATTTATTTATTTATTTATTTATTTATTTATTTATTTATTTATTTATTTATATTCGGATGCAAACAGCTAGATCTAAGCCTATTACAGCAGTCCCTGTCTAATTAAAAAGATATTAAATTGAAAAAAAAAACATAAAATATAAAATATAACATAAAATATTAAATTTAAAAAAATAAATAAATAAATAAATAGTAACAAAAGAAAAATCAAAAACCCTCCAATGTCTCAACAACAGATTTTTTAAAAAAGGTGAAAGGCGAGAAAATGTCTAGGGCTGGATTGGAGGAGTTGAAGGAGTTAGTAATTCGTCCAAGATTGAAGGAGTCAATAATTCGTCCTTATTAAAGGACTTTAGATAAAAGGACTTTATTGGTATATGAATCAAAGAGGGAACCGGGATGATGTTCAGTAAAAAAAAATTTTTTTTTTTCTACTTCTTTTGACAGTGGTACAGAAGGAGTAACCCAAATCCTAAAAGTTTTAGATCGGTAAGTGTGACTAAAATGAATCTTATGCAATATCAAGAGGGAAATCAAGACCGAAAAAGCTACTGCCGCTAAATTTGATAAATGAAAAAATACGTAATATCAATAAAGTTTCCATAAAGTCTAACGAATTCTTTACAAGTCGAAATAGGATGAATGAGAAGGTCGTTCGCTTTAACAGAGATAAAAAATACTATGACAGCATTTCTTCGCTTTAGTCAATTTTTCAAGCTTTTTATTATTGCATCAGTTAAACCGTTTTTTTTCCTATTAGTGTCATCCCTATTTAAAAAAAAGTAAAAAGAAACTACTTCTGGCACCCATCAACGTCAAAAATCTTGAGTTAACTTTCCGCTTCAAATATTTCTTTAATGAATTTAAAGCAACAAAAATTATTTATGAAAATTCGCATTTTTTAAATAAATAGCGATAAAATTACTTATAAGGATGAATTGTTTTTTTCCCTCTGAAATTTAATCAGCTTACACCTACTATAAGGACATAAAACAATAACCTTCGACAATGACCATCAAAAAGAATCACGGAGTCCCACCCTGTAGGGGCGTTTTAAAATTTCGACAACTTCTTTTTAATAGAAAAAAATGTTCCCTATCACAACATTAATCGTGTGTGACACTATGATATTAAGAAAAATATATCCTACATTTCCTACACTTCATGATTTATAGATATCCGCTTCAAAAAATTAAGTGAAAAGAAAAAACAATTGACTTCGTTAAAAATTTAAAGCAACAACACCTTCTGGCATACCTCTAAACAGGGAAAATCCAAATTTTCGGAAAATAATCCTCTATCCAATGTAAGGAAATTCGCACTTTTCGATGTTAATTTATCACTTGACACCACAATGCAGTCTGAACATATATAACATTTAACTGGAAAAAAAATTTATTTAAAATGGGAGTAATAAAAAAATTATTATTCCGAATTTAAAAAAAAAAAAAAATTTAAAAAACAGCAAAATAAACGACTGTACAGTGTCAACCATAACTTCAACCCACGATGGAATATTTACGAATCGGATATCGAAAACTCAATGTATCCAGGTACAGGTTATATTAGACGACCACACGAATCAACATCTCCTCGAGAACTAAATTTAAAAAGGTATACAATCTATATTGGCGATGTCTTAAAGTGTATGGGCGATCCTCGTATGTAATATGAAGGATTTATGACAAGATCTACTCAGTTTTGATTGTCTCATTTCGCGTTACAAAACATTTTATACACTTTTTTTTTATTTAAAAAGAAAAATAGGTACCTATTCTTTTGTTTCCTCGCGTTGCACAACAAATGACATTAATGGTTGTCAACGACGAAAACCATATACGTATAAAAATTAAAAATACAATTTTTTTTCGGAATCAAATTTTATTGCAAAGCAGAAGCTCGTGATTTAAAATATCAAATTTATTGCAAAACCGGTTTTGTTTCCTTCGTAAATCATTAAAATATCGAAAAGATTGCAAATGACCATTTAAACATCGACGATATTGCTTTTTTTTTCTTTTTTTGGGTGATATGCTTGATTTTATTTCATGTTCAATTTTATTTTAAACACTTAAAAAAAAAAGAGTGGGGTGATCTTTATCAATGGGGCAATAATCTCTCGCATCTAAAATCTGACAATCTATTTAACAAACTCTTGGCATGAGGATCGACTGAAAATCATGTCTATTGCATATAAATTTTTTAACAATCTGGTCTCGTCTACCGTAAATGGATCGGCAGGTATTATCACTTATTTATTCGTAAAAATAAAAATATATCGTGTGAGAAATATTTTCCACGCCAACTGGTTTGGCTTTAAGAGTAATCAACGAACCGAAAACTTTTCCATTTTCTGATAAAACTAAAAGCACTGTGCATAATCATTTAAGATTGTTTTTCCGCCAAAATGAAGTCATCTCCTTATTTTACGAAACATTTAAAATATACACAATATGACCGATTTGACTTTTATTTCCTGAACAAAGTTATAATTGTTGTAGTAATGCTAATTTAGGAATTTCTCGTCTTGTAACACTAAAAATATATCAACTTAGTTTTTTTTTTTTTTTTTTTTTTTGGGGGGTTCAAAATGATTGGTCCTGCAAAGTTATGTCCAAGAAATAGTTTGTCCCTTTAAGCTAAACGTCAAAAAGTTTGAAGAAACCTTCTAGAAAGAGCTTCAGCCTTCGCAAGAAAGGTTTCAATAACCCCGTCCCTCCCTACCGTCCAGGAATTTAAAAGAAATCATGTAATAAAAAAAGTGGCAGATTTCATTTCAAAGATTTATTCTTTTTTCTTCCTAATATATTTACAATCAGGCTCGTAGCCAGGAAAATAGGGTGATTAAAAAAAAAAGTTTTTCCGATTTTGTTCGCTTCACCAAAAAATGGGCTCTTTTTAGTGTTAAAACGCAAGAAAAATTTTGAAATATTTTTTTTCCCCCTACAGTTTAGGGGTGTCGCAGAGCAGAAAAAGGGCCTAAGCCACAAATGTTTTCTTAGCATTTAATAAAAGGAAAGGTGCCATTTTTTTCGTATTTGAATTTTACAAAACTGGGCTTAATAGGTGTTTTTGACGTCGTAGAAGACGAATTTCACCATCCCGATTTTCCCCTAACGCCTGAGTCGCTCGGAGAGCGCTTTTTTAACGCTTAAATCCGATTTTTCGGGCTTAATTTTTATTTAGGGTGCAAATTCACTATGAAATGTTGGACCGACATGTTGTACCAACATGTCTGACAAACGAACGAATCGACTATTGCAGAATTTACTCTAGGGGTGCAAATTCACTATGGTATGTTGGACATGTTGGTATACAACAAGTTGGACAAACATGTTATACCAACTTGTTGGAGTGTTGGACGAACTTGTTGTACCAACATGTTTGACAATCGACTATTGCAGAATTTACTCCTACGCCAAAATTAGAATGGACAACAAGTCGACAAGTGTGGGCAACTAAGTTAGTCAAAGTTGGTACAACATGTTGGTCCAAGATTCCATAGTGAATTTGCACCCTTATGTCCAAATTTAAAGCCCCCGAATTTTTCCTTTTTCTTTAAGTTCCTTATGGAAAAAAGCCCGAGGAACACGAATTTCATTATCCAGATTTTCCCCAACCCACGCATGAGTAGGGGTATTAGTAAAAAAAAATTTGGTTTTTTGGGCCAAAAATGGATTTTTTTGCCAAAAAAAAAACGACAACTCTTTGAATTTCTAATCAATTTCGGAAATTTTTAACTGTCGGAAAGTTCTACCCTTAATTTTTTTGAAAATCAAATTTTTTTTTTAAATCAAATTTTTTTCCTACTGTAAAAAAATTTCGAAATTTGATTCGAAATTTTTCTTGTGTCTTTACATTAAAATGAACTCATTTTTTGGTACAAAAAATCGGAAACACCTTTTTTTTTTTTTTTTTTTTTTAAATCACCCTACAGGAAAAAGGCGAAGGGAGCTCAGTTCCTCCTAAAATTAGGTATGAATCCCCGTGATATTTTTTTTGCCCCGCATATAAAGATCGGGGAAATTCGTTTAATTTTAGCACTTTCCCGATTTTCGACTTCATTTTTAAAAGTTCTGAGCCTTCTCGGGATAGCTACTGGTCTGTTTAAGGTCTTAAAATCGTACTATCATAAACTTGGTAAGGCCATATGGCACTCATCATACTCTACTCAAAGTGGCCAACGTGGCCAAGTGGTAAATCGGTAAATCGGAAAATCGGCCAAAAAGTCAGCATATACCGTCACTAGGGTGTCCCTAATTTTTCAAATTTTAAAATTTCATATGTCTAACCCGCTTAAAGTTTTCTATTTGGAGTGTTGATAAAGACGAAATTTTTTCAGATTTTTAAAATGACGGGAAAGTGTGCCTTATGGGCATCCAATTTTGAAAAATTCCCATAAGAACCAAAAAAAATATTTGATTTATTTATTTATTTATTTACTTTTTTTTTTTTTTGTGAAAAAACACTCGTTTATTATCGGAAATTTTGCGTAGATCACGAATCTGACGCCCGATTTTTCATACCAGCCTAAGTTTTTGAGCCAGAGGTCAAAATATTAGCAAAATTAAGGACTTAACATGTTTTGTGATTTTAGGCTATTTTTTGCCCTATTTTTATTTCTTATTGTATCACAATAACTATCAACAGACATAAAAAATCTGACTTCAGATTCGTGATTTACGCAAAATTGCCAACAAAAAACTAGTGATTTTTCACAAAAAAAAAAAAAAAAAAAAAAAAAAAATAGGGTTTTTTTGGTTTTATGGGAATTTTTCAAAATTGGAGGCCCGTGAGGCACACTTTCTCGTCATTTTAAAAATCTGAAAAAATTCAGCTTTTGCCTTTTGTTAACACTCTAAAAAGAAAACTTTGAGGGGATTAGACATATGAAATTCAAAAATTCGAAAAATAAGGGACACCCTAACCGACACGTATTTGGCTCATTAAATTTTTTCTCGGATATACCGTTTGAGGAAAGCCGCCGATGTTTTGTTATGAGTAATACATGACTGAAAGTTCATCCTACACGATATCGATACCACGTATCACATTTATGAATGTTCCTATCCCACTCAAAACTTCGATTTTTATCACAATCTTTTTTTTTTCTTTTTCTTTTTACGAGTTCATTTTAATCAATGTCGGATAATTATCAATTTAAAAAGCATTTCAATTCGGCTTCTTGTTGTCGTAAAATGGGCGGTTATAACAAAAACATTGTTCCATGATGCGGCGTATGCTGTGACTCTTGTTCAATAAATACATTTTTTTTTTTTTTTGGAGAACATATCTTATTTGTAAACAACTTATCTCGTAATAATAGACTTAATTTCAAGCGCTTTATTTGATTAATGTAATCAAAATTAACGCGGAAATTTAAAAAAAATGATTAATTATTACACATTTTACAATTATACATCTCAGAAGTTGAATATATCATTGATAAATTTTTTTGTAAATTATACAAAAAAGTTACATTACAAAAAAATTAATATTTTAATATTTATCACGAACCTCTTTGAATGTTTACAACCGTTTTTTTTTTTTTTTTAAATTTTCGTTTTTTTTTTTTCTTCCCTAGAAGGCATTTTTAGTTAGGTCATACGATACAAGTAGAAAATAGGGCTCGGCAAAAGGAAACATTTTTTAATTGATTAATTAAATTATTATCGATGTTTTATTGACTTGTTCAACGGCATGTTTTACCTTTTTTAAACAACAAAATTATCGGGGTGCGTCTTTTTTCAAAATTAAAATGAAAGTTTTCTAAATCAAATCTAATTTCATGAAAGTTTTTGAGAAAAGCGCGCTAAATTAAAAAAAGAAACTATTATTGCAATTACTCCCGAATACGTCCGTTGTTAATAAAAAAAAAGAATCGTTTAAACCGTTTAAAACGTCATCTAAATAACAAATTTTCAAGATTTTACAACGAATGTCAGTCTCCTGCTGATATATTTTTCTAATCAAGTTCAAATTACAACCTCCTCAAAAATATAGTTATACATTTCAAGGCTGGGTGCGCACATTTCTCATCAAAAAAAAAAAAAAAAAGAAAAAATACCACGATAACAATCATTACGGCAAAAAACTGTCGTGTAGTGTCACCTCACAAGAGGACAAACCCACGCATCTTCATACTTTTTTTTTCACTTAACAAGCGTGAAAAATAAAACTTATCGGGGTGAAGGTTTTCCGAAGAAAATAAACATTACAAAGGAAAAAAAAATCAATTAAAAGTCTCGCAGTCAAATCAGCGAACATGAGCCGGTGATTTGAAAAGGGCAGTTAAAATTGTTTACGACTATCAAAAATGGCAGGGAATATCATCTTGCCTATCAAGAGTGCATCCACACATTTTGATGACTTGCATGTTACAATAAGTTCCAGTGCGCCCCCTCAATTTAGACAAGAACCTGTTCGTAACGTGGGATGTTTCGTATTTCTACGTCATCAGTCATAGGCTCATTCGGAAAAAAAAAAAAAATTTCGATATGATTCATACAACGATCCAAGTATGGAGTATGACGACCTTCCGGACTCAGACAACTAGTTCCATTGCGTTAAAGGGTTTGAAATATTTTACCCCCCCCCGTATTTACTTACCAATCGACGAAGAATGTCTTCATCTTGTATAAATGAGATGTCCGCACCTTCGGCCGCCATGGCCGTCTATTATCTGTAAAAAAAAGAAGCAAAACAATTAATCAATCGATATTTAACCTTGTGTTTTATGATATGTCATCTCTATTGAAAAAAAAAAAGTCGCCAAACATAGCACCAAAGATCACATGGACATATGTTGTAGAAAGTCGTTATAAGCTCACATGGTGCCCTGCAGGAATAATCCTGTAATGTACTATTTTGGTAACATATTAAACTTGACATGCGGCCGATTTCTGACACTAAATACATGAAACAATAACTATGAATCAGATATGATTCCGTAAGAGCCTGTAATAACATACTACCAGCGACCTCAAAGCTTTTTTTTTAACAACGGACTGACAAGTAGCAAGGTTACCAATACTTCTTTTCTTCCAAAACATTTGATCAGGAAGATGCTTTGTAATTTTCCCTCAGGCGATAAATTCTGGCTCATTTTCATTTTTCATATTCACAAATATCAGCTTATTTTCTAATTCGTAAGCTCCGACGGGATTGATGCTAGGCATGTTACAACATGTCCTGACTTGCTTATAAAAAAAAATGGCTCTTTATAAGCTCCAACGGAATTCATGTTAAACATGTCACAACATGCTCTGAGTTACTGATGAAAAAAAAGCGCTTAAACTCAAACGAAATCAAAGCCAGACATGTTACAACATGTCCTGACTTGCTTATGAAAAAAAATGGCTCGTCATAAGCTCCAACGGAATTGTTGCTAAACATGTCACAACATGCTCTGAGTTGCTGATGAAAAAAAAAAAAAAACGTTTAAGGAGGATGCTTACACCTTTTTTTTGTTTTTATTTTGATTGTTTATTTCGATTGTTATTTATAGGCGCAATATTTGTTTATTTTGCGAAAACTTTTCGAATCAATAAAATTTTTAAAAAATGGTTTTATACAGCGAAAATCACTATGGTCTACCTAAACTAAATTCTCTATCGACTGACAAGAAGGAAAGTTAGGATGTATCGTGAAATAATGAATATTTTTTAAATTAATCAACCGATTCAGTAAACAAAAACATGAGATCTTGAGCTTTATTTAAAAATTGTTCATTATTCCACGATACATCCTAACTTTCCTTCTTGTCAGTCGATGGAGAATTTAGTTTAGGTAGACCATAGTGATTTTCGCTGTATAAAACCATTTTTTAAAAATTTTATTGATTCGAAAAGTTTTCGCAAAAGAAACAAATGTTGCGCCTATAAATAACATTCGAAGTAAACAATCAAAATAAAAGCAAAAAAAAGGTGTAAGCATCCTCCTTAAGCTCCAACGGAATCGAAGCTAGACACGTTACAACATGTCCTGACTTGCTTATTAAAAAAAAAAAAATTGTTCTTCATAAGCTCCAACTGAATTGATGCTAAACATGTCACAACATGCTCTGAGTTTCTGGTGAAAAAAAAGCTCAAGCTCCAACGGAATCGAGACCAGACATGTTACAACATTCTCTGAGTACCTGATGAAAAACAAATCGCTTCTCCAGACAAGCATGAAAAATAAATAAATCCCTCCGAGAGATGGGATGATAGTAAGTGATACAGATGACATATGGGTGAATAGGTGAGTGTAATGACACTAATTGCGATAATTTCAATGCCTCCACAATAAGAAACGTTTTAGACATGATCAAGGCGAATATATATACTTCTTTCAGAGCGAGTGGGAAGATGCTGTTTTGTGTCGTCATTTTCGGCATTTCCTGCACACCATATCGGGGTATAGGTATATATTTAATCTTTTCGATTGATGAAATAAAATTGCTGATTTTTCTGTCACCTTCAGGTAAAGTACCCAGAATTGGACATCACTGTTGGGGGGCATATTTAAAGCAACCATTATAAAATCATATGAGTCATAACAAGTGATTTAAAGCTTTTTAATTCTTAAATTATGAAAATACATAAAAATTAAAACTGGATATTAAGTAAAGAAAAAAAAAACCGGTATCATTATTCAAAGACAGTAATAAATTCAAAAATTTTTATTTTATTTTTTTAGATGAAGAAATTCAGCAAGGTTCCGAATCCGATTAAAAAATAAAGAGATAACGGGTTGACTTACATTTTATCAACGGCCAAAATCAGTACTTTCATTGAGTCATTTTTATTGTTGACAGGTACACGACATCAAAGTGAAATCATCGTAGATAATCTGTATATGGATCAAGCGTATTCCAATAAAAGAGGTGGCATGATATTTTAAATCATGAGCAAATGGTCGGAATGAAATATCTTACCTGTCAACACCAGGTTATCAATAAGTCACCTCAGAACTATCAAGGGGACTGGAATAAGAGAACCGTTAAAGGCTTTGGATAGGCAGATAAGCATATAAACGGTAGAAATTTTTGCAGTAAGACGAATATGTACCGTAGCACCATTAGTTGCGCTACGGGAAATGCTTTAGAGTTTTTTTTACAAAAGGAGCCATTCAAATATTACGTCATCATTTTAGGGGGGGGGGGGGAGGGAGTTGTTCGGCTGATGACGAGGGGGAAGGGCGGTGTTGGTGTAATGCTGATGAAATCATTTACACTGGGATCATACATAAGTATTACGTAAGCATTTTTTTTTGCTTATTTTGTACCCTTCCTCCCCTCCCTGGGTGTGGTCGACCCCCCTCCCCCTCCCTGATATTATGTCAGATTTTTCTTTTTAGTTTTTTTGTTTTTTATTAATTTGCAAAAGAGATATTTTTTAACTTTATTTTCTTTTTATTTTCATCTTAAAAAAATTAATGCAATTCCTTTTTCACTTTCTAAAATAAAATTAAGCATTAAAAAAAGAACAGTCTTTATTTTTAAAAAGTCAACGAATCAGTAAAATAATATCAAGAAATTACTTAATAAAATAAAATCCAAAATGAATTTAAATGAATCATAAAATAAAATGGCTTGCATTTAAACGGCAAGTGTTTTTTCCAATTTTCGGGCAGTTTTTTATTTAATTTTTGGCCAGTATTAAAATCGATGTTTGGTCGGTATTTAAAATAATTGGGCAGTACAATACAAGCAAATGGGCAGTAAATTAATATTTTTCGGCAAGTGAAGAATAGCTTTTTGGTATATAAAAAAATGATTTAGCAAGTATAGAATGGCATTTCGGTCTGTAAAAGCATTTAAAGAGTCAAAACGTACCCTAATCCACAAGCAAAGTCCGGGAAGCTGTTTTGGGTCTTTGTTTTGGCCTTTGCTTGAGCCTTTTTCAAATCCAAAAAAAAGAGTACTCTTTCTTTTTCTGAAAAATCCAAAATATACTCTTTTTCTAGAAAAAAGCGCAATTATTTATCAATATGCCAGTTCTTTAAAAAAATTTTAGTTAGAGCTGCTAAAAAAATTTTTTTTTTTCTTGTTCAAATTCAATTTTTGAGACCTTTTAGTTAATTCTTGACCAGTACTAAAATCGATGTTTGGTCGGTATTTAAAATAATTGGGTAGTCAATACAAGCAAATGGGTAGTAAATCAATATTTTTCTGCAAGTAAAGAACAGCTTTTTGGTATAACAAAAATATCTTACTATTTTTAGTTTTATCATTTAAAGAAAATTTTTCTTGAAAAATTGGCTTTTTTTAAAAGCTTCAAACTCTTTTATACTCTTTTGGAAAAATATTAAATACTCTTAAATAATACTTTTTTTTCCAATCGACGAGTTTCGAGGATTTTTACACTAAATGATGCAGCAAATATTTTCTAATGGCAAATTTTTAAAATTTCAAATCTTACGTAAAATATGGAATACCCCCTCCCCTGTTAAGGAGGTTCTTCAGGTGAATTTGAGATTCTTAACTGATCGTCCTCCTGCAACTTAAACATAGGCGAAACTTTGTTTATTTTTGTGGAAAGGGTTTTCCGCCTACAAAAATTTAATTGGAATCGAATAATTTTTTTAAAATTATGGGAATATTCCTCTTAACATTCTACACAACTTTTGTGACATGAAATTTTGATCCTTATATTATTTATGGTGTTTTTGTGAGATTTTCCCAAAAAAAAGTCCAAAGTTTATAAAAAAAAACAGTTAGCATGTTTACAATTTTTGAAGATTATTTTTGTAAATAGTTTGAAAACATTTTAGTTAATAATAAAATCGAATTTTCGTGTTTCAAAAGTGTAGAATGCTAAGAGGAATAGGCCTATTCCCATAATTTTAAAAAAATTATTTGATTCCAATTAAATTTTTGTAGGCGGAAAAACCTTTCTGCGAAAATAAACAAAGTTTCGCCTATGTTTAAGCTACAGGAGAACGATCAGTTAAGAATCTCAAATTCACCTAAAGAACCTCCTTAAATGCTTACGCAATACTTGTATTATCCCTTACAAGTCTGAGATACGTTTGAATTATACAGAATAGGGTTGTTTCACATAATTAAATTAAATTTTTTAAATCATTTAGAAAATTGGAAAAAAAAAATAAGAACGCATTTTGCGTCAGAATTTCTTCGCTTTAACGTGTCATTAGCTAGTGACAGTTGAAAAAATTTTGGTAAAAAATTGATGCATTTGAAACGATTTCAAAAAGCGCGACGGCCATAATGGCGTCGATTTGTTTTTATCATTCTGTTATCGCAGGCAGTGTCTGATTAATTTAAAATAGGCACTGCCTATGATAAATTGTTGGACCAACATTCCTTTATAATTTCGGCGTAGAAGTAAATTCTGCAATAGTCGATTCGTTCGTTTGTCAAACATGTTGGTACAACAAGCTGGTCCAACAAGTTGGTACAACATGTTTGTCCAACTTTTTGTATGAACATGTTGGTCCAACATTCCATGGTGGATTTGCACCCAAACACCAAAAATGTTCGCCCAACATCTTTGCCGAGCATGTTTGGCTTGAAATTGCGCCCTTCAAGCTCAAAATTTATAAGCGCTCCGGTAATTCCTGAAATTCAGAGGAGTACTTTTTCTGGCTTCGAATTAAAAAGGAACAAGGTGAATTTTCAGAATTAGTGTCAGTCTTACAATTACATCTTTCCCATCGCATTACCAATGGAAAAAAAAACGGCACTTCACCACAACTTCCTTCTTATTTACAAAGGAAAAAGAATTAGTTTCGGCGATATTTGTCACATTTAAAAACTATCATTACTTGCAGTTTACACCCATGCAAATATCAAGGTTATCTCATAATAATTCATTTACAATCTGTCGCAAATTAATGCAGCTATGATTATCGTAACGTTATGCGGTACCTTCTTTGCCCTTTTACGTATATCCCTCACCCTTTTTTTGGAAGCATTTAACGAGAATTTCTCCTTTCCTCGAATCCAATTATTTTCCGACCCAAAAAAAAAAGATCGTACCGCGTGCACAACGAAAAAAAAAATAAACAATGCCAAATATCTCATTTAACTTTATGCGACATAATTTTACGAATAACAAAAGGTATTTCAAAAAAGCCTACGCACATAACCTGTATCATCTTCTCTTATCTCATTAAATTATGTTATCTGCGAATATGTAAAGCAGTATTACAATGTCTATTTTGTGTTTTTCGGTCCACGCCCTTTTCGAATTTATATTTCAGGTTTCCCTCCGTTCGTAACCATATTTAATAACAGTGTGTTCGTTTTATTCTAAGGATTCTTTTTTCGGAAATGATCTTCAACTTCTATCGAAGAAATCCATTATATCGAGTTTGTTAAAAAAGAAAGAAAAGATAATCCTTTCAACGCTGCATTCCGTTATTATGGAATGTCCTCCTACATTTTGTTTTTTTGACAGAAGAGTGTTGACTGTCCTTCCCACGAATAACACCTTCGTTTTTAGGAAAAAAAAAAGTTCTAGTTTATTTTCTTCTTTTTGAAAGTAGAGAAATGCAAACGATTTGTGAATTTCGTGAATGAATGAAAATTTTAATAAGATTGTTGGCATTAACGAAATGGAAATTATTGAGTAGTCTGAGTGCGTATAGGACTCTTGAACACATCAACCAAAGTCTAATTCCAAGTCATCCTTTATGCACATCTCCCAAAAAAGACAGCACAATGGGACCCATTTAAAAAAGTTTCCAATAGTTAAGCTTTTTTTTTTTTTTTTTTTTTTTTTTTTTTTTTTTATGGATGACATACAGGCGGACGTTTTAATAATCCTTGAATAGACTTTTATTAAAACGATGATTTAAATCTTTTTTAAATAAATTATTTAACGTTCGGCCTTTTAAAAATCGAGTCCCGTGTAGACATTAATTAAAGCTATCAAATATGGAAATTGTTGGTATAGCACCTTACCGAACGCCTACCTCTTAAACTGCACTGACCTCTTTCAGATCCTGTCTTCCCAATATTTAAGGCCAGGGATGGCAAACTGTTCCAAAAATCAAAACGGTTCGGTTCGGTTGGGTTTCTTTCAAGTGAAAAAGTTGAATTCGGTTTGGTTTCGGTTAAAATGTTGTCTACCAGGAAAGGTTCGGTTCAGTTTGGGTACCGATCCAAAATTTTTTGAATACAGCTCGGTTCGGTTTTTTTTTTTTTTTTTTTTTTTTTTTTTTTTTTTTTTTTTTTTTTTAGTACAAAACCAGTTTTGCTTTCTGAACAGGGAGGCAAACCGCTCCGAAAAACAAAACGGTTCGGTTCGGTTTCGGTTAAAACGTTGTCCATCATGAAGGGCTTGGTTCGGTTTTGGTTCAGGTTCAAAATTTTTTGAATACGGTTCGATTCGGTTCGGTTTTTTTTCTTATTAATACAGAACCGGTTTCCGGTTCGGTTAAGTTCTTCTTATTAACTAGGTTCGGTTCTGGTTCGGTTCAGTTCATGTTATTAACTGGGTTCGGTTCCGGTGTCGGTTTGGTTTCTGCAATTAAACTGGTTCGGTTCGGTTCACTTCTTGCTATTAACTGGGTTCGGTTCCGGTTTTGGATCGGTTCCTCCAATTAAACTGGTTCGGTTCCGGTTCGGTTCAGTTCTTGTTATTAACTGAGTTCGGTTCCGATTTCGGATCGGTTTCTCCAATTATTATATTGGGTTCGGTTCTGGTTTCTCCAATTCAATTGATTCCGTTCCGGTTCGGTTCAGTTCTTGTAATTAATTTGGTTCTTTTTCGCTTTCGGACCGGTTTCTGCAATTAAACTGGTTCGGTTACGGTTTCGGATCGGTTTCTCCAATTAACCTGGTTTGGTTCCGTTTTCAGTTCGGCTTTTGTAATTAACTAGTTCGGCATCGGTTTCGGTTCGGTTTTCCGTTTAAAAACCGTTTTTTTTGTTAACAAATACCCGGTTTCGTTTCGGTTTTTGGTAAAAAAAAAAAAAAAAAAAAAAAAAATCCAGCTTCGGTTTAGTTTTTAGAAAAAAGCCCCGGTTTCGGTCCAAGTGTTCAGTAAAAAACCGAATTTTTTTAAGTAGAAAAAAATCGGCTTTAGTTCGAACCAAATTCTTCGGTTCTGCTTCGTTCCTGTATTTTTTTAATAAACCTACGGTTCGAATTTTTCCTCCCTGACTTGGGTTCGGTTTCGGTTTGATTTTAAACCCTTTTTTAGTTTTAAAAGGGTTTGGTTTTGGGTTTGGGTTCGGTTTGGTTTCGATCAGGTATTTTTTTAATGAACGGTTCGAATTTTTTTCCCCCGACTTGGGTTCGGTTTCGGTTTGATTTTAAACCCTTTTTTAGTTTTAAAAGGGTTCGGGTTAGGTTCGGGTTTGAATTCGGATTTTTAATTAATATTTTCTAAAAGGTTCGGTTTGGTCTGAGACAAATAAATCCGGGTACCGTTCGTTTAGGTTTGCCGTCCCTGATTTAAGAAAGAATTAAAAAAAAAAAAAAAAAAAAAAAAAAATTAAATGACAAGTATTTCCTTGCAAATAAAAATGTGTTGCATTTTATACCGCTAGTCGGCGGATTGGAAAACATACAATCAAACGATTATTTTTGGTCACTTGCAATAAATATATATGTTACCATAAAAGCGCTGTAACTAGTATTTCCAAAGTGTCTCTCAGGTCAGAAAGGTTATACTACGAAGTGATATCATCAGTTATTTCGGAAGTGGAGAAACACCCATTGTAATGCATTCAATGGCAAGTTTATTTGGCGCGCGAAAGGGCCTTTTTTTAGTTCGTGCGTGGGCGGAAGCAGAAACTTGTAAGTTAATTAAGGATTCATTAATGCCTTATAAAAAGTATTTAAAAGTGCGCACTGAGCTCCCCCTTTACGTCAAATTATTCATTTTGAAATTTATTAACGTAAGGTTGTAATTTTTGTTTTTGTTAGTGTTGGTTGGCAAAAAATGATAAATTTAAATCAACTAATCACGGGATAGATACAACATGTTACCTCCAAATATGCAAAACGAATAAATGAAAAGAAAAAAAAACCGCCAGAAATATAAAGGATGACGCTACCGGTATCTAATCGTCTTTTAATTATAGGAAATGCGAAGATGAGCCTCAATCGACGAAACCATGAAGACGCTGAAGGGAATTTTATGTAATACCTAGCCAAAAGGTAGAAAATGACTTGGATTTCACAAAGTTATTTCCAAAACCGAAGTCGGAGTGTCAGTGAAGCAAATGACGCCGAACTCGGTTCAAAATTGGTAGGACGTTTGCAAATGTGAGTCAATCAGATCTACCTGTACCTGGTTAGAAATTTTCAACCTTTCGAGAGCTTAAAATTGAAATATGTAGTCAGTCCGAGAGAGTGAGGAGGGTTCAATCAAAGCTTTTAAATATAGGTTAAGATTTTTAAGTTTTCGGGAATTCTAGAATCCTGATATGGAAACTTCAAATCTAGAGTCAGGAAGTAGGTGAAAAAATCGTTCCGGACCATTTTTCCTAAAAATTTTGGTTTCTCAAATTTTTTTTCCTAACCTCTTTTTCTTAACTCAATTTTTTTTTTTCAAATTTTCAATTTTCTTAAAATTTTTTGGTTCATAAAATAAAATTTCCTAAAATGAATAAGCTTATTTTTCCTAATTTTTTAAATCCCTAAATAGGTTTTAGGAAATTTTATGTTAAGGATTTTAAGAACTTTAATTTAAGGAATCGAAAAATTTAGGAAAATTAAAAATTAGAAAAAAAAAGTTAGGAAAACAATTTTGGGACCCAAAATTTTCAGAAAAAATGAATTTGGAATTTATTTTCTTTTTTTTTTAGGAAAAATGGGTCAGGAATTTATTTTTTTGGAAAAGTAAATTAGGAATTTATTTTTTTTAGGAAAAATGGGTTAGGAATTTATTTTTTTTTCGGAAAAATAGAGGAATTTATTTTTTTTGGAAAAGTAAATTAGGAACTTATTTTTTTTAGAAAAAATGGATTAGGAATTCTGTACGTCAGAGCCAAAAGGTTCAATATGCAAAATCAAGATGGCCGTTTGTTATGGGCAAACAACGTTTAGCGGACATCTTTAATTTGCATATTGAACCTTTTGGCGCTGACGTACAGAATTTATTATTATTTTTTTTCTTTTAATGGATTAGGAAAAATGGCAGAGAATTCATTTTTTTTAAATGGATTAGGATTTTTTTTTTCTTATGGATTAGGAATTTATTATTGTAATTTTTTTAATGGATTTGGAATTCCTTCTTTTTGGAAAAGTAAATTAGGAACTAAATTTATTTTAGGGTGAAATTGTAGTCTGATTTTAGGGGAAAAATTTTTTTTATTGAAATTCTGTAAGACAATTTTAAAATTGGCGGTAAAAAAAGGGGGGGATCAGAGAAATCTTACTAAATCTTACGACAGGTTGAAGGGGGAAGGGATGGTCGGAAAACCCGAAAAAAAGTCTTACATAACACTTGAACGCTCCTTATTGCAAGAACAGAATGAATTTCGATTTATAACAGAACTAAGCAGCTCCTTGGAATATTTCTTTCATTTAATTGCCTATATTTAATAAAATTTATATCAAGATTTGTTTAACAAATTGGCTATAAATAAAGGATAAACAAATTCAAGTAACTAATTTTTTTATCTGCGATAGAGAAAGTTAAAATAAAAATTATATGTAAATCCTGTAGCAAAAGAGCTCTTTTCAAACTTTATTTTCGCCGATAATTTTAGCAATTTAATTAACCAACCCGCTTATTAATAACGCAACGATTGATAATCCGATAATCCTTTTATATATATTGCGCCCCCTTGTCAAAAAGCCACATTGTATCTCGTAACCGAATCTTAACTCAAAAAGATTTAACTTTCTTTGAAATAACCGACCACCTTAAATGTTAACTTCCGACTCCACATCGTACAAAAAAAAAAAAAAAAAAAAAAAAAAAAAAAAAAAAAAAAAAAAAAATTACATCATGAAAACTTTAAAAATGAAGTCAAATGACCGTGTTTGGGGAATAATTCCATATCCCGTTCCGGACCAAAAAAATCACCTGAAATCGAGTCATATTATTCATAAATAATAACTTGCGATGGATCCAGTTCCTTTTTAAGAAAATAATTACGACTAATTTTAAACATATTTGCCGCAGACAAATCAAGGATGGGGTCAATGTCAAACCAACGTGAACCAATAAAATAGCATTGGACACCGATGAATATACCGTAATCCTTATAATGGGAGACGTAGGAAATTAAAACCCGACGTGTGGTACTACAATAAGAAAACAATGCATTTGAAAAAAAAATCCGGATATTAAAAGCCAGAAAAAACAAAGCCACTCCTCATATTTATAAAGCTTTTCATCATGGAGAAAGGTCAAACCCTTAAAACAATATCATCGGAAAAACGTCTAAAAGGTAAAAAAAAAAACAAAAAAGACGACTAATGATCGATACCGCTTTGTTTATTGAACAGAAAACGGACGATTAGTGCGTCTCTATGCATATGAACTAAGGCCAAATATTTGAAATTTTCATCAGCTTCTTTTACATAAAAAAGAAAAGCCATGAGACAAAATGGCGCATAAACAACTCAACGATACCTCTTGACCTAATAAGCGGTAAAAACCGCTTGACATGTCTTATTCAAGCACAATTCGTATGTTTTTTTTACAATTGGCACTTTTTCAAAAAATTCTGGGAAATTTTTTAAAAATTTGAAACTGTTCCTACATACCTATGTATTACTCTTTCCTTCCAGTTTTCCCCTTTTGGTCAAAATTTCAGGAAATGACCAAGTCCCTCCCGATCTGAAACAATTTAAGAGAATAAATTAAAATCGAAAGTCAAACAAACACTTTAAAAATTGTTACCGAGACTTAATAAAAACGCGAACAACTTCACAACTTATTGACAACCCGTTATTTTTGTTATTACAAAATACGTTTATTCCTTAAAAGGATATGACTTTGCCAGTCAACTATCCTCAGTTTAAAACATACTGTCAAGGAGAATTTTGGATGAAAGTGAAATCGTTGTTTGAGTACTTTAGCGAATATGCATGAAAAAGCCCGATCATTTGATTTTTTTTTTTCAATAAAGATTTTCTTATTGGGATAGCCTTGAGAAAAATCGCAATAATAATTTTTCACCTACTCATACGATGTTTGCTTATCCACTTCAAGAGATCAATTAAAAAGTTATGTAAACAAATAAATAATTCGGTCAGTGAGAATTTCATCAATAAAAAAAAAGGTGAACTCATATGTTAGCTTCACTCGTAAGGTAAAAAGGAAAAGATTAATTCAGTCCAGTTTGCGCAGGATTCAAATAGAATAACCGTTTTTCACATAAGATCTATAAGAAAAGAGGGAAAAAGGCAGAACCGAACAGGAAAGTTGAAGAGGTGAAAAAAAAAACCAGGACGGTGCAAGAAATTCTTAGAGTTAGCAAAAGAGATAGTCAGAGAAAGAAAGGCAAAAGCTATATACAGCAACCCTACCATTTTTTCTAATCCATTTTTCCTAAAAAAAATAAATTCCTAATCCATTTTTAAAATAAATAAATAAATAAATAAATAAATTCCTAATCCATTTTTTAAAAAAAAAATCCTAATCCATTTTTCCTAAAAAAAAATAAATTCTAATTCATTTTAGAAAAAAATAAATAAATTCCTAATCCATTTTAAAAGAAATAAATATTTCTAATCCATTTTTCCTAAAAAAAAATTAATTCCGAATTCATTTTTTCTAAAAATTTTGGGTCCTAAAACTGTTTTCCTAACTTTTTTTTTCTAACTTTTAATTTTCTTAAGTTTTTTGATTCCTTAAATAAAAGTTCTTAAAATCCCTAAAAATTAAATTTCCCAAAATCCCTTTAGGGACTTAAAAAATTAGGGAACACAGTGCTCCTGAAGAAAAATATTATTCGACTAAAATGTCAAAAAAAACTGCTAATGAGGCTTTGTTAGGAAACATGTTAACAACCAAAATCCACTGAAATCAAAATCTTTCCTGATTGTCTTCCCCTACCCCCCACAACCCCCCCGGCCCCTCAATTTTTTTTCAAGGCTTGTTGCATATCGAATGAAAGCCCATTGGAAATGCTTTCAAATGAGACTTTGCCGAGGTTTGTATCTTTTGCCGGGATGGAGATATCAGATATTAACGTTTGAGAGATCTAAAATTAAACGTACTTAATTTTGGGCTATTGAAACGACGATATCTCCGTCCCTGTAAAAGATATAAACCTCGGCGAGGTCTCATTTTAAAGAGTTTCCAATGGGTTTTCATATAATATGTAACAAGCCTTGATATGCAACAAGCCTTGAAAAAAAAATTGAGGGGCCGGGGGGGTTGTCGGGAATAGGGGAAGACGATCAGGCACGATTTTGATTTTAGTGGATTTTGGTAGTTAATATGTTTCCTAACAAAGCCTCATTAGCAGTTTTTTTTGACATTTTAGTCGAATAATATTTTTGTTCAGGACCACTGTGGGAAAACATTCATTTCAGGAAATTTTGTTTTAGGAATCAAATTTTGTTTTAGGAAAACTGAAAATTAAAAAACAAAATGGTTAGAAAAAAAAATTTAGGAACCAAAATTTTGATCAAAATACGGATGCTTCTGAAGAAGATTACGGATGTGATGTCATATCTAGATTAGAATATTCGGATTGAAGATATTGCTGCATTTCCGATGGACTAATTAATTACACCTTCTTATTAATTATCTAATGGAGACTCAACAAATATTTACATGCAATCCCTTACAATACGCTCTTTTAAGTATCCTTACAGTAATGTTCACATTCTTCAGTAATCTCCTACAGTTTATTCATCGATTTACCTATCACCTTTTTTTCTCAAAGTTTAAAAAACCCATCTTATTACGTCCAAGCTGGATGAAATGGTCTCTAAACTTGTTTATTTAATGCACATAATGATATAATTTTTTCCTGAACAAGGAACATGTTCATTTGTCGTCAATGACACTTTGTGGACATCGCCAACGCCGGCGCCTCATAGAAGAGGGATAGCTCTCTCACTGATCAAGTGACAGAAAATAAATCTCGCAATATCAACTGCATCTACTAACCCAAAAACCTCGGCTTGTAGATACATTTGCCCAAAACTCGAGAATCGAAAGATTTGTGCTTAAATAATTATTTTCATATACGGTACCTACGTACATTTAGAGTAAAACGCGGAATTTCTTGCTCATATTTTTTGCGGTCGTTTTTTAATATTTAAATTACCGAAAATATACGGATCACGCATGTTTTGATCTTTTTTTTCTCGACGAAGCACGTTTTTTCCTAAATCATTAAACTCCGCACCTTTATAGACTAATATTCTTCGTTACAATGTATATTTACAAACAAAATGACGTAAGATTCTCGAAAATTTTAGTTTAATTTTTTTACAGATCTTCGTCAACTAATTGCTTAATCAAATGCACCTAGCAGCGTATAATTACAAAAAAGATGAGTTTTTCAAAGGAAAAAAAAATTGCTGACATAGGCTAATTCCGATTTTTAAAATCGTTTATAGGGTTTTAATTATTCTTACTACTGTAATATGGGATGTAACCTAAAATGTCTCTTGCAGTAGAGTTTACTGCACAACTGGAAAATTTAACTTCCTATAAATCAAAAAGTTCGCGTAGGTGACATGTCAGTTTGGACCGCGAAGCACGAAAAAAAAGTGATTAATAGGTCGTTCTAATGTTTTTTGTAAGTGAAAAGCATAATAATCGTAACGCAGTTCAATTGAATAGACCAGTAGGCTGGCACAAGATAAATTGATTTGCCATAATTTCGTTTCCAGCGGTCTTTTTAGCCTTTTTTTTTTTTTTGAAAATTATCTTAATCAGATATTTTGGTAGGTATTTAATATCAAAGTTAAAGGGCCTTACAAAATTCTAATATGAAACATTACACAAAGGAATTTTAAAAAAAGTAAAATGATCAGGTTCGATAATTACAAGTTATTCCCTCAAAATTACCAAATACGGATATGAGAAATTAAATGAAACGATCATGTTGTTTGTTTTACCCACATCATTTCATTCACTTTGATTATTCTAAATGATAAATTAATATTACCTTTAATTAATGTTTTAATAATTGTATGTTTTTGTTTATTGCTTAATTTTATTACCGCTCTTTTTAAGTTCTTTTTTCCTTATTCCCAATTTTCCCAAAGCTGATCTAATATCATATTTAAACCCAGGGCTGCAATTCCGATTTATTTTTATTCAAAATCAGAATCGAAATCGGAATCTGCTATTTGAAAAGTAATTGGAATCGGATTTTATTCTACGTAAAATTCTGCGTCGATGGATTTTTTAAGCGTTTGCGTACGATAAACGGATGCGAAGTTACGAATTTTTTTTTTAAAGTGAAAAAACTTTGAAAAATCGCCAAAAATCGGCTTTTTTTCCGCTTTGGTGGAACACCTAAAATTTTCTTAGGTATCAAAAATTGGCTTCATACAAATGAAAGTAGACTATTTGCCCTACAAAATAGCGAAGCACCGAAATTTTTCCGATCAAGAGCCTCATAAGGATGATGGTTTAAAGTAGGGGTATTTTTGAGAATTTTCAATGCAACTTTGTTATTTATCGATTAATGCTGCTTCTCCATTATGGCTCAAAATTAATTTTACAAAATTAATTTTATAAAATTATTGGGAATGATGCTTTTATTTTACTAATCGAACATGAGGATGACTTAAAAAAGAATAAGAAATCTGTAAAAAATAAATATGTTATGAAAAAAGAAAGAAAAAGCGCATAATTTCCGGTAATTTTATAAAATTAATTTTGTAAAATTAATTTAGGACCATAATGGAGAAGCAGCATAGGACGATTGCGACGCCTGCCAATGTTTACAATATTATTTCAACAAAAAATTTAAAGATAGTTGATGATTCAGATATAAACAAAAAAATTCGGAAATGAAAATTTTGAATGCTTTTATTGGGAAAGGTATGAGAGATGCCCTTCACCTCTTTCTCCCTTAACTGTCGAATCCACCAAGAGCCGAAAAAATTGGTATATTAAAATGACTTTAGTGACCTTTTGCGTAAATTCTAAAAAAAATCAGAGCTACCCCAAATCTTGAACTAAAACCTAAGCCGTAGAAATATAACGTATCCCCGATCCCTGTAACATCACCCCATATTAGGATGGCCCTTTTTTTTACGAATTTTTGAATTTCGGCGAACGCGCCCCCTGATTTTTTTATAGTAACCGAAAGAAGATCCCCTGAATTTTTTTTAGATTTTTTGGAAATCATTTAGCCATGTCCCCTGGGACTTTAAAAATTTCTAAATTCCTGTAAATTCGACAAAATCAAAAATTATATTTTTATGTAAAAACGGTTGGTTCTTAATCACATTTTTATGAAGATTACAAAAATAAAGTTAGAATTTATTTATGACTAAACAACCTACTGTCTAGAAGACAAAACTATGAACATTTTCGAAAAAAAATTGTGGCTATTAGCGCATTTGGCTAATTTCTTTTGCTCATTTTGGCCTCAATCATCCAAACCGTATGACATATATAACTTTTAACTATATTTCGCGATCTGCACAAAAATTCAAAATAGGAAACAACCATTTTTACATAAAAATTAAATTTTTGATCTTTCCGCCTTTACGGGAATTTAGAAATTTTTAGGTCCCAGGGGACATGGCTGAAAAAATTTCCAAAAAATCTGAAAAAATTCAGGGAACCTTCTTTCGGTTACTATAAAAGAATTAGAGAATACTTTCGCTAAAATCAAAAAATTCGTAAAATAAGGGCCAGCCTACCCAATACTGCTTCAAATAAAAAAAATTGAATTTGAGGACGTCAAAAGCAGATGTCCCCTTTATTAAATGTACAGAGAAGAAAATTTTTAATCGAAATTCTGCTTTGATGGTGTCCTACAGGGATAAATTTTAGTTTACTAAAATTTATTTTTAGCTTGAATTCCACTCAGAAATATTTTTTACAAAAACAAAAAATTGTAAAATCGTTAAATGACCTTTGACCGAAAATCGAAAATCTAAAGGTGAAAATAGAAAATTTAAAGCGACTATTGTTTAAAAAAATGGACCAAACGGAGGTAAACAATCGATTTTTTTAAATCAAGGACCAGCGTAGGTAAATTGAAATTTGATACCACGGGAAAATTGTAAATAGAAACTAAAAGTTACAATCTAAATTTTTTATTGAAAAAAAAAAAAAAAAAAAAAAAAAAAACTCGAAAGATACAATTTATAATTTTCCTATTTTTTTTTTATTTCAGATATAGATATTTAATCACCAATGCAAGATATTTTCCGTTAGCCCCATCAATTAATTTTCAATTAAAAAAGCAAAACCGGTTATATAACAACAAAAACAAGCGGTAGACGTCCCATCTGGCAAAATAAACAATGAAAAAGAGAAACTTACCAATGCAATACGAAAATAATTCGAAAGTACAAAATGTCTTTAGTCCGAAAATAAAAAAAAAACAAACACCAAAAAAGAAAATACACCAGAAAAACACGGCACAAAACGAAACGAAACAACCTGCAAATAGAATGAAAGTGAATTTACCGCATACGAAAAAAAAAAAAAAAAAATAGCAAGTCTTAAGATTTTACCATAGTAATCGCATAAATGATAAAGTGAACCACCTTGGTCCAGTCTATCCCGGCTCCCGAGCGTCACGTGGTTACTTTTTTTCAAAGAAATCTTTTTTCCTTTCCCTCCCCTCTTTTTTCTCTCATCATTTTTTTTTCCGTCCCTCCCCAACGAAAATTTGATTCCGGTGTTTATGTAACATCAGAAATATTGGCGTCGAAGATGACTTAATTAAAGCGATTTTTATTCAACAGATTTTTATCGCATCTGTGTTTTTTCTATTTTATAAATCAATCAGTGAAGGCACGGCGGCGAATTTTTTAAAAAGATTTCTTTTTAAAGCTTATGATTAAAGTCATCTCAAAATAAATCGTTTAGGATTTTTTTTTTTTTCAAATTCGTGCCCTACGGTAAAATATTTTGAAGTAACGTAGGATTTAATTTTTTAAGACTTTTTCGATTCGATTTGATGATTTTTTTAATAAATAAATAATTAAATTGTCGTTGACTTAATAAAATTATTGCTACTGTATAATGTATATATATACGGTTATGTATTTTATTACCTAGACAACTACAGGTGTTTATTCTATCGTGGAAAAAAATTATCTTTCTCCATGATGGGAAAAAAATAAAGACAAAATCGGTTTTATCGTGGGGAAAATTTACCTTCATCCCCGATCATCTGGTACGTAGGTACCCTGTGTCCGTTTTTAGAGTTCTTATAGTTTAGTTTTCTTATATGTTACCAAGGCAATAACAACAGTCAAAATACGGACACTGGGTATTTAGGGTGTCCCTTATTTTGGCAGTTTTCGAATTTCAAGTCCCTAACCCCCAAAAATGGTTCTCCTTGGTACACTGATAAACTCGAATTTTTTTTAAATTTTTTACTCGGCGGAAGAGCGTGCCTCATCGAGCTTTTAGTTCCAAAAAATCCCAAAAGAACCAGAAAATAGATCATTTTTTTTTTTCGCGAAAAAATGTGGTTTTCTATCGGAAATTTTCCGTAGATCACGAATCTGAAGTCCGTTTTTTTTATACCTGGTCCAGTTTTTAAGCTAGAGACCAAAATACGAGTGAAACTGAGGACTTGGTATGTTTTGTCACTTTGTCACGTTTTTTGCCACGTTTTGGCTTTTAGCTCAAAAACCGGGCCAGATATAAAAAAAGCCGGGCTTTAAATTCGTGATCTACGGAAAATTTCCGATAAAAAACCACATTTTTTTGCGAAAAAAAATTTGTTGATTTTTTGGTTCTTATGGGATTTTTCGAAACTCGATGAGGCACACAGTAAAAAATATTATGTAATCATCACTACATGTATAAAATGGAAGTAAACCAATTATGTCCCATTTTTCCACCGACTTCTAAATGATTTTTTTTTATCGTTTGGGCCCCATTAAAAATTTTTTCGTACGCGAACTTTTTTTCGATCCAGCGCCTTCTGTAATAATTTTTTTATCATTTGGGCCCCCCACAATATTTTTATCGGTTAAGATTTAGTCATAGTTTTAGTTTGATAAAGTTTAGTCAAGCCTAAAAATTTTCCATAAGAAATTAATATTTCGGATGTGGAAAATGTGATTTTTTAAGAAAATGTTTCCTGAAAAAAAAAAAAAAAAAAAAATTCCAGAGAAAAACCGGACGTGGAAAAACTTCATTTTCATTAAGAAAATTTTCTTTTAGTGAAATATTAGAAGAAAAAAAAATTTCGAATGGGAAGTGCAAGTGAGTCCGAAATTGTTTTTCTGTAACAAAAAATATTTCTGGCATTTACGACTCACTTTCCGAACAAAAATTTTTCGGACAGAAAAAAAAAAAAAAAAAACGAAAAGAAAAGAAAGAAAGAAAGAAAGGAAAAGAAAATACTTGTCAAAACCGAACCAAAAAATGTTTTCCTCTCCAAAGCGCGAAGCAAAGCGAGTGCAAAGCAGCTGGTTATGTTAAAATCGGTCCACACGAATTTTTTCTGTTGTTTTTTCCAAAAGGTAAACATGAACAAAAAAACAGCATAAAAATTATGTAGGCCGATTTTAACATAATTATGTTAATTTTTACAGAAAATTTTTTACTGTGCACGCTTTCCCGTCGAGTAAAATATTTTTAAAAAATTTGGGTTTATTATAGTACACAAAGGAGAACCGTTTTTGGGGGTTACGGATTTGAAATTCGAAAATTGCCAAAATAAGGGACACCCCTAAGCAAGTGCGGGTCCATATTCTTTCTATAACCAATCGAAAGCTTATAAAAAAAAGGGATTTTTTACTGAAAAAAAATTTATGAGGAAGGGGTTGTAGAAGCAGTTGAAGATTTGGTACTTTTTTAACAGGTTTCCGGCCGCCATTTTTTCAAGATGGCGGCCCGGCCAAAAAGTATAAGGTGCAATCGATTAAGTACTTTATACTGATTATTTTAAGACCTCCCCGACCTAAATAGGTTGAAAAATAAGGGCGGGAGACGAAAAAAATCAAATCGACGCATTTTATTTTTTTTTTTTTGGCTAGAAATAGTATATTGTTAACCTAGGGTGGAAAATGAATTTTCCCGTCGAGGTTTCCGTTTCAGCCCGAGCGAAGCGAGGGCTGAATGGAAACCGAGCGAGGAAAATTCATTTGACACCCTAGAATAACAAGATACTTTTTATAACGAATAAAAATAACTTTTTAAATGATTTAAAAAAAAAAAAAATACCTCATTTGTTTGTTTACAAGCACTAAGAACATGGCTAAACATGGCGAGTTCCTATAAGGGAAAAAGGCCTTTCCGCCCGCTAAACATCGATGGGAAAGGGCTCTTCCCATCGATGAGTTATGAAAAAATTTTTTAAAAACTTTAAACCTGCATGACTCCGTTAAAAAGGGTGATAGAACCAAACGGAGGCAGGTTTCTTAGTTGGTCCATATACCCTACCGATTAGTGAAACCAAATCCGGAATCCCTCACATGACCCCGCGAACCGATTCGCTTTGACGTGGACAGTAGGGTGTTTCATTAAAAAAAAAAAATTGAAATGTTGGGGGGCATGTCAAAAATCTACATCTTTCAGGTGTAAAACCACTAAAAAAAATTTTCAAATTTTTTCTTAACTCCTTAATGGCCTTTAAAAAGCTAAAGTGGCTTTATGGGACCATTTTAAGAGGTTAAGAAAAAATTTGAAAAAACATTTTTTAGTGGTTTTACACCTAAAGGAAGCAGACTTTCAACATGCCCCCCAACATTTTAAAAATGTTCTTAAAATGAAACACCCTAGTGGACAGGCTCATGAACTGTTTAAAAAGCGTCCACAGAGACCTATTTTTTAGATAAAACCGAAAAATCTAAATTTTTTCGGGAAGGGGGAGAGCTAATTTTTGAAGTAATATCTAATAAATGGATGCAAGATTTAAATAATTTTCCTACTGTCAAAGAAGGGGAAAGGGTCAAAAATAGCTACAATTTTGACACATAATTGAACAACGACACCGGAGGCGAAGTCCTATAAATTTAACTCAATAAAACAGTAAATTAAAACCGGAAATTTCTAGAATTTCTTCTGCCACCGAAAACCTTAGAAAAGCTAGAAACACCTTCTGTCTAAAAGGAAATCCAACTTTTTAAAATTGGTTCTTGCCCTTGTAAGTTAAAAACAAGTACAGACATCTCAAAGATTTTTTTTTTTTTACTTTCGTTTGTCCGGAACACCATCAATCCCTACTTGGAACACGCGGCAAAATTTTAACGACGGAACTTTTTCCCGTCCAGTTTCCCCGGTTTACAAAATTGCCATGCATTGTCAAACTTTCAAAAAAACATCATAAAGATATCAATTAGTCAATTTATTAAAGCCATTAATCCACATATCATGATTTTACGTAACGTCAGCTCGAGCTCATTAGCAAACCCACATTTCACAGCACATCCTTATTTGTCATTAGTGGATATATTATAACCCCCCTTTATGTACCACCCAATAAAATTTCTAAATTTTCATATGGGAAGATGCGCATCCCGTGGATAAAACAAAACGATTCCAATAAATTTCGGTTGAAAATTATTTAAATTTTTAAAAACGAAAACCCAAAAGCGTAGGTGGCTTTAACGAATATTAATTTTTATCCTTGTTAACTGCTCGAACGTCTAATTAATTCAGCCGATAATAAAAGAAGTGTCTGTCGATGGTGGTAATGCTCGGGCGACCTGCCAGGTTTGGAGTGAGTCATACCTTGTTCAATACATTTACCTTGACTTCTGGTAAATGTGACACTTTACAGATAAATTTTTTTTTTCTAGAGAATCGCCATAAAAACATTTTTCCCCCCTTTTGAAGCGTGTGTTTCTTTTTAAAAAAAATATAAATCCACTTATGAGTCATAAGGTTAACGATTGGACGAAATGCATCGTTATGTAATTAATTACAGGTAAAGGAATACCACCTCACGCTTCGAAACAGATGCTGTGAAGAAGTTGGATGCTAAATTGGGCACTTCCATATTCGAAAATTTTATTAATAGGAGCTTCGATTTCGCTTGTCATTTTCGTTTTAACGGTTTAAACGGTACCTTTTCCTCGATTTCGCGGGGGTATCATGCTGCATATGTTACGTAACAAAGGAGCAACTTGCGTAAGCTCAGCACTGGTTTTTGAAAAAAAAAAGAAAAAAAAAAATCCACGTCTCTTTTAATTTAAACATGGTTCATTCAATTCCGAACTAGAAAATATTCCCACTCGAAAAACGACTATTTCCGCAATAAGTTTCCATTTCCATTAAAATTCGTTTCGTATAGGCAAAAAGCCTAAAAAATTTAAAAAAAAAATGATGACCCTTTAAAAGCTTTTTCGGCAGTTTCTTTCATTTAAATTCAATGCTACAATCAAACCAGACGGTTTTTGAAAGTTCGAACGTATTCCATAAAAAGACGACTTAACTTGACTTTCTTCTGTCTATTCAGCCGTGTTGGCCTTCGTTTTATTTTCACAGATGCATTGGGAATTTTTGGCGCGAGGTCACGAAACATATGCTAAAAAAGGGTCTTCTTTTTCCGGATTTTAAAGAAAAACCGATAATTTAATTACCGAATGCAGTTATCGACTTGCAATCATATTAATATCGATGAATCGACCGATTGTATAAGATATCGTTTATATGAATGTGACATTACGCAATTCTCGTCGGATTTCAATTTAACAATAGCTCTATTCATGAGTGAATTTAACCATTGAGTGAATGCCTTGAAATCTGATTTTCAGATGAGATTTACAATTGTTACTGGTGCAGTTTAATCGTACAAATT
Organism: Liposcelis bostrychophila; assembly: GCA_037577465.1. Lineage (NCBI taxonomy): Eukaryota > Metazoa > Arthropoda > Insecta > Psocodea > Liposcelididae > Liposcelis > Liposcelis bostrychophila. The sequence continues at coordinate 11,429,187 of CM075211.1, read as the reverse complement.
GGTTAGCTACCGATACCTAGACCATAACTTTGCTAATGATAAGAATTAGGGTGCCCCTTATTTTTCGAATTTTCGAATTTAATATGTCAAATCCCTTCAAAGTTTTCTTTTTGGAGTTTTAATAAACGCTCAATTTTTTGAGATTTTTAAATTACGGGAAAGTGTACCTCATGGGCCTTCAATTTTGAAAAATCACCATAAGAGCCAAAAAATCTATTTTTTTTTTTTTTTTTTTTGGTGAAAAAACACTTGTTTCTTATCGGAAATTTTGCGTAGATCTCGAATCTGAAGTCAGATTTTTTGTATCAGCCTAAGTTGTGATAGAAATAAAAATAGGGCAAAAAATAGCGTAAAATGACAAAACATGTTAAGTCCTTAATTTTGCCAATATTTTGACGTCTAGCTCAAAAACTTAGGAAGACATAAAAAAAAAAAAAAAAAGATACGCTCTATGTCTATATAGCGTAAAGAAGACGTGAAACTTCTTATGGGGTTAAATACGAATTTTTGAATTTTCACAAAATTTTATTAATAGTAGGTAAAAAGCTTTTCAAGTGATATTTTTCTTAATCACTTTTAAAAAACGATAGTTTTTTTTAGTCACTTTTTGAATTTTAACTCAAATAATTAAAATATTCGTTAGGCACCTTTTTGAATTTTCACAAAATTCTAGGAACCCAACAAAATTAAAAAATCTTGCATTTTCTCGTCAGGCCCAATTTCACCTACAAGTGAAATAGTTGTTATTTTGCTGTGCTTTTCAAGTGATAATTTTCTTAACAATTTTTTTCGACGTTTTTTAGCTACTATTAAAAAAATGAAATCTAGCATTTTCTCGTTAAGCCCAATTTCTAAAAAAAAGTAGTCAAAATATTATTTAAAATTTAACTTTTTAAAAGTAAAATGCACACAGTAAAAAATTTTATGTAAAAATTTACATAATTATGTTAAAATCGGTCTACATAATTTTTATGTTGTTTTTTGTTTATGTTTACCTTTTGGAAAAAACAACAGAAAAAATTTGTGTAGACCGATTTTAACATAATTACATAATATTTTTTACTGTGCAAGCACTTTTCTTAGAAATTTACAAGAAATTTTCAAAGTCCTTGCTTTCGTTCATGTCGTCTAATTTCACTATTAAAAAGGCCAAAAGTTAAAAAAACAAAATATTATTTAAAATTTACAAAGTTAAAATTTTAAATATTATTTAAATTTTTGGCTGTCGGCATTTTGATCTAATCGAATATGTCCTAAGGATTTTGACCTATTGAAATATCACCTAAAATAATGACCTATTAATAAAATGTCCGAAAATATAAAAACAAATTAAAATGACCTAATAAGTGTCATAATGCTCGAAAATAATAAATTTGGTTCTAGGCGAAATTAATCAGATACAAATCCATTAGGATTGCAAATAACAAGCTAGGCATATATTAAAATACTAAAAATTACTAAAAATGACTAAAGATATACAAAATTATAAACATTTATGGATTTTTTTTGGGCGACCAACCGGCCTTTTGGGTTCATTGCTTTTACATCTATTTAAAGGAGGCCGACCTACACGCCCTTCGGCTTTCGCACAGGGGACCGTTGAACTCGAGGTTGACGTAGATTACTGGAAGGTTGAGGTAAAAGATTTCGAACCGGACGGGGATCATATGAAAGGGTTGCTCTTGCTCCACAGGTGAAGAGCTGTGATTTGTAGGGTGAACTTCAGCAAAGTGATCGGGCGTGGAAAATTCGTAGTTATTAACCCTACTTAAACGATAATCACCGAAAAAATCGAAGTGAAATTCGTTATTATAAGCCGGAGGCTGAACATTTAAGTCCCGTGTCGACGGAAGTAACTCTACATATGATGATGAAGAAGCTTGACTGAAATAACCACCTTGCAGAGATAGAATCTCAGTTTCCCTTTCTATAGGTAAAAGATGACTGTTGGAGTTTTCCAATGTAGCACCACAGGACCATTGATCCGCTGAAAAAGCATATGTAGCGATACTTCCGTCGACACGGGGCTTAAATGTTCAGCCTCCGGCTTATAATAACGAATTTCACTTTCGGTGATTATCGTTTAAGTAGGGTTAATAACTACGAATTTTCCATGCCCGATCACTTTGCTGAAGTTCACCCTACAAATCACAGCTCTTCACCTGTGGAGCAAGAGCAACCCTTTCATATGATCCCCGTCCGGTTCGAAATCTTTTACCTCAACCTTCCAGTAATCTACGTCAACCTCGAGTTCAACGGTCCCCTGTGCGAAAGCCGAAAGGGCGTGTAGGTCGGCCTCCTTTAAATAGATGTAAAAGCAATGAACCCAAAAGGCCGGTTGGTCGCCCAAAAAAAATCCATAAATGTTTATAATTTTGTATATCTTTAGTCATTTTTAGTAATTTTTAGTATTTTAATATATGCCTAGCTTGTTATTTGCAATCCTAATGGATTTGTATCTGATTAATTTCGCCTAGAACCAAATTTATTATTTTCGAGCATTATGACACTTATTAGGTCATTTTAATTTGTTTTTATATTTTCGGACATTTTATTAATAGGTCATTATTTTAGGTCATATTTCAGTAGGTCAAAATCCTTAGGACATATTCAAGTAGATATTACAGCTAACAATCAAATTTTTAAAAGTTAAAATATTTATATTAAAATAATTAAATATTAATTATACTTTTATTACTCATACTTTTCTTAATCACTTTTTGAATTTTGACTACTTATTTTTGAAATTCACTTCATACGCGGATCCCCCTCCCCATAAGAAGTTTCACTTCTGACAAATTTTAATTACAGCTAAAAGTTTACCTACCGGGAAATAGAAAAATTTACCGTAAATTTCAACCTTTTTCAAATTTTTGTTCTAACAATTTCACATAGTCAATCATTTTTCCGGAAAATTTTAATTTTCACCGGAAATTTCAACCATATTCAAATTTTAATTTGGCATAGCCGAAAATTTGACCGGAAATTTCAATAATATTTAAAATTTTAACTTTGAAAACTTCGGAAAACTTCACTTCATTACGCGGACCCGCCCCATAAGAAGTTTTACTTCAAAATCTGACTTCAAATTCGTGATATGCGCAAATGTTTATCCATAAAAAAAAAAAAAAAATAGAGTTAGGTTTTTTGGTTCCTATGGGAATTTTTCAAAATTGAAGGCCCATGAGGCACACTTTCCCGTTATTTTAAAAACCCGAAACAATTCAGCGTTTATTAACACTCCAAAAAAAATTTAGGGGGGTTAAACATATGAAATTTGAGAATTCGAAAAATAAGGGACACCCTAATAAGAACACAAACGACACATCCAAAAAATTCATTCAATTTTTTTCTTCTCGAAATTTATCACACCGAAGTGCATGGAAATGCTTTTTTTTATTACAGCGTTGTAAAACGTTTTGACTACATTTTAGTTAAAAATTAAAGGATTAAATCTAAGCGTTGGCTAGATTTTATTTATTTTTTATAATATATTTTTATTCGCTCATCTATCTCTGAAGATAGATGTAACATTATGATTTTATTTCTTTTTAAAGGACATAGATATCCTACGATAAACTTTAATCAATATAAATGTCCCGTAAAAGATAGAATTTAAATCAATGAGGATGTGCCTAGTCTGATGTAGGTAAAAAATCGGAATTACGATGTTACTATACTGATGTTCAGACAGCAGAATACAGATTTCAACTTAAAACTTGCTCGCCACATCTGCGAGCCTTGCACATAACATTGCAGCCAACTGTCTACTTCAAAAATTCAATAGGAAGCGATTTATATCAAATCGTTCGCTAATTATCCAATTCTACGGCAGAAAAAATTTTCGGAAGCTTGACAAACAAGTTTCATTTTGCAAAAGTTTCATAAATCTGAAAACTGCTACAATTTGATTTGACGATCCAAGAGGATATGTGGGGATAGCGTAGCAAGAAAATAACGACATAAACGAGAAAAAATTTCGTCCGGTACATGAGCCGAGTGGGAATCGAACCCACGACTTCCGCTTGCCGGGCGACTGCTCTACCACTAACTACCGACTCGCACTCGGCGAATCTTCTCTCAGTGAAGAACTTCAATTGCAGCACGAATCACAAAGCGCGGGGATCACTAAGCTTAGTGGTAGAGCACCCGCCCGGCAAGCGGAAGACGTGGGTTCGATTCCCACTCGGCTCATGTACCCTACGAAATTTTTTCTCAATGATGTCGTTATTTCGATAAATTAAAAAAAAAATAGAAAATCGAGATTTCGGATTGTTTCTACAGTTTTTACATTTTAGTAAGCCTGAATTGGTTCCGGTAATAGTTTTTTAGTGACAAAAATACTGGAATTATCGTGTTACAAATTTTGGTAAACAACGGTATTATTGATATTAGAGAAGCCTAAATTGCAATCCCTAACGTACGGGCTCTAAAGCAGATTCATCTTTGGGACCATTAGATTTAAGTCAATTTTCCAGGTCTTCTTCTTTTGAGAAAGCCACTCCACATCACACTGAAAAAGAACAAATAATCATCCAGAGCCATACTTCATCTTCCCTAGAAGCGCATTCATTTTCAACTCGACTTAACTATAGGACACTAACATCTTGCTTTGCATTCCCTAAAACTCGAAATTTTGCGAAAATTTCAGTTGACAAGCGACAAAATCCGAAAAAAAAAAACCAGGTAGAGTCCTAGAAGGAGATTCAACGAGCACGAGGTCTAGGCTACTTACTTCCTAATTTGGACAAGTCAAGATCTCTTATGTAGGGCAAACATTTATTTCTCACATCGAGAAACTCTTATCCCATTTGTTATATATTATATCCGAACATTTAAATAAAACTTTTTTTTTTCGTCTTAAAAAGGTCATGCAATCAAGGCTATAATTGTGTATACAGTATAGTTGCAAATATGCAACTTCACTTATAATAATGAATCATCCTCTTATGCTTTTATGGGAAATTGATCGGAAATATAACAAAACAAAAAAAAAAAAAAGCAGAGGAGCGGAAAGAAGATTTACGATGATTAATTAAAAAATGATTATACACAGTTTAAGAGCGATGACAACAGCAATGAAACCTTGGATGTATGGAAAAACGTCGCCTACATTTTCCTATAAATAATAAAACGTAAATGAAATGTTTTCTAATTAAATATTATATAGGATACAATATAACATAATATTATATTATATAATATTGATAAATGATAGCTTTTGATCCCCACAGTCTCATCCAGCGGTCGTGTGTCAGAAGAATTGGATATAAAAAATTTGATTGAAACCTCCGCATTTAGAAGTACATGCTATTTTTTTTTTTTTTTTTTTTAAGTTTAATTCTTCAGAAACTTGCAGTTCTTTTTTGTTTTTTTTTTTTTTGCCAATAGTCCGAATTTTCAATACGGTCAAGGTTTAAGCCGATGCAGATAAAAATCATTCATGCCTTAAGAAGAGTCTGGAGTCGTGTATTTTAAACACGCGATAATTTATTTCTTCGTTTTTGAAACTCTCCCCCCCTGTCAAAAACGATAAATAAATAAAATAAATTTATCGTGCTTTAAAAATCAATAAAACAATTAATTCCCTTTATTCTCTCGAATAATTAAGCCTTATCCATCTACATTTCAATTATTAAATAATAAAAAAAATTAATTAAATTATAAACGCGCCATCAATTCCACATTAGGCATGAGTGTGAGGACAAATACGCCTTCCAGCTTACAAGTAATAATACAAATCATCTAACAAACGATACAAGCCTAAAAACTTTTTATCGTCAAAATCTTTTTTTCAGCCCAAAGTAACATCCTGTTTTTTTTTAAATCATCATCAATCACCTACAGGCTTTTCAAAATGCTCTACTTAGAAATGCATTGCCTTCCTGAACTAATTAAATCAAAATAAATGACCTTGAAATATTTAATAACTATCTTCAAACAAAAAACAAAGTAAAAAAAAAAAAAATGCAAAAAGCGCCAGACGTTTTCCGTGCTCTTAATGGCAACCCCTTGAGGAAAAATTCACGTACGTCTTTAATATTTAAATCAGATCAGCTTCAAACGCTTTTTTTTTTTTTTTTTTAATCCCTAAATGACTATTTAACGAACTACAGTATCATTTGTTTTAACAGAAATTTGACATTTAAAAACTTTAAAAGTTGCATTTAATAGCTTTTAGCTACTATAGTAGGCCCACCAGTGACAACCAATAAAATAATAATTCTTTTCATTTTTAATTCTCATAACAGTTTCCATGTAAATGCTTTTTACTGTTAAAAAAGAAAGTATATTACAATTTTATAAAAGGTATTGTATTAAGTACTGAAAACTTGTGAAATAGTTATTCCATGTACAGAACAAGACTAGTATTCCCTAATAAGGTACGATTACATTATTATAATAATCAATAATAATTTTTCACTTAGTTGGATCATTAACCGTTTGGATAAGTGTAGCTTTATGAATCATAATTTGGATAACACGAATTTGAGCTTTTTTTTTTTAAATAAAGAAAAAACCTTTCATCAGTTCAATATTTTCTAACAATACAACTTTCCGAAAGAAAATGATTTCTGTTGTTAACAGAAACTGAAATAACAAATGACTGCTTGTTTTGTTTTGAAAATGATGTCACTTATATTTATACAGTAAACTTTGAATGTTTTTATACTATTTTATCTGCTTCCCCTTAGTTTAAAATTTTAGGTTTTGTACTAATATCAAAGTTCTATCACTACTTTTGTTCAATTTTATCAATTTAAGAAAATTAATCATGTCTTACTGTTCAAATTCAATTGCAAATGGACTTGTAAATGGTTTCTGTATTGGATTTCTGGTGGGAGGAAGTTTTGCACTTTTCTTCAAATGCAATAAATTATATCCAAAGGCACCTTTAATAATAAGGGAAGGCATTAATGCAGGTGGAACTGGAGCAATTATCTTTGGAACACTAGGAGCCCTTCGATCATGTTTCTAAATACACAGAAAGAAATTATGTAGAATTTAATAAAGAAATTAATAAATATTTTTAATTTTGATTCTCGTTACTGGAGTTCCCTAATTCTCTATTAAACAACCAAAAATAGTGCATAGTGCACTATACATGAATTTTTAAAGGCTGTTGTATGTTCTGGTATTTTAAAGCAATATGTTTCAGATTCCAGTGTGGTAAGGATTAAAAATGAATTATTAAAAATAAAATTGGCTTTTTGACTTACAGTTCAACCCGTTGACGCGACATGATGGTTTTGCCTCTGGTTCCTGTCTGCGCTGTGGCCAATAAAACGTCTTCACAAAGGCTCATTATTTACAGCGATTGAATCCCTGAGCCACTGGGATGATACAAGACTGACATTTCGTTGATTTTATGTCATAAAAGCGGCCAAACAACACAAAAATACGAAAATTTGTCTCTCATGCCGGCAACGACACCGCACTTTCCTCAACCAGAATAGCCAACTTACGTCGACTCGTGGGATTAGAATAAATGTAAACATAGGCACATAACCTCAATTCAAAAAAGAAAACTAACCTGAAGAGAAAAGCACTGCCGTGGAGAAAAGGACATTATTCTTTTCAGTTGACAATGCCGGTGTTGTGTTCCACTAATTGTGGAAAAAATGCTGTCTTAAAGGTTAAAATCTAACAGTTCGTTGTAAACTCCTGTTTGTATTCTCTTTGCATAATTTTATTTTTTTAATTTCAGAGGCCCAAAACCGGGGATGCCCTATGTAAAGAGTGCTTCTTTTTTGCTTTTGAAACTGAAATTCATAACACTATCACTCAGGCGAAATTATTCAAAAATGGGGACTATGTAGCAATTGCCGCTTCTGGCGGTAAGGATTCAACCGTGTTAGCTTATGTTATGAAATTATTAAATGAAAGATATAATTATGGGTTGAAGTTAGTTCTTCTTTCCATTGATGAAGGGATTACAGGTAAAAGACCTGCAGCTTTATTAAATTTTCAAACAATAAATTTTTTTTTTTTTTTATATAGGTTATCGAGATGATAGTTTAGCAACTGTGATTAAAAATAGAGATGATTATAATGTGGAATTGAAAATTCTATCATACAAAGATTTATATGGCTGGACTATGGATGAAATAGTCAAAGAAATAGGAAGGAAAAATAATTGTACTTTTTGTGGAGTTTTTCGAAGGCAAGCTTTAGATCGAGGTGCAATTTTATTAGGTGTCAATTCAATTGCAACTGGACATAATGCTGATGATATAGCTGAAACTGTTTTAATGAATGTACTGCGTGGAGACATTGCTCGCCTTCAAAGATGTACAGCTATTGTTACAGTAAGGATTATATATATACAATTCAGATAAAGAAAGATATTTTATATCAATAATTAAATTTTTAGGCTAGTGAGGATTCAATTCCAAGGTGCAAGCCTCTGAAGTACACATATGAAAAAGAGATTGTAATGTATGCATATTTTAGACGCTTACATTATTTTTCAACAGAGTGTGTTTTTGCACCCAATGCATATCGGGGCCATGTAAGAACTTTTTTAAAAGATCTAGAAAAAATCAGACCTTCAGCCATTATTGATATTATTCATTCCGGTGAAAGTTTATGCGTTAGAGATGGAGTAAAATTACCTGACAGAGGCACTTGTACCAGATGTGGTTTTGTTTCTAGCCAAACATTATGCAAGGTAAAGTAAACTTTTTTGTTTTTTTATAATCAAAAAATTTACTTCAAAATTTGTTTTAGGCCTGCACTTTGTTAGAAGGCTTAAACAAAGGACTTCCAAAAGTTGGAATTGGAAAAAAAAGCAAAACTGTCAGGATTTTATCAGAAGCATCCAAAAAAACATGATGTAAAAAAATTAAATTTAAATTTACATTTACTTATATTAACTTTTTTCTTTTTTTAATTTTGTTCTTTTTTCATTTTTTTCACTTTTTTCACCAGACGCCATTTTCTAGGCACTCGAAGAGCGGACTCGGACCGCCGATCTTCCTTTTCCACAAAGACTGCTCTACCACTGAGCTACCTTGGGCACTGATATTTCCTGGGGAATCTGAGAATTTATACAATCATATGACCAGCTATGTGGTAAGTATACAAACATGTTCAATTCCTAATTTCAAGAAATCCTTTAATGCCAAATGAGAATATCAATCCTTATTATTTTAATTTTTTCCAACAGGCGCCATTTTCTACCCATTTATTTACTGAAGGAAAAGTTTTTCAGCACAAAATTGACAAGAAATAAATAGTTATTAAGGGCCACAATTGCTACGAACTCACAGGTCAGATTGAGCAAAATTTGAATCATTCTTTTATGTGGTGATCAGGGTTACCGTATTTTTCAGTGCTGAGGCGAGATCACAAATAAACAATTTTATATAATATATTTTAAACTAAATTCTAAATATATATACAATATTTGTCAATCTTATAAAATATTTTAAGGCGTGAGTCTCATTACGCAATATATGCCGGATTCCTTCCTTCTATTTTGGTATTGCAAAGAGGGCAAATGTTATTAATCTGTTCATTACAGTCCTCACACAAACAAACATGACCACATGGAAGCAATATAATTTCTTTTGGATTCACCTGTAAAAATTAAAATCAGTAAAAACGGTCTGGAAATAAAATTTAAAAACAACCATGTGTACATACTTGACAGACTACACAAACTTTATCCTTGGGAAGTTCCTCCGCATTTCTAACGTGTTTTCTTCTTTCTCTGAAAAACAGTAAAAATTTTAAATTGTCTGCCAATATAAAGAAAAAAAAAAGTAAAATAATGCACCTTCAATTGTTTTGTTTATATTTTTAATGCCATGAACGATACTGCTATTTATTTAATAATTTATTATTTAAGTTCAAATTTTATTAATAATGTGTCATGCAGGTAGAATTTATTCTTTTTCTGACTTTATTGTGGTTTGGTAAATGTGAAAAGTGCCGCCAAGGAACAACGGTCCTAACAGATGAATATAAGAAAGTTATGGACCAATTTGATTTTTCAAATTTTGATAAACAAGAAGCGTTAAATTACATTGATAGACAAAGATACGATAATCAGATTCGAGGAAGAGAAGCGGTTTAAATCTTGAACCCAAAAATGTAATTTGCCATTACACTAATAGGAACATAAAAGGTAAACGCTGATAAATTTATTAGCTCTCTATACAATAGGAACTCCCTTTTTAGATGGAGAATATATCAGTTGATTTGATTTGTCCGCCATTTTTCTGGGCCCTTCGATCGATATTTCTTTTTTTGTTCAACGAACAATATGCTCATTCCATTTTTTTTTTCTTAATTTTATATATTAAATATTTAAACGAACTATAATGAAACTATTAAATTATAAATCGATAATAATCAGCATCTCATTCGCACTTTTAAGTGACAGCTATTTACCCCTACAACACTGCCGGCTCAGTGGTCTAGGGGTATGATTCCTGCTTTGGGTGCAGGAGGTCCCGGGTTCAAATCCCGGCTGAGCCCTAAATTTTTTGCTTTTTTTTAGATTTTAAAGCTTCATATATTTTAGTTTCTCAACTTCATTATTAATAAAAACAGAAATCAGCCATCCCTTGAGGTCATTTTTTTTTTTGTATAGTTTCATTCTATTGTTACATTTACATATTTTTTTATTTTATTTTATAGATGTCAACAGCAGACAGATTTGGCAACCGAGATCCGAAAAAAGGGAGAAATTAATAAAAATTCGAAACATTATTTCAAGATTAAAACGAAAAATAAATGAAATGGAAACTTATATGAGGCAAGATTCCAACTTTTTCAAAGCAAAAAATATACGATATAAAAGGGGGCAGAACAGCGGGAAAAGAAGCAAGAAATTGAAAAACACTGGGGATGAAAAAACTAAATTAACAGCAAATAGGGAAACTGAAAAGGAAAATTTTAATAAAAACGGCAAGAAAAAAAGGCGGCATTGGGATTACTGGACTGAATGGAGCCCTTGTAGCGTGACTTGCGGAAAAGGAAGAAAAATTCGTTGGCGCCGATGTATTGCTAGAGTTTGTAATACGGGAGAACTTGAAATGGAAGAAAAAACTTGTCAATTACCTGCTTGCAATGTACTGTCAAAGTTTCTTGATATTTTGAACTAAAATAACAATCTAATGTTTCTCTAAAATCGCAAGGAAATATGCATAGATTGCCTACAATTGCAAATTAATACCTCATAAGAATTCAAACACACAAAAGGAATAAGGCTTTACAGAGAAATTCTCAAATTTAATAATATTGCAGGTTAATGGCACAGAAATTGTCTGGTGTTATAGGGAAGTATATGACGACAGTTTATAAAAGTTGTAGATTTCATAATGAGTGTGTAGTTAATTTCAAGTAAAATAATATAAAATATACATACTTTCTAGTACTTTCTAAACGTTTTTTCTCTTCTTCAACTCGTTTTAATTCCTGATATTTCTTCCAAAATTTTCTAGCTATGACACCACAAATTACAACTCCTACTAATCCAAAGCCAAAACTAAACCACCTATAAAACAAAAAGATTTTCAAAAAATGTAAATGAGTAAAATTTAAATGATACTTACCCACAATAACTTATTTTTTCATCTATTCTTCTAATTAGAGTATTTAAAGGCATTGTTGTCACAAAAAAAGGAGTCCCATCGGTAGGAGGTTGAATTTTCAAGGAGCCTCCTGAATCTTTTACTTCTCCCACTGCAGTGATTAAAGCATCTTCTTTCAATACTTCCTCAATTGTTTGTAGTCCTCTTTTTCTAACCCCTTGAATTAAAAACTCATTTACTTAATATTTCAACAAGACATTTATTTGATATTGCTAGAAATTACCTGTGAAAAACCCCCATAAATGATCCATAAAACCAATATTGCTAGGATCAAACCTATCAGAAATTACTTCCAAATCTAAAATTTCTGAAGCTAAGACATCTATTACTTCTACTTCACTAGAACTTCTTTTAGATATTAAAGCAAATGGAACAGAGTTAATGACTTCATTTATTGTTCGTTGATTTTCAGACCTATAAAACCAAAAAATTTTTGACACTATGAATAATGTATTTTGATGATATTTTCATGTATTTGTTTTGATTGTTTTAGGAAATCTCACTAACCAAAATCCAGATGGACTCCTTGATACAACATGCTCTTTGATACTTAATTTTTGAACAACTCCAGAAATTTCAGGTTGATTAATGCTTCTAATAGGAGGGCTTAAAGCTTTGACATGACCCCTAATTGCTGCATATGATATATGGCCCCCGGCCTCTTTTAAGTATCTATCTAAGTTTTGATCGACATTAAATTCAGGAGCATTCTAAAAATAAAAAAATTGATAGATTTAACATCAAAATTCAGTATAGAGTGACAAGGTTAGGTTAAATAGTAACTTACCTCAACCGCTTTTAAAGCATGTTTATTTCGAAGATAAGCTTTTAAACATAAGCCGAATATTATTGAATCTAGTGACAAACATATTGCTTCTGTTAAATAATCCATGCTAATAAATCCTAAACGATTTTTGTAAAAATTTCATAATATATATAAAATTTCAAAAAAAGAAACAAAACAGTGAGTACCAACTTAAGCTGAAATAGATTAAAAATAGACATTGCTAAAATTAGAGAGCCTAGCTTAAATACATAAATCAAATCAAACTGTCTTTTCAGGTTGACTTTTTGAAGATTTTTAATAATAAAAAATAAGACTGACATTGTATATAAAGCTCTGACTGTTTGTCTAATAGCTTTAACATTTTACCATGTATATACAATAGGAAAAAAAAATAAACAAATTAAACTTAAATTTTTTAAAAGTATTATTTATTTCTAGATTTTAAATATTCATTATACTGCTCTGGAATGCTTTTAAAAACCCTTATTTTCGATCTGATTTTCTTCCAGGTATGCTGTAAATAATTCCTTTTATCTTTAGCCATGGCTTTATAATCTTCACCATAAGTATCTAACAAGTAACTTAAATATTCAACTTGATTTCTTGGTAACCTATACAATTTCACTTGAGGAGCATTTGCATCATTTTCTAATTCTTGAACTACTTCTGTGGTTTCTCTAGTTTCGTCAATTGATTCCACATCCCAGTCAGTATTAGGTGCTTTAATCACATTTACATCATATGCAAGTCCCATTGATTCCATATTTCTTTGAGATGATTTTTTTTTGCTCCAAGCAGCTTTTACCACTTTACTAAAATGCAAATTAAGAAAATTTAATATAAAATAACTTACATCCTGTACTGGTTATTTAAAAATTAATTTACTTACTTTTCAATGGTAGGAAATTTTCTCTTATTCAGCCTTTTTCTGTTTACGTGATATCGATACTTCTTCTGTCTTTTTTGCTTTCGCACTTTCGTCATTTTGAAATCGCAGTATATGTTTTCTTTCGATTTCTATCTTGCGATCTTCTACGTATCTTTCTTAAGAGGTTAACCTTACTTGCACGTGCGATTTCGTCCGATGTCGTCAGGTGATTGATGCGATGCTTTACCTTCCCGTAAGTTATACATAGGCGGAAAAAGTCCCTTCTTACTTGACTTTGCAGGAATTTTCGTTTTTTAAAGTTGTCAACATTTTGTTTATTAAAAGTCATGTTTTGTAAACATCCTTGAATTTTTTTTTTCAATTATTTTTTTTTTTGTTTTAACATTTGAAAACAATGAATCTCTTATAATAATGTTGAATAATTCTGCTTCAATTTTACGGCGTGAAAATGGAAATCGAAGGGAAAAAGGAAGAAGAGTCTTCGAAAAAAATAATTCACACTTATCCGTTAATAAGGGTAAGTGAAGTTGCGTGAATTCCATCAGTGAGTCATAGTTTGGGGATTTACCACAAAAAAAAATTCCTCCTGTTCCACCATATAAAAGGAATTAATTTTTAAACGTGCATTCCCAAAAATATTTTTTGATTTGCTATTATTTGCAATTCTTCAATCAATTTTTAAAAATTTGATTTCAGATGTGTGATATGGCAGATGAAATGAGAGGAGAAGCCATGGAATTATGTGTGACAGCTTGTGAGAAACATGCAGCCAATAATGAAATGGCAGCTCGCATGATTAAAGAAAACATGGATAAAAAATTTGGACCATCCTGGCATGCTGTAGTGGGAGAAGGTTATGGCTTTGAAATATCTTATGAATGTAAAAATTTATTATACATGTTTTTTGGAGGTAATGTTGCCATTTGTGTTTGGAAAAGTTGTTGAAAAATTCCCACAAATACCATAATAAGCTTTATAAGAAACCATGACAAAGAATCTGCACTTTCACTTTATTCAGAATATGGAATGGAAATTCATTCCTAAATGCCTTTCAGTATTAAAATTGAAGTGCTTTATATTTTTTAAAATTTTAATACTAATTTTATTTTTTAAGAAAATGCTAAAAGCTTTCCAATATTATTTTCATGCAAACTTTATAGTGTGACACCAAAGATTGTAAAATTTATTTTAAGAAAATGGATGTAGATTGGTGTATTAGTTCTTCCACAGTGCATTTAAATAATATATTGTAAAGTTGCTACTAAGGAAATATTTTTAATGAAATACGTAGAATCTCTAGTCTGCTTTTATTGATAGTATTACTCACCAAATGAAAACTTGGCATTTTAATTTTTATTACCTTTAAGATCTCTTGATACAGTTGTCTTTTTTTTCTTATTTTTTTTTTTTTTTTTTATAGATAACAGTGTTACCAGGAATTTTTATTTTTTAATTTATTGTTTTTGCATGTAATTGTAAATGGTTATGACATTTTTTTTTTTTACAAAATAGTGCAATCTTTTTTACATTTTTAAATGTATTATTTGTTTTTATTTTATGTGAAACAAAGTCTTGTCTTATTACTCTCAATTTTAGTACTTAATGTTAGTGTGATATTAACAAATAATCCTGATAATTTTATAGTAGTAATTAGTGACACCAGTTTTTATAAACAATTTTATTTTTTCCCCCAGTATTATGTTCCTTATTGTTTAGTTTATTCATTGTAAAAAGATCATCCTATTAACTGAAAAAAATTTAATTGCTTAAGTGCTCAACTATTAATCAGTAATTAGAATGATCTTTTATTGTTACAAAAACCAAAGTTTAAAAATGAACCCCCATCATTTTTTTTTTCTTTTTAAGATTTTTTTTTCATTTAATTTTTTTTAAATAGTAATTTTATTACAAATATAAGATGTAGTTTATAATTTTTTTTCCTGGAGTATTACCTGTTAACCTTGACATTGAATAAAAGAAGGAATATATATTAAAAACACAAAACTAGCTTTGCAACAAATTTTTATTACCTTAATTTAATTTTTAAAAAAATGCAAAACAAAAAATGCAAAAAAGGAAAAAAATCATACAAACGAAAATACATCAAAGAATTTTTTTTGCAATGAACTGAAGTCTCTGATAATATTTTCGAGCTTCACAATCACATAAATATTTTTTCTCAAAACAGTTTGTGCCATTAAAAACCTGATTAAAAAAAGTCAGTTTTCAAATACTAATCCTAATGTTTCTAGGCATTTTTAAACCTGATTTATTTTTCTATTTACCTGAATATATATTATAACAACCATTAAATAAATGCTTTCTAAAAAAATTATTCTATAAAAATCTGATTTCTATTTTTCCTATGGAATGAAAAAATTTCTCAAAAATTTTTTTTACTCTTAAAAAATAAATAATTGATGAAATGTTAAATAACTTAAAAACATTTGTGACATTTAATGTCTAAGCAATGCAACAATCAAACAATCAAAAATTTTTTCAAAAAATTCAAAAATAAAGTATACTTCTTAATTTTTAGCCAAATCCCTGAAACATTTTTTAAACAAAATCTAAATTGCTGCCTGATCAGATAGCCACCATTTAAGATATTTAAAATGAATGAAACAGATTTAATGTTGCAAACAGGCATGTAAACTGTAAACTTTTGTTTAAAATTTCACTTACAAGTTTATTTCTGATTAAATAATGAAAATTGATGATCTAAATACCTCACAACCAAGATAATTTTATTTCATTATCTTAAAATCAAGTTCCTAATAATATTTAACTAGAAAAGGATATGTATAACAAATTATTTACTTTGCAAATTAAAAAAAAAAATGAAAATATCAGCATAAATATTAAAAAAAAATAATAAAGCACTTTTCTTTACTGTGTATATACTTGTAATGCTTGTTTTTACATCTACAGTATATTCCTTTTAAAAATATTAACCTTGGAAGATGTATATTCGATTATATTTTATATTAAATTAAGGCAGACTATCCCATTTAAGATGAACTTCCGGTGTCAAATGAATAATGTTGACATGAACAGCTTGGTATTTTTCATATTTTGGTGGAATCGGACATAATCTGTATTGGACTTCATCACCAGGTAGTGGTATGTATTCACCTTCAATACTGCAAATATAAACAAATGTTGGATTCAAAAATTTTTTAAATCATTTTCAAAGTTGACTTACTCTGATATGTGAACAAATATATCTTCCTTGGTTCGGTCAGAAGTTATAAAACCATGGCCCTTCTCCGGCAAAATGTTTTTACTTTTCCAGTTTCCTGAGGATTTTCTAATGCTCTAGCAGATGTTGATTGAGTACGTGTACGACGAGTAATGATAGGGCTTGGCAATGTTAAATGATTATGTGAATTGTTAGGGCTTTCGCACGAGGGGCGATGAGTCGGGCTCGGAGTTGGCGTCAAAGATTGAGGCCTTTTTTCGTTGCCATTTTCGATTTCAGACATGATTCTAAATTAATTAAGAAGGAAAGCACGCAAAAGGAATGTATAAAAAGTAATTAAACAACACAATTACGGATTTTTTACAAACACAATAACCTCACTGTTTTATTAACGACTTGCCATTGTACTTTTCTTGCAAAAGTAAACAAGCAGAGTGCAGGTTTTTTTTTCAAATGTCATTTTCCCGTTAGCTAAACATAAGAGTAAAATCGACACTAGCGCCGCGGCAAGCCTTGAAATTATGAGACGGTTATAAAATTGAAAAGTTGCTATATAAAAAATGTATTGTTTTTTTTAGATAAGAAATTTAATTAAATAATTTACTTCGTTTGTTTCGTAATAATGAAAACAATTTATGGAATATGTTTGACTGGATGTAACTTATGTTTTTTATATTTCTTGTGTTTTTTATTTGGTTCAATTCAAACTACTCAGGGGACCAAGAATGTGTTGATGATAATTGTAGATGATTTACGACCTAGTATAAAGGCTTACGGCGATAATAATGCCTATACTCCAAATATTGATAAATTAGCGGAAGAGAGTATCATATTTCATGAGGCTTTTGCTCAAGTAAGCTTAGGATTTTGCCATAAATTTTACAAAATCTGTTTTTTAAATTTACAAATTTATTTCAGCAAGCTTTATGTGCTCCCAGCCGCAATTCATTTTTAACAAGTAGAAGACCAGACACTCTTCGTTTGTATGATTTTTATAATTATTGGAGAACATTTTCTGGAAACTATACTACTTTACCTCAATATTTTAAAAATAATGGTTATGAAACCGTCAGCATTGGAAAAATATTTCATCCAGGTATTAAACAATTTTTCTCAAGTCAACACAAGAGCAATGACTAATGACATTTTGTTTTTCAGGGATTTCATCAAATTTCAGTGATGACTACCCTCTGAGTTGGAGTCATGAGCCATGGCACCCTTCAACAGATATTTATAAAGATTCGCCATTATGTTATACCAAAAACGGGTGGTATTCTAATGTAGTATGTCCTGTGAGACTGAAAGAGCAGCCTGAAAATACATTACCTGACATTCAGTCATTAAATGAAGCAGTAAACTATCTCAAAGTCAAAAACAGTTCAAATCATCCATTTTTTTTGGCTATTGGATTTCACAAACCTCACATTCCTTTAAAGTTTCCTAGAGAATTTTTAAGTAAGGCTTATAAGGAACAATAATTTTCTTTTAAAAACGATTGTTCCACTAAAGTGTGAATTTCCTGTTTTCAGAATTTCATCCAATTGATAAAATCCAGCTGCCAGGCTTTAGAAATTATCCTCCTGGGTTACCAGAGGTTGCTTGGAATCCATGGACTGATTTACGTTGGCGACATGATATTTCTAACTTAAATTTAACATTTCCTTTTCAAGCTATGCCAGGTTTGTTTGTTCATCTGTAATTGAAGTTTCAAAAATTTTTTATGAATAAGTTTTGTTTATATTTTTGTTAATGAGGTTTTACTAAATTTCCAATTAATTTTTTTTTACTTTACTTTTCTTTTTTTAAGATGAATGGACTAAGTTAATTAGGCAAGCTTATTTTGCATCTGTCTCGTATGTTGACAGTTTGATTGGCAAATTATTAAAATGTCTTGAGGATACATCTTTATCTCAAGATACTGTTGTAGTATTGTTAGGTGATCATGGTAAGAGTTTAAGTTTTAAAAAGGAAATTTTTGAACCCATTTTTATTTGAATATTTTTTTCAGGCTGGTCACTTGGAGAACATGGAGAATGGTCTAAATATAGCAATTTTGATGTCGCTGTCAAAGTACCGTTAATTTTCCGCATTCCTAATTTAACATTCGGAAAAAACAAACTGAAATCTGGAATGCAAAGCAAGGAACTTGTTGAATTAGTAGATTTATTCCCAACTTTAGTTGATTTGACTGGTTTGAAAAAAATTCCGAAATGCCCTCCTCAGTCAAAAAGTATTGACTTATGCACTGAAGGGGACAGCTTACTCCCTTTAATATTAAACGAAGCAAAAAATTATTCTAAAACAATCAAATGGAAGACTTCAGCATTTAGCCAGTATCCTAGGCCTGGAAAAATCCCTTCAAGCTCACCCAACTCAGACAAACCCAAGTTGAAAGATATTAAAATTATGGGATATTCTGTAAGTTTATTTTTAACTTAGTTAAACTTGTGTTCTCTTTCAGCCGCGAAAATAATTAATTGAAATGAATTATTTTAGATGAGAACGAAACAGTATCGATATACGGAATGGATAGGCTGGAATTCAAAAACGTTCAAAGCCAACTGGACGGATGTTAAAGCTGTCGAACTGTACGATCATTTTATTGATCCGAACGAAAATTTGAATTTGTTTGGACGCCCTGGGTTGGAAGATATCGAAGAGAATTTAAAAATACAGTTACGGAAAGGATTCAAATAAAGTGCAAGTACGATTTCATTGTCCGGAAGAACATCTTATGAGGCTCTACGTAAAACTTTTTATAATTCTTTGCATTCTAAATCAGGTTTATTTTTAAAATAATGAATCTTCTGCTTTCGTTTGCAAACACAACTTTAAATTTTAGTTTTCTCCATTAGAAGATTTAAAAGAAAATATTAACTATTTGTAAATGTGTCATGATTTAAAAGTAATTTTTTTAAAAGTGTCTAATAATGGGTTGCGGGCGAGACTTACTTGATGGAACATCATATGGCGCGATTTCTGGTTTTTTAATAGGATCGCTGATGGGAGCATTGTATGGGACGATTATTAAATCGCCACGTCTTTTACCGTTTATGATAGACTTTGGGATGAATAATGCCATTTTCGGGGGAACACTTTTTGGAGTTCTGACCGCTTATAGACGCTGCTTTTAATTCAAATTAAAATTTTAAAAAAAATACCAGTAACGATTTAAAATTACAAGTGTATAAATTTTTAATTCAAAATTAAACCCATTTAAATTTATAATTATTTGAGCTGCTAATTTTATTTACTGAGTTTTCCCTTTTAACTTTTTTTTAATGCAAAGAATTATAAATTACATTTTTATAGAAGTTGATTTTTTTTTGTTACAATATATATTTTTTTTTTAATTTTTGCGCCAATTTATTTTTAAATTTCGTAAATATTTTTCTTTTTTCAGTTGTTTCAACATGGCAGTGTTAATGTTATCAAAATAAAAACAAAACAAAAAATGGAACGAAAACCGAAACTATATTCATCACCGAAACGCAATATTTACACTACTGCGCCTGATATTGATGAGAAAGGACAAAGCGGAAATGTAAAGGGTCACGTAACCAAGAAAGCTCCTCAAAAGAAAAAATCGCAATTAAAAGAAAGTGGGCAACGAATGGAACATAAAAAGAGATTTGAAATTTGTTCCGCCGAAGGATCGAACAAAGAAAGCAAAGGTTTAAGTCATATTTTAGAATTAGATAACCCCGTTCATGAAAAAAAAATCCCAACAGCAGGTCCGTTATTTCACAATGAAGGAGTCAGCAGCGTGCAGACTAGTAAAATAGATTCGTTTAATTTTATGGCTGACGGAGGAGAACCCCGCAACCAATCTTTTTTCCCGTCTATCGAGCAGGAACCTTTATATTCCATGGCATTGGACAGGGAAAAATTAAAACATTCTGAATTTTGGCCGTTTGACATTTCAACGGAAGACGAGAAACGTTCAAGTTTTCCGGCGCCGGATTTGAAAATCCCTTCTCCGCATTCTTCCGTAATTAGTTCAGACGAAAAAAATCTTTCTTGCGGGAAATTTAAAAAGCACAAAGCCACTTCTACAATATTAAAAACTATTGACGAATCGGAAATTGGCTCTGCCGAAAAGAAAACGGATGTTTCATCAAGTTTTGACAGATGTAAAGCGGAAGGCCGACACCATAAAAATCAAGATTCCATTGTGATTACGGACGAGAAAAAAGGGAAACCTATTTCGCCTAAACATTCAAAGAAAAAAATTAAAGGGTTTCCATCCATCTCAAGTGAGGAACAAGAGAAAAGCTCGGATCACGGAAAAATTAAAAATTTGTTTAGTTTATTAAATATAACGGATAAAGAGGAGCGTCGTATACCAGATAAAGAAGAGCAAAATGGAACGCATAAAGAGAGCGTGGTGCATATAAAAGAAGAGCGAAGTATCGAAATAAGCGAGCCTCAAACCGATGAAATTAAAAATGATCCAGTTCCGGAAAAAAAAAGCGCTTCGCCAATACAATCGTTTCTCAACAGATTAAACAGCAGTCAACGTGTTTTGAAAAACACGATTTTCGATAAAGCTAATGCACCCGGCGATAACTTGGAGTTGTTTCCATTTCCTCCGCCTAAAAGTAAGGAAACTTTAAAAAACGTGATTAAAGCTTCCAAAACTTTTATAGCTTCGGGAAATAAATCGGGTAAAAATATTTTGAAAGTTAACAAAGCCACCAACGTCGCGATAAAACGTTCCAAGCACGAGAAAAAAAATAGATCTTTGGAGGCGAAAAAGGATGAGATAAAAGAAAATTATTATGAAATGAACATTCACAAAAAGCAGGAGTTTCCTCCGAGCACAGTGAGAAATGTGGGGTCCAGTAGTTTTGATTCGATTTCCAAACCCGATCACGATAAAATAAGCGAAGCGAGCGGTCAACGTCCTTCGTCTGCGAATATGTATAGGGACAGGGATAGGGATAGGGACAGTCCGTCTTCTAGGCACGGAAAAAGGAGTAGAAAACAGTTGGCGGAACGTCCTTCGTCTAGAAAATTAATTGACGATAAAAAAACAGGCGGTTCAGAAAAATTAAAATCGGCGGATAGAATCGAACCGTTTGACCGTGCCAAAGTCACTCCACCAAATTTAGACGAAAAAGTTCAGTCTTCAAAACTTGATGAAAAAATCGTCCCAATCATTAGGTATGCTGCAGAATTTGTTACATTGGCTGTAATGCAAATTTTGTAAAGTTTAAAAAAATAAGTACAATTTGTGTGGTTTTAGCACTAAAACTGCAGACATTTCAACCGCCAATGTAGAGGAATCGTCGTCAACAGGGGTGACCCAAAGTAATACTTTAAGTTTTAAAAATGATCCGTACATAGGAGTTCATGTTATACAGCAAGACCTTTTAAGGTCTCCGCCTCGAAATGTTCATTTTCAAAGTGACATCCCAAATGTTCCAGGTAAAATTTTCATAATTCCAGAAAATTATTTTTTAATTTAATTTCGATTTTTTGTTTTTCAGGTAACCGAACAGACGATTATCGAATAAAAAAACGTATTAGGGATCTTTTATTCTATTTGGTGTTTTTGACTCTTATCACTTTAAGTAAGTAATGAATTTTTATCAAAACGTGTGTTTTGATTTATTTACATATGATTTCGTTTTGTTCTAGTTGCTTTGAGTATGGTCTCTTCAAACATGTTTTATTTTACCGATGTCACATCCAGATTGTTCATGGATACCAATTCATACCAAATCGAAAAAAAGCCGGATCCCCGAACGTCTGGAAACCCTAATAACACCCCTATCAGCCCTCAGACTCCTAAAGTTCAAATAAAAAAATCTCTTCGTAAATCTATCACAATTGCTGATTTTTGGTTGGTCGGTAATATAAATTAATCTAAATTTTGTTAAAAATTATTTGAATTTATATTTAGTCAATTTTTTAATTTTTTCAGTTTGCCGAGTCGGTTATGATCGATTTATTTTACTGGAAAAAATGGTTTGCTTTTGAAAATCACGACACTCACACGGAAGACGACGATAGAAAATTTCTTTATGAAAATGTTATGTTAGGAGTCCCTCGAATTCGTCAAATAAGAGTGAGAGATGATTCTTGTCACATACATCCAGACGTTGCAAGATTTTTTGATAAATGTTATGATTATTACACGATATTCAGTGAGGAGACTAAACCTATTGAGATTGCTGTAGATAACCCTTCTACGAAAACAGCGTTCGTAAAAATGCATTTGTGAATTTAAAAACAACAATGCGTAATTATTATTATTATTTTTTTTTTTCTTCTTTGCGCTTTAGTTGGATATTTACTCCTGCTAATGAACTAGGAAATTCATATTACTGGGGGAAAATATCGACTTACGGAGGAGGAGGTTACTACTTGGATCTAAGCCTATTAGAAGATAAAACTAGAAAGATGATTGATGAACTGAAAAATAATAAATGGCTTTCTCGAGGCACTCGAGCAGTTTTTATAGATTTTACCATTTATAATGCAAACGCTAATTTATTTTGTATTTGCAAGTAGGTACCAGTTTTTCAAACTTAAAAATCTTTTAATGTGAGGTTAATTTAATTGGTTGGAATGAAAATCCAATAAAGGCGAACTTGCCATTCCACAGTGGTCCGGAAAAAAATAAATGGCCAAAACTTATTCACAAGTCTGTGCGAAACTTAGAAAAAAGATGAAGGTGTCAAAAGCTTCGATATTTTGTGCGATTAAAAACCTGCTGCCCGTGCTCCCAAATTCAAGATGGCGGGCATAATATGGAGGCCAAAATTTTTAATTATGAATGAATATTTATTTTTAGGTATTTTTGTGGCTGCTGATTTCATATCTGGAACAACTATTTTAAAATTCAAGATGGCGGACTTAGTATGGCAACAAATGTTTAAAAAAGTTAAAGTTGTTCAACTTTCATGAAAATTTGGACTGAGGGGTTTTCGAGGTCGCTGATCTCGAATCCATAAATCGTTTTTCAAAATTTCGAACATACAACGAGTAAATTAATTTTTTTGATTTATTGAGTCCCTTAAAAAAATTTTAGAAAACTATTAGCGGATTTGAGATCAGCGACCTCGAATACCCCTTGGTCCAAATTTTCATGAAAATTGAACAACTTTAACTTTTTTTTGCTTTATCGACCGCAGGGAGAATAAAGCATTGCATTTAGCACAAATTTCAGATTTTCAGTTTTTGATATATTTACACGTTTTGAGGTCCCCTGATGCCGAAAAAAGCAAAATTTGAATGGTGGCCGTGTGTGTGTATGACCGTATGACCGGATGTGACAAAAAAGAGGGATGTCCGTCGAAAAGCAGAAAAACGAAAGAGCGGATATCGATGATTTTTGGTGAATAGCAACTTCTAATGAAATGTAGGTGCTGATTAGTTTTTGAGCCAAATTGGTTCAGCGACTCGGAAGCAGTGAGTGAAAATGTTGAATTTTCAACAATTTCAGGACCTTTTTTCACTATAAATCGCGAACGCAGCTACCGATTGAATCTGATTTTCGTACTGCAGTAGATATTCATCCAGATACGCTACCATTGAAATTTGGTTAAATTCAGTTGAGAGGTTCAGAAACGGTGAGCTGGGCTAAAAAACGATATCTCCAAATTTTGAAACGTCACGATATGACGTCATCAATTACGTCAACAAAGCGACTTGGATGCTGATTGGCGGATTCCTCGTGGGAGCTATCGAAAAACTAACCGTATTTTTGAGAATATTTTCGGGGTAGGGGATTCCGAATCTGAAATAATTTTTCCAAAATTCGAATTCCTTATGCTCGTATTGCGGCTTTAGTGGACGTCTGATTGAAAATCTAACCATATTTTTGAAAATATTTTTGGGGTAGAGGATTCTGAATCTGAAATAATTTTTCAGAAATTCGGATTCCTTATGCCCGTACTGCGGCCTTGGTGGACCTCTGATCAAAAATCTAACCGTATTTTTGAGAATATTTTCGGGGTAGAGGATTCCGAATATGAAATAATTTTTCCAAAATTCGAATGCCTTATGCTCGTATTGCGGCTTTAGTAGAACTCTGATCAAAAATCTAACCATATTTTTGAGAATATTTTCGGGGTTGAGGATTCCGAATCTGAAATAATTTTTCCGAAATTCGAATTCCTTATGCCCGTACTGCGGCTTTGGTGGACCTCTGATCAAAAATCTAACCTTATTTTTGAGAATATTTTCGGGGTAGAGGATTCCGAATCTGAAATAATTTTTCCAAAATTCGAATGCCTTATGCTCGTATTGCGGCTTTAGTAGAACTCTGATCAAAAATCTAACCATATTTTTGAGAATATTTTCGGGGTTGAGGGTTCCGAATCTGAAGTAATTTTTCCAAAATTGGAATTCATTATGCTCGTATTGCGGCTTTAGTGGACGTCTGATTGAAAATCTAACCATATTTTTGAAAATATTTTTGGGGTAGAGGATTCTGAATCTGAAATAATTTTTCAGAAATTCGGATTCCTTATGCCCGTACTGCGGCCTTGGTGGACCTCTGATCAAAAATCTAACCTTATTTTTGAGAATATTTTCGGGGTAGAGGATTCCGAATCTGAAATAATTTTTCCAAAATTCGAATGCCTTATGCTCGTATTGCGGCTTTAGTAGAACTCTGATCAAAAATCTAACCATATTTTTGAGAATATTTTCGGGGTTGAGGGTTCCGAATCTGAAGTAATTTTTCCAAAATTGGAATTCATTATGCCCGTACTGCGGCTTTGGTGGACCTCTGATCAAAAATCTAACCGTATTTTTGAGAATATTTTTGGGGTAGAGGATTCCGAATTTAAAATTATTTTTCCAAAATTCAGATTCCGTATGCCTGTATAGTGGCTTTGGTGGACCTCTGATCAAAAATCTAACCGTTATGTATATTATTTATAATATACATTTCATAATTCGTCGATAAAGCACTTTGATCGGTTCACCGATCTCATTTTTAACATTTGTTGCCATACTAAGTCCGCCATCTTAAATTTTAAAATAGTTGTTCCAGATATGAAATCAGCAGCCACAAAAATTCCTAAAAATAAATATTCATGAAATTTCATTCATACTTAAAAATTTTGGCCTCCATATTATGTCCGCCATCTTGAATTTGGGGGCACGGGCAGTAGATTTTTAATCGCACAAAATATCGAAGCGTTTGACACTTCGCGACCTTAGAAACAAAAGGTGATATCACATTTTGACTTTTCGTAAGTTAAACATAGAAAATTTTTTTTAGATATCACCTTTTGTTTCTGAGGTCGCGACCTTCACCTTTTTTCTAAGTTTCACACAGACTTGGGAATAAGTTTTGGCCATTTATTTTTTTTCCGGACCACTGTGCATTTGCTCCTTTAGCCAAATAGCTTAACATTTCAGTCCTAATTTTGCAATTTTTAGGATTGTTCTGGAATTTCCACCGATGGGTGGCATGATTCCGACGACGGACTTTACCGCAGTTAAGCTAATTCGATATCTAAGTAGTTGGGATTATTTTATTTTGGGATGCGAATTTGTTCTGATACTTTTTGTTATTTTCTACACTTATGAACAAGTAATCTTTGTAAGAAACGAGAAAATTCGTTATTTTGTGAAGTTTTGGAATTACGTTGATATCGTTATTTTAGGGGTAACTTAAATTTTATAATTAATACCGCTTCTAAACTCTTATAAATTCACTACATTATTTTTGCTTTCAGTTGTCCTACACTTACGTTGCATTGAATGTCGTCCTATTTGTGCAAGTTAATGATTTACTGAACGAGATACAATATAAAATAGAGGAACATATTCCTTTTGAATCTATTGCTTACACTCAAACACAGTTTAATAATGTCATAGCTGTTCTAGTTTTTTTCTGTTGGGTAAAATTATTTAAATATCTAAATTTCAATAAAGCAATGATTGAATTAAGTGGGACACTCTCTAGGGTTAGTACTTGAAACCAACTCAAACGCTACTTTTCTTAAAAACACATATATTAAACCACTTGTATTTCTTTCAGTGCATGAAAGATGTATTTGGATTTGCACTAATGTTTTTTACAATCTTCATTGCATTTGCTCAGTTGGCTTACCTTTTATTTGGGACTCAGGTGAAATTTAACTTCAAAGAGTATTTTACTTATCATCTTTTATTTAATGCTGTTTTGGTTATTAGGTCAAGGATTACAGCAATGTCTGGTCTTCATGCATGGCCCTGTTACAAACTCTGATTGGCGAATTTGAATACAGGCAAATTGAAGAAGCAAACAGAATATTAGGACCCATATTTTACCTTGTTTTCATATTTTTTATTTTTTTCATTCTATTGGTATGCGATAAAATACCTAAAAAGACGTTTCCACATTAATTTTCATTTCACCCAATTTTATCCAAACAGAACATGTTCCTTGCAATCATTAACGATGCTTACATAGCCGTTAAATCCGAAGTTAAGGTTCACACTGATCCGCTGCATTTTAGCGAGTATACTAAACGCGCTTTGCTCAACATAATTGGATGCTCCTGTTGCGGATTAGATAAAAAACTTGAATCGAAATCTACGAACTTAAAGAAAAATACTTATCAAGAATTAAAGGAAGCTCTAAAAAGGTAAATGTCTAGTTAGGCATCTATCAACTATTTATTAAACCAATAAAGGAATTGTTTAATTTTTTAAACAGAGCAGGCTATACTGATCTTGAAATAGAAATGTTTTTTACTAAATACGACATAGACATAAACCAGTTGATTGAAAAAGGGGAAAACAAACGGATTATTCAAGATTTAGAGTTAAGACGGTTAGATTTTACTGATGATAAACCAATGTCGGAACTGCAATCGTTGAAAAAGGAAATAGAAAGGTAAAGTTTAACCTGAGTTATGACATTGAAAATGCTATTGGCAAATGATTTTTTTTTTTCAGACTAAATGATAAAATTAAAGAAATGCAAAGGCATTTAGTGCCTGTAATTGAAAAGGTTGATGTTTTATTAAGGCGTTAATTTGAAAATAAGTCAAAAACTACTTTTCTAAATGAAAGAAGAAACCTACTATGCAATAGTGTGGTCAAAGTATAAAAACTGTTTAAATAAGCAGCTGAAAATATTTTGATTTATATTTATATTCTCATTACCTTCAATTTTTAATATAATGCTTTAAATAAAAAATTAAAAAAGAAAAATTTTTAACTTGTCAAGATTTTTATACAGTAACTGACAAATTGGTTCTGCCCTTTACCGCTTGTAGCGCTGTCAAAGTAGTGCCAACCTTGAAAATTTTTTTCAATTTTCCTTGTTGGTAGCCTACATTCCAACGAAATCAAACATGGCGACTTGAAATATATCAAAACATTTAGTATTAGTACAAATATTTTTTAACCTTGATATAAATAAAGGCCTATGTAGCCTTAAATTATTATCTTTTTTTGCACAGTTTGGCGAGTAGCATCATGGAGGAAACGACGGTGTTGATTTTGCTGGCTCTGGTGATGCTCGTAGGGAGTTACTTGGCTGGTTCCATCCCTCTTGTTGTCAATCTGTCAGAGGTAATTTTTATTTTTTGATTAATTCTTTATCTTAATCCTGAGAGTTAACATAAAAAATGAATGATACAGAAATCTGTTTTTCATGTCATCTCCAAATTTTGATCTACAGGTAGTTTTATGCAAGCAATTTTTTGGATCACTGACCTAATGTGTATGTACTTATCAGTTCTTGAGCTGGCAGACACACATGACCTGTAATAATAATGCATGCATTTCTGACATTTAATGCCACATCATTTATATTTTTAGGAGAAACTCCAACTAGTCTCAGTATTAGGAGCTGGTATGCTTGTAGGAACTGCATTAGCAGTTATTATCCCTGAAGGTGTTCGATCACTTTTTTCAAAACCAAGTATTCGTAAGTAAAAATATGCAGATTATTAGTTTACATATTTTACAATTCCTTTTTTTGTTTAGCTCATGTGCATGTAGCTCACAAAGGGGAAGTTATCTCAGGTCCAATTCCAGTAGCAGAAGAAGAACCTGATTTGCATGGAATTATAGGAATGTCATTGGTTCTAGGATTTCTTTTTATGCTTTTAATAGACCAAATTTCTTCCTCTCGAAATAAAGGTAAAAAAACTTGAGACAGAATAATAAAAATAATAGAGAAGCACTCAAGTGTAATATCAATGATGTCAAGGTTTTTTTGTAGGGCTTTAAGAATAATCAAGGCTTCCATGTTTTGTTTATAGATATTGAAAGTGCTATAAAAGGAACTGAGCATGGATTAACTGCTACTATAGGTTTAGTAGTTCATTCTGCTGCGGATGGTGTAGCCTTAGGAGCTGCAGCAAGTACGGCTCATCATGATGTAGAAATCATAATATTTTTGGCTATAATGCTTCACAAAGTAAGTTCAGACTTCTATCTCAAATAGATAAGATAAAATAAAATATAAAATATTGTTTTATTGCCCATTATAAATAAAATTTTTTACATTTTTTTCGCGTTGGAAAATAACTAGAAAATAATTAAAAATTTTTTATATTCACAGGCTCCTGCTGCATTTGGCCTAGTTACGTTCCTCCTTCACGAAGGTTTAGAACGCGTTCGAATTAGGAAACATTTATTAATATTTTCTTTAGCAGCTCCTGTGATGGCGTTGTTGACTTATTTTGGTTTAGGACAGGTATAATTTATCATTTTTTTTTTTTTTTTTTGTAAAAATATGTTTCTTGTATTGTAAAAATTATTCATCAACGTTTTACAGGAAGGTAAAGATACACTAACGTCGGTGAACGCTACCGGAGCGGCGATGCTATTCAGCGCCGGAACCTTCCTTTACGTTGCCACCGTTCACGTCCTGCCAGAATTAACAATACGGAGACACAATCATTCCATTAGTGCCAGTTCTCATTCAAACCACGCTCTTGGAAAATCAGAATTAGTGGCGATTGTTGTGGGCGCTCTTTTACCTAGTCTTTTGACAATGGGACATCATCATTAATCTTTTATGGTGAAATACTGAAATAAAGACTGAAGTTATGATTTTTTTTTTTTTTTTTCTTCAATTGAAAGACAATTTTTAATTTAAAATTGGGTGAATTCGAAGACGATTTTTTAGGGAGAAAAAAAAAGGGAGTGAGTAGATGTGAAATTAAATTTTGCTCAAAGGCTAAAGCCTAATTTTGTTTAAATGTTTCAGTACGATTAATATCCCTTATGATGTTAGCATAATTAAATTAAATGTTTTTCAAATAATATTTAGCAAGGCGTGAAAAGGGAGAGGGGATTTATAAATATTAAGTGGGATAAAAACATATATACAATTTCAGTTTTTTCTGTTTCCGTTAAGCTGGGAAACTGATACATGACAAATTATTAATTGTCTAGTCCAATTTTATGTATCCGCTTCTAAATGCATATAAGTATGGTTGCAACAACTTGGAAGCATGAATGTATTCTATACTCTAATTAAAATGATTGTGATTGAAAAGTAGCAATATGGTATTCATATAAAATCGTTTACAGGACTTTGAAAAAAGAAAACAATTTATTTTGTTTTACGAACTTTTGGTTCAATGGAAGAAAAAAAAAATTGATTTTTTATATTTTCTTTTACAAATTTATAAATTATATTTAATCGTCTTCGAAAAAAAATTCTTAACAATTTTTTAAATAAATATTTTTTGTATAGATATCATGATTTACTGTGATGTATTAATTGTTGTATTGTAAATAACTCTGAAAAATTTATGTATATAGAAAGAACAATATAACTGAAATTATAATTGTTTTTCAAAATAGATATAGGTCTGTTTCAATAACAAATTTAAATTCCGATTTTTTAACCTAATCCAATATAAAAAGAATAAAAGTTAAAAATGGAAATAGGTAGGATATTCAGGACACAGGTTTGTGTCAACCTTAGGAAGTAAATACAAAGAAAGAAATAAAAAAATTGAAGTTTACTAAGTTAATATCCCAAACATTTTTAGACTGGTCACAAGGTGTTCCTTATTATCAATTTTTTCAAAATTGTCTAAAAAAGTCACAACTGCACTAAACACTTCAGGATCTTCTAAATAACTTTTCAATGTGTCAAACATATTGCCAAGTTTTTCTTCTGTAATATTGTTTTCTTTATCTTGAAGTAATATGTCCTTTTTAAAGACATCTTCATTTTCTAGTGAACTGCAAATGCCCATACCACCACTTAAAACCTCCCTAGTGGTATTTAAATGTTGTTCATTTTCTACATATTCCACTGTTCTAATATATTTATCATTAGAGTCTCTGCATCTTTTCTTAAAAGTAGAATAGTAAAAATGGTACATCCATGGAAGTGATGGGCATACTGCACCATCAGATGCATATTTCATATATTCACTGCCATACTGTTCTTGTAACTCACATTTTAACAACTTTAATGCTGCTGATGGAGAATATCCCTGTAGAAATAACTGCAAGACTTTTTCCATTGTATTTTTATTTGGTCTCCTATGCCGTAAAACTTCAGGGCTTTCAAGTGGGTGATTATGGTTATTTTTCAAAAAAATTTCACATGGGTGGGTTTTAAGATGCTCATCTTTACTCCTATAGAAACAAATTAAAAATTTATTTTCAATACTTAATTAAAAAGCATTTGCACCATCAAAAATAAAAATAAATACCTCTTCATTTTTGGGTTCTTCAATGTTATTCTTAAAAATGCAGGACAGTTGGTGTGCTTTGCAGAAGGAATTTTTGTCTGTGAAGACGAATAACTAGCTCTAGTATTATGATGGCAGAAGTAATCTTTCTGTAAATTTAAAAAAATTGAAAATCACCAGTCCACATGTCTGTATGAGTGCGTGAAGCACGTCTTAACCGCGTCATTAGACAAAGGCCCAATGACACGAATCGGTTCGCTACATTCCGGTTAAGGAATGTTCCCCTCTCCTACAGTCAGCCACACATTCACGCCCCGCACGACTGACCACCACATCGAGGCAATAAATTTTTTATAGTACATCAATGCACTCACCTTGTACAACAGTTTATTTTCCGTTGGTATATACGTTCTTGAAACTCTGAAGCTTAATTTCGAAAGAGCTTCAAACTGTTCTAGCCACTGAACTGCATCAGCTTCACAAAATATGTTTGCTCTTATGGTGGCTGTCAAAGTTTCATCATTTTTTACAGCTTCCTTTATTATGTATTCATAGCCAAATGGCAAAATTTCCTAAAAGAAGACAAACCAATCATTAAACATTTCAGGTTAGAATCAAAGTTGGAACAATGTTTGGTATATGCTAGAAATGAAGAGAATAAATAAGTATAAAGTACAACAAAGCAAATCATACTCGTAAAGAATTGCATCTAGCTTACCTGCAGCCAAGAATCAATATCCATTTTTAAAAAGATTTTAAAAAATTGTGAAAATAATCATCTGATTTCAAAACAAACAAAATATAGAGTTTCTCACAGAGCGCAGTGTAGCGGTAATTGAGTAAACTAATGCAAAGTGGAAATTTTCCCGCCTTTTTCTGTTCAGTGGTGTTTTATTTTGTTTAAGTTCTATATCTATCGGTCATAAAATTAATGAATTAAATCCGGGTTACATATACAAGTTAAATCTCCTCGGGATAAAATTAAAACCACCATCCCACCGGACCACCTATTAAGGTACCTATTCTATATATTCATATCTTTTTTCTCAAAATACTGTATTTTTAATAAGTAACTTCTACTTTATTACATTTCTATCATTGAAAAATAATCCTGTTTTTTATGTTTATAACTTTTATTTGTTTTTCGGAGAAAAAATGCCTTTTAATTATTTTTTATAAATCCCTCCAAACAAAAGTTACATGCAGATGCAATGCAACAAATCGAAACCCGTCCTGTCCCCCTCCCTCCCTCCCTCTGTTTGACGCATGCGTCATCAAACCGTACGTAGGGGAAGGGGAATGGCAAACATTTATGACAAAAACAAAGCGTTTTTTTAATTTTTTATATGTTATATCATTTATTAAAGACTGAAGGTTAGAAAAAAAGTTCTTTGTGAATGTCGCGTATCACCAGTTAATGGGCATCGTTAACGGCTCATTATGTTAATCAATCTAATTTTCGAAGGTTTCATTAATGGTGCTTGGAAAGGATTCTGCTTCGCATCGATGATTGACATGAAATGGATTTATTAATTGTTACATTGCATAAAAATTTAACGAATTTTTTGAATTAAACAGGTTTGTTTCTTTACTTTTTATTATGTTACGAGTGTTTCCAATCAATTTGGTTACAGTTCATTAGCACTTATACCGTTTGTTTACATGTTTGATCAGCGATTTCCATTTATTGATTGGAAAACGATTTTATATGTTTCTATAGGGATATTATCTATAACATTAAAATATTAAACGATTTCTATCAAAGCAGGGGATTAAATTTTAGTTGTTCGGTCCGTTGCTAATTTTTTTTTCTTGCATATATTTTGTTCATAGTTGAAAGGGTTTCATCCACTAAGCTAAGCTTTACACTTAAAAAAATGGCGGCTTTTTATTTTTTTTACCGTTGCAAATACGTGTGAATTTTTATTGTTTAGCCTACATAAATACTGCGAAATAAAAAAAAAAACGATTTTGCTGAAGTATTTTAAGTGCGATTTTAAAGCAATTTTTAAGAAAGGATGAACTGTTTCAGATTAATGCTTTGTTCTCATTCATGATAATGAGAAGTAACATTTGTGTTTACTGGTTCATCATCTGTTTCCTTTTGACGAACATGATTGTTTTATAAGTGTGTTAATTATTAATGAAAAGCGGCTTATTTACAGTCGTTGTAAATGCTAATGAACTTATTAAAAATTGCTTTTGTAATATGCATTTTAGAAAACAACATTTCAAAATCATTTAATTTGGTTTAGGCTTTACAATAACTTTTATGATTAAAAAACTGCATCAAAAAATAATTTTAAAGATTGCATATGAGTGGCAAAGCTGAAAATTAATAACATTAGGAACTTTATGTTTGTAAATATTTGCAAGTGACTAATAGAATAAAAGAGTGACAAGTGTCAGATAAATTAGATGTGGACTTCAACTTAATGCAAATATTCAGATCGTATTTATAAAATAAAAAATCATGTGACACTGATTTTTTTGATGTCATATGGTGTGCCACAGTTTTTTGCTATTATTAATTTATAAATCTTTGAAAAAAATTCTTACATCTATTAAAAAAGCATGCGAAATGAATTAGCTTGATGTAAAGGGTAGGTTTTTTGAATGAAAAAGGTTGAACCCCTAAGTGAATTTATTTTTATGGACCTGCCAATTAAACTCGAGTTGATTACGGAAAAAAAAATTGCAAGCATTGTCAGATGCAATTGAGAATTTTTGTTCCTTGCTATAGTTCAAACAGAATTTTTCTGTTTTTTGACTTTGAATTCATAAACAATTCAAGTTGGCTTATCACCATGTCACTTTTTTTTAAAATGAGTGTTATAAAACCTAGCAGTCACATTTCAAGTTTTAAATTGTGCTACGCTTAAAAGATCCAGTTTTTTAAAATTAATGAATATCCAAGATGTGTTTCATCATTATTGAATTAGTATGTTCAATGTAAGAAGTATAAGCTTTTTATTTTTAGTTTAATTAGATATAAAGCGAATAATATATATATATTTTTTTTCTCTCTTTTTAGATATAGCTATACGACTGAACATTGCCAAAAAAAACGCGCCATGCCTTGCTGTTCGAAAAGACTTGCTTTTCAAATCTTCCTTGGGATCATACAAGGTTTGATAGTTTTAACTCAAGGATCTGTACTTAATTATTACATCATATCACGTTTTTCCAAATCAAATACAACATATTTCTTCTTTTTGGGAGATTTCATTTGTATATTCACGTTCGCCGGATCTTTAGCGATCGCCTATAGATATTTAGTCGAACATCATCTGAACAAAAAAAACGCGAATCAATCTTTTATTTATTCGCCGAAGAGGTTTATACCGAATTATTCGACTTCGAAATTCGGGGTGCTCCCTTTTATTTACTTATCGTGGGCGCTGTATGCTCTCTTGCTCTTGGGAAAAATTGCAGTCATCTTCACGTCGGATATTCCGAATAATTTAAGCACCAAAGAAGTGGCTGGGCCTCAGTTGCTCAGAGTAGCGATAGCCTTATCGGGTATCATTTTTCTGATACTCGTGGAAGGCCACAATTGGGCCGAAGAAGGCTCCCCGAGATATATTTACGCTACTTCCGTTTGTACAAAGACGGGAATTGAGGTCCTTGATACTGTTTCACTGCTTTCGATAGTTGTGACCGGTTTGGGAGGTGAACCGGCCGAAGAATTAACTACAGATTTTATAGTAATAATTGTAGTTATATCAGGGATGAATTTCTTACTTCCAATTTTAATATTATACAAATTAAGTTTAGGACAACACAATTCTGATAAATTTCCTCTTCCAATCACGGTTCTTCATACTATTTTACATCTTTGTTGTATTGATATACCCTTTTTATGCGTGCGTCTGTTTTTATGGATAAAATATCATCATAATTCATCCATTTTCATTATGAAAAATGTCTTCGGCATTATTTATGCCGTTAGAGGGATTTACCCGGATTTGAGAAACTTGTGCTGTTCCGATAAACCGGTAAATCATGTCAAAGAATACTTGCCTTCTGATAAGATAACGTATATTGACGATACCACAGGAGACGAAGAGAAATTCGGAGAGCAAATGGATGAATTGAAAAAAATTAATCCGACTGAAAAGAAAGAGTAAAAGTGTTATTATTAGACGTATTAAACCTCTTGTGGGTAAAATTATGATTAATTAAAATGAATAACACAGCTATGAATAATTTTAAATTTTGTTTTGAGTACATTTTTATAAATAATAGGAGTTTGTTTATTAGAGATGAATCAGTTTGTGAGATGTGATGATAATTTTATCCATAAGCCTAGTAAGCCAATTTTTTGAGTTTAAGGCATTTTGCATGATTCTTAGGATATGTTCACACCGAAAGTATTCTGCTTGAAGGATATTATGTGCTGATGCTTCATGCAGTGTCTTAATCGGCACTGCTTAAAAATGAGAAATTTGAGCAGAATATTATTACAGGATGATATTTTTTTTTCAAATTAGTTTGATATCTGCTGTATAGGTTTTGCACAAAAAAAAAAAAAAAAATCCAGATTATGTGACGCCTAGTACTTTTTTTTAGAGTAAAACTTGTTTCTGTGTTTAGCTTACTGCAGTTTTACTCAGGGGGTAGAAACGTTTTTTGAGCGCTTTACTTTTGGAAAAATTAGTCTTTTAATAAACAAACTGAAGTGCCTGCTCGAGGAAAGGAAAAAAAAACTTTTTCACTGAGGAAAAATATTTTTTACTCCAAAAATATGGATTTCACTGAGTTATCAACAGCAGGGTAGGTGTTACAATTAGGGATGGATCACAAGACGAAACAAGACAAGACATTTTTCAAAAAATCGTTCAAATGTGGTTTTTCGACTTTTCATAAGGCCAGGATTCAAAATTTTGAAAACAAGAAGTTCAAGAAGTGGTACAAGAATTCTTGAACAAGAATCTTTGATTAGAAATGGTGCAAGAGTTCTTGAACAAGAATCCTGGACTAGAAATGGTACAAGAATTCTTGAACTAGAATTTTGGACTAGAAATGGTTCAAGAATTCTTAAACAAGAATCTTGGATTAGAAATGGTACTAGAATTTTTGAACAAGAATCTTGGACTAGAAATGGTACAAGAATTCTTGAACAAGAATCTCGGACTAGAAATGGTACTAGAATTTTTGAACAAGAATCTTGGACCAGAAATGGTACAAGAATTTTTGAACAAGAATCTTGGACTAGATTTGAATTTGGAATCCTTATTGGCTTATTGATCTAAAACCAAAATTTGAGCGGATTTCTTGGAAAATTTCTTGCTTTCTTGTTGTCCACCCCTAGTTACAATGCCCCCCTCCCTTTAAAATTTTTTTTCTACTATGCTTATACATTAGAATTGTTTAAAAATCAGCTTTTGTAAAAATTTTAAAACTCCTATGTCGAAAATAGTTTCTTTAAATATGCCGTTCAAAAAATTTGAAAAAATTCAGGGCTGATACTCTACCTATGAAGAGACTTTTTCCAAAATAGAGACAAGATTTTTTTTCTTTTTTTTTTTTTTTTTTTTTTTTTTTTTTTATGTGCAGTTGTTGGTTTTGCAATTAGTCTTTTTTTTATTTAAAGTCACATGCGACTTTTTTTTTTTTTTTTTTTTTTTTTACATCTGTGATATTATAACAATGGTATTTCGTTTTTGTGATCGCCTGGAAAGTTGTTGAGATGAATCAGCGAGAAGACACGGGATTTTATGTTTTGGTTTGCACTTTGCTCTTTTCTTTTATAGTTTTTGAGAAGGATTCAAAACAAATACATGAAATCTGACCCGTATTTTCGCTGACCAAATGGATCTCCGAGGCTTATCAGTTCTTTGTTTTAGATATTTTTCTATTGTAAATAAAGACGGATAAGACCGCATAACCTCGAACATCCAGAATCATACCCTAAGTTTCAAACACGATGAAACTCCTCCTAAAGACTAACCTTCTTGGGAAGAAAGAAGACTAACCCTTTTAAGAGGCCAATTTTTTTATATACTTATATTATTTTTTGTGATAATTTTTTCCTCCCGTAAGACCATATTTAATTTTGACCAAAGACCGCTGAATGGTAGTCCCAGATTGTTTTTATGTGAAATAGGAATAGTAATCAAAAAGTTGGAACCTGTTAAAAAATGTTGACGTACCCTATGCCCATTTTTAAGACCACGTGACAACCATAGACATTTTTTTATGATGAGACGAATTTCTGTAAAAAAATGGAAAAACACTCAACTCTTTTAATGATTCATTAAAGGCGCCCTATTTGAAAGACCCATTTTTTACTTCCAGAGGCTAGTCTTCCTGCAGGGGTTTCATTGTATTTTCAATTTCAAATATTGATTTTGTCAACAGGTTTTGTACAAACAAGTTAGTAGTGTAATTTTTGGGAATTTTTTGAGCCTGTAAAATCGTGGTGCATAGTATATTGCAGCTATGCAAGAAGTGCCATTTACGATATAAAAACTTAACGGAACGAATTCGTTCTATATAAAAAAGTATTCATGTTTAAAAAAAATTAAAAATTAACGTCAGAAGTAACATATTGTTGTGTTATAGAAAATTTGCGCCAGAGAACAAAAATTGGTTTACTGTGTATCTTTATTATTATTTATACTGCGTTAGTTTTTTATTTCGTAATGTTCCTGTATGATAAACTTAAATTAAAATTTTTATTTATTTCGGCGTTTTTGAAATAAGAAATTATATTAATTATTGCATTTTTTTTTATTCTTCAATTTGATCTTTGTAAATAAGATTTTAAAGGAAGACACTTTTGAAATTTTTAAGTCGTTTTTTGCTGACAAATACATATGAGGCCTTTTCTTTTTACATTTTATTAAAAATTACAGATGAAATACATGTATATAATATATATTATTATAATGCATATATATTATATATAGTGTAGGAATTTTAAAATTTATTTTATAAGAAAGATTGAGTGAGCATATATTGTTTTCGTAAAAGACTAGATGCATAAAAGACTTTTTTGATATATGAATACAACTATTTTTGTAGTTAATCATTTTTTTTCTTTAGTCGTGTAAATTCAAATTCAGAATTTTTCGTTAGTCATTAGATTTAATGTCTATTAAAAAAATAAATATATTTACATGTGTTTTTTCCCTGTTTTAGTTGTAGAAGACTGCTGGTTTTTTCGGTAACTTGAATTTCTTACAATACGGTAGTTGCTTGCTAGTGCCTTTTTCTTAAAAAAATTTTAAACAGTTAAAAAACATTGCACTTTTTTCTATTTTTTTAATAAATATTTCAAAATTGGGAGCTTAATTTATTTTTAACTCTTAAACCGGAAGCTCTGCTAAAAATTATAAATGAAAATACTCAAGAATGTTCAAAAGGAATCAAATGAGCACAAAAATTTTGCTCGTCTTATGATCCTCTACCTCGTTTTCTTTTTTTACTAAAAAAAAATAAATTTTATTTTCCTTAACAAAGATTTGATTGTTACTGCATGAATAAAAAATATCCGGGATGAAAAAGATTTTATTTGCCACTTGGATTTGAGCGATAATCTTTTTTTTATTTTTTTAAAGTTTATACATCATTGCAATAAAAATTTAGATTATAAATGTAGTTTATTATAAATATAAATTTGCCATAAATAAAAAGGGTTTCATGTGATAAATTTTTTATTTTAATTTTTTTATTTAATAGTTCAATTCAAGTATTAAATAAGCATGTTAGAGGAGAAAGAGAAAGAAAAATAAAATTATTAATCAGCTGAAGCACAAAATTCATAATCGATTTTGGAGGGGGATTTAGGGCTGAAATCTTACGTTCGAGAAGGGAAGGGGCCAAAATTATCCAAATCATCATTGGCGGAACTAGTCTATAAAGCGGGGGGAAGGGGAAGCAAGAGCTCCTTATCCGAAAATTTCCAAAATTGTGGGGGGAGGGAGGGGTTATCCCCTAGCTCCGACCATACAAATCATGTTTATGTAATACTTGAATAATCCTTTAAATCCTGTTTGAAACTGAACAAATTGGTTTAGTATAAATAAAAATGGTAATTACAATTAATAAATGAGGTGGAAATGGTCGTTGTCGGTAAAAGTGTAAGTTACATCACAGAATCTACATGGAAGCTTTGATTCGTATAATCTTGAGTTTGTTGAATTTTTCTTCCTTTTTCGCATTCGTTAATTTCGTCTAAAAGAAAAAAAAAATAAAATAAAACCAGGAAGTCTTTTTTTCTTTCAGCCAAAAAAAAGTTCAGTTTTGGCAGTAAAACAGATAATGGTATTCTTACACCGAGTTCTTCCTAATGGGCATTCGTCTCCACATTCATTCCATGCAATTTCTGGATATGCAGATTCTTCATGCTTTGATATATCTAACCCTTCTATCTCCTCGTCTTCAG
Organism: Liposcelis bostrychophila; assembly: GCA_037577465.1. Taxonomy (NCBI): domain Eukaryota; kingdom Metazoa; phylum Arthropoda; class Insecta; order Psocodea; family Liposcelididae; genus Liposcelis; species Liposcelis bostrychophila. The sequence continues at coordinate 11,389,690 of CM075211.1, read as the reverse complement.
TGACCCGTAAACATTTAAAAAATTTCAAAATTCCAAACATAATAGCACTAGTAACAAACGACCATAAGAAAATGGCCAATAAGCCGACAAAATTGTACAAAAGGCCCTGAAAAAGAAAATTGAAAACATCATTCATCTCGAAAAAGTTAATAAATTTAAACGAATTACCATTAAGCTTTTTGAAGTAGGATTACGAAAAATCCCGCTTTCTTTAAATAACGGTGCCCCCAATATGCCCCATATTCCTCCTCCTAAATGTACCGCAACTGCATCTAATGGATCATCCACTGAAAATAAAAAACCGTTATAATTATTTCAATTAAATCTTACATTAAATGCTATTATTTTTACCTTTGCAAAGAGGAACCAAGTGGTGAAAACCAATGTAAATAGGTGCGCTAATCGCTCCTACAAGAAATGAGCTCCATAACAAATAATCGTCAGCAGCTCCGCATACGGCTACCATTCCCGTAAGGGCAGCATTAATCGTCTGACTAAAATTCCAAACTTTCGGCCCGGCCATCCCCATCTTCAGAGCAAATAATCCTGCTAAAGCGCTCCCGGTACCAGCCATTACGGTATTAGCTATGACTATTGAAATTGTTCTCCCGGCTTTAGGACTTGTCACTGTACCTAATGATCCGCCGTTGAAGGCTAAAAAGCCAGTTATTAAGATCATAGCACCGATCCCTATAAGCTTCAAAGACGGGGCAAATTATGAAAACGATATAAGGATTTTTGTGAGTTTTTAAACCTTACCGGGGTCGAATGACCTGGCATTTCTTTACCGTCGAATCTACCGATGCGAGGACCCAACAAAACAGCAGCTACCAAAGAACACGTGCCACCTAATAAATGGACAGGGCCACTTCCAGCGAAGTCGGAATAACCTAAAGATGATAGCCAACCGTTGTCTGACCATACCCAGTGAGACACAACTGGGTAAATGAAACCTTTGCCAAAGAAAATGTATACACATATTGAAAGACCATGAAACAATTTGTTTTTTTTAAACAATATTGTATTAAAGAAATGGACCTTACCTGAAATCACAGCGCTGTAGGCTAAGTAAGCAACAAAATGACATCTTTCGGCGACGGCGCCTGATATAATAGTGGCAGCTGTTGCGGCGAAAGAAAATTGGAAAAAAAAGTGAGCTATTTTGTTGTCAGGAATCCCAACTCCAGCAAAGTATTGTGTACCCATGAACGGGTTGCCTCCACCATAGGCTATGGCATATCCTATTAACCAGTACGAAAAACAAGCTAAAACTGAAAGGAAAAAAAATTAACTGATGCGATCATGTTTAGCAAAGTGAAGGTTTCTATTAATAAAACTTCAACGAATTTACTAAAAGATTTTCTTTCTGAATTTAGTTTCTTTGTGAAACTACAAAAATAAAAGTACTGCTTCCCGATACTTTTCTTGTAAAATGCAATGTTCAAAAAAAATCCATGTAAAAAACTACGGTCTAGATTTTTTTCCCCCCCATAAAGTCATTGTCAGACATTTTGCTATCAAAATTTGTTATGGCCGCTGCACCAACAAATATAAAAATACAAATATAAAAAACAAAATACCCCATTGCTTGAGGTATCAGATTATCATTTAGGTCACTTGCACGACCTTGCATAAAACACACCTTCATGTTCAGACTAGATTTAGACGAATTCGACGATCCAGTTTCGCAAGGGATTGTGGAATTAAATGGGACAAAGAAACAGACGACGCGTCTGTCATAAGTTAAGAATAGGCGGTACAGTGATGTAGCTATTTAAAGTCATTTAATTTTGAAAATTCTTATAATCGATGCCTGCCAGCTATTTCTATAAAAATAATTCCGAAGTCAAACCTACAAAATATTTTCCTGGAACCGAGCAAAATGAATTTTTAACTTTCATGTCTATACTTAGCTTATGGGAAGCATTATTAGAATGTACCCAGTCAAACGATACGATTTGCAATGCATTATGGGATGAAACATCACTGTCGAAATCGTCTATTGAGATATATCGGTCTGCAATCAGATGCTCGTGAATGAAAAAAATTGAAAATAAACATGTTCGGACTTGTATTAATAGAGTGACGGTAACAAGGTGAGTTTTAAAATGTTCACTTTTCTAAGGCGCCGACCATACTCCATACTACCTCTAAAATCTCGGCAGCCTGCGTTCTGCATTAGAAATTTTCTTAAAGTAGACGCCATATTGGAAGAAGTCCTGGCGAATACTTTTCAGAGTCAAAGCAAAATCATGGACGGACGTTTTCGGCTCTTGAACACCGATTCAAAATTTAATGTGAGTCGATTTCTTATAATCTATAATCATAACATACTTACAAATATCTAATATATTTTTCATTAAAATGCTGGTTACGTTTTTACTCCGAATTGATCCCGCTTCCAAACAGGCAAAACCGCATTGCATAACTAGAAAAAAAAAGGAGGAAAACGTTAGTACAAAAGAATTACAAATTTTCCTTAAAGCTGTTATTTTATTTTATTATTTTTTTTTTAAATCGAATTTTTTTTAGGTAATTAAAGAAATTTTTGTTGCACTCTTTCACCCTCCCCCTATTTTAAAAATAATTTCCGGTGCCAAAAAAAAAATAAACAAATATTCAAACTGATTCTAACTTTTTGATTTACTTACATATAACAAAAACTGCATTTGTGAGTAGATAAAATTGATCCACATTTTCCTTTAAATCCTCAATATCCATTCTAATTTCAGTCCAATTTTGCGGTTTTACCAGCGCCATGCTTCGCTTTTATGTCAAGAAAATGCTTTTCACCGTAACACTTGTTTGGAAAGTACAATTAAATCATTTTTAAACTCGGGTTTTTTGAAAAGCATAGTTGTAAAAAAATTAATTCCAAAATCGAATATGTAATACGTGTTATTATTGTTCTTAAACTGTCGCGCTTTTCCTACTAATTATCATTTGCAAGGAAAACGCGATGTCGTCAAATCTAAAATAAATTTTAACTGAACAAATTTTCAATTTTTTCAAAGATATCGTTATGACGTATTCCGTAACAAAGTTTTTGAAAATTCTGTTTCTTGAAATCAATTTGGAAAAACATCATCTACAGCCACCCCAGATTAAAAAATGTCGATTACCAGATCAACGACGACGATTTTTGCAGTTAAAGCCCGATGTAAACGTTTTCTCCTAAACTGTCACATTCTGTCACTCGTGCCAAGTTTGTTTGACAATGATCATACCTAGAAGGTAAACCTGAAAAAACCTACATATTGAACAATCAAATAAAGATAGGTCGTTTAATATTACTAAATTGGCCAATAATGATTTCCCCGTTAAATTATTTTCTGCACGAACGTGTACTCACTATACAGAGTTTTCAAGAAAAAAAAAAGATTCTTGAGATTTAAAGTTACTTTGCATATTCATCGGTAGATAGGGGCGTCATATCTTGCTTCCTGTAAAACAATACCAGGAAAACCGGCTGGCTTTAAGAAAATAAATGGTACTTTGTTCAGTTCCAGGGGAATATCGACCAGGATTATTTTTACCGTACCAGGTTATATTACGTATACTGCTGTTTACGGTTAAGTTCCGCATCGTCGAATCCCTGCTTCCATCAATTACCTTCCATTATCTTAATTTAAATTCCGCTTAAATTTTATTTGTTCGTCATTGCAGATGAACATAATATGTAATCAATTAACAAATGCATATCTAGAAATATGCTGATTTTATAGGGACACAAATAGGAACATTAAGTATCCTAATCATTTTCGGCGGTTTTTCGGGAAAGCAACAAGTCGAAAATTTGAAATCAATCCGTCAATCCAATACAGCGAATTTGGGGTTGGCTAACCTGTTATTTAGCCGTTAGCACCGACGCTTGACATACTTTTATCTCATCTGAACAATTATTATTAAAAAAATACCGAAAAATAAGGTACTTTTTTATAAACTTCCTTGAAAAATGGAATCCACTAGAACTCTAGCCGTAGAATCTAGTGAAAGAACAAAAACTTCAAGTTTAGCAGACGCCACGTCCTGTATTTCACAAACTGTATCAACTGATTGTATAAAAATTTTAGAAGCTGTGGAGTTTTGCAATAGTAAGAGCATCCCACAACTAAAAAGAGGGTTTTATCATTAAGTACAGTGCTTTTATGTTTGTTTTATAGTAGCGGAGACCAAGTCTAAGGAACTGAAAAACGAAACGAAAGCTTTAACCGTCGCCAAAAACGAATGCCTGAAAAATAGAGATGAGTTAATGGCAAGAAACAAAGTCAACGCCACCAATTGGGATAAGTAAGTAGCATGTTGGTACAAGCTGACATTTTTAAGAGCTTATTAAAGTGAAAATTGTGAATTTGGGTGATATGTAAAAAAGCCAATGTTTTGGGGTTTTGCTTTTATTTGGGGAAAATGAACATTAAAAATGTTAGGTATTTATTTTTTTCGGACCAAAAATACTTTTTCATCACTCAGTGCAGAAAACTTATTTTTCCGCACTAGTATAGTGCGTTTTAGAAAAACCTTTATTGCGCTGTGCTTTGTGATGAAAAGTAGCTTACAACACAAGAACTGCAAAAGAATTACCCGTCGAGACCTTTTTAAAGCCCTCGCCTTCGGCTCGGGCCTCAAAATCGGCCTCGACGGACAATTTTTTCTTTTGCAGCTCTTGTGTTGTAATATACTATTTTTTTTTGTCATTTAATAATGATATAATGATTTATTATATCATTTGCAGTTGGGTGCAGACGAAATATGAGTTAGATAAATTAAAATGCGACTTGAAAGCGGAATATATCATGGCAGATGAAGCGGCTAAAACGAAGAAATTAAAATATATCAAGACCATTTCATTTTATAAAGGTCAATGGGAAGCAACAGAGGTAAATTGCAAATCTCGATTTTTTTGCATTCATACAAAAAGTTTTTAGAAGTGGGAAAAATATTTCTTTAAGACGCAGAACCAGTAAAATGGACTTCATTTATATTTTAGTGTCGTATCATTTTTTTTCTGATATTTAAAAAAAAAAAAAAAAATTTCAGAATGATTATAAAAAATTCCCGGAGGTATTGCAGTTTATTAACATGGAAAAACAAAACAAATTTTTGAGCATCGAAATCGAGAGGAAGAGGAGTTTATTTGAATACACAGTCAACGAGTACGTAGACCTGGTGGAGACTCATCAGAAAACATGGATAGGTAAAATGGTGGAGTTCGCCAAAGATATGACACTTCTTAAAAGATTTAAATCCTTCGACGATGAGAAGAGGTAAATCTTATAATATTTTCCTGACATACATCCAAGAGAGTGCTTGCTCTGTAATAAACTGAACATAAATAGTTCTATTTGTTTGTGCGACGGGAAAAAATCTATGCTTTGTTTGTTTTACAGATCCAAAGAAACGAAAATAAAAAATTTACGCAACGAATTAAATCGCCTGGAAAACCTAAAGACTCAGAAAAAAAACGAATGCGTGATATTTTTCGAAGCAAACATTTCCAAGTTTGATATTCCGAAAGAATTCAATGGATTAGAAAACACCCCAAATTATTCTGCAGTTGATATTACTGCTTTTGATAATATTTCGATTCCGGCTGAAAACTTAGAAACGCATAACGACGATGACTTGTTCTTATTTTCCAAAGCAGCGGAGAAAAGCATCACTAGCGAAGCAGAGTCTATTTTGCAGTCAGACGCATTAAGCGACAACAGTTCAGAGGGAGAAGAAAGTCAAACAACCATTGCGCAATCCCAAACGGAAAACAACGAAATTCAAAATCCACGACTGAGTCAAAAAAGTCAGTATTTTCAGGCTCAGAATCAAAATCAGCCGCAAGGAAAAAAAGGCAATCATTTGTCGCAACAGTTAAAACAGAAAGAAGGGGAAATAAAACAAGGAAAAGAGGATAATACTCGTAACAAGGAAAATAAGGAAAATGATAATCATAACGGTAACGAGAATCCAGTTAAATCTGCAAATAAAAGAACGGCTCAAAAATTACCTGATGAACCGCAAACTAAAATACCTGATTTAGGAAATAGAGCTGACGAAAATTCAATGGATATGGAGAGTGAATCTAATTTGGGAGATTTTAATTATGAAGATCAAAGTTATGATAACGAAGGTATAAATAGTAATTTTTTTGAAATTCAATTTTTACTTTCAATTTTTTTTTCAGATAATTTTGACGCCTACTCTGGAAAATCTTTCGAGTCATCAGACGGAGAAACTGTAGGCAAAGGGCCAACAGTACCAGATAATTCATTTCCAGCCACAGAAACCCGTAACAGTAAGTAATTTCAAGTTTTACACTGCTTGCATCCAGCAGTAATTTTATAATAAAAAATATTTTAGATGCTCCTATGATGTCTCCGCCGTCACCACCAGTTAGACAGCCTGAGCCTCGCGGTCTTGATATTTTTTCACTAAACAGAACTCAGGAGCCAGCTCCAAGTCAGCCGTTTTCCTTTTCATTTAATGATCCTGCACCCACGGGATCGTCAATTTTTAATTTATTTTAAGGTGTTTTAAAAGATTAGGTAAGAAAAAAATTAAATCTATTTTAAAATTATTTAAATTGAAACACAAGGGTTCTTATTTTTTAAATCCAACTTCAGTCATTAACAAAGACTTTGATGTTAATATTCACTGCAGCTAATTGGACGAGGAAATATCTAAAGATATACGGTATTTCGATAGTTTGAACTTTACCACCGTCAGGACATAACCTGCAGAACTCTCTTTTCTCCCCTGATTTTGGACATCTTGCAATCGCTGAGCTAATTAGATTATTACAGCTTTTGCAAATTAAAGTCTAAAAAGAAAAGAGAAAACAATTTTAGAATTAGCGTGAAAAAGAAAATGAATGATTCATAAATTTATCTAGCTACTACCAACCTTGTATTTGTCACAGCACTCGAACAATCTATCATGAAGCAAAGCCGAAGCTCCGTGAGAAATTATGGAATCCCGCTCCATTTCACCTAAACGAACGCCACCGCCTCGTCTTCTACCTTTAACCGGCTGTTGAGTCACCGAATCCACCGCTCCTGTGCTTCTCACTTGATATTTGTCCAAAACCATATGCCTCAGTCTTTGATAGTAAACGAGCCCGAAAAAAATTGCGCAATCCATTTCTCTTCCATCCACACCGGAATACATTTTTTCGGTTCCGTAATAGCTATAACCTGCTTCTTCTAATAAACGCCCAAAATAATCGATAGCAGTATAATCGGCAGAATAGCGGAACGGGGTAGCGTCGTGGATTTTCCCGTGAACGGCTGCGCTTTTCCCAGCCATCAATTCGATCATCATAGCTGTAAAAAAAAATCATTTAAAAAATTCTTTATTTTAGTAATGATTTTATTTCTTTTCAGTTGTTTTTTTAAACATACCGATTGTCATACGAGATGGGAACCCGTGAGGATTGAATACGATATCAGGGACCATTCCGGAATCTGTAAATGGTAAGTCTTCGGCAGGCCATAGTCTACTGCATATTCCTTTTTGTCCGGCTCTGCTGGCAAATTTATCACCAACAGTCGGGTTACGCTAGAAAATAAATTCCAATTTACAATTTACATTCAGGAGCTCGAAAATAAAAATTATTTACCGGCACTCTAAAGGTAATGCAAACGCGTTTGGCATCTGCATACAATCCGCGGCACAGCCTCACGTTGTTTACGTAATAAGTTTCCTTCCCCGAAAATTTTTTGACGATGTACTTGGATTCATCTCCGTCGTAATAACAACACAAAGGATTTCCGTCATTTAGCATCGTCCTAAAAAATTTTCAGTACACACATTAAATATTTATAATTTAAGAAAAAGTAAAAGTTGTATGACGGGTCTTACCCTGGACAAGGAAGCCCGTCTTCATCCAAAAATTCTGGAAGTTCCGGCCGACTCGGATCTCTTGCGAAATAGGATTTACTGTTAATATCGATAAATTCTGATTTTAAAATTGAACCGTGGCCAAATCCCCTTTCGAACGACGATTTGTTAATAATCATAGCGTCTTCCATGTCGTAACCCTTAAAATTAAACAATAAAAGTTCTTAGAGGGTTTTAAAAGAAATTAAAACATCTTTTTTTCACTTCTTATAATTTTGTCCTATATTTTGGAAATTAGATCGATTGACCGACTGAAGTTTTAAAATGTAATAGTTACTCACTGTATAAGAAATAACCGCAATGATAGCATTTATTCCCATTGGAAAATTATCTAGCTCAATATTATCGTAATGAGCAGGCCGAAATAATGGACTAGAAGGAGTCAACAGCCGGTATAATTTCGTCTCAGCTTGTATGTGCCATGTGTGACAAGGCGTACCCATACTTTGTTTACCCATCTGAAAAAATGTTTTTTATTAAATTGATTCATTCATTCGATTTTTTTTTTTCTCAAAAAAAATTACCTGACATTGATACATGTTACGAGGACTTTGATTACAATCCGGCATCGGTATCAAACATGCCAGGTTACTTAGAAACGACGTGGGAGACAATTCTTGATGTGTAGTTAGCTAGAAAAGAAAAAAAAAAGTAAACACCCTGTATTAGGTTTTCATGTCAAAGGAAATTATTTGTATTTAAATAGTTTATACACATGAGCGTACCTTGGACAAACTAATTATAACCGGTTCGCGTTTATCTGCAACCGCTCATTGTTAAAAACGTTTTTCTTAAAAGAAGTGACTCAGGTTTTTAATTTTTAAAGAATTATTCCGCTCATGCAATCTAAAAAATTTGAAATATTTGAAAACTACGTAAAAAAATTCATACAAAATTCAAATTAAAAATCGTCACGATTTTTACATTATGAAGAAGAAAAAAAATAATTGATTTCGTAACGTTGACGTTGTAAAAACTCCCGGTTCAAATTACTTGGCAATAGGGCTTCGAAACGTTGATAATTAATACTTACGTTCGGATAAGCGTCTTCCTTTTTTATGCAAATATTTAAATAAACTTGTTCAAAAGTCCCAACATACTCGATTTCGTTAAGGGCTAAATTTCGAACCGGACGCATCATCCTAGACCGACTGGTAAAAAGAAATAATCCGGGATACTGAGAGTTGGCTCTTTTTTTCGGGACCAAAACGATTTCCATCATTTTCGGCACCTAAAAAAAAAAAAAAAACATTTGAAATGAATTTTTTTTTCTAACATCAAAATTCCAAAATTCTTCATTTTTGTTTTAATCCAAACACCCGCAAAATTTTTTTTTTTACCTCTTTTCCTTTCACCTTCAAAACTCTTAGAGCGTCAACTACTTCCGCGGCCATTTCCTGCGGCAACGATCCGATTACTCTCCCGTCTAATACGACAGAGTAACAATCTTTCCTTGCTAATAAGGGATGGTACGGGATCATCCCTAAAGACTGTAAAACTACCGGAATGTTCTCCACCAATTGTGCAGGGGGTGCGTCCGTTATCTCGCAATATTTTGATAAATGATTTAATAAACCGCAGGGTGAACCATCCGGTGTGTGAACAGGGCAAATGAAACCCCAAGCTTCCGGTAACAACTGCCGAGCTTCCGTGGTTCTCATGCTAACGAAAAACGAACCCCTGTGAACGGATTTAAAATGCGACATGTATCGCATACGGTTAATATTTTCCACGACGATGGTTAATCCTTTATCTTGAGGGATCCCTCCGTTGTATATAATGGAAGCGTTTCCGGTTGCAATGGAATTTTCTAAAGCGTGTTGTACAGTCCCAGCCTTTTTGCAGCAATTTACCATTTCCTGTTGTGTTAAATCAGACGCATTCGGCGTGCTTAATTTTTTATTAATTAATATTCGTAACGAGGTTAGGTAATGCTGTAACCTGTCTTTCAGAATCTAAAAAAAATTGATATTTTCAATTAATTTTTTTTTTTTTTATTTAAAAGAGCTGGAATTACCTGCTGATAGATTTGTCCCCCTGTTGCTACTTCTTGAACCATTAGGGAATCAGCTCCTTCTTCGCAGCACTTCCCTTCTACAAAAGTAAAGAGCTTCTGAATCATGAAAACTAGTAAATTGAATTTGTCCTCATTCGTATTTAAATGAATCAAAATGCAATTCCTGCAAAAGGGTTAAAAAAAAAAAAAAAAAAAAATTATTTCATGTCTATTTGCATGGCAAAAATTAGAAAGTTAAAGCAAAAATTTTTAGAAATTTTAAATTTAATTTTATCGAAAACTGATCAACGTTCTGTCAAAGCAAACAGGGCATTTGGCAACCCATTTCGCCAAAAGAAACTTACTTTAAAATTAAATCACAAATCTCTCCATCGGTTAGCCAGGAAGGATGATCAGAGAATTTTACCCTGAATGTTTTACCAACATAGTTCCTTGCTAGCTCGTGGGTGTCTAAACCTTCAACATGAACCGACTGAAGCATGTTGCGGACACAACTGTATATGAAAACATTTTAAATTATTTTTAAAAATTAACGCGGAAAAGCCAGGCGAAAAAACTCCTCGCTGCTGAAAGGATACAGTATTTACCGGTAAATCTGTGTACTGCCCCTGCCTCCCTTCCCTAATTAAGCAAAATAGCAATTACCTTTTGTAATAAGTGTCATCTTCCATCCCTTTCATGAGTCGTTTAAAAATTAATACATCCGTGACGTTTAAGAGGCATTTAAGCAATAGGCACACCGGAACGAAGTAAAGCAATTTTCGATAACTGAACATTAATTTTGCTGTGCCGTCGTTTATGAAATGTAATACGTTATTCTGAAAGCAAAAAAGTATTTCAAGAACACAGGCAAATAAATGAGTAATAATAATAAAAAATAATGACGAAGGATTACCGTGGACGTTTCATCTTCAGATTGACACCTTATCATGATCCCTTTTTCAGAAAACATATTTCCTCGTTGTTTCCATGACCTACGAGAAATGGCGACAGGATAATTCCTTCTAATTTGCAACAGCATTCGTATCAACCTTTCGTGCCCTTTAACAATGAAGTATCCGCCCCATTCGTCTTCATGTTCTCCGTGTTTAATAAGTTCGGCAGGTGATAAATTGGCCAAGTAGCAACGATCCGACTGAAAAAAAAAAGGTTTAAAAAAAATTGCATTAGTTCAATGAATTCGAAGGAAAGTGTGAAATATTTAAGGGAGGATTACAAATATTTGTAAATGAACTAACGTATCTCCATCCTAAATATAATTGGAGATAGTCTGTTTCGAATGTTTATGAAAATTACACGCTCATGCAAGTTGCTTTAAACTTGAGGTCACGTGACACAACGACGAAACGTCGAAACAGACTAACTCCAATCATATTTACGATGGAGATACGTTAGTTCACCTCCGGCGGTCGGAACTGGGAAAAATTTCAACTTATTTTTAACCAACAAAAATATGCAGCCGATGAGGCCTTACTTGGCATAAAAATATTTAAAAAATGGCTATTACATATTCAGCCACAGCAATCATCAATTTAAATTCTGTCCTGAAGTAAGATTACCAATTACTGATGGGAGTATTCAAAGACTGAATTCTCCGTCACATAGACGTACCATTTAATGCGAAAAAAAAATCCTTATACATTTCACTAAAAACTTTTTCTCATTTAATTGAAAAATTTTCTTTCGGTTAAAACATTTAAACTTTAAAATTCAAACCTTGCGATAGTGGTGACATCTATAAGCAACCGATAAACGACTGAAAGCCGTGCAACAAGTCGAACCCATATGTTTTTATCACGTTACGTTAAATCATGTAACTTCAAGTGCATTTTTCAAGTTGTTTTCGTAAAAAGTACAAAGAGTATTATGCATTAAAAAATAGTTTTGTAATCATTTAACAAAATTAAACTAATATGTTGAAGAATCGTAAAGTTAATTTAAATAATATATTAAAGCATGTGGTTTTCGTTTTCTAACCTAACATCGTTATACGGCGATAAAACATTCGAAATGTTTAGACACGAAATGTTACAATGTTTCGACAGGACAGATTCAGAGAGGTGCCTTTTATTTTTATTAAATGCATTTGAAAAATATAAAATGATCTTTATCCTCATCGGAACTATGCCTATTCTTTTAATGATTTTCAAAAAATTACAACAGATCTGGAATAAATTATATGAGCAATATTTGGATTCAAAACATCCATTGAGGCATATGAAGATAGTTGAAATAAAATCTGAAAATGATTGCTGTCCGATTTTCAATAAAATTTACAGCCTAACAGGATTTAGAGCTGTGGGATTTGATTGTGAATGGGTTACGGATGAAAAAAACAAGCAAAAACCTGTGTCATTGTTACAACTAGCATCAGCTGATGGTACTTGTGAACTTTATAGATTAAGTATTTTGAAAACAATACCTTCGCAACTAAAACTGATCTTGGCAGACAAGAATGTTATTAAATTGGGAGTGTGTCCTTTTGATGATGCAAAATATTTAAGGAATGATTATGGGATTGAGGTAATTTAATCTTTTACCGAACAGGAAAAAAAAGTTGTTTGGACTGACATGCTGTTTTTTTTAGGTTCAAGGTTGTTTAGACATACGACATTTATTCCCAAATCACCGAGGAGGTTTAGGTGCTCTTTCAAAAGAGATATTAGGAGTACAACTGAACAAAAATTGGGTGATTAGATGTAGTGATTGGGAAGAAGAATTTTTAGATCAAGAGCAAATGGATTATGCTGCCAAAGATGCCTTAGTTGCTATTGAAATGTTCAAAAAATGGTTATTGAAACACCCAAACTCTGACTATATGACAGTTTTTAAAAGAGATTACGAAGCATTGAAGATTAAAGTAATCGATGAGATACACCGATACGTCGATGTGCCATTTCATGCAACAAACTCAAAACCAATTAGTATTGTCAAAACTTCACCAAAGAAACCCAAAATAGACTTATCAAAGATTTCACAAGAATCCAGTATTGATGGTAAACGCGGTTTTGCTATTAGAAAAAGCCCGCTGTATCATAATTGTTTTATGTATGCTCCTGATGGGGAATTACTGTGTTCCTGTGATACAAGGTAAATAAAAAGTTTAAAAAAATGGGAGCTAACTAAATTAAAATTTAACATTTTTTTTTTTTTTTTTTTTTTTAGAAAAGCAGAATGGTATATACAAAAAGGTTTAGCAAAAAAAGTTGCTGGCGAGCCTTTTTCAATCCAATTACTATTTGAGCCTAGCGGAAGAGCAGGCGACAAGGACGAGGGAAGGTATTACACCCAGCTGAAACAAAATCGTTGTGTTGTTTGTGGAGTGGAAAATTCTTATCTTAGGCATAAAGTAGTGCCAAGAGAGTATAGGTGAGTAATTAACTCTTATATATGATTATGCGATATTGAATTTTTTTAAACCATTTGTTAATGATAATTTATTTTATAGGAAACATTTTCCAGGCATAATGAAAAACCATCAGAGCCATGATGTGGTGCTCACATGTTTACAATGCCACAGACTAGCGTCTCTACATGACGAATCTTTGAGGGAAAAGTTAGCGATTATGTGCGACGCACCAATCAACAATCATAAATTGATTAATTTGAAAACTGCCAAAAAAATCCAAGGTGCTGCAAAGGCACTACTTAGCACAAGTACGAAAAAGAAAATTCTTATAATAATCTTTTCCATATTTCATATCATTTTATTTTTTTTTCTTTAAACAGATTCCATACCTCCTGAAAGAAGGGACGCTTTAGAAATGGAAGTAAAAAAATTTTATAAAATTAATGAAATAACAAATGAGGTGTTGCAAAATTGTTTAAATTTAGAAACCAAAATTATTAATGAGGATTACAAACCTCATGGTTTGAAAGTTGTGGAATACTTCATACGTAATAATGGAGGCATTTTAGAATTAGAAAAAATGTGGAGGCAACATTTTTTAGACTCTATGAGACCTGGATATCTACCTGCTTTATGGTCTGTTACACATAATCATGAAAGACTTGCTGAAAGAGCAGCAAAGAATAGAGTAAATTTGACTGACTTGGAAATGGCTGGACTTCAGTCAGAAATTGAGATTCAGGAGTCAAATGGTTTAAAAGCATGAGCATTTTAAAAATCTTATTTTTGAGGAAAAAAATAAGATTAAATTTTTTAAAATATTATTAATAAAATTATTTTTTCACAAATAATGTTTGATTACTTACCTTAACAACAATTGGAATTTCACCAAAGTCTTTTTCTATCGGAGTTTGTTCTATATCATTAACAAACCATTCTATTTTTCCAAATAAATGTCCACTGTATGTTGATGCTCTTTGCCTGCATTCAGTTGGATATATTTTTTGGGTTTGAATTGCATTTGATCCATCAGCCATACGAGGTGGATAGAGTCTTAGATTCTGAAACCATGAATATAATGTTAAGTCCCAGAAAACAAACTTAAAAACATGAAATGAAACTTTACTTACAGATATTTTAATGATAAGTCTTCGTTCATCAGGTAAAGTTAAATACACTGGCATCAAATTTTTAGCTATTAAATCTAGTCCATGGTTGATAAAGTAATTATAGGACTCTACATGTGGTTTTCCGAGTGATTGTAGAAACTGTAAAACAAAACCAGAGTTTCAGATTTTACTTCTTATCAGACCATTAACATGTGTTGTGTTTCAAATGAACACAGCTAGGTTATATTTACCTTATTTTGGAAAAGGGGTGGCTTTCCATAATCCTGAGTTAAATTTTTCAACGAGGGTTCGCTCTTGTGAGCTTTCAAAATCTCTAATATATCTGTCATAATGTCATTACTGATAAACTGTTTATAGAAAAAAAAAAAATAATTTTCGCAGTTTATTTCCAAGTCTCCGGCATGGTTACATTCGACATTCGACTCGTTGCCTTGAAAAAAAAATTTGCCGGAAGATGGCGCTACCAGAAAATATTTACATTTTTTAGTTGAGTTTCTGAATGGATTTTGTTTGTATTTTTTATTCGTTATATATACGATAAAAGATCGTAACCGCTTTTCAATTTTTAAAAAATGGAAGTAGATGCAGAGCAAAATTCTGTTGATAAGTCAATAGATTCAGATGATTCCGATGTTGACGAGGACTTGGTGGAAGCCGAAGTTAATAAATTGGAGCAACAAGTAAGTATTTATTAAAAATGTAAACATAACCATATCTTGTTAGTTTCGGCTTTGTTAATTAATTTTTAGCGTAATACTATCAAATGTTAATAATTTCATTGAAAATTTCAGATTTCAGAAAATGTATTTCAGTATCAACTTCATATAGATCTTATTGACAATTTGAAAAAATTGGTTGATTTAGATCGATTGAGAATGCAAGGAAACGCATGTCAGAACAATTCCCACTTGCTCCAAATTTATGGTTGGACTGGTTACAAGATGAACAAAAAGTAGCAACATCAATAGAAGAAAAAGAAAAGTTAGTTGAACTTTTTGAAAAAGCAGTAAAAGATTATTTATGTGAGTAAATCTGATTATTTTTTTGAGTGTCATATACAACTGACTAACATTATTGCTTTTCAGCTGTTGAAGTTTGGCTGGAATATGTTCAGTTCAGCATTGGACTGTATGCTACAGATTTTGAAAAAATTCGAAACATTTTTGAACGTTCACTCACAGCTGCTGGTTTGCATGTACCTAAAGGATCTCTTTTATGGGAAACTTTTATCGAATTTGAAGTGACATATTTATCAATGATATCTGTAAGTATTTATTTATTTGTATTATTGCAAGAAATGAAAAGAAAAACTTTTAAAATTTTAGAAAGAAACTGAGGAGTATGAAAATCAGTTGAAGAAAATTGGGAACTTATTTAAAAGACAATTATCATGTCCTTTGTTTGGAATCGATGAAACGTATGAAAGATTTAATCTGTGGTTGGAAGATAATGTCGGATCAGGATCCAATACAGTAATTGATAAAAATATGGTGGAAAATATTTATAAAAAATCAAAGGAAAAATTATCAAAAATTGAGAAATTTGAAAATAATTTGGTAAGTTAAAAAAAAAAAAAATAGTAATAATAACGATTTTTCTATGTAGTTATGGGAGTAATCTACTTATACTCTAAAACCTTAGCTTTCAGATTCTGATAATTTGTTACAACATTACAAAGAATACTTAGAACATGAGAAATCAAAGGAAGGATCGCCTGTCAGAGTTCAGGTTTTATATGAACGCCTGGTTTGTGATTTGTGTATAAATGAAGAATGTTGGACAGACTATATTGATTATGTTAGTACAGTTTTACGCAATGGTAAAGCTGCCATTGACATATGCAAAAGAGCTATCAGGAATTGCCCATGGAGCTGTGTAATTTATCAATCATATATTAAAAACCTTGAAAAATTTGAACATTCTCATGAGGAAATCAATGAAGTAGTAGAACAAGCTTTGAGTTCGGGTCTTTCAGTGCCGCAGGATTTTAAAAAAATTTGGATGACATATTTGGAATATTTTAGACGATGGTTTGATTCTCCGGATATAAGCAAAGAAGAAGAAGACAAGCGTCGCAAAGATTTGATTGCTGCTTTTTCGAAAGCGACCGAGCATTTATCTCAACGTAAGTTGGTTTTACAAGTTTCGTTAAACTTTAATTAAAAATTAAAATTTTCTTTTTAGTGGAAGATGCGGATCCCGATTTTAGCGTCGCTCAGTTTTGGGCTAGAATCGAAGCAATATATTTTAAAAATTTAGAAAAATCTAGATCTTTATGGAGCGACATTCTTTCTGTCGAAAGAAACAAAACATGGGAAATGTGGATGGAATATATTAATCTTGAAAGGTAATTTTTTAAAACTCATTCATTTAAATGCTTGTGGCCAAAAAATTAAAAGGTTTTTTTTTTTTTGTTTTTTAGGGCTTATGGTGATTCTAAACACCTGCGAAAATTATACCCAAGAGCTTTGCTAAACACCAAAGACTGGCCGGAATACATAGCTAAAGCCTGGGCAAACTACGAAAGAGACGAGGGAACGTTTGAATCTTTTGAAAATTGTATAAGCAAAGTAAAAGCTCGACTCAAGCAAATAAAGGAACAAAGAGAAAAAGAAGAAGCTAAACAGGCTGAAATTTATCGCGATCAAAGGGATTCCAAATACCCTCCTAAGCGTAATAAAAAGGCAGGTTTAGGTTTTAAGGAAAAAAATACAAAGTTTGAAAGTGTCGAAGAAAAACCGATACAAATTACCGGTTACAAAAGAAAGCAAACTAGTGAAAATGAAGAAATTGATGTGTCACCTTCTAAGAAAAGCAAACAAGAAGAAAATCTTAGCAGTGAAGATATTGTAAATAAATTGTTAAAAGAAAAAGAAGAACAAGCTCATGGTGTAACAATAAAACATGATCCTGCGAAAGACGAGAGGACAGTATTTGTCAGCAATTTAGATTTTTCAACGGAAGAACAAGTTGTTCGAGATGCGTTTTCTTCCTGTGGTACTATTACTGATTTAAGATTAGTCAGAGATTTCAAAGGGAGATCCAAAGGTTATTGCTACGTGGAGTTCGAGAAACAGGTAAATTATCTCTAAAATAAAGTTCGTATTCATTTAAGCAAATAAATTTACATTTTTTTTTTTATCGACAGAAACAAGCCGTTGCTGCACTGAAAAAAGACAGAGAATTAATTGAAGGTAGACCAATGTTCGTATCTAAGTGTGATCCCGATAAAGAAACAAGAGGTCACGGGTTCAAATACAGAACCGGACTTGAAAAAAATAAATTATTTGTTCGTGGATTACCTTTTACCACAACAATAGAAGATTTAAGAGAGCTTTTCGGAAAGCACGGAGCTCTAAAGGACGTCAGAATAGTTACTTTCCGCAACGGGCATTCGAAAGGTTTAGCGTATGTCGATTTTGAAGATGAAGTGTCGGCTGCTCAAGCCATTTTAAAACTTGATGGCACATCGATAGGCGATAAACAAATATCAGTAGCCATAAGCAATCCTCCAGAACGAAAGACTGAAACTTCACTGTTAAATACCAAAGCGGTAGCTTCTTTAGGAGGAGGACCGAAAGAAACGGGACCTCGCGGAAAGTCAAGGACTCAGATTTCTTTCATACCACGCTCGTTACAAATAAATCAAGCGAGTGCGACAAATTCAATGGCTAATTTGTCAATTGCTTCACCTGCATCGAATGGAGGCGAACAAAAGAAATTAAGTAACGATGATTTTAAAAAATTTTTGAATTAAAGCATTTGCTTTAATTTTATTTGATGTTACAATTCTCTCTTTTTTTTTTTTTTTTAAAAAAATTACAAAGTGTAGTTTGTATAAATTTTGCAAAAAAAATGCAAAATAATGATAGGATTAAATTGAAATCCGTGAAAAAATTAATTTATAAAAGAATACTTAAACTTTTCATGATTATCTCGACGACTGGATTGGGCTTTATGGTTCGAGCGAGAGTTTCTTTTATTTATTATGAGATGAGAAGTAATTTTAGAGTTTTATTTTTAATGGTTCAAATTTTGGAAATACGAATTTTTTTTTTTTTTTAATTACAAAATGTAGTTTTGTATTCGTGAATGTTTTCAAAAAAAAGAAACGTGGTGGAAACACTATTCTATGAAATTCTAATTAATTATTCCACTATCTGTTATTTTAACTTTTTTGTTATTAAAATAGCCAAGCGCATCCAAATCTACAAATTCAAAAAAAAATATGATTAAATATTTGATATAGCAACATAAAAAAACTCTAAACAATGATTTACTGCTTTCGTACTTTGAAAGAAAATTTCTGTACTATTACAGTATTGTCTAGTATAACTATTCATAACTTTTTTTTTGTTACTGGCGCCACTGAATTATATTTTTTTTAAATATTTATCTTTTAAAAATAAAAAGTATAGTTTACTTGTAAATTTAATGATCAATTTTAATAACCTTGGAGCTCAAGGTTGGGATGAATTTTCGTTTCAAGTGATACAAGTGGTATGGCATATACATAGTATCATTGTAATCTGATTAAAAATCATTCAGGCAGAAAATCTCCCATTCAAGGGAGCGTTTGTTTCCAGAGTCATCAACTTTTCTTGTTGCTATATCCAGTACACAGGTATTTTACCAGCCATTTCTTTTCCAAAAATAAACCCATGAGAAAAGATTAAGATGTTTTCTTCGGAGTTTTGAGATAAGGAGTTCTTCCGTGACCATTTCAAAATAGGATGTTTTTTCACGACATTATAAAGATAATAAGTTTTTAAAATGACTAAAAAAAAAAAAAAAATGTAGCGACTTTTTCTACTGATTAAAAAAAAAAAAAAAATAGAAAGTTTTTGTACTGTTCAAAAAAAAATGGTACGGTAACTTGTTCTTCGGAGCAGTCAAACTGACTAAAGCTAAAGCAAGAAAAAAAATAGTTTGATTGATGTCTAGGCCATGAAAATGCTTGTTCCATGAATTCTTCCAAAAAGGTGAGTATAATAGTCAGATTTTTCAGAGATAACCCTCGCCAAGAGTCGTTTTGACATCCACAGGTATAGCTGTCAATATAATTGAAATGGGTAATAAGGTTTACGACCCTGATTTACAAGTTCACATTTATATAAAAATCACCATAAATATTAAGTCGACAACCTGTTAAATTTTTTTTCCTATAACGTCAATAACTTTTTTTTTTTTTAAATTAAATTTTGGATGGTCGTTGATCCTGATCGCTTGAAAAGTTATTACACTTTATAAGAACGTACACCTCTACATATATAATAAGCTCTTCCCTTTGTTTTTTGAAACTAAAGTCTAATAATATTCATAAACGAAACATACTTAATTCATTATCATATACGTTATCGATCTTGGAAGTAGCCTAAGGGAGTATTTAAGTGTTTTCCAAAAGAAGTAAAATTAAAAATTAAAATAATGCCGGGCGAGACGTCTGCTTTATCGACCAATCACAACAAACCACTGCTTCATTGACCAATCAGAATGATGCGCATGGTATTCAAGGCCAAAATATTCGCACACGGCAACGACGAGAAGTGAGTTTGAGACACAGTTCATAGTTGGACTTCACAGTTTAATTTTAAATTCAGTCTTCAGCAGTTAAATCTTTTATTTAGAGTATATTGTGTCATGACAAGAAGTTAAGAAAACAAAACTTTCAGCACAAAAATGCATTTACAAAAAAGGGGAAGTGCCTATTTAATACTGGAAGATGGCACAGTATTCGCCGGGGAGTCATTCGGAGCGAATACTGATGCACATGGTGAAGTTGGTAGGTTCAGATTAATTTACACTAAATTTGTTGATCAAATATGTAACATGTGAGTGGATGAATTACCATTTGATCGAACAGTTTTGTTCTTTACTTTGCCAATTGGTCACGTCAGTATGTCAAGCCACGTGCTTGTCTTATTTATAAACAAACCTTTTTTTTGCTTGTAGTGTTTCAGACTGGCATGGTTGGATATCCAGAATCTTTAACAGATCCTTCTTATCATGCACAGATAGTGGTTTTAACTTATCCATTGATTGGAAATTATGGAGTGCCTGAGTTCGTTAAAGATGAATTTGGCTTACCTACTAAATTTGAATCTGATAAAATTTGGGCTGCTGGTTTGGTGGTTGGAGAATATTGCGATTATCCCAGTCACTGGCAGTCAACAAAGACTTTATCCCAATGGTTGATAGATGAAAAGATTCCAGGAATCTGTGGAATTGATACCAGAGAATTAACAAAAATAATCAGGGAGAAAGGAACTAGTTTAGGGAAAATCGTTTATGTTTCCAAACCTGTTGACATTCCGAAAACTGGATTTTATGATCCAAACACACAAAACTTGGTTCAGCAAGTATCAGTAAAAAATGTTGTTACTTACAACAAAGGAGGCTTTCCAAAAATTGTGGCTGTGGATTGTGGGATGAAATATAATCAAATTCGTTGTTTTTTGGCAAGAGGAGCTTGTGTTGAAGTTGTGCCTTGGAATCATCCATTAAACATCAACGAGTATGATGGTTTATTTTTATCAAATGGGCCTGGTGACCCTGGAATGTGCAGAGAAACAATAGATAATTTAAAGAAGGTTTTAAGCAGTGGTGTTGTCAAACCTATCTTTGGAATTTGTCTGGGGCATCAGTTGCTATCAACTGCTATAGGTTGTGAAACTTATAAAATGAAGTAAGTATTCTTTGTGTATGTATGTGGTAGTAATAAAATAGTTATTAAATATTTCCTTCGCTTTCAGATATGGAAATCGAGGTCATAATCAACCTTGCATTCATGAGGATTCAAAAAAATGTTTTATGACATCTCAAAATCATGGATTTGCAGTTGATGTAACAAAACTTCCAGAAGAATGGATTCCATTGTTTACAAATGCAAATGACGGATCAAATGAAGGTTTAATTCATTCGTCTCTTCCCTATTTCAGGTACTTAAAATTTTATTTGTTATAAGATATAAATTTTATTCTTTTTTCACTAAAAAGGGGGTTTGCTGGCTACGGGCGTGCTAGACTTATAATTTTGTTACAAATCTTTTGATTTCAGTGTCCAGTTCCATCCAGAGCACACTGCAGGCCCTGCCGATTTAGAATTATTATTTGATGTTTTCTTAAATGCCGTTAAAGCTAATTTGAATGGAAGCAAACCAGAATCAATACGCACCAGCATTATGAATAAATTGAGTTATACAGTTAATCCTGAAATTATAGATCAAACAAAACCTAAGAAAGTATTGATATTAGGAAGCGGAGGATTATCAATCGGTCAAGCCGGTGAATTCGATTATTCGGGTTCGCAAGCTATTAAAGCTCTCCAAGAAGAAAAGATCCAAACAGTTCTTATAAATCCTAATATTGCAACTGTTCAGACTTCGAAAGGTCTTGCTGATAAGGTTTATTTTTTGCCTTTGGAACCTGAATATGTTGAGCAGGTAACTTAATCAGAAGAAGCTTACGTTAAAAGATGAAAGAGTTGGGGAATTATTAATAACATTTTTTTTTAGGTAATCAAATCAGAAAGACCTGAAGGCATTTTACTCACTTTTGGGGGACAAACCGCTTTAAATTGCGGAGTTGATATGGAAAGAAATGGTATATTTGAAAAGTATGGTGTCAAAATATTAGGAACTCCCATTCAAACCATAATTGAAACTGAGGATAGAAAAATGTTTTCCGAAAGAATCCAAGAAATAGGAGAACGAGTTCCGCCAAGTGAAGCTGTATATTCTGTTAATGAGGTATGAACCTGTAATGGTACTTTTGCATTTTAATTCAGGTAAATTTTTTTAAAAACTTATGACTTTTTTTCAGGCTTTAGAAGCAGCAGACAGACTTGGATATCCCGTACTAGTAAGAGCTGCTTATTCTTTAGGAGGACTTGGCTCAGGTTTTGCCAACAACGAAGAACAGCTGTCAAAATTAGCTTCACACGCCTTGACGTACTCAAAACAGCTGATCATTGACAAATCTTTAAAGGGATGGAAGGAAGTTGAATACGAAGTCGTAAGGGATTCATTTGATAACTGTATAACCGTTTGTAATATGGAGAACTTGGATCCGTTGGGTATTCATACAGGAGAATCAATCGTCGTGGCTCCAAGTCAAACGCTAAACAACAGAGAATATAATATGCTTAGAACAACCGCGATAAACGTCATCCGGCATTTGGGAGTAGTCGGAGAATGTAACATACAGTACGCTTTAAATCCAAACGATGAGACATATTACATTGTCGAAGTGAACGCCAGATTATCTAGAAGCTCTGCACTGGCTAGTAAAGCCACTGGCTATCCCTTGGCTTATGTAGCGGCTAAACTCGCTCTCGGGATTTCCCTTCCGAGCATTAAAAATTCAGTGACAGGAAGCACAACAGCTTGTTTCGAGCCGTCGTTGGATTATTGCGTCGTTAAAATTCCTAGATGGGATTTAGGAAAATTTTTTAGAGTCAGCACTAGGATCGGGAGTTCCATGAAAAGCATAGGAGAAGTAATGGCGATCGGGAGGAAATTCGAAGAAGCTTTTCAAAAAGCTATGAGAATGATGGACGAAAACGTTTTAGGATTTGATCCCTATTTGAAAAATCCTTCGGATGAAGAACTGGAGGAGCCTACGGATAAAAGAATGTTTGTTTTGGCCGCGGCTTTGAATAACGGTTATACCATCGATAGACTGTACGAATTAACCAAAATCGATAAATGGTTCTTGCACAAGTTAAAAAATATTGTACTGTTTCAGAAAGAACTGGAGAAATTGGCTCATTCCCAGTTAGATTATGAAACTTTATTAAAAGCCAAACAAATGGGGTTTTCAGATAGGCAGATTGCTCGTTGCGTTAAAAGCACTGAAGTCGCTATCAGAAAATTTAGAGAGGAAAGAAGTAAGTTTTATCCTGATTTTCTGGCAACTTTGTTTTAACTTAATTTAATTCCTTTTTATTCGTTTTTAGTGTTGACGCCGTTTGTTAAACAAATCGACACGGTTGCAGCTGAATGGCCAGCAGCCACGAATTATCTTTACCTGACGTACAACGGATCATCTCATGATCTTTC
The DNA here is from genome assembly GCA_037577465.1 of Liposcelis bostrychophila. NCBI lineage: Eukaryota > Metazoa > Arthropoda > Insecta > Psocodea > Liposcelididae > Liposcelis > Liposcelis bostrychophila. Next base: position 11,366,246 of record CM075211.1, on the reverse strand, counting down.
ATTCCCCGGTGGATACACGATGGTTCTTGGTTCGGGGGTCTATCGAATCGGAAGTTCCGTCGAATTTGATTGGTGCGCTTGCGGCTGTCTTCGGGAATTAAGAAAATTAGGAAGGAAAACCATAATGGTTAATTATAATCCCGAAACTGTCAGTACAGATTACGACGTTTGCGACAGATTGTATTTTGAGGAAATCTCCTTCGAAGCCGTTATGGATATTTACAACGTTGAAAATCCCGAAGGCATCATTTTGAGCATGGGAGGACAATTACCAAATAACATAGCGATGGATTTGTACAGACAAGGAGCTAGAATTATGGGAACGTCCCCCGAAAGAATTGACGACGCCGAAAATAGATACAAATTTTCCAGATTGTTGGAAACTCGATTAATATCTCAGCCAAAGTAAAAAAATTAAAAATTTTAATGCATTTTCGGTTTCGGAATTTAAAAAATTCTCATTATATATTTTTTTTTTTTCTCTAGGTGGAAGAATTTAATTGACATTGAATCGGCAAAGAGTTTTTGCGAAGAAGTGCAATATCCCTGTTTGGTTCGTCCGTCGTACGTTTTGAGTGGTGCTGCGATGAACGTAGCTCATTCTGCTAAAGATTTAGAGGATTATTTAAAATCAGCCATTGAGGTTAGCAAAGATCATCCCGTTGTGATTTCAAAATTTATACTGAAGGCGAAGGAAATTGACGTGGACGCTGTAGCGTGTGACGGAAATATATTATGTAAGTCAAGCCCAAAAATTTTAGTAGTGTTTTTCCAAGATTTTGCAAAAAAACGTTTTCCATTAATTGTGCTTGGTTTTTTTTTCTTTTAAAATTAGGTATGGCTGTGTCGGAACATGTCGAGAACGCAGGAGTTCATTCTGGTGATGCAACATTAATAACTCCACCTTTTGATATTAATGCAATAACATTAAAACGGATTGAAAAAATTACATGCGAAATCGCAGCTGCTTTGGAAATAACTGGACCGTTTAATATGCAGCTTATCGCAAAGGTTTGCAACATATAATCATTACTTTTTTTTTAAAAGGCTACCACGGGGTTACCATAAGGGTTGTGCCCCAAAATTAAATTTTTTTGAACTTTCACCCATCGATAGGACCTAGTGAGGGGGTAAATTAGGCCAAATATTATGGTCGAATTCTGAGGTGGGGACTGGAGTATTAATTCAGTTTTTATTTTTTTGGCAGAGAATGTGTTGCCCGATTGAAGAATCCAAAAAACGAAAAAAAAGCTCTTTCAAAGGGCTATATAAGGGCACTAGCCGCTTCGGGGCCGCTTCGCGGCCCCTTCGCCTCTAGCCTAAAGTAATGTAGAAAAACCAAAAACGTTATACACGGCGGAACAATTTTTATGGCGGTGTTTCCTATGTTTACCTTAATAAAATCACACCATAAAAATTGTTCCAGCGTGTATACTTCATTTTTTTCCGCCCAAAAAAAAAAAAGTTTAATTTTTTAAAAATTTTTACCGTCTGTTTTTTAGATCCCGCATTTTTATTTCTTTTGCATTTTAAGGATTACTCGAAACTTAGATACGCATTCCGTTTGGATCACCCAATGTCAGAAGTTATTCACTGTTTACGTTTTGTCTGGGGGTTTATGAAAAGGGCCGAAATGGAAATGGGTCCAGAGACTTTTTCGACTCTTTTCTATGTCGACTGTTTTTCCCGTCGGCCCTTGGTAATATTTTTTTGCAATTTTACCAATTATTTTTTTCAAAATCTTAACAAATAATTTTTGGAATTTTACCACCTCTTTTTTTGGATTTTACTAACTTTTTTTCGAAATATTACCATAAATAATTTTTTAAATTTGACCACTTTTTTTTTGGAATTTTAACAAATTTTTTTTTTTTTTTTTTGGAATATTACCAAAAGGGTTTTGGAATAGAAAAAAAATACAGAAAAAAAATTCCTGCGTACAGACAGGGAAACTTCCCCTTTTATTCGTCACAATTTTTTTTGTCTAATGCGACTATTTTTTTTTTTTTTTGTCTGTGGACAAAAATGGTACATTTTTTAGGCAACTAAAACTTTATGTATTTTTTCGTCAAATTCGTTAAAATTAGCTTGTCTGCGGACAAACGCGGACAAACGGAGGGGTTTTATTATATAGGTAGATAATTGTTAATTTTTTAAAAAATGACCAATTAAAGGAAAAAAAAAACATTTTTCGTTTTTCGTTTTTCGTATTTTGAAAAAAACATATTTTATAGAAATTGGCCCAAATTTATGCATTTTGGTTACTTTAAGCCATTAGTTTGAGCCGATTTCTACCTTCTTTTCTCCAACGGAAAAATGTGTTTCTAGGCTATTTTTTTGCGTACTTTCACGTGGTGATAGCGAGATTTTGGTTTAGCCGAGTCTTATGAATGAAAAAAATTTTTTGCGATTTTTATGATTTTGGCCATTAAATTTGGCCACTTTCGCCCTTAGGGTCCCAAGGCGAAATGCATGATTTCGGGCCAATTTTTTGCTGACTTTCACATGGTGAAGGCGAAATTTTGGCCCAGCGTGGTCTTCGTGGCAAAAAAATTTTTTGAGATTTTGGCCATTTTATGCCCACTTTGGCCGTTTGGGAAAAAAACCAAAAAAATACGTATCTAGACCTGTTTTTTGCGTAATCTCACGTGTTGATAGCGAGATTTGTGTGCAGCGTCATCTTCGCAGCGAAAAAAATTTTTTTAACTTTTGGCCATTTTTTTGGCCACTTTCTTGTTGAAAGAAAAATTTAGAAGCACATGTACTTAGGCCAATTCTTGACGTACTTTTTGGCTGTCGTAGCGAAATTTTGGTCCGGCGAACTAACATGATGAAAATAATTTTTTTTCTCCTTAATTGGCCATTTCGGCCAATGGGTCATTTTTTAAAAAGTTAACAATTATGCCCTTAAATAGCCCTTTGAAAGAGCTTTTTTTTCTTTTTTTGAATTTTTCAATCGGAGAACCCATTCTCGGCCAAAAAAATAAAAACTGAATTAATACTCCCATCCCCGCCTCAGAAACGCTTTCATTTCGACCCTAATATTTGGCCTAATTTACCTCCTCACTAGGTCACTATCCTGATGAATGAAAGTCCAAAAAAAATTTAATTTTGGGGCACAACCTTTATAGTAACCCGGTGGTATTCAGTCTGAAAAAAGAAATGTTTAACTTATCGAGAACGGAAAGTCAATAGACGATTATAAATTGAGAGCAATGAATTGGTGTTTGGGTACCTGTAGCACCGTATTTTCATGATTTTAATGTTTTCTTTTCAGGACAACGAGTTAAAGGTCATAGAATGCAATCTTCGTGTATCTCGATCATTCCCGTTTGTTTCCAAAACTTTGGACCATGATTTTGTAGCTACCGCAACAAGGGTGATCATCGGCGAAACCGACACACTGGAAACCATAGAACCCCTTCAAGTTTTGAAGGGATGCGGAAAAGTAGGAGTTAAAGTACCTCAGTTTTCTTTTTCAAGATTAGAAGGGGCTGATGCTATGCTTGGAGTCGAGATGGCATCCACTGGGGAAGTCGCTTGTTTCGGTGAAAATAGATACGAAGCTTATTTGAAAGCTATGATGAGCACCGGGTTCCAATTTCCGAGAAAATCCATTTTAATCTCCATCGGACATTTTCAAGATAAGGAAGATTTCATGGATAGCATAAAAATGTTACAAGAAATGGGGTATAAACTTTATGGCAGTTTGGGTACGGCTGATTTTTACATGGCTCACGGCATTAATGTAAGTGAATCGAATTTAAAAAATTTCAAAGGTGGAAATTAATAATGTGATAACTAATTATTAATTTTTAGGTTGAAATGGCTCAGTGGACTTTTGAAAACATCGAAACGACTGGAGAATTGAATCACTTATCCGATTACTTAGCCAGTAAACAGTTTGAATTAGTCATTAACATACCGATGAGAAAAGCAGGAGCTAGAAGAGTATCCTCATTCATGACTCATGGTATAAAACCCGTCGTTTAGCAATAGACTATTCCATCCCTCTTGTAACGGATCTAAAATGTGCCAAGCTTTTAGTGGATGCTTTGTACGAACTAAGAATTAAAAAAAGCTTAACTTTGGCCATGAAAACGCATACGGATTGCATATCTAACAGACAGTTGATTAAATTGCCCGGGTTTATCGACGTTCATGTTCACTTACGGGAGCCTGGCGCTACTTACAAGGAAGATATATCTTCAGGAACGGCCGCCGCCTTGGCTGGGGGGGTGACTCTTGTTTGTGCGATGCCAAATACGAATCCGTCCGTTGTGGATCATCAAACGTTAAAATTAGTCAAAAGCGTAAGTTTGTGAAAAACTTTAATTCGTACGGTGTTTTAAATTTAAATCAGGGTCGATAATTCGTTAATATTTTTTTTAGCTGGCGCAAAAAAATGCGAGATGCGATTACGCGATTTTTATGGGAGCTTCGTCGGAAAACAACAGTTTTATTCCGGAACTCGCTTCGCAATGCGCTGGACTGAAAATGTATCTCAACGAAACTTTTACAAGTTTAAAATTAAATAATTTGAAAGATTGGATTAAACATTTCGATTCGTGGCCGAAGAAAAGTCCTCTTTGCGTTCACGCCGAAAAAGAAACCACTGCCGCAGTCTTGTATCTGGCAAGTTTGTCTAATCGTCCTATTCACGTTTGTCACGTGGCCAAGAAAGAGGAAATCGAAATTATACGAGCAGGGAAAGAAAAAGGACTGCCGGTTACGTGCGAAGTCTGTCCTCATCATTTGTTCCTTACGGATAAGGATATAATAAATTTGGGAGATAAAAAAGGAAGGGTCAAACCTGTGGTCGGAACTGAAGAAGATCGGCAAGCTTTGTGGGATAATTTAAAGTTTATTGACGTTTTCGCTACTGACCATGGTAAATTTAAAGAAATTTAAATATCTGTGCTTAAAAAATTTATCTATTTCAATATTTGTTTCAGCTCCCCATACGGAAGAAGAAAAATTGAGCGAAAATGCGCCGCCTGGTTTCCCGGGCCTGGAAACCATTCTTCCTTTGCTTTTGAATGCAGTTAACGAAAAGCGTTTGACTTTGGACGATTTGATCGATAAATTTTATAAAAATCCGAAAAAAATTTTTAATTTACCGGATCAGCCGAACACATATGTGGAAGTCGACATGGATGAAGAGTATGAAATACCTAAGTACACAAAGTTTAGTAAAGCGAAGTGGACTCCGTTTGCCGGGATGAAAGTCAAAGGAGTCGTCCATAGGGTTGTCTTGAGAGGGGAAACTGCATATGTTGATGGAAAAGTTTTGGTAAGTCGACATTAAATACCTCATCGGTTAAAAAAAAAAAAGAATTGATGCGATGATGATTATCTGCTTACATGATCTCCGTGAATTAATTGTAGATTTTAAAGCCAAAAGGATTCTGATTTAAAAAAAAGATAAATGAAAATCTCAAAAATTTTGCTCTTTATTATTGGTAACAATTTTTTTTATTTTTTTATTTTAGGTTCAACCTGGTTTTGGTTTAGATGTGAGAGGTCCGCAGTACAAAAAATTAACAACTGAATCTTCCGTAAATTTTCAAGCCGAAAATGGCTTATTTAACATTCCCAACTCTTTAGTAAGAACCGTTTCACCTGATGTGAAAAGAGTTCATATCGATAAGTCGTTAGAAATTAGCGATGATGAAGGTATTTTCGTATATTGATAAATTTTTAATTTGTTTAAAATTTAACCCTTTATTTATTTTCTCGGCAGATGCTGCAAAATCTTCCAACGAAGCGGTTGCATTTTCTCCTCGGTCGCATTTGGAAATCAGTAATGAAACCAAACCAATCCTTCGCAGCGCCTCTCCTACGTTTTTGAATAGGAGCAAAAGCGATTCAAATCCAAACCTTTACCCGAATCCCATGATGCCATCAATGATTTCAATGCATCCTCACGGAACCCTAAAACATGTAACTAGCGTGGACATTTTTAATAAAGAACTGCTGAACGAATTATTTAATCTTGCCAGATCGTATAGAATTTTCGTTTTGAAAGATCGTCCGTTATCCCATGTGCTAAAGGTAATTTCCCAAACCGCAAAAAATTCACCTTTTGTGAAACCGTAAATAAATATAAATTTTTTTTTTTTTTTTACAGGGTAAAATAATGGCCTCCATGTTTTATGAAGTAAGCACTCGTACTAGTTGCAGTTTCGCAGCTGCTATGCAAAGACTTGGAGGATCCGTCATATACATGGATGAATCCAGCTCTTCCGTTCAGAAAGGAGAATCTTTGGAAGATTCGGTCTCCATGATGTCCCGTTATGCGGAAGTCATCGTCTTAAGGCATCCTAATAAGGACGCAATAAAAAGGGCTACCAACGTATCCACTAAGCCTGTTATCAACGCAGGCAACGGCGCCGGGGAGCATCCAACTCAAGCCTTATTGGATATATTTACGATACGAGAGGAAATAGGTACCGTTAATGGATTAACGATCACCATGGTTGGAGATTTATTGAACGGACGTACTGTTCATTCTCTGGCACGTCTTTTGACGTTATACGATGTCCAATTGAAATACGTAAGCCCGCCTGGTTTGGGAATGCCAATGGAAGTTCAAAAGTACGTAGAGCAAAAAGGGATAAAGCAGGAAGAAGCCGATTCATTGGAAGCGGTTTTACCGGACACGGATGTTTTATACATGACTCGATTCCAGACGGAAAGGTTTAAAGGGGAAGAATACAAAAAATTGAAAGAAGTAAGTATAGCAGTTTATATTTTTGATGAGACAATATTTAATTAATTTTTTTCCAAATTTTTTTAGGCATATGAAAAACTCGTGGTAACCCCGCAAGTCATGACTTTTGCGAAGAGGAAAATGGTCGTTATGCATCCTCTTCCTAGAAATAAAGAAATAAGTGTGGAGATTGATACAGATCCAAGAGCTGCCTATTTTAGGCAAGCCGAATGCGGGATGTATGTCAGAATGGCATTGTTGGCTATGGTTCTTGGGAGGCACACATATTAAGACTAATGACTTTTAAGAGTTAAGAATTAATAAATTATTTTTAACGGGTAGCTTTGAAAGCACAAAACGTTTACATTCCAGTGATTGTAACTGATAGTGGAAAAAATCGTGTTAATGTAAGAGGCTTACAACATTCCATGATATATTGACAAATGAATTTATTTTTGAATTTGTATTGTACAGTTTTAAGAATTTGTCATCAATTTTTTAAAAATTTATTTATTAAAAACAAAAATTTAACAAAAATATAAAAATCATGATCATACATACAAGTCAGGCAGCTTGGGTATTTACTCATCATATAAACAAAAATGTTCCCCGATGTTGAAGTAAAAGAATAGTTAAATTTAGTGTCGTTGCTATATGAAATAATGGGGAGGGGGGCGAAAGGATTTAGTATGTCGTCATCAATTTCAAGTTTCATATTTTAGTTAAAAAATTTCCCGTTTTCAGTTTTACTGGACCTACATACTTTGTACAATAAAAGTTGTTCAGTATCATTCTAGAACAATGCCAAATTTTCGAAAACTTAACACAGTACTGCCATCATACCCAAAAGCAGTATTATTTTTATTTAACAGAAGTTTTTTTTTTTTGTTATTTTCTCTTTTTCAATGATGACTCTTCCAAATTACGACGAAGATTACAAAAGATATTTAAACCTAGCCAAACGTATGATCGAACAAATAAAAAGCACAACCGGTATTTTTAATTTTTTTTCATGGTAATTTTATATATTTTTAAATATTTTAATTTTTCTAGACAGAAACATAGCTCTGAAATATGTGAATATTTTAAGAGGCCTAACTTCGAATGATATTTTAGTTAAAAAGAATCGAAATTTATTTTTTAAATATTTTTTAAAAGTATTGGAAGAACAGCTGACCGCTGAGGTTCCACTGAATATTCAATGTCAATGTCCCATTGAAAACGAGGTTAGTTCTTTAAAAATAACCTTCACACGTTAAATAATTTAAGAATAAAATATGGGAATAATTTACAGCAATACATGTCGGATCCTTTAAAGTACTTACAAAAGGAAGTTTTAAATAGAGGAGAAAAAACTATGACCCATTGGTCAAAAGATAATTCCACATATGTATCTGCGAAAATTATACCTGGAAAAGGGGCACTTTTATATATGGCCGTTTCATCGGACGTTGGTGCTGGCTGGGACTTTCGTGATGCGAAGAAAAAATAATTACAGGGTAAGAAAATTATTCCTATTTAATTTTTTTTTTTTTTTTTTTTTTTTTTTTTTTTTTTTGCTTCTGGATTTCCTTTGACGTTTTTGTCGAGCAACTTACGCAAGTCAGTGTTGTTCTAAATGACCTGAAAAACTCGTTATGATGAATAATTAAAATGAAAATGCTATGTTTTCCGATCGTGATTGTTTATCTTTTTTATAATATGAGAATTTACGATGAGCTTAGTTGATTTTCTCTCCTTTTTTTGAAGAAACTAAATAAATTTATTGTTACAAAAAGTAGCTGCTAACCTTTACATTGTATAAGCGGAAGAAAATTTCGTAATGAGCTTTTTTTGTACGACTTTATTAAGTTAATATATGCTTAAAATATGTATGTCCTTATAAATAATTAAACGCATAAAAAACCACGATGTAAGGCCATTTGCTTGGGGCGGATACATAATCACATCACATGAACCGTGTAATAAGAATACATAGTCGTAATCGTATCGCATAAGTCGTGCGATTGAGCTGAAACCGACTGCGTTTTCTTAGCTGATTTTTTGGAATCATTATTGTTATTATTATTTTAATTTTTTTCGGAAAATTTCCAAACTTTTTCAATTGATTAATTTATTATAATAACATTTTTTCCATGTGTCCCTATTGTCAGGCTAAACGGCAAGAAATCAGAAACGTTTTTAGGAGGGACTCCAAAAAGTACGATTTTCTCCATAGGGAGTTACAGTACAGTATACTGTTGTGTACCTTCACATGACAAGGCCCCACTTTGCAGATGGCGCTAGAATTTTTTGTTTATTGTATACAAAGGGTTTTCTTATGAGTTAAATTTCCACAGCCTTCCACATTCACATCTGCCAGGTGGGACCTTTTTATATGTGGAGGTCCACGTATGGTCTCAATCGTAAGAGTTCCAATCATAAAATTAATATTTAACCGAATATATAAACATTTTACTTATTTTCACCGAAAAAATGAATTTCCAAAATTAATAAAAATTTCCGGAAATAAAAGGCAAAATAGCAAAAAGGTTTTTAAAGAACGATCACGACGTAATTGCGAAAACATTTCAGTTAATTTTTGTTAAATTTCTGCACAAGAAAATTTAATTCAAGAGTTTATTAAATCGTCCTGGGAGGGAATAACGTCCCAACAGTACTGCCGATAAGGTTGCAAAATACGTTTTCTTGGAAGTTGGGAAAAAAAATATAGGCCAAAATTCAATTTTCCAGGGGATGAATAATAATCTTCCGAGCCGTTTAATCCCCCCCCCCCCTTTAAGTATGGGCCAGCATTTAAAAAAGTAATGAAGTACTATACGTTTTCTTAAAAGTCTGTATTTAAAATATATTAGTGAATATGTGTGATTACGCATATTAATTAACGAGAGGAGAACGATAATGAATCAACTCAAAGTGAAATATGTAAGAAATTGCAAGTGCATGAACCACATGAAACGAGTTTATCTTTAAAAAAAAGTACAAGTAAGAAGTAGGGATAAATAAGACGTTGGAAGGGCTTCTTTAACCGGAAAAAGAAGACCGCTAGAATCTCTTCATCAGTCGCACGATTATAGTGATGGATGTTACATGGACGTAATTCAGTATTAATTTTAAAAAAAAGAAGAAATGAAATTTAATTTTAATTTTTTAAATTTAATTTCTTTAAACATCGATCATGGAGATTTCGTTGATATTTAGAATATAGAAAAAAAAAAAAAAAAAATGCAACTGTTCAAAAATTATTTTTTTTCCATTTTCCCGCCATCGCGGTGAAAAAGGAAGGCGAACCTCGTGAGTTAACACAACATGGCGGACGGTTTTACGGAATTCCCTATTTTTCTTATTTCGTTTGTGGCTGGCGGAGCTATTATATTCTGGATTTTCATTTCGAAATTAGTAAGACGTGTACTTATTTCAAAGGTTTCAAGCACAGATGAACAAGAGCAATCTAAAAGTAAGGCAAACGAAATATCTTTTAAGTGAAATATTTGTATATTCAAAATGAGTGTTGTTTGGTCAACTAACCTTTCTTGCATCATATGATTCATGCCTCGTGTTTTTTTTTTTTTTTTTGTGGATTTGTCATGAGGATGAATGAATCGAATTAGTCTTCTTTGAAAAGTGTGTCATCTCAGTTGGAAAATAAAAAAATTTACTGTGTTTGTAATTCATTAATATTTTTTCAAAACATTCTAGTAAAGAAAAAAAAAAGAAAAATTTTTAATTGTGTAAATTCTATTTTATTCTGTAATTTTTGTTTGGAAAATTTAATGAGTATTACATAGCCTTATGCAATGTGGACTCATCATGAAAAATCTTTGAAGGAAGAATCATTTTTCTTATAATTATTATTAAATTTAGTCAAATGGCCTTCTTTATTGTTTGAAAATATTCAGTTATCTCTGATGAATTGGCATATCAATTCTTACCACGTTTATCTTTTTTTTATTCAATAGCAAAAGCATCTTATAAATAGTATATTGTTTGGTTGTCTATAAGATAGCTTTAAAGAATTATCTTGTGAATGAAATAATTTAAATAATTAAAAAGTGCATCAATTTTTTTTTTTTAATTTAACCCATGAGTTGTTTCTTTAGTATGTCAGTGTTGTAGGATCCACAAAGATGGTGATAATAGTTTTTTCACTTCACAATTCCAATATTGCATAAGACAAGAGTAAATCAACTAATTCTCAGACAAAAAAAAAGAAATGATAAATTTTTATTTGTATGGTTTTCACAGATGCATCAATTTGTTTCAGTTTTCTCATGATGCATTTAAAGTTGTGGTATGATAATTTTCAGAAATGTATTAATCATCACTAATCGAAATTTTTTTTTTTCAGTTTCAGAATCGTTAACTAATGCTAAAAAATCTCACCAGTCACAGTTAAGCAAATCAAACAGTAAAAAAAAGGTTTGGGATAAACGCAGCAGAGATGGAAAACAGTCATTTAATCATCAATGGCTGTTGACATCTCTTAAGGGTCACACATCTGAAATTTTAGATATGGAATTTAGCCCAAATGGAAAATTTTTAGCAACTTGTGGTGAAGGTAAGCAATGTTATTTAATGTTATTCATATATTAATTGGTGAATGGTATGAGCAGAGTGATTATTTTATTCCAAGTATTTAAGATTTATGATGATGAAAGTAACGGTTATGAGATGCAAAATGGACAAGATGGGCAGAAATATTGCCAACTGTGTAATAAAAACAAGGGCAATGAAACCATTTAATCGCAGAAGAATTTGAAATGTGTATTTGGTAGAAAAATTTATTAAATTAGGGGTATAAGGGTGTTTTTAAATTGAAGGATAAGGGATTAAATTGTGCAAGTCCATTTTTTTTCTTTTGGTCATTTAGTTTGATAGGATGAGCATATAATTGTAATTGATGTATGTATACGTTTTAAGTCACATCAGTTTCTAATGAAGTCTGTGATGATTTTGGTATTTTAACGACAGCAGTTTTTGAGAAATGAAATTTTGAAAACGCAATAGAGAAAAAAAAAAAGAAGAAATATATGAACTTGTTTAACCTGTTCATACTTTATATAAGACTGAGGTATAGTTACACGAAAAGAGAGGTCATAGTTGTTAAAAACTGAAAATAATTTTTCTAATTTTTAAATTAAAGATTGTTTAAGCAATTGTTTTAAAAATTTCAAAACTTACGATATTGATTTTGATCAGCATTAAAGGATTATTAAATATAAAATTTTTAGAAATTCATTTTTTTGGGAATAATTTTGGTCTTTTGAAACAAAACACTGATACTGCACTAAGATAAATCAACTAGTGGATCTTGGAACAAATAAAAATATCTGTTAAATTACCCTGTAATTTTTCTCTCTTTTGTTCTCAGATTTAATTTATTCCTAAAAACAACTTTCTGTGTTGATCGATTGATTATTCGATTTGGAGCCTTTTAATTCAATATTCAGTGAATGTAATTTAAAGTCAGCAGACTTTAAATTTTTTTTTTTTTTTAAATACCTACTGATAAATATTTAAAAGGGGTTGTTTTGCAGTCCATGGAACTTACTCGAATTTTTACTCCTCAAATACTTTTAAAAGGTATAGGAAGTGATCTGACTACAGTAGTTTTGTTCCCACAGGTCTTTGACCTTCGTTTCTGAACCTCTTTTTCAGACCTTCCATCATTCCTTTTGTTAAGGACCAGTTTTTTGATGCCTAGCATTCTTGTTGCAGACTTCATGGTGTGAAGACTAGTGCATTGTTTTATTTGTAGGAGAGAAAATGCTAAGTGTCATACTGTATCTCTTTGAGATTTTTTCTCTGATTCCAAGAGGTAGGTTTGAAAAAATGTAGAACGGACAGGCACAAAATATCATAATTTTGTATCTGAGTTTAAAATAGTTTGGGTAAAATAATTTTAAAAAAAAAATACTATTCTGGGCAATCGTTGATTTTTTTCTGTTTTGCCTTGGAAGTATCACTAATGGATCCGTTTAGGCAATGGGAAACCTAAGTAGGCTATTTCTACTACTTGCATGCAGGGTAATTTGGTTTCTTATGGTGTTGTGTATTTGGTTCTGATGGCCAGCAGATGTTAAAGTGCTCCTAGGTATGGATTTTACTTGAGTGTGAAGTTTTTCTAAAATGCATCGTTTGCGAAAACCCCCAAATGGAATTTTTTTTTTCGCAAATAAAAATTTCACTTGCGTCACATTAAGCTCAAATCGAACCCGAGTACATTTTACGAAATTTACTTATTCGCTTTCGATGAAACTCAGTTTAGAATAAATTTTAGTGGGTAAAAAAAAAAGTCAATAGTAACACAGCTTTATATTAAAACGCTAACTCATATTATGTTTTTCACCGTATTGATTTTTAATTATCATTCAAAGTTATCTACTAAAAACCATCTTAATTTTCTACCGTATTATTTTTCTCGTTATTAATCGTTGCCCTTCCAGGACTTTTTTTTTTTTTTTTTTTTTTTTCTTTTTTTAAAATCAGTTTAGTTCAAAATGTATAAACTGTATTCACAGAATCCACCCTTGGAGATTTAACTCTGAAGTAATTGGGCTTATCCACTACCCCCCAACCCCTATAGCTACTTATCAAAAAGTAAATTGAGATCCTCTGATGCTGAGGGCAAATTCCAGCCTCTAAAATTGTTTCCGGAAAACGGTGTACTAATGCGTAGAAAAAAAAAAAGATTTTGAAATAATTCAATTTAATTTTAAGGCTCAAAAAAAAAAAAAAAAAAAAAATTAGGCCTAGAGGTTTTAAAAAATAACCCGATTTTGTATTTAAAATGTACCACCAACAGAATTGAGACTCCAAGGTCAGGTCTAAGGTCGGTTTTGAAATCCGGAGTTTCATGTGCGTTAACCCCGCATCGGAAAGAGTTCAGCAAACTCTGAATCTATTGTTCGTGAACAGATTTAACCCCTTGGGTACTATGACTCCTTGCAGGTTTGCATCGTCGATTGTCATTTGAGAAAATTTCTATTGTTCTCGGCTTAACGGAAATTGACCCTTTAGAGAATATAATCCCCTAAATTCTTTCAAAAAAAAAAAAAAAAAAAAAAAAAAAGTTGAGAAAATCTAACCCCTTTAAAAATGGTCATTTGAGAAAACACTTTTTGCAGAAATAAGTATAAAAAAATCAATGCATTCGTAAATGTCAGGTTTTTTTATTTGATTGCCTAACTCATCTATGAAATTTCAAAAAAGTTATAAAAGAATTACTGAAATAATTTCAGACGTCCGAATTATAATTTTTTCCCGGCGAAGCAAAATCCTAATATTTTTAAAAAATCGATACAAGGGTAGTTTATTTTCATGGTATAATTCAATCGATTCCTTAATTTCTTCATTCCTCTTTGTTTTGCTTTCGTTTTTGAACATTTCGTAAGTTGGCCGACCGAATGATGAATAATTACAGTGATACTGACAAATAACATTGGCTTTGTAAACGCTGTCCCCACATTAGGTGTAGAAAAACAGCAAGCATGAACAAGAAAAATTAAGAAGTCTTGATAATTCCGTGAGTCGGTGGCGAACCACAGAGTAAAAAAGACTACGTAGAGTAGCAGCTCCCATGGTATAGTTCGGTTTGGGATCACATAATGTTTAGCTTATGAAGAAATGACTTCAACGGTAAGCTAAACATGATGTGATCCCAAATTAAATCGTTCATAAGAATTACACTTCCCACTAACGTATCTCCATCGCAAATATGACTGAAGATAGTCTGTTTCGACATTTCGTGAATGTGTCATGTGACCACAAGTTTACGCCGACATGAGCGTGTGAACTTATAGCTGCATGCTTTTCACAAACAGTCGAAACACCACACTATGTCCGATTATATTTACAATGGAGATACTCTGACGCACGGAATTAGGATCGTTCGTTTTAATATTATTTTGCTTTAATTTAGTAATGAAACCCAATAAGTATTATGCAGGAATTAGCATATTTACATAGGAAAATGTTTTCCGATCAATTCCTGTAACTAGTGATGGCGATAAGTTTGAAATATATCGATAACTCGATATATCGATATTTGAAATTTCCCGATAACGATATGTCGATATATCGCCAAAAATGATCGATATATCGATAAATTTATCGATAAATCCGAGCTTTCCCTTTTCAGTTAAAAAACTGCATTATTTATACAATTTTTGAAAGTATACGGTATATTTACCCATAGAACCCTACATACCCTCATTTTTGTTTTTTAATTCCTAATAACTTTAAATAATTTTGTATTTTAAAAAACTTTTTATTTCTGTACTGATTACTTTTATTCTTATTTTTTACTGTATTTCCAATACCGGTAAACAAAAAAAGTATGTAAAATAATTTCAAACTCTAAAATAGTTAATTAAAATCAAAGAAAGCTTAAAAAACGAAAATATACCAAATCGGTATTTATATATACGTATATTTATACCAAGGTATACATAAAAATAAATATACGGTATATTTCCTGTATCTCTACACCGGAACAAAAGAATGCAATAAAAGAACATCACTTATAACAGCGTAAATGAGGTCGGCCGTGAAAAAAAATTAATTAATTTAAAAAATAAATATAAAATTAATTAATAAATTAATTTTAAATCAAGGAAAGCAGAAAAAAAAATTGGGAGTTAAAAAACTTATCGAAACTAATTATCGGTATAAAAATTATCGATACATCGATATATCGAACTCCGCATTATCGGAAAAAATATCGATAATTTTCCTTCCGATATATCGATATATCGATATATCGATAATTTATCGCCATCACTACCTGTAACCATTCCGCCGAAGCTTTTTCGCTAATAATTTTTCAGAATTTAGGGTAAAAAAAAAGAAAAAAAAAATATCCGCAAATTTCTCACCATAATTTTTGTGTCGTACTTTTTTTTTTTCACAAAATACTGTTTTAGACAAAATGTGCTGACATAGTGACTGACTATTTAAAACAGTCTGTGACTACGGAGGGCGCGAAGGGGACTCAGGGCCCTTAAAGGAGGAGCTTTGAGTCCCCTGTGGATTTTTTTTTATTTAGAGAAGATAAAAACATTTTATGCATTTTTCAAGTTTGAATGTTAGCCCAAGTGTTTTAGAACTCCCATTTAAAAGACTTTGACCCTTTATGTGGCCCTTCGAACTGGCTGCAGACCTGATTTGTAAATCCTGTACGTACCAGAAGTGTACCATTTTTTGAAATCCAAATGAGAAATGATCAGAAGGCAGTTTTTGTTTGTCCGCTTACTTCTACTCTCTGACACACTGAAGAATTTTCTAAAATAGTAAAAAAATATTAATTAGAGCTTTTCTGACCCACCGTAAAAGCTTTTGCAATTATGAGAATTTTTCTTTAAAAAAAAAATAGTAAACTTTGAGGAAGTGCATGTACATACATGATTATTGCAGGATATCTAAGTCAAGGGAATTTTTAAAACAGTTTTATTTATTTATTTATTTGGTCAATTGAATATGAGTGACAGCATATAAATTAAAAATATTTACTTAGCCTGGGACATGTATGTTTATTTACATGCAAATACTTCAAATGAATCGCAAATTGAATTTTTTCTTTTTGAATTTGGCTTAAAAAAATTTCTTACAACTCTTTTATCGGATTTATCATCCAAACGGAGTGAAAGTGACGTTTGCATTCTTGGATGATGTCTTTATACCATTTTTCGAAATCGTTCTCCGTAGTATTTTCTTTGTTATTGAAAAAGAAAAAAAATTTTCAGGTGTTTTTGGTTCGGTTCAGTTGAGTAGTTTTATGTAGTATTATTTTATTATTCATTGTTTGATAATGAGTGTGTGTGTGTGGATAAATTGCAAAATAATCATAATTTTTTTTATAATGTTATTATTATTGTTGCTATTCCTCTTGAGATATTATGGTCAGACCATGAATTTTATCTGCGGAAATTTCCCTTTTTTTAATTGCAGTTACTACTTTTTTTTTTTTTTTTTTTTTAATCCTGATAAAATTTTTTTTTTTTACGTCTTTCCTTCCGAGTTTTTTCTTTGTTTTCTCCCCTCATATTCAAAGTACGTTTTTAGTCAACAGCAACCTTGAAAACGATTGTGTGATTCATATACTGTTCCGTGTACGTTTCTTTTATCGCAATATTCGACCACGGAAGTTTGTTTTCATTTTTTTTTTTTTTTTGTTTTTTAAGCAAAATAAAAAAAAAGACGATAAAAAAATCGGCAGAGAGAAAATTTGCGATTTTTTTTAAAATTGAGAGAAAAAAAGAAAAAATCAGGCTGGAAAAATGCCTCTTTATGACCGACCTACACTTGGATGTGTGAACAAGGTCGGAAACTTACAGGTGAAATTGTTTCTGCATTTCCTTGATTATATGACAAAGGCATTTAATTTAAAATGCAGAAAAATAATATTTATGAATTTTTTTGAATGAAAACCGTATTTAATGGTGTGTCCCTTTGAGAGTGATTCAATACGTCAAAAGCCAAAAAGACGTGTCTAGACGAATTTGGGAAAATTAAAAGTCTTAATTTTTGAGTTGCAGTCTTGTCATTTAAGGGTTGTTTTTATTTACTTTTTTTTTTTTTTTTTTTTTTTTTTTTTTTTTTTTTTTCTTTTTCACTTCAGTAATGCGTCTTTTTAAAATTATTTTTCCATTCTTTTTCTAAAGAAAGATAATGGTTTATTGTGATATCTACCGGAAAAAACCAGGTTACTTTTTTTATTGTATTGCGAAAAATTAAGCTTATCGTACTATTGGCCTAAATGAATTATTAATTTCCCTTTTCTTTTTATTCTTTTCTTTTCTTTTCTTATAATTTTAGTTTTTATAAGAATTATTATCCATTATATTGCGTATATATGGTCCTGTTTTTCTCCGTACCAACTGTAATTATTTTATTTTACCCTTTTTTTTTTGACGTAGGACTACGTCTTGGGGTTCGGTCCTGGGGAAATCTGTCTGTTCGCACTAAAAATTAATTTTTAATTATTTTAATCTCAAAAGTTTAACTTCGAAAATTTTAAATAATATTAAATATTATTTAAAATAATTTTTTTTTTTACATAGAACTCTTACGGGGAAAATATCTAAAAGTCAATTTCGAAAAGCTTTTGGTATGGGGTCTTAATTTTACAAATTTTACTTAAATTTTAAGCACCTCACCGACATTGAAATCTTTGCGCCCAAGGGTACCCAAATTTTTTAATTTTTCCGAATAATTGCTCCTCCACGTAACACAGAGGCAACACTTTTTAGACCTGGCTTGTTCTTTTTTCCGATACCCCTACCTACATTTAGGTAACTTCGAGCCATAGTTTGGAATTTTTCTCTCTCAGTTTCATTAACTTACAAATTTTTAAAACTTTGGCTTCAAATCAAATTTTTCTTATTTTTTTTTGCCTAAAAAATTTTTGACTGGCTCAAGCACCTCTAAAAATATTTAGAAAAAAAATATTAAAGAGCTCTTAAAAAATATATAAAAAAATATATTAAAGAGCTCTTTCCGACAGTAAAGAACCGAAATTTGCCCCCGAAGCGAAAATTTGAAAATTCGATCCTTTTCCTTATTTGGAGCAATATTTTTGGAAACCCCTTTTTTTTTCTCTCAGTGAAAACAAATTATAAAAATAATTTCCCTTTTATGGGTTTCGGGTTTCTTGAACTGCAAAATTTATTTTTAAATCCTTATTGTTTACGATTGGCTCATCTCCGTGCATACCAAATATTTTTCCAACTCACTTTTGTTTTATGAATATTTTTAGACTTCTCGTAAATTTTTTAAGATGTGAGAAAGTCTCTGTAAGAAACTGACTAATACAATTAGAGGTTAATAGCCCCAAAAAGGTTCGTTTCGAGGGCTTCAACTCGAATAATATTTGTCTCATAATTGGCACTTTTAGTTTACCTGTCGTGGTGTTAACATCGGCCAGTTTCTCGGGCAATGTATTAGGCGTTCTTAAGTTAATTTTTATTTTAAAAGGTTGGTTTAATTTTTAATTTTTACGGAGAAAAAAAAATTTATGAAGTGTATTGCATCGGTGTTGGCAAAGTGTTTTTAAATTCTTTCTTTTTTAAATTCCATCTTACTTACTGGAAGCTCTGAAATGCCGGAATTAAACTTAATAATAGCATGTGAGGTGATGAGTGTTAAAAAATTATTCTTTCTTTTTTTTTAACCAAAAGTAATTTGTAATTTATTATTTTTATTTCTATTTCCTGTGGTTGCATTACGAGTTTTTTAACCTCTGGAGTTTCATATACAGTATCTGGTTTTGTCATTTTTAGTGATTTTTTAAATGGGAATGTAATACGTATAGGAGTACTTACAATTTTTCTCAAGCTTAATTTTGTATTCTTTTTTTTCCCCCCCTAAACCGACGTAATTTATTTGCCTCTAAAAACTTTTTCGATCATTTGAACATCAGTTTTTTTTATATTTTTTATTCATTTATACATTCTTGGATTACCAAAGAGCTTTTAGGCAGGCCCAGTGACTAAAGGGAGCTTAAGGGTAGTCAGCCAGGGGGGTTACAAATTAGGAGAGATAATACTCGTCTTTTCATTAAAAGGTAAAATTTTTCCGGCCAGTATTTTATTCAGTATTAGGTCAGTATTTAATTAATCAAATGGTCAGTGTTTATTTTTTGGTCAGTATAAAAATTAAAGAAGCAGTATTTTTTTATGTTTTTGTCAGTTTTTTATTGGGGACTGAGCAGTAAAAAAAAAAAAAAAAAAATTCGGTCAGTAGAATTAGTATTCCCGGTCGATATTTCTTGTTAAAGTTTTTTAAAAATTGTTTAATAATTATAAAGCTTAACTACTTTAACACGAGAGCTTTTTTTTTTTTTTTTTTTTTTTGCTGACTCCCCCTCCTTCCCTTTTGTTGTTTTTTTTTCTCTTTTTTTTTCATGGCGCCAATTTTAAATTTGGGAGTAATATTTTTCTCAAATATAGATTGATCTCGCTTCTTTAATTCAGCAAGAAAATTTTAACAGAAAATTCAGTGTTATTTTGTAGAATGAAGATTAAAAAAGTAATGAAAACAAAATGAAAAGAAGGAAAAAAAAATTCAAGCAAAATGCTAAACTTTAAGGGTGAAAACTATGTTATTTAAATTCTAAATGATAATGACGCAACTTAAATTTAACCTTGAGGAAACCAATTGGGAACTTTCAGCAGCTCTATTTGACTCATTTCTCTAAAGATGGCTACAATTGGCACAAAATCTCATAAAAAATTCTCTTTATTTTCAAAAATTAGTGTAAAAAAAAATTTCAATTTTTTTTAATCATTCTAGAAAAAAGAAAACTAAAATTAATTTTTTGAAATTAAATTTAAAAAAAATTCCGAACAATAAATTATGATGGAAATTCATACATATGATTTTCCAAACCCCTCCCCCATATAAGAAATCCTAAGAATTTCGAGTACCCCCCCCCCCCCCGTTTTTGGTCTTATGTTATACTTGAACGTTTCCTTGAAGTACCTTATTTTTTTTTACTTTATACTGACCATTGTAATCAAATATACTGACAATAGAATATTTTTACTTACAGTTTTTATTAAAATACTGACAAATGATTTTTTTTTACTCGCCGAAATACTTAATATTTAATTTTTAAACTGAAACGAAATAAATATACTTGCGGTTTAATTAAAATACTGACGAGAAAAATGCCAGCCTCATTAAAATGTACATAATCGTTTTCAAAAGGTCCTTTTGCGTTTGATGTCGTGAGGGGATCACTTATTCTGAAGAATAAGTTCTATATTTTTTTTTGTAGAAATTCCCGCTCTCTTCTCCCTGTAAGCAAAAAATAGGCTTTTTAAAAAAAATTCCCAGATCAACTGTTATAGAGCTCTTTGGTCCAGAATGGAAGTATCTTCCATGGTGCCGTGTCTTCTGAATCCTTTTTTTTTCCAAAACTTTGGTGATGGTGTTTTTAAAATTTAAAATCTTAAGCATGAGCAATGTTTTTTGCGGAACTTTCTTAAGCGCAGTAGAAGTATCGCAAGATTTCGGCAAAACCTGTTTTTCTGAAATATGATTTTCCTGTATATATTTTTAGATTATTTTCACGGCTATGATTTTTCTAACTGAGAGAATTAATAAAATTTCGAAAGGGATGGCTATTTTATAAAATATTCGGATTAAGACTAAATGCAAGACAATGGATGCGGTCATAAGAAAAGTATATAACGCGATAAATAGGTCCTCAGACGTATTTCGGGGAAGTTTTATTTCGTCATATTCGTATTTAACGACCTCAAAAACATAGTATTGACCCCTTTCAATTTCGATTACGAAAGTAAAAATTAGTGGCGTTTACATTTTTGTTGACATGTAGAAGGATTCTTTTACTTGAGTTTTTTTTTTTTTTTTTCTTTTAAGTTTCTTTTTCTCTTTTAATCAGCCCCTGCTTTACAGATTTTGGCACCCTATTCAAAAGATGTTTGTGGCGCCTTGCTACAAATTTTTTTTTGCAACACCTCACTCAGGAAGGGGAAAAAAAAAAAAATCCGAGAAATGCAGGAGGGAAAAAAATTGAAAAATAGTTTTGGAACATTTCAAATATTTTCTCTCTTTATTTTTCTTCTTATTTGCGCCCTAAAATTGTTACAGTTCTGTGCGTGGGCACGAAAAGCACATGCCTAAAGCCGCTGCTGCTTTTAATCATCCCTAAAGATGCACATTTTCGAATTTTTACATTCAGACACAAGTTTTTTTTCGGTCAGCAATAAAATCACAAGCACATTTTTTTTTTTTTAAAATTTTGATTACCATTCTGAGTAATATATGGCATCAAAGCACATAAAAATTCACGATATTTAAGCACGAAAACCCTGGATTTTAGTTAAAAATCAGGCCTCGAACTTGGTCCCTGAAAGTCCCTAAAGCCCATATTTTCAAAAAAGGCCCTTAAAAGTCCTTTAATTCGAAAAATGGTCCCTAACAATCCATAATTTTTGTATCTGCAGCACGCTTACGAAAAAATTTCCTGTTGTTTATAATAAAGAACATGATATAATTTATTGCGAAGCAAAAATTTTATAGAAGATTTTAAGAAATTTAATAGAAAAAGAGAAAAAAAAAACAATTAATTTTTTTTTTTTTTTTTAAAGTCATGTCACAAACCTTTAAAATCAATAAACCAGAGGGATGTCCCTAAAATAAAAAAACTGACTAGTTTTATGCTACTTTTAGGTTCTTAAAAAGGTCCTTAATTTTTATGTTTTTGGTCCCTAAAGTCCCTGAATTTCAGACCAGAAAGCGGCTCGAGGCCTCTAAAAATGAATGATCCAGGATGAAGAAAAATCGGAACTAGAGAAGTCGAGCGAAAAAAAGAGCGTAAGCCGAATCAAAATGAAGAAGCCTTCCCTTGAGAAATTAAGGGGACTCTTATATAGTACATAACGCGAAATTAATCACTTTTTAAACCCCCTTTGGGAGGACCCATAAGGAAAAACTCTCCGAATGGTGTCACTGATTTTGGCCTGGCCCCCTTTCGCATAAAAAAGTTAACTCAATTTTAAACCGGAAATAATATATTCAGCATTTTTGAGTAAACAGTATATTTTGAGAAAAAAAATTAAAGGCTCTCATCTTTCCGTGGAGTAGTAAGATGTTCCTCAACGTTTTTTTACAAGCATCCGATCTTTTTTTTTTTTTTTTTTTTTGTACATATGTTTTTAAAACTCTTAAAAATAACTCTTGCAGGGAAAAATATCCGTGAGTTTGAAATTTCGGGGAATAATTTAATTATTTTATTATTATTAAATTTTGTGCCATATCAGGTTATCAATATGTTAATATCGTAGCTAGTCTTGTGTTCTCCCATATAATTTAATTAAAAGAAATTTAAACCTTTATTTTTGAAAAAAAATCGCGACAAATGAATTGCATTTTTAAATTAGCCTGAAAATTTATTTACGGTTTAATTAATAAGTACAGTCCCCAGGCCTCGAACTTGGTCCCTAAGGTCCATATTTTTAAAGGAAGTCCTTAAAAGTCCTTAAATTCGAAAAATGGTCCCTAAAAGTCCATAATTTTTAAATCTGCAGCGCATTTACGAAAAATTTCCTCTCGTTTTTAATAAAGAACATGATATTATTACGAAGCAAAATTAAAAAAAAAATTTATAGAAGATTTAAAAATATTTAATTGAAGAAAAAAAAAAACTATTAATTTTTTTTTTTTTTTTTTTTTTTTTTGCTGCTAGAATTTAAAAGTTGCTTAGCCATGTCACAAACCTTTAAAATCAAGCAACCAGAGGAAGGTGCATAAAATTTTAAAAAAACTGAAGTTTTAGGCTACTTTTAGGTTCTTAAAAAGGTCCTTAATTTTCATGTTTTTGGTCCCTAAAGTCCCTAAATTTCAGACCAGAAATTGGTTCGAGGCCTGAGTCCCTATCCCCGGAAATTTTGGTGATTGTTAATAATGTAGGACTATGCCTATTAAAATGTTGCAAAAAAAGAAAAAAAAAGTTGTATCTTGAAAATGGAATTAATTCCCCTGGGAACCATCTTTCATGTTTTTGTGGATCCTCTACGATCCTTAAAAATTAGTTGCATTAAATGACTAGGAAGTTAAAGGGAAAACAGGATTTGAAGAAATCTGTTTTGATCCAACATTGATCCACTTTTAGTAAAATTCCCAATACTGTCCAACATTAGGGTGTCCCTTATTTTGCCAACTTTGGAATTTCGAAGAACGCACCCCCTTTTTTTTTTTATAGTAAGGGAGAGAAGGTTACCTGAATTTTTTCAGATTTTTTGAAAGTCATTTGGCCGTGCCTATGGATCCCCCGTTTGAACCATATAACTTAAATAGGGTCAAGTTCCACTGGTCGGGTCCTTGCATTTCCCGTTTTCTAAAATTAACGAAAATATTGTTCCTTACGTATTTTGATCTGAGGAACTCAAATCTGCAATCGAAATTTTAATAGCTTTTACCGATTTTGATTTATTCAAGTGCTAATTTTTTGGCCAAAATTTTGCTCAGGTAAACTTTAATTTAATTCTTAAAAAATTTTAAAGTTGATATCCTGGTCCTATAATACATCTTTTCTGAGCAATTTTCGACACTGAATCGAGAACTGAGAGCAAAAATCTTCTAATGCTTACTATTTTCGAAAAAATAATAATTTTAATGAAAATTAAAGAAAAATATTCAAATTTTTTGATTTTTGGTTTATATTATAAAAACAAACGTAGATAGACGATTTTAAGTGCTCTTAGGTGATTCAGTGTCGAAAATTGCTCAGAAAAGATGTATTATAGGACCAGGATATCAACTTTAAAATTTTTTAAGAATTAAATTAAAGTTTACCTGAGCAAAATTTTGGCCAAAAAATTAGCACTTGAATAAATCAAAATCGGTAAAAGCTATTAAAATTTCGATTGCAGATTTGAGTTCCTCAGATCAAAATACGTAAGGAACAATATTTTCGTTAATTTTAGAAAACGGGAAATGCAAGGACCCGACCAGTGGAACTTGACCCTATTTAAGTTATATGGTTAAAACGGGGGGTCCATAGGCACGGCCAAATGACTTTCAAAAAATCTGAAAAAATTCAGGTAACCTTCTCTCCCTTACTATAAAAAAATAAGGGGGTGCGTTCTTCGAAATTCCAAAGTTCGCAAAATAAGGGACACCCTATCCAACATTGGACGATAGTAAAATCGACCATAAATCCAATTTAATTCACGTTACATCACACCCCACAGGCATCAATTTGAGGTCCCTTTTCTTTTTGGAAAAGTCCCTATTTTTAATACGAAGCCCTGAAAAGTTTCTGATTTGAAAAAAAAAAAAGTCCTTCAAAGTCCCTATTATCTCCTCTTCAATTTTTCGGTAGCTTCATTAGGGTGCCCCTTATTTTTCGAATTTTTGAATTTCATATGTCTAATCCCCTTAAAGTTTTCTTTTTGGAGTTTTAGTAAACACTGAATTTTTTAAGATTTTAAAAACGACGGGAAGATGTGCCTCCTGGGCCTTCAATTTTGAAAAACTCCCATAAGAATCAAAAAATCGATTATTTATTTATTTTTTTATTTTTTTATTTTATTTTATTTTATTTTATTTTATTTTTTTTTTTGTGTGAAAAAAACACTTGTTTCTTATCGGAAAATTTTGCGTAGATCACGAATCTGAAGTCAGTTTTTTTATATCTGCCTACGTTATTGCGTTAGAAATAAATACAGGGCAAAAAAATTGCATAAAATGGCAGAACATGTTATGTCCTTAATTTTGCTAATATTTTGACCTCTAGCTCAAAAACTTAGGCAGGTAGAAAAAATCTGATTTTAGGTTCGTGAGCTACACAAAATTTCCGATAAAAAACAAATTCCCCCCCCCCCCCCAAAAAAAAATCGATTTTTTTGGTTCTTATGGGAATTTTTCAAAATTGAAGGCCCATGAAGGACACTTTCCCGTCATTTTAAAAATCTAAAAAAAATCAGGGCTTATTAACACTCCAAAAAGAAAATTTCAAGGGGGTATAAGACATATGAAATTCGAACATTCGAAAAATAAGGGACACCCTATGAAAAAAATGCGTCTCAAAAAAATAAACAAATAAATAAATAAATAAATAAATAAATGAAAAATAAAAATAAAAATTGTCGTAGACCCCCTCCCAGGGAGGGGGTCTGACAGGGGGCGTCTGATAGGGGGCATCTGATGATTAATTTATAGTCTCAGGGGGACCAATATCCAAAACAAAAAAAAGGTCTTTAAATGATCGGAATCGAACCTTTATGCAAATTCTCGCGTTTAGGTCCTTCAACAAATGGTCCTTAATTTGCGACTTTTTAGTCTCTAAAATCCCTACTTTTTAATTTCAAAATGGGTTTGATGCCTTTCCAGTCATTTTTTCCAAAATTGATCCAAATTTGATCCTATCGTAATTTTCATCAGTGGCGTAGCTGAGAATCCGGGTGCCCTGGTGCGAAAATTTTGAAAATAAAAAATACTTTTCCAAGTTTTTTTTTGAGAATGTTGAGTGCAAAGTTTTAACATTATTTACGATTTTTTTCAAATTTCATGATAATTAAACAGAAATTTCGTGGCCCCTTCAGATCGGGAGACATGGTTCCATTCAGATCCACTGATTTTCATCAAATCAGTGGATCCAAAATCAAATTTTGGAAAAAGAAAAAAAAAAGGCGATAAATTAAGCTTAGGAATATTATATTCCAGAATAAGCTTACGGGAATATTCCCATAAATCCTGGGAATTTATTTTTATTCCCGGAAAATATTCCTTTATAATGAACTTAATAATTAAACGTAGAATTTTCGCACAAGGAAAAAAAATTAAATTATTTTCCCTTTATCAAAATTATTTATATATAAAACAGCCATTCCTCTGGGAATTTCCCCGACTCCTCTCATAAGAGAAAGTACTTAGACGGCGCCAAAATTTTAAAACTAGTCTGCACTTAAAAACTCTCAAAAGCACCGGATTTAAATTTTTTACAACCATTTCGAAATTTATTGAGTGACGAAAATCCCGCGAAAACGATTCTGTCAGTAAAGGAAAAAGGAAAACGTTAATAAAAAAAAAAAAAAAATTGAAACAAGTTAAAAAGAACCGAGCCTTTGTAGCCAGAAGTAATTAATAGTCCTGAATGAGTCGCAGAATATCCAAATACGTAATCGTTACTACGTCACGCTCTTTTCCGATGAATACTAACTATCTTGTAAATAGCATATTTGGAATTTTATTATTTTTTTTATTTATATTTATGTTTTTTTCGATTTTCGCATTCAGTTGGTCGAAAGATATCGTGCCATATAGTGCCTATTTAAAAAAAAAAGAAAAATAGTATTATTTTTAGCGGAAGTAAACACGAGCGATTATGAACACATAGACGAGCAACGTGTTACTTGTATTTTATTTTTCATACTATAAGTGAATCATATGCGTTTGCTTCTACGTCATTTTTAGGCTGTTTCTTAGGCCGTTATAAAGAGAACAAAGTACGGTTATGTTGTACGTTTATGCGTCAGTCGAGTTTTGATGTAAATAAGTGCGGTGTTGGGTCGCGTATTTCGCTTATAAAAAAGACGAAAATTTTTTTCGAAACAATTAGAAAATAAAAGGAATGAAAGCTGGTTTTTGAAAAAAAAAAAATAGACAAAAAAGACTTTTATAATTATTTAGTTACTTTTTCTTTCTTTTTCTTTTTTTTTTTTAAATGGTTGAGGCTTTGTTTTATTTATACATTTGAAGTAATGTTTGATTCTTCCCTTTTTTTGGGCCACGCAGAAGAAACGGAAGTACCTGATCCGGGCGGAGGGGAAGGAAACGGAAACAGCAGCGGTTCAGAAGGGAATAAGGAAAATTCAAAATCTGCGGGGAACCGAAGGCATCCGAAGAAAAATCGAGTTAGGAAGGAAGACGAATCTCCGGTGTCGAAGAAAATGACGAGGAAATCATCGAGGAGGGCGGACGGGTCCAACGGGAAAAAATGGAACGGAACCGGGACCAGGCATCACAACAAATTGAATCTCAACGAGGGGGATTTATCCGGGTACCTCCGGCAGTATATTTTGACGCCGGAGCAGTCGATGAGTTTGGGATTCCCGATCGAGAGCTCCCTTTATCCGGGGAGGGCCATCATTTACAAGTCGGCGACGCCGAGGGGGGAGCCGAACGAGCATTGTCAGATTTTGCCGAGGTCCCCGAATTCACCGCATTTTTTCGACGTGAACGCGAGGGAGTTCGTGCCGTCTTGCGACGCGATCCCGGTGATCCCGAAAATCCATTTCAGCGAATACGAGGAATTCGGGAAATACGGCTGTGATTCGTTAGAAAGTAGCGAAAGTGCGGGTTCAAAATCGAGTGACAGAAGTGACGAGGAGAGATCGACGGATTCCGATCTCGGAGAAGACAAAGATGTCGGTGATGTGGTGGTGGTTACGCAATCCGAGGATATTTTGAAAAGAATCGTTCAGGACAAAGCGGAGAGCGACGAAAAAAAATGTTCCCGTTGCGGTAGGGGATTTTTCGTTATGTTAGACGGGGAATATTTAACCCAAGAGAAGTGCTATTATCACTGGGGGAAATTGCAAAGAGTGTTCGGGACCGGGATAAACGGGAACGTTGCGTTTCGGAGCGAATACAGCTGTTGCAGGGGGAGGAAAAATTCCAAAGGTTGCAGCACCGGGAAATTACACGTTTGGAGCGGTATATCCTCCGGTGTGAACGGACCTTTGAACGGTTACGTGAAAACGAAACCGAGGAAAATCCCTCCCCCGGACGGGAATTACGGGATTTATTCCATGGACTGCGAAATGTGTTACACGAATCAAGGTTTAGAGTTAACGAAAATAACCGTCGTCGGGACGGACGGTCGGACCGTGTACGACTCTTACGTCAAGCCGGAAAACGCGATCATCGATTACAACACTCGGTTTTCCGGGATTACGGCCAAAGACTTGAGAAAAGGGAACTCCGCGAAAACTTTGAAAGAAGTACAAAATGATCTCATGGGTTTCATAAACGCTGACACCATCTTAATAGGTCACGGACTTGAAAATGATCTCAAAGCATTGAAAATGATTCATTCGACTGTAATCGACACTTCGGTTATTTTTCCACATTATTACGGTTTGCCCTACAGGAGGAGCTTAAGGTCTCTCGTGAATAGTTTTTTAAAAAGGGACATACAATCCTGCGGTCACGACAGCTTCGAAGATGCCAAAGCCTGCATGGACCTTATGCTGTGGAGGGTTAAAAAGATTTTAAAAATACTTTTGACAATAAAAATTATGCACTTGTAGAAAAATTTTGAGTGAACTCTTTAGTTATGAGACGGAGGAATAGACATATGTAAATTTTTTTTTGTTTATTTTTAAAAAATAATCCAAAATTGTAACGTTTTACGTATTTTACTTTTTTGTAATCGTTTTTTT
The DNA here is from genome assembly GCA_037577465.1 of Liposcelis bostrychophila. NCBI lineage: Eukaryota > Metazoa > Arthropoda > Insecta > Psocodea > Liposcelididae > Liposcelis > Liposcelis bostrychophila. The sequence continues at coordinate 11,337,620 of CM075211.1, read as the reverse complement.
TTTTAATAATTTTTTGTGTCCATATATGTCTTTTTTTGTAATTTTTTAAATTATTCCTCTGCTTGTTGCTCAGGGTTTTTTTTTTTACAAAAAAATTTTCAAAAGCATAAAAAAATAGAAATATTTATTTTTGTTTTGTTAAAAAATTGTATAATTTTTTTTTCGCAGTTTTATTTGCTTATATTTCCCCATTTCGTTTTCCAAAAATTGAAAACAAGCTTGTCGTTTAGGAAGGTTATGCAAGAATATTTATACACTTATGGAACTCTTTTCACGTTGTAATTTCGTAATTATACGTCAACAATGGTGTCTAATGTCAGCCTGCTGTAAAAAAATCGTTTAGGTAAGGCAAACGTTTTTCAACGATATTCAATACTTAAGCCTAATCTCGGTCTAAAAAAATTGCTTTGGTAAGTTCGGGTTTTTTTATTATTATTTATTTGTTTGTTTTCCAAACAAGAAAAGTCTTACGATTTTTTTTTTTTAATCTTAGGAAGCAAACATATAGTTTAAGATCTTATCAGAAAATCTGCGGTCATGGAACCGACAGCGAACAAAAAGATGTTCTTCCTGATAAAATCGACTAAAATGATAAAGGCATAACTGTTCATGAACTGTCGAAATCGGGTTTTTAGAACGTAATTTTGTCCTATTTTCGTTTTAAAAGGCTTTCCAAAAAAAAAAATTAACAATCGCTCTGTTTGTTGGGAACGTTCCCGACCATTTTTCGTAAAAAGATTAATTCCGATTCCATTTTTCCTAAAAATTTTGGTTCCTAATATTTTTTCCTAATTTTCAATTTTCCTCAAATTTTTTGATTTCTAAAATAAAATTTCCTAAAATGAATATTTTTCCTAATTTTTTAAATCTTTACAGGGATTTTAGAAAATTTAATTTTAGGGATTTTAAGAAATTTTATTTTAGGAAAAAAAAAATTAGGGAAAAAAAATAGTTAGGAAAACAATTTTAAGAACCAAAATTTTTAGAAAAAATGGATTAGGGCTTTATTTTATTTAGGAAAAATGGATTAGAAATTAACTTTTTTAGGAAAAATGGCAGGGAACCGTTGGGAAAAAGAATTTACGTATTGTTTAATTTATTTTTCTTTGAATGCAGGAAATAAAAAAAATAAAAAAACTTAATTGATCTGAAACATTTTACAAACCCCTATTTAATTTACTTATTTAAACAAAAAGCAACACTTTCTAAATTTTTTGGTCACTTCCACACCCTATTGAAGCTAAACATAGAACAATTAACACTCAACAGCATCAGAATGTGTTCATAATTAATTCTCTTTACTTGTTCGGCTAAACGTAATTTGGGAAAAATGTTATTTTAATTGATTAATTTCATTTTATTCCAAAAATAAAGGCCGATTTCGCTACGAGGACAACAAAGGCCGGTTTTACTCTCAATTTTTTTTTTCGCCGTAGATTTTAAAAATTTGGTTTATAGATCAATATTTTGTCATTATTGCCAAACTTTCGAAAATTAATTTATTTTTCCTGAAAAAAAAAAAAAAATCGTTGCCTTTGTTTTTGTTTGCTGAAGATTTGTAGTCATTAGATAAAGAGCGTTTAACTATTATGTAAGCAGCATAAGGAAAAAAGAAGCGTTATTAATTTTAAAAAAAATTTGTCCTGTTAATTTCTGTTAACCTCTTAATCTTTCTTTTGAAAAATTTTTGTAAAAGAATAACTTTTTTTTTTTTTTTTTGGGTGGGGGCATTTTTTTTTCTTACTTTTCATACAAATGATAAGATAGGTTAGGCTTTCCAACATAAATATTTATGGGACTGTGGTAAAAAAAGTGAAGGGAATATCTTAGAATCTTGTTTCGGGGAATAACTTATGGCTTATTTCTGAATTTAAAAGTTCTTGGTCCAGGGGGAAATAATTTTTTTTGACATTTTGAAAAGTTTAAAAATATATTTCTGGACGGGGATGCAATAACCCTTTTTAACCTGGGCTGGGGACGATGACAGCTTATTGGTAAAAAATTTTTTCATGGGGGCAGAAGCAGAGACGAAAGTGTTGTGCGTAATAAAAATAAAAATAAAAAATTCTGGAAATAATTTTATAAGAAAACTTAACAGTAAAATTTTTCATCTCGCTTCAAATTTTTTTTTTCAATAACTTTTTAGTTTTTCATTACAAAGCTGTTACTGTTGGGAATGATAATGAAAAAAGTACACGTGTTAGGATGGAATGGAAATAGCTGGAATGTGCTTATATGCAATACGTGAATGCCTCCGACTCCACAGTCAGTGAAATAACACAAAGAAAAATATTGTGTAATATTCTGGGATATCATATACAACTAATTCTATTTTGTTTATTGGTCTGGGGCATGATTGGTCAGGCAGGACAGGAACTAACAAAATTTTAAAACCGAGGAGAGAAGGGACCATCCATATATTACGTTGTGCAAAATAGATGCTACTGCTTTAGCCCTTGTTCTCATTACCCGTTCCCGATCATTTTTCCTAATCCGTTTTTCCTAAAAAAAATTAATTCCTAATCTGAAAATCTGAGAATCTAATTTTTTCTTAAAAAAATTTTGGTTCCTAAAATTTTTTCTTAAAAAAATTTTGGTTCCTAAAATTTTTTTCCTAAAAAATTTTGGTTCGTGAAATTTTTAACCGTTTTTTTATTCATTTTCAATTTAACAAAAAATTTTTGATTCCTAAAATGAAATTTCCTAAAATTAATATTTTTCCTAATTTTTTAATTCTTAAAGGGATTTTAGGAAATTTTATTTTCGGGATTTTAAGAAATGTTACTTCAGGAATCAAAAAATTTTAGGCAAATTACTAAAAATTAGAAAAAAAAATGGTAATAGGAAAACAATTTTAGAAACCAAAATTTTTAGAAAAAATGTATTAGGAATTCATTTTTTCTAGGAAAAATGGTAGAGAATCCCCATCACCCCTTTTAATATGTTTAACGCAAGTCGTTAAACATATTAAATTATGTTTAACGCAAGTCGTTAAACATATTAAAAAATTACTTCGGGAAAATATATCCAAACGGCTGAAATATGGGGAAAAAATTAAATTAATTCTTAATATTAAATGCTACACAGTAAAAAATTTTATGTCAAAATCAACATAAATCAACATAAGCAGGTCCACATAATTTTTATGTTGTTTTTGTTTTATGTTTGCCTTATGGGAGAAACAACATAAAAAATTTATGTGGACCTCTTAGAACATATTTACATATTATTTTTTACTGTGTACGCAGTTCTAATTTTTCCCTCAGCTACCCCCCACGTAATTAGTCGTAATACTGTCTTAAACTCCGCTTTCCCCTGACGTACGATGGGGGTGACCCCCCAAGCTCTTGCTGGAGGGGGCAAAAATATGCAAACATCGGTCTGGGGGGGGCGTGAGAGGGTAAAACATAGCCCTCTGCCCCCCTGCGATTTTATGTCTAAGGGGCTGGGATAAGTCATCATTCTATACGATATCTTTACTGACATTTAATAATTTTAAGGTATATTTTTTTTGCTCGTTTTTGGTCGAAAAATTCGAATTTTTTCATAAAAAATATAGTAACTTTTTTCCTCGCACGAAAAAAACTTAAATATTTTTTGATAAAAAAAGGTCAAAAGTTTAAAAAAATTAGTCAACATTTTAGTTAAAGTCTTCAAAGTTAAAATTTTAATTTTAAAAAATTGCTTTAGCTCATATTTTGAACACGTTTTATTTAAAATTTCGAAGTCCCAATTCCTAAGTTCATGTCGTCTAATTTTAAAATAAAATTTTAACTTTAATTTCTTGTAAATTTTTCCAGAAAAATTCTTGTAAATTTTTCCAGAAAATTTCTTGTCAATTTTACTTAAAAAACAGAGAAAATTATAAAAAAAGTTAAACAAAATTTTTGTGCGAACAGACAGATTTCCCCAGGACCGAGCCCCAAGACGTAGTCCTACGTAAAAAAAAAAAAAAAAAAACCGTCTTTCATAAACATTTTTATTTCAAAATTATCCATTTAGAATCTCCTATCCGAAAACGAAATTTCTGTAAAAAATGAAAAGTTTACACATCCGTAAATAAGAAAATAGGAAATAAATTTTAAGATGGGCCCTTCCAACCGAATCTGACTGCCTAACTTAACTCTTCATACCTCAACCGTTATATAATAATCGCCAAAAAAACCGATTTCTTTTTTTCTACTTCTTTATTACGATTTCAATCGCATTTTATCATCTCTCGAAACGTATATACCTACGCATGCGAATGCATTTGTCACACTCTTATGCTTCTTAATTAACATTCCCGAAAATTAAAAGCCCCTGTAACCAAGTAATGCTATTAAATTTAACAAGAATAAAATAACAGCCGATGCAAATCTAAATAACAATTTTTATTATCAGTTAATTTCTTGTTTGATGCACTTTGATTTTCAAAGTAATTACTGTCGACAAAAGATGTTTTTTGCCGTGAAAAAATAAATGATTTTTTTTTTTTTTAAATCTCCTTGCAATGATCAATATTACTTCTTTTTAATAATTCTAGACATTTAAACAATATTACGAAAGGACTATCATCCAAGGCGACTCTATTAGATAGAGAAAGTCGACTTTTTTTTTTATTAAATAATTTTGTGAAGAAGTTCTTAATTTTTTTTTTTTTTTTAAGTTTGATTATTATTAAAATTTTTTTATTTCACAATACGGTACAAAGCCATAATAAACAATAGCATTTTCAGTTCTATTTTTAGAGAAAACAAAGACTTTTTTTTTTTTTTTTTTGAAAAAGTGGTTAACAAATTTTCAAACGCATCTAAATATTTGTCATTTAAAAAATAAAAAAGTTATTATTTTGTCTGGCACATGGCTTTTGTATGAAGCAAAGAGCAATGTACTGATAAGGAAATTCATTCGCTTTCGGTTGGTTTATTATTATACCAAATTGATTTTAATCGCGACAGTTCAGCATGCATTATTTATTAGAGGTTGCGTTGATTTGTTTTTTACTTAAGCGCCGATTCAAACACGCAAAAAACTAGAAGTTTTGAGCAAAGAGACAAAAATTCGAATTCGTTATCTTTTCTGATAATTTTTTTGTGCGTCTAAGTAAGAAACGTCGTATGCGCTTTTCAGCGGAGACGCTAGGCCCTTTTTGGCAGTGGCGTAGCGGAGGGGGGCGCGCATAGGGTGCAATGCGCCGGGGCGCCCGACCTGAAGGGGCCCCAAAATTCTTGTTTAATTATCATGAAATTAAAAAAAAAAAAATAAATAATGTTAAAACTTTGCACTCAACATTCTCAAAAAAATAAAAAATTTTAAAAATATTTTTTATTTTCAAATTTTCGCACCGGATTCTCCACTACGCCACTGTTTGTGTGTTAATTGGGAGCCTATCGAAAATCCCCAAGTCTATGTGAAATTTAAGGCAAATCTATCAAGAGTTTCAAGACAAAAAAAAATTATTCCCGGAACACAAAGGCACTCTAGGTTCTTTTTTTCTTTCCTTAAAATATTTACATATCTAAAAAGCTTATCTTAAAAAAATTTAAAGTCAAAAGATTTACAATATCAATAAGTTTTTTATTTCTTCTTTTTTTTTTTCATTTTTTATTTTTAAATCTTTGTCAAATTTTAATTTCCGTCTGAATGCATCGGATAATAATAAACATAGGTGATTATCAACACAAACAACATCGAACAATGAACTTTGAACCGTAATTTTTTTTTTTTTTTTTTTTTTTTTGCGTCTGAATAAATATGTCACGGACGAAAATTTGAGTGAAGGAAGAAGCTTTCATTTTTCGAAAAGGGCAGTTTTTTTTACTTCTTGCTGCTTCGAGGATATCCCACGACGTGCCACGTCGGAGGTGAACTAACGTATTTCCATCGTATACATAATTTGGAGATAGTGTGTTTCGACTGTTTACGAAAATCATGTGACTAAAGTTTGCACGCTCGTGTTGGTGTGAAGTTGTGGTCACATGACACTTTCACGAAATTTCGAAACAGACTATCTCCAATCATATTTACGATTAGTTTACCTCCGACGCACGGAGTTAGGATGCGAACCCAAATAAATTGACCGCTCCAAACTTTTTTCTCTAAATGAAAATTTTGATTAATTGTCATCTAAAATACACAACCCAATTTTTTTTATAATTAAAAGAAAAAAATTTTAAGCGGTAGGGGATGAGGACACTTTCGAAAAAATCGAATTTTATGTTTGGGCATTTGTGAAAAAATTGTTCGGGGTGTTTTAAAGGGTAAAATTACCCCCGTTTCTAATCATTTTTTGCTTTAGGATTCTAAGTACTTGATGTTATTAGAAAAAAAAAAATTAAAATATGACCGGCCGTCGGGTAATGGCTTTTTGTTATGGGGGGCCTCACCGGAAAAGGGTTGATATTTGAATCTCTAGGGCAGTTTAAATGAAAAATAAATTAATTTTTCAAAAATAAAATATTCTTTAATGGGACCAACTCTAAAAGTAAGGATTTAAATTGGCATTTTTTTTTTTTTTTTTTTTTTTTTTTTGCAAAACCATGATTTTTTAGGAATCAGCATGCAGATTCTTAACAATGCCCCTTGCTCACCCCGCTTTCTCTGAATAATGACTCTGCCCCTGTACGCGATTTTAACGTATATGTCCATTTTTGTTAACCATAGGTGTTGTTGTTTCTTTTAAACTTACGTTAACAGTGGTTCTATTCCATTGTTTTTAAACGAATGGACATACGTTAAAGTCGCGTACAGGGGCAGGACTATATAAAAATCAGACTGGGATATGGAGTCTTCTCAGACGTAGGACCACATCTTTGTATGTCAAAAAATTCAAATTTTTTGATAAAAATATAATTCTTTTTCCTGGCACGAAAAAAAACTTTAAATTTTTGTTAAAAAAAAGGTCAAAAGTTGAAAAAAAAGTTAGTCAAAATTTTAATTAAATTCTTCCAAGTTAAAATTTTAATATTAAACCATTGCTTGAGCTCATATTCTTCGCTAAAGAAAAAAAGAAAAAATTAAAAAATGTAGTGAACATCTTATTCAAAATTTCTAAGTTTTTGTTTTTGTTCATGTAGTCGAATTTTAATATTTTAAAGAAGATATTTAAAAAAAAAAAAAAAAAAAAAACCGCTAAAATTTGAAAAATGAAGTTAAACAAAATTTCAAGAAATTTTTGTGCTCTTGCTTCAGCAACTTTAAGTTTTTTGGGAATTTACGAGAAATTTTGTAAGTCCTTGCTTTCGTTCATGTCGTCTAATTTTATTATTAAAAAAAGCCAAAAGTTAAAAAAAATTGTCCAATTATTATTTAAAATTTTCAAAGGTAAAAATTTTAATATAAAAAAAATTAAATATTAATTTTTGGTGCGAACAGTGCGACCCCGGACAGATAGATTTCCCCAAGACGGAGCCCTAAGACGTAGTCCTACGTCAAAAAATCCTTTGGTGGGATCAGGAGCTTTTAGAGCCCGAATGAAATAGTATATTACAACACAAGGGCTGCAAAAAAAAAAGAAAAAAAAAATTGACCTTTGAGGCCGATTTTGAAGTCCGGGAGGAAGGCGAGGGCTTTAAAAAGGTCTTGACAATTATTTTGCAGTTCTTGGGCTGTAAGCTACTTTTCATCACAAAACATAGTGTAATAAAGGCACTAGTGCGGAAAAATAAATTTTCCGCGCTGCGTGATGAAAAAATCATTCCCCATGAAAAAAAAAAAAAAGAAAAAAGTTTCTCCAATATTTAGTTTGTACAGTCCTGTAGCCAGGCTGAGAACCCCCGGTGTGTTCTCTATTTTGGAGGAGTTGCAATTAGAGCAGTTGCAAACTCGTACCCTTGCAACTCCTCCAAAGACTTTTTGGAGGAGATGCAATCTGGAGGAGTTGGAAAGGACCCCTCCAAATGAAAGTTTTCCAAGAGAGCTCCCTTTTAACGTGGGAAATTAATACACTGGTAAAAAAAATTTACAAGGGGGGCCTGAGACGTCTCGACCCTCCCACAGGTTAGATCTTTTCATATGACAAACCATCAGTGTCGAATATTTTAAAATAAAAGTGATTTAATAGACCATTATACGAAGGTGGTAATGCATTAAATAATTATAAAGCTGCTTATTGCTCTTTTATTATGACATAATCATATTTCTAGCTTTTCGGAAAAATACAGGAGCTATTTTAATTAATTAAAACAATAAATTCGGTTAAAAATATGAATTACCTAAGTGGAAAATTTTTAAATCTAAAATAAATTTAAACATTTTAAAATTTTTTATTTTCAATCGATCTAGTTTGCATTTGGTCAGTTGCAACAGTTTGTCGTAGAGAGGCTCATGAATATTAAAAAAAATAATAATAAATAAATAAAGTTGTAACAGTGTTTGAATTATAATTCGAACTTCGTGAAAGGAAAAAACAAATAAAGAACCAATCCTGGATTATTTTTTTAAAAAAAATTTTATTATTGATCGAACGTCGATTGTTTTTCTTTGGTTTTGAGAGTCCCCTCCTTCCATTTTTTGACGATATGAAGCGGGACAATTAAAAAACAAAAATTTTCCTAACTTAAAAAATAAAAACAAAGCGAAAAGAAAGTCATATAATGCTTAGTGAAAGTCTTTTTTTTTTTTTCCATTAACTTGCATAACAATTTGGGCTGTAGAAATATAAAAACGATATTGAATCGGAGTGATAATTAAATCATCTGTCACTGTTAAAAAGATTAAAATCAAATTTTGTTTACTTGCCAAATTGATTCATCACGAGGTTAAAATTTATTGAACTGATATGATCGTAAAGGGCTGAACGAATTAAAAACGGTTAAGGTTCGGTTTTTTTTTTCTTGGGAGATGGAGGGATGAGTGGGGGGGGGGGGGTGTGGAGGTATCATAAATTTTTTTAAATCATTCATTTCCTTCATAATTTGTGACCGATCCCCCCCCCCGAAAGTCGTAAACTTTCTCAAGGAAAAAAAACCTCAAATGCGATTTTACAATTTTTATTACAATAGGAAAAGGACGTATACGATTTATTTATATGCCAAATGTCTTTTTTTTTACGATTAAACTTTGCAATTGCATAAATTTTTCTTGCGGTGAAGAAAATTGCGTTTTGCGAAATGGCATAGGCGTCCGCTTGTTGTTTTCTAAAGTACAAGTCAATAATAAACATAAAGGTGGCAATTAGTCATTAAACGAAAGAAAGGTGCGATTTAGAATGGCGGTACGCAATTATAATTTTTCCCGTCTAGTTTTGAATGATGTAGTAGGCATTAAGTGGAATACATTTTCTTTAATGGACCAGTTTTTTTTTTTTGTTTTTTTTTAATACGAAACTGGAGGAATGACGAATCTGGACTTTCCTCTGTCTGCCAATTTTTTTCCTTTAAATTACATGGAAAATGGTTTAAGGCTAGGCCCATTATATATTTTTTTTAATAACACCCTATGTTTTAAAAAGCGTTCCCGATCATTTTTCCTAATCCGTTTTTCATAAAAAAATACGTTCCTAATCCATTTTTTTTTTAAATTTTGGGTCCTAAAATTTTTTGCCTGACTATTTTTCCCCTAATTTTTAATTTTTCTACAATATTTTGATTCCTAAAATAAAATTTCCTAAAATGAATGTTTTTTCCCTAATTTTGTGAAACTCTAAAATTTTTGTAATGATTTGCTAGACTGCTATTTTCGATTTTTCTTTTTATTTTTGCTTTTCTAGGAAATTTTATTTTAGGAAAATTAAAAATTAGGGGAAAAAATTGTTAGGGAAAAAAGTTTTAGGAAGAATAAGTCAGGAATAATTTTTTTTTTCGGAAAAATGGATTAGAAATTTATTAATTCAGAAAAAATGGATTAGGAATTTATTTTTTTTAGGAAAAATGAATCAGGAATTTATTTTTTTTAGGAAAAATGAATCAGGAATTCATTTTTTTAGGAAAAATGGATTAGGACTTTATTTTTTTTTAGAAAAATGGATCAGAAATCATTTTTTTTTACCAAAAATGGATCGGGGATTTATTTTATTAGGAAAATGGATTAGGAATTCATTTTTTTAGGAGAAATGAATCAGTAATTTATTTTCTAGGAAAAATAGATTAGGAATTTTTTTTTTTTTTTGGGAAAAATGGATTAGAAATTTTTTTTTTTTTTTTTTTTTTTTTTTTAGGAAAAAGGGATTAGGAATTTATTTTTTTTAGGAAAAATGGATCAGGAATTTATTTTTTAAAAAAAATAGATTAGTAATTTATTTTTTTTTGGGAAAAGTGGATTATAAATTCTTTTTTTTTGCAAAAATGGATTAGGAATTTATTTTTTTTTACGAAAAATGGATTAGGAATTAATTAATTCAGGAAAAATAAATCAGGAATTTATTAATTCAGGAAAAATTGATCAGGAGTTAACTTTTTTTTAGGAAAAATGGATTAGGAATTTATTTTTTTTTTTTTTAGGAAAAATGGATTTAAAAAAATGGTAGGAAGTCTTGAAAAGCGTTTCTTCTACTTACGAGACCCCTTTTTACTGGGGAATAAGCACTTTCGATTAAAATTTCAGACTTATACGTCAGTTATTTTTCCTTAATAACTGGGTCTACGAAAAAGTCCCGGGTATTTTGGAAATTTATCATTTTAGACCCAATTTTTAAGAAAACGTAATTCATGCAGAAATCTGAAATTTTCACTGAAGGTGCTTATTCGTTGGTAGAAAGTCACTTCGTAAGTAGAATTTTAATAATTTGTTTCAGAAATATGATATCGACGATTTTCAAATTATAAGTTAGGGTGTTGCAAAAGTAAAAAAAAATTAAAAAAATAGACCGGAGCCAAGCAAATCTTCACACTTCTTATGAAAAGGTTGTTGTGCTGTCAGACGTTTGACCCCTAGTGTAATAAATCATGTAATAAATCGTCCCTAAGTTTTTTTTAAACATAAAGTTGACTTAAGAATGAAATGGTTACTATTGTCATCTAACTTAATCCAATCCTTTTTAGGATATTTTTAATACGATAAGAAGTGGACTGAAAAAAGTGCAAGAAGTGACCTTTTTTGAACGAGTGTCCCGTTTTCCTTCTAAACGTTGCCTCCTTTTTTAATGTCTGACAAAAATACGCAAAAAAGTTTTTCATTCCTTAAAAAAAAAAGTCGTTAAAAGTACATGGAAACCACTAACAAGGTTTTTGCAAATTATTGATACCACATTGAAAGGCAATTAACGTTTGCATCCTAGAGCAAAAACCGCCTTTTTAATGAAGAAAAAAGATGTTCTTGTCTGGTTTTTGAATGATGAGGCAGTGATTTCCAGAGAAAAAGAAAAAAAAAAAAATTTAAAACCATACACGCGTCGTCGTCGATCTTTCAACATCTACTTTTACAGTACCCGTTCCGTTATGTTTTGAGCGAACATGACTTCTTTTTTTTCCCCATAAATGAACGACAAGATAATGAACTTGTACTACGGAGAAAAAAAAAAACATAAGCATTAGTTATTTTTGCATCAAACGTAGGACGCCAATTATTACTTTCAGCTTTTATTTTTATACAATTTTTATGCACCAAACAAGTAAAATATGTAGCTACATTAACTTTGAATGATGTGGTAATTTTAATCACCTAAGCCAATATTTAACCCTTATTTTTTTTTTAATTGGGGGCATTCGGACAATATATAATTACTGACACTTTTCCCCTGCATAGTTATAATTGACCCCCTCATCAGCTCCAAAATGATCTTTGGATGCTCATTGTTGTCATTGACGTATTTTTCTTCTACATAGACCAGGGAAGTGCAACAGTTTCGTCGTGCGATACTAGCGCCAAAGTGGTAGGATTTTACAGAACTAAGAAACGGTGTAAATTAATGCTGCTTCTCCATTATGGTCCTAAATTAATTTTACAAAATTAATTTTATAAAATTACCGGAAATTATGCGCTTTTTCTTTCTTTTTTAGTAACATATTTATTTTTTACAGATTTCTTATTCTTTTTTAAGTCATCCTCATGTTCGATTAGTAAAATAAAAGCATTATTCCCAATAATTTTATAAAATTAATTTTGAGCCATAATGGAGAAGCAGCATAAGAGCCCTTAAAATCCTCCACCCAGATGCGCAGTCAGGCAGCGCAGACGGTAGATGTCAGGGCTCGCGAACTTGAGGGTCCGGGCTCAGAACTCGGGTGATCGGTATTTTTTTTTTCCTGCATCGCAGCGCCCCCTAGTGGGCGGATCACGGCAAAATAAAAATCAGCTACGGACTTGTCGACTGCTATCTTGGCAAAATGTTGGCCGGCTTTGGATTGGTTAATAAATGATTTAGTATCACGGTCGTATAGACAGGTCCGGAAACTCCTATCCCTTATACATTGGAGACCATGTCCTGCTGAACTACGCATAAATTAGTTCCTCCTTTCTACCACCGTAAGCGCTACTTGTTAGGGAGACGCTTTTTGATTGGTCGTGTGTATTTGTAAACAACGATGGCGGCTACTTTCTCTTGCTGCTCGCCACGAGAGTCCGAGTGAGAGTCCCAACTTAAACATTAGACATGTTGCGACTCTCTAGATCGCAGCGCTGCCTGTGGCCAATTTTAGAACTAATTTCTGCGTAGTTAAGCGGGACATGGAAATAGGAAGTTTCCGGACCTGTCTGTACGACCGTGTTTAAGATGAAGAATATTTAACGGCCAATTTGAAGCCGGACGCCATTTTAACGAAGGACTGCCAACTGCACATCTAACGTCAGGTGGAGACCCTCTATAGGCTCCGAGCGACTTTGATTGCAGCGCCACCATTAAAATCATTGTTAGCTTATAACAAAGCAATATTTCTCGCGAACTAATTGCGTGATGGAAATATATACACTTCTATAAGGTAAACAGGTATATTTAAGTGTATATTTATGCAAAAATATGTCGCTCGGAGCCTGTAAAAAAAGACCGGCGAATTTAAATTGACGCCATATTATTCAATATGGCAGCTTACAATGCAGTAGCTTGAGCCGAAGGAAAATCGCCATTTTCCAAGTAAAGCCGTCTGGATAGCTGGTATCGGGAAAACGGGCGCTCATAAGCTAACACATATAGGCAACTTGTGTTACAAAAAAAAAAAAAAACAACAGAGAATTGCTCGCCTGCTTTATACTGTGCTTATGACTCTAGCAGGCGAGCAGTTCTCCCGTACTGCGGATTGCATAGCTACCCGCGTAATCCCGATACGAGCTATTTAGGAATTTTGCAGAAAGCTTTTCCGAAACAAAAGAAAATCGAATAAAAATCTGAGCTTAAAGATTTAAATTTTATATATTGGTAAAACTGTGAAATCTTCAAATTTTCAGCTCATTCAATTTGAATCGTTAATTTGAAAAAGGGGACATGGCGCACAAGGTAAACAAAGGACAAGTCCCCTTTTTCAAATTAACGATTCATTTCCAATATGGCTTCTAAAAAGCTAACCAATCAGATATCAGATTTACCGGTGAATTCGCCAGTCACTTTTTATATAGGGTCTCCAACGTCAGCATTTTATCGGGACAAAAGTTTTCATCATTTTAATCAAAATTCTAGTCATTTTTTGTAGGCTTTTCCAGAATCAGAAATTATTGTGGGGTTTTTCAGTGTGCCGGTGATTATGATTATTAAGATGAACAAGTTTCAGCACGAAAGAAATCACTTTAAAAATTGACAGATTGAAGTGAGAGAATTGGAAAATTTATTCACCTAAAATTATAAAAAAAATACTTCTAGACCTTTTCTTATTTCAAGACGTCAGTGGGTAATGGAGGTTGTTCAGATCGAAATTTGTTTTTTATTTATTTGCATCGTGTTTTGAAGTACTTTTTCTCTCCTTTTTAAAAATTCATATTTGAGTCCGGGGGTGATTTTTTAAAAATTGAAATTTGGTATATATTAGAAATAAAAAATGATAAATAAACGGAGGGGATTTGATCGAGAGGTACCGAAGGTTTTTTTTTTTACCGCTTATTTTCCAGTTCAAACGTAGGCACACTTAGAAAAAGGAATTCGTTTTGAACAAGTTCTGTCTTGCAACAAAACCGGAACGTTCCTTAGCAAAACCAAAGTTCTTCGCGACAACGGACATGTTGTTTCTTGACAAGATATTTTTATTGTTTTCGCATGATTTTTAAGAAACTGTTTTGCCGCAAGGCATTTTTGCTTTCCCATTAGCCATTTTTTTTTCTAAGTGCAGCTTTCAACTTAAAGTGAAAAACAAAACTTAACACAAGAGCAGAATCCAAAATATCTCCTCTTGGAGCTAGCATTGTTATAATCTATTTATTTTATTATTATTGGTTTTTTATTGTTTTTTGTTTTGTTGAACTCTGCTCCGTTTTACTAGGTTTTTTTATATTTTTACTTTTATATTATTGTTTTTATTATTTTTTCAATTAATTAGATTTAGTTTTACGTTTTGACATGGACTGCTACAATAGACTTATTTTTTACCTGTTGCATCCAAAATAAAAAATAAATTTAAAAAAATAATAAAAACATAATTGCATTGCTCCTATATCTAACGGATATGAACCCACTCACTCACTAGTCATCCTATACAGGTCTCACACTTTTAGATCCCTAAAGCCATGGAAAGTCACATTAGCAGGGATTCAAAATTTTCGAAAGAATCATGTTTTACTTCCCTGCGATCTATGCCTTGCTAAAATCGCATCATGTGTTCTTGTAAATCTTTTTTTTTTTTTTTTTTTTCTTGCACTCTTATAGGCTTTGTCGCCTCTGAATCGTGATGTAAAAATTTTATTCACTTTCTTTTTTAAACTTGCACGAATCGCTGTCGCATTAGATGCATCGTTTTTTTTCCTATTTATTTCCTTTTTTTAAAGTGCTTTATAGGCATTTAGACATCTTTTTTTTTTTTTTTAAATTATCAGGATGATATAAATTCCTTGAGCTAGGTTGAAGTCAAGGTCCTATACAGTTAGATGCATTGACCTCGACAGTTTAAGATATTAAAAGTCTGGTTTAAATACGTCACTGCCGGTAAAAGCATACAGTAACTTTCTTTTTTTTTTGGTTTGGATTTTTCTCCAAACTTATGGAGAAAAAAAATGTTAAACTTTTTTGAGGTTTGTTCCTCAAGAAATCTTGTAACACTTGAACGTGTCCTTTCTTGTCCTTTTTTTTTTTCTGATTTTTAATTTATGGGATTGCTTTTGTTGGGATCTTACAAAGTTTTTCATTGTTTGAGAATCAAAATTGATTGCCGGACATGTTACTTGCAATTGGGGAATATGTTGAAAGAACATTTTCAATGACAGGTTCCGGAAAATTCTGAGCAGTATGGTTTTTTAAAAAATTGTATTAAATGAAAATGTTCGCCCAACATATTCACCGATCATATTGTTCGTCATTTTCACTCAAGAGAATATGGCACCAAAATCGTAGGGGGGGGGGGGGGGGGAACTTTCAAAATCGTAGGTCAATGTTAAATCTCCACAAAAGGAGGCCTATTTCGTCTTCCTTAGAGTGGGGGGAAGGGAGTGGAAATCATCCAGAAGCCTAACGTAATATTTAAACGGTCCCCATCTTGTTTGGTGGTGAATTTGCAAGTTGGAACATGCTCAAGAAAGGTCTAGACAAGAAAAGCGCGATTAGCTTGATTATTAGCTGTTACAAGTTAGTCTTGTCACTCGATTAGAGCTAAAATTAATATACTGCTCATTTAAAAATTTTAATTGTAAAAATTTATAAATAGTTATAAAATTTTATAATCGGCCAAAACGTTATAGAGTTATAAAATTTTATAACGCACTTTTTCTTGGGGAAGTCGAACCTACCTAAAATTTTCCTGGACCCGAGCAAAATGAATTTTTAACTGTCATGTCTATACTTAGCTTACGGGATGCATTATTAGAATGTACCACGGCCGTATAAACAGGTCCGGAAACTCCTATCCCTTATACATTGGAGACCATGTCCTGCTGAACTACGCATAAATTAGTTCCTCCTTTCTACCACCGTGAGCGCTACTTGTTAGAGACACGCTTTTTGATTGGTCGTTGGTAATGTAAACAATGATGGCGGCTACTTTCTCAACGAGAGTCCCAGTGGGAGTCCCAACGTAAACATTAGACATGTTGCTGGTCTCTAGATCGCAGCGCCGCCAGTGGCCAATTTTAGAACTAATTTTGGCGTAGTTAAGCGGGACATGATCGGCATAGGAAGTTTCCGGACCTGTTTATACGGCCATGGAATGTACCCGACACGTTTTGCAATGCATTATGGGATGAAACGTCACTGTCAAAATCGTCTATTGGTTAAATATGTTAAAGTTAATGATGACTAAAAATAGATATCTGTTCGAACGATTTTTTTTTCTTCCGGTTTCCTTATGAGGACCTTAAAACTCAACTCCGTCTTGATAATGTTAAATATCTGGAGCACATGTGTCAGTGAATGATTTAGGATCTAACACCTCTTTTGCATAATTATTCTTTGAGATATCGGAAAAGTCTTGTCACCAACGGGAAAAGTAAATATTATTTACCTAAATTTTGATCCTGCTAAAATTTCCATTAAAGCACTTTCCTATTAGTGTCGCGCATCTAATTTAATTTTTGAGACACGTGCTGTCGTGTCTCATGCCTTCGTTAGATATACCCCGTAAAAAGAATGAAGCCGATAATTAATCCGGATTCAAATTTTTTATTTAATTTTTTTTTTTCTATTCATCGGATACATGAAATGATATCGAACTTTTTTTTCATTTTGATCTGGGGCAACGACACGCCTAGCCTAGATCATCCAAGGTAATAAAGATAATCGTTCCTTCCTTATGCTAATGTTTCGTTAATTGTAAATATTGTTTTTTTGTTCGTTCATCAATCGAATGAAAAAGATTTCGATGCGGGATGATGACCCGAGAAAGATGAATATATGATTCTTTTGTTTTTAATTTTTGATACTTCCTGATTGCCTTGGCTTTTGTGAATAATTTTTTTTTTTTTCTTTTTGCCAAAAAATTTTAATTTTTAATGGGATGGTGTCTGCCGTGAAAAAAAAATGAAAAAAAAACGAGTTTTTGCGTCGCCTAAGAATTTAGATGAAGACGAAGAGACCTTATCGGGATCGCAGCTAACTGTAATAAAAATATAAAGAAGTTTTCTGTCGAGGCGTAATGATATCCTTTTATAGGTCTTAATTCAAGTTTATAAAGTAAATCAGTTCTTGTTATAATGAACTGAACATACATTGGTAAATTTGCAAATCCCTTTCACTTTTAACACGTTGCTTTCGTTATTCGCACATAACAGGCAGCATTTCTTTGATCCAATCATCACGTAGGGTAGGCGTATAACTTTTTTAAAAAAACTTATCACAAGTGATTTCTCAAAGTAGGTCTACTTCCCCGATTCCGTAAAGAAAAACGCTTTTTTAAATTCTTTCGTATGAATGTAAAATTTTTATTATCGGTAGGCCTATAAAATAGAATTTTTAAAAAAAGAAAAAGTAAGGTAAAGTATTTTCATTTTTTTCAAATCACTGAATTAAAAATACTGGATTCCAGGGGTCCGAATCCGATGCCGGTGCCGATGCCAAATTTACCAAATTTTCAAGGTTCGGACCGCTGCTGGATCCGGGAAACGGTGGGCGAAAAAGCGCTCTCCCTTACCTCCTGTAAGGTCCCCCTTATTTTACGAATTTTAAGTTTTTGACGGACGCACCCCCTAAATGTTTTGCAGTTAATGAGAAAAAGTTACCCTAATTTTTTTTCAAATTTTGAAGTCTCTTAAATTTACAACCTTTCAAATCCCCTTCCTAACGAAAAAACGAAAAAATGAAAAATTTAATTTTTATGCAAAAATAGTCAATTCCTATTCAGATTTTTATGCAGATTGCAAAAATAAATGTGGAACATATTTATCTTAAACAGTTACGTGCTAGTGGCTAAAAATACGAAGAATTCCGAAGAAAATTGGAGCTACAGCATGTTTTTCAAAGTTTTTACATATTTTTGCCTTTATCATTGAAACTGTATGAGATGCATGAATTTTGATTTTATTTCCGTGATTTGCATAAAGGTTATAGATATGAGCTTATGTGAAAATAATGGAAGATTATTTTTATAATGATAAGAATTTTTTTGATTTTTCGGGGATGACGGGTGTTTAGAATTTTTTAGGCCTTCTAGAAGCACGTGTTAACCTGTTTGAAAAAAAATTGGAAAAGTTAAAAGCGTTCAACTGGAAAAACGTATGAAAGACTTCTTAGACTTTTAGAATAAATTTTTTTCGGAAAAGACAAGGAATAGGAGAAGGACTGTCAGTTTAATTAGGAGTGTCATTTAAAACAAATTTTAAAATTGTTGTGCGACTTAATGATAATCTGCATCCTTTAGGTGTAAAATCACACTTACATTTTTTTTTTCCGATTTTTTTTTTTTTTTTTGTTTTTTTTTTTTTTTTTTTTTTTTTTTTTTTTGTTTTTTTACCATTTTATCGCGCTCCGAAGGCACTGTAGTTTTTTTGCCAAATTCGATTTATGATTTTTAATCTAGATCTAGATCTTTCCACCCTTTCATGACTTTCAAAATTGATTGAAAAAGCATCTTTTTATGTTTTTAAGGTCGCAGAACACGATTATGACTATGAATATGATTATGTCCTGCCATTAATTCGGGATTAATTAATCCTGAAAAATTAGATCAATTAAGCCATTTTTACCCTAGAATTGTATAGAATACCATTATCGTTACCGCAGCCTTGTTCAACAATAAAAAAAACACCCACGCATACTATTTTAAGGCGGCAAAAACCACGATGTTGCCCCTCAATGTTGCCAAATTTGGCCCAAGTTGGAAAAATCATCGTTTTATGACTAAAAATTAGAATTTTTTATGCAAAAGTAGGTTCTTTTTTGGCTAATTTGGACTTTTAATCTGTCTCTTATTTTGAAAAAAATTAAAATAATAAAATTCAATTAATTAATTCATTTAATTTTAGTTTTAAAAAAAAATTTTAATAAAGAATTAAAATATATTTTCCGCATTTGGCGATAAACCGTTTCTTTTTAATCGATTTCGTAGAAAGAAGGAGATTCCATGTGTTTAATGGCGACTGGATTTGTGTATATATATATTCGAATCTCTGTCACGCGGAAAAAAACTCCTAATAAAACTAAAAAACTGAACCGTCAATACATGATGTTATGGATCTTCTTAAAATAAAGTTAAAAATCCTCAAATCATAAAACATTTAATACAATAGGAAGACGGTTGCAAGGTGGGAAGAATATATGTGCTTAAACGTCTTCTTATGATTCAATGTTGTTGTTTGAAAAAAGCTGTTTGCGACTCGTCTCATCCTATCTTATGCATTCATATTCACGTTGTTTGAGCTCTTAAGTACAATAATAAAATTAACTTTATGGTGAGCGTATTTGGTGTGAGTAAAGAGGAACATGGTTTTAGTTAGATTGTTTTTATTTTTTCTTATGCTGCGAAAATGAAAAATGATATAACGGTACCGGTAGCCATTCTTTAAAAGTAATGAGGTATTTACAATCATTTATCATTGGTGTAAACTAAAAAAAAATTGTTTGTAAACAAAAATATGTCGATGATTTTAGTTAAAAATGATAGAAAATCAGGTAATAAGAATTGTATGACCTTAGCTTTCATTTGAGTGTGATCAAATAGTATGTGTTTATTAATTTTAAAACATCTGAGAATTTTTTTTTTTTTTTTTTTTTTTTTGAAAGCGCCAAATTTAAATTTTCGTATAGAATTTTTTTTTTTTCTTCGAAGGAACTATTCTTAAGGTGTTTCGATGGCACCGCTTTATTATTAGTTGAAAAAGCATCGTTCTTTGGTCGTTTTATAATTTCGTTAAAATTCACGAAAAAAATAAAAACATTTTATCCTATTGTTAGCCTACGGAAAAGAAAAAAATGGCATCCATTTTTTTGCACGAAATAAACAAAGCTTCCGATTTTCTTTACTGAAACATTCAAAATAGAAAGTAATATGTATTTTTTAAAGCTAATATCAATATGATACCTATTAACAGATGTTGTGTTCGTTTTTGAAAAAATCGGAACATCTAGAAATAAACTTTTTTCGCAAATAAATGAAAACGCTTTGTTTATTTTTTGAAACTTCCCATATAACGCCATGTATTTTTATCATATTTTCAAAAATTTTTAACTCAACTAGAAAGTAACTATTACTTAAATTTTTAAGGGAGGTCCGCGGATACCTGATAAATCATCTGTGCGAGTTTGAAGAATATCTAACATCTTGAGTTTTACTATCGAAACACCTTAACAAAAGTAGATTTAGATTAGAAAAAAAAATGGCTGTTTGTAAAGAACTAAATCTTTATAAATTAATTTTTTTTGCGTGAAGGTGAGCTATTTTACTGTTTACTGCATTTAATGAATAAATAGCGACTTGGATTACTCAAAATTAGACATTTAGTAACGTAGTTTTAGGTATAAGAAATAATTTACGTTTCCGGGGGTCTAGCAAATTTTTTACTTTTAAGTGAAAATACTACTATAAAATGATTACAGTTTCTGGTATTGAGTTCTAAATAAAAGGAAGACAAATAGAAAAATATGAATGCAAAAAAAAAAAAAAATTGTTTTTTAAAAGAAAATTTTCCAAAAATAAAATTCTAATGTTGACTTGGTTAGAGAATTACCCTAAAGCAGAAACTAAAAAGCTAAAAATAATTTTTTAAGAATAAAAAAAATCGATTTCGAATTAAAAGCCCAAAAAAGCTAAAAACAAGTTAAATAAAGTCGAACCTTCATCACTGACTATCTAATTGAACTTGTGTGTTTTTTTTCTTCATTTTCATATTTTTAAAAACTGAAATCGAGATCACATCTCGTGAATGTATGAACTTCCAATGTGATCTCGATTTCAGTTTTTAAAAATATGAAAATGAAGAAAAAAAACACACAAGTTCAATTAGATAGTCAGTGATGAAGGTTCGACTTTATTTAACTTGTTTTTAGCTTTTTTGGGCTTTTAATTCGAAATCGATTTTTTTTATTCTTAAAAAATTATAATTATAGACTTGTATCATCAGGCCTAGAGACCCTATATATAAAGAGACTGGCGCCATATTTTTCAATATGGCAGCTTACAATGCAGTAGCTTGAGCAGAAGGAAAATCGCTATTTTCCAAGCACGGCTGTATAAACAGGTCCGGAAACTTCCCATCCCGTTCATGTCCCGATTAATTAAGCACATTTTAGTTCTAAAACGTGCCATTGATAGCGCTGCGATCTTCAAAGACGCGACATGTCTAATCGTTTAAGTTGGGACCATGGCCGTGCTCCGCCATCGTTGTTTACAAATCTCAACGACCAATCAAAAAGCTTGTTGCGTAAAAGTAGCACTTTCGGTGGTAGAAAGGAAAAACTCATTTTTACGTAGTTAAGCGGGACAAGATCTCCCATGCATAAGGAATAGGAGTTTCTGGACTTTTCTGTACGGCCGTGTTTTCAACTAAAGCCATCTGGGTTTAGGAATTTTCAGAAGGTTTTCTCAAACTAAAGAAAATCGAATAAGGAAACTTGAGTTAAAGGATTTAAAATTTCATACATTGGTAAAGCTGAGAATTTTTCACATTCAATTTCCAATATTTTATCCATTACAGCTTTTTAAAAAAATCTAATCAGATTTATCGGGGAATTCGCCATTCTCTTTTTATATAGGGTCTTTACCTAGACCCATGTATGAATTCAGTTTTATACAATTTTTGTGTCTTATTCAAAATCAGCAACTCCGAAAACCACTTGATCTAAGTAGCCGTTTTAATGGCATTTAAGTATAATTCTATATTTTTTATTGGTCTAACCAGTTAGCCGTAAAGGTATTCATTTTTTGAACTTCCAGTGCAAAGAGTTCCAAACCATACTTTATTCTTAAGAACACGCCATTTTACTCATTACAGAACCTGCTGCTGTAAGAAAACTGTTAATTATTTGTTTCCAGTTGAAATGGCAAATTGTTCGTGTTTTTATTTTTTTATTTTTAATATCTGAAAACGACGACGATAAAAAACAATAAAAGAATAAAAAAAGAACACGAGACACCTAGGAAGGACAAAAAGATAAAGGCAGACCTTCAAGAAGCCTCTTGGTGACAAAGGATTACATGCATATGCAAAAAATTTTATACGATAAATATACAGTTCATGCTTCTTAAAATGCGGACAATTACCGCAAAAACGTTATTCCTTAATGCAAAGCTTCTTTTTTTTTTTTTTATCAGCCGTGAATTGAATATTTACGATTCCGCAATAATCGTGACCCGATACAAGTGTTTTTTTGTCGTGAGATTCTTTTTTTTAAATGTGCTGCATGTACCCAATATCGCTTGAAGCCAAAATCATTAGTTTCAAAGATTCAATTTGGTATCTAACACAAGTAAAAGAGCAAAATCAACATCAGGAATTAATCAATCGGATAATGAGACTGCGGATTCGTGACCTAGCTTTTTTGAAGGAATCTTCTCCTAGAGAAGCTTAAAAAAAAACGGATCGTTGCCCCGAAATTAAACACTCACCATTTAGGAAAACATTTTTTAATATGATTTCCTGCTAAATGACTTGTAAAAAAAAACATAAAGGAAGTAAAATTCTTTGTTTACATAAAAATAACAAGATATTAAACCCTGAGCGGAAGTTTTTACCGTGGAAATAGGAGATGCCGGTGGTCTTGGGGTAAGTTCAGGAAGTCAAAGGACGCTTTCGTGGGCTGAAGAGGTCTACAGATGGTAGTAGGTTTATTTATTTATTTATTTTTTTTTTTATGAGCTTGCACAGAAACAAAAATATCGTATGAGAAAGTAGTTTTTCCGAGATTATGATTCATAAAACAAATAAATCATGACTAATAGCTGCATTAGGTAATAAGCTTAATTAAATTGCTCCATAAAAACGCAGTTAAATAATATGGAGGGATATTAGGTTGGTTTTTTTTTCTTTTCAACAAGCTTGGCGTTTGTTCAGTAGGGTTGATTCAGATTCTTTTGGAATAGTCAAAATAAATACCTGTTTTTTAGACCGATTAAAAATTTAGTTGCACAAATGAGATGAAAAAGTTGAAAAAAAACCTTGCTATAACTTTGTAAAAAAAAAAAAATGTAAGAAAATTGGCAACATTGCTATCCGCCTTGAAGAAACTTAAGGCACGGCCGTATAGACAGGTCCGGAAACTTCTGTTCATTATACATGGGAAATCTTGTCCCGCTTAAGTATGCGAAAACTAGTTCTTCCTTTCTACCACCGCAAGCGCTACTTGTACGCAAAACGCTTTTTGATTGGTCGTTAAGATTTTGTAAACAATGATGGCGGCGCACGGCCGTGGTCCCAACTTAAACAATTAAACATGTTGCGTCCCTCAAGATCGCAGCGCCATCAATGGCCCGTTTTAGAACTAAAATGTGAGTAGTTAATAGGGACATGAACGGCATGGGAAGTTTTCGGACCTGTCTATACGGGATGGCTTTGCTACCAACCTTAGAAAAGCTCAGAGGCTGGGTCTAGGGTGCAATTTAGCTACCTACCTTAAAATGGATCAAGTTTTAAAGACTCAAAAGGTAGTGTGTAATTTTGCTATCCATTTTAAGAAAACTGTAATGCAAATGCTCTAGTTCTAGGGTGCAGGGCCGTAAGCAGCCCGAAAGGTCAAAAAAGTGGAGTGGAAAAATTACTCAGGGCGACTCCAAATAACCCCATTTAATATGAAATTTAGAAAAATCACATTATTAGTGTAAATATATATCCCAACAAAAACATCTGTAAAAAAGGGAGCCAAGTTTGTTCTGTACAAAAAGATTCTGCCCTTTAAAGTTTTGATATCAAAAAGGGCAGCTAAGCCAAGAGAACATGTTTTAACTGTCAACTGACAAAACTTTAGGTTAGGTAATGTTAGGTTATTAGGTTAGGTTAGGTTAGGTTAGGTTAGGTTAGGTTAGGTTAGGTTAGGTTAGGTTAGGTTAGGTTAGGTTAGGTTAGGTTAGGTTAGGTTAGGTTAGGTTAGGTTAGGTTAGGTTAGGTTAGGTTAGGTTAGGTTAGGTTAGGTTAGGTTAGGTTAGGTTAGGTTAGGTTAGGTTAGGTTAGGTTAGGTAGGTTAGGTTAGGTTAGGTAGGTAGGTTAGGTTAGGTTGGTTAGGTTAGGTTAGGTTAGGTTAGGTAGGTTAGGTTAGGTTAGGTTGGTTAGGTTAGGTTAGGTTAGGTTAGGTTAGGTTAGGTAGGTTAGGTTAGGTTAGGTTAGGTTAGGTTAGGTTAGGTTAGGTTAGGTTAGGTTAGGTTAGGTTAGGTTAGGTTAGGTTAGGTTAGGTTAGGTTAGGTTAGGTTAGGTGGTTAGGTTAGGTTAGGTTAGGTTAGGTTAGGTTAGGTAGGTTAGGTTAGGTTAGGTTAGGTTAGGTTAGGTAGGTTAGGTTAGTTAGGTTAGGTTAGGTTAGGTTAGGTTAGGTTAGGTTAGGTTAGGTTAGGTTAGGTTAGGTTAGGTTAGGTTAGGTTAGGTTAGGTTAGGTTAGGTTAGGTTAGGTTAGGTTAGGTTAGGTTAGGTTAGGTTAGGTTAGGTTAGGTTAGGTTAGGTTAGGTTAGTGCTTTTTATGTGTTTTGTTTTGAATGGGTTTGAACGGTTTTGTATACAACTTGGCTGGGTGCACTACGTGCACCTTGTTACAGAGGAGTTGAAAAGCCTTTACACAGGAGGGATGAACCATCCTTTGGTTCTGTCTGGCTACGCCCCTGCTGGAGTGCAACATTTTCATCCACCTTAGAAAAGCTGAAGGGCTGGATTGGTCTATGGCGCAACATTGCTGACAATCTTAAAAGCTCGAGGGGGTCAAGGGAACAACGACAGCCCCTTAGCTGACTCACTCGCTTTCCCCCCCCCCCTATAATTTTTCCTGTCTAGATTCATCTTTTACCGTCTAGCCCTACCCTAGAGTCAGCTTTTGCATAAGGTAATAAATTATGGCCGATTCCACAATTTAGACCCATGAGTGATAATTTAGAATATTGTATTTTGTATCATCCTATACAGACTCGTATCGAAAGGCTCAATAATTTTTTAATGCTACATTGTAGAACGATTATACATTGAAAAAGAAATATTGAAAACAGTTGAAGGACGTTGAGAGCTTTTTTTCCGTATTTGACAAAAATTAT
The DNA here is from genome assembly GCA_037577465.1 of Liposcelis bostrychophila. Lineage (NCBI taxonomy): Eukaryota > Metazoa > Arthropoda > Insecta > Psocodea > Liposcelididae > Liposcelis > Liposcelis bostrychophila. Next base: position 11,312,484 of record CM075211.1, on the reverse strand, counting down.
GGGTTATTGATTCAGATGGCCGGTTTCAAGGTCCGTTACTTTTCCTTATTTATTTCAGGGCATACCTTTATCGCCTTTACATTTTTAAAAAATTTGTCCCAAGCATATTTTTGTTTCTTTTGTCTTTTTACCTGAAAGAAATTTCCATATCATTTATTTATATTTTTAAACAATAGTTGTAGCCTTTTTTTTTGTGTGATTAAATTCACGGATGTAGGTGTTTCTTTTATGTTTTCTCATATTCATTATTAATTTAGAACCGTTTATAATTCGCTTAACCTGATTTCTGATACAATTCTTTTTACGGATTCTTTCAGATAGAGCCGTTTTCCTATGGAGCACAAAAGATTGGCATTCCAACCTTCATAAAAACGCTAGATTGAATATTGAGTACGATCACGCTTCTTTAATAAGATGGAGCCCTGATTCGAAAGCTTTGATTGTCAAAAAAGCTTCAGAGAATGTGTTGGAAGTCTATAAATGGAATAAAAGGAACGACGGATGGATCGGAGGATTCACCAAAGCATTGACTTACCCTAAGGTATGCTTTAAGATCCGTGTGCCGAAGGCCAACTGACGTATATCCATCGAAAATATGACTGGAGATAGTCCGTTTTGATCTGCTGTTAAAAATCATGTGACTATACACTTTGACCAGTTCACGTTGCCGCAAACTTGTGGTCACACGATTTTGGAAAACAGTCAATCCAATCAGGGGCCATTCAAATATGACGTCATCATTTTTTGAGGATTTTTGGACCCCCCCTTCCCCCTCGTCGTCATAAAATAGGCTTTTCTTATGGACATTTAACATGAACGTCATCATTCTGAAGACCCCCCCCTCCCCGCAAAAATGATGACGTCATATTTGAACGACCCCTCATGTTTACGATGGAGATACGTCAGTTCACCTCCCGCCATGGACGTATAGACAGTCCGGAAACTTCCCATGCACTTCCCATCATGTCCCACTTAACTACGCACATTTTAGTTCTAAAACGGGCCATTGATGGCGCTGCGATCTTCAGAGACGCAACATCATGTCAAATCATTTAAGTTGGTACCGTGTGCCGCCATCTTTGTTTACAAATATCAACGACCAATCAAAACGTTTCTAGCGTACAAGTAGCGCTTTCGGTGGCAGAATGGAAAAACTAATTTTTAAGTAGTTAAGCGGGACAGGACAAGATCTCCCATGTATAAGGAATAGGAGTTTCCGGACCTGTCTATACGTCCGTGCCTCCCGCGCATGTAAATGTTTATAACTTGATTTTAGAAAAGCAAGAAAACTAAAATTATTTTATTAAAAATTAAATTATTTTATTAAAAATTATTAAAATTATTTATTTTTGTTTTGTTTTTTCAGCTTCATAATAACGAGATTATCGGTTTCGGTATATCTCCTACAGGAAAATACATGATGTCCTGCTCAAATAAGACTGATTTAATTATTTGTGATATAAAGGGCACAGTTCTCACTAAGGTAGACACGAATTTAGATAATACTTACTGCGCTGCCATATCTCCCTGTGGAAAATATATAACAGCTTCAGGTATAATCGAATAATGTTTAAATGAGATGAGCAAACTAACGCAAACACTTTGTATTTTTTATTTCAGGATCTTTGCCTAACGTTAAAATATGGGAAGTGCAAATAGACGAAGTTTGCGAAGCAGTTCTAGCCTTTGAATTGAAAGGTCACTCTTCAGCAATTCACCAAGTTGCCTTTAGTAGCGACACGTCTAGAATGGGGACCATCTCTGATGACGGAACATGGAAAGTGTTTAACGTCAGAGGTAATTACCAATTTTTTAAAAATATATATCGTCAGTACATATTTAGTTAATTCCAACTGTTTTTTTTTCTCTGTCAGTTAATCTCCAAAAAGAGGATCCTCGTGTTATAGCAACCGGAAAATACGACCAAGAAAGCGAAAATCCTATATTGGCCTTATCCCCTTCCGGCGATGTCGTTGCAGTTGCCTGCGGAAATTCTCTCTCCTTGTATTTTGCAGACACCGGAGAGCTTGAAGCTACTATTCATGATATTTTTAACGGGCCGATTACTCGGATATTGTTCGACGACGAGGGAAAATACGTCTTGGTATCCGGTGAGAGGCATGTTAGGATTTTTCATAACGTCGTCGGATATAAAGCAGTTATTAATTCAGCTAAAACAAAGCTGAAAAATCCGAATAATAACACAGCTACGAAAGAAAGATTGCAGCAACAAATTACTGATGCTGAAAAAGTCATTCTTTCTCTTAAACAGTGAATTAATAATTATTAACTATGAACTGACTATCTTTTCTATTTTTATGTTAAATAATTTGTAAGTGAAATAAAGTATAAAATAATAATAAAATAATTCTTTTTTATTGTTTTTCTTTTTACTAGTAACTTCTGAATTGGTAAAAAAATCGTTTTTTTAAATTTGTATAATCTAGACCATCTTAATTTTTGCCATTATAATTCTGCCCATGTAAGCGAAAATAACGTATCTCCATTTTGTAAACAATGTGTAAACGTATCTCCATTTTGTAAACAATTTGTAAAGATTTTGTAAACAGCTCAAGCTGAACTGTAGTTAACAAAAGATAAACAACAGAAACTTTCATTTGTTTACAAAATGTAGATACGTGATTTTCGCTTACATGGCACAATTTTGTAAGAAAAGATGGAAAAATTAGCTGCCGATAAATACTTCCAAGTATTCTAAAGTATTCTTTAATTGAAATTCTCATAGTTTTGCAACATTTCTGGAAGGAGTGTATTATATGGGTAAAAATGGAAGAAATGCTTTTTAATGAAAGCGCCTTAGTATCTTTTGATAATTTGAAAAAAAAAAAAAAAAGTTTTTCATGGTCGTAGTAGCCTACGATGGCGCGTTTGTTTTGGTGCAAACGACAAAAAAAAACCGTTAATCGTGGCAGCAGAAAGTATGGCTCCATTTTGCCGCGTATATTAGTAACCTGGTTTATTTACGTTTTCTGGATTCGTTATTAGGGATTATATATGCAATTTTAAAAAAATAGCTCCGATAACTTCACAGTCATCCTGTGATATGTAGTTAGAATGGTTTAGTTATTACGTGCCAATGGATTTTTCGTTTAATATTTAACTTGTAGTAGCTCTATTCACCATGGTTCTGAAAAATAAAGAAAACAGACGCGCTTCCAAAAGGCAGGGAAATGACAGTCAAGAGGAGGGCGTCAACAGCTCCAGGAATCCGGTACCTGAAGAAAACATTCAGTTGTTAAATTCTGAACATGATAATTTGGAACCAGATGAAGATGAAAACCAAGAAGGAGCTATTCGATTTGAGGATATTTACATCCCTCCACCCCCAGCAACTGCATTTCAAGCCAATGCAGATGGTTCCAGATTGATAATTACTCATATTGTGAATGAAAACTTTAAGAGTTATGCTGGTGTTCAAGAATTAGGACCGTTTCACAAATATTTTACAGCGATCATTGGTCCAAATGGTAGTGGGAAGAGTAATGTCATTGATTCAATGCTGTTTGTGTTTGGATATAGAGCTACAAGATTACGATCAAAGAAAATATCAGCTTTGCTTCATGACTCTCCAAATTATGGAAAAGTCACAAGTTGTACTGTGACTGTTCATTTTGCACTGATGATTGATGTTCCAGATGATGTTGATGCTTATACAATTAAACCAGGGAGTGAATTTTACATTTCTAGAACTGCATGCAATGATAATTCTTCGTATTATACAATTAATGGGAAAAGGGTTCAGTTTAAAGAGGTAAATATTAACTCTTTATTATTTGATTTTAAAAAATTTTAATACTTTTTTTTAAAATTGGTTTTAGGTTGGGAAATTGTTAAGGAACCATGGTATTGATTTGGATCATAATCGATTTTTAATTTTACAAGGTGAAGTTGAACAGATATCACTTATGAAACCTAAAGCAGAAAATGAACATGAGGTAGGAATGTTGGAATATTTAGAAGATATTATTGGGAGTTCTCGATTTAAAGAACCAATTAATGAACTAATGAAAAGAGTCGAACATCAGTCTGAAATCAGAGATGAAAAATGGAATCGGTGTAAGATTGCAAAAAATGAATTGGAAGATTTGAGAGCCCCTATGGAGGCTGCTTTACGTTATGTTCAACTGGAAAACACTATTATTGCTTTGACTCATAAAATGTTACAAAAGAAAATTGCTCTTGGAGAAATCGATCATGGAAAGAAAAAGGAAGTGTATAAAAAAGTAGAAGAAAAGTTAAAAGAACTGAGACAGAAATTGGAAGAACAGAGAAAAGGTAAAAAATCACATTTACAAAAATTATTTGCCGATCTACATTTTTTTTAAATTTTTTCATTTTAGTTATCAAGGAAAAAGAATCAGCAAATAGTGCCAAATTAAAAGAACTGGATAAGTTGGTAGCAGCAAAGGAAGCTGCTAAAGCTGCTTTCGAGGCAGATAAATTGAGGGATGTAGCTCTTCAGCAAGAAGTGGAAAATGCCAATAAGAAGAGGAAGGAAACTGCAAAGGCTTTGGCGGCCGAAGAAGAAAAAAAGATTAAATTGGAAAAGGTTCCCGAGAAAAACAGGGAAACCATAGAGGAGTTAACAGAATTAGAACCGAAGTTGGAGGCTGAGAGGTTTGCAGCGGAAGAAAAACATGTGAAAGTGATGGAGTCTTTAGCACAAGATACGCAGGGTTTGCAGGTAACAGAAAATTCTTATTTTTTTAAAGTTTGTTATATGTAATCTGCTAGATTTATGGGAAATTGATTTTTAAAAAAATTTTTTTAGGAAGAAAAAGAAAATCTGCAAACGGAATTAGCTCAATTGAAGAAAGTCGTCGATAAGAGCAAAAGCAAGTACGACATGGCGAAAACCGAACTCGAATTATACAAAAGCCAAGAAGAAAAGGAAAAAACTAAATTGGAAGACCTGAAGAAGCGACACGAGGAAATCGTCACTTCCTTGCAACAAAAGCAAGACGAAATGATAGCCGTGTCGGCTGCAATCCCTGACAAAGAAAAAAATCTGGATAAAGCTAAGACTGAATTAGCTCAGATTCGAAATGAGGAAACTCGTTTGTCCGAAGAAAAACGAAAGCAGCAATTAAGCATCGAAGAAGCAAGAGTTGCGATGCAGTCTAATCGGGGCCGAGGAAGAGTTTTAGATTCGTTGATGCAGCAAAAAGCCGAAGGGAAACTCCCGGGAATTTTCGGAAGAATGGGAGACTTGGGAGAAATAGACGATAAGTACGATGTTGCCGTGAGCACGGCTTGTGGGCCTTTGGATAATATCGTCGTCGACACTGTGGATACCGCAACTAAATGCATCGAGTTTTTGAAAAGGAATAATATAGGACAGGCGACTTTCGTTGCTTTGGAAAAGCAAGAAAGATACAGGGAAATTTACTCCAGACCGTTCAGAGCTCCCGAGAACGTTCCAAGACTGTTCGATTTGATTAGAGTGCCGGATGAACGTGTCCGTCCGGTTTTTTATTATGCTCTTCAAGATACCGTGGTCGCTAATAATTTGGATCAAGCCTCGAGAATCGCTTACGGAAGAACGAGGTACAGGGTCGTTACTTTAACCGGTGAATTGATTGAAATTGCGGGGACGATGACCGGAGGTGGAAATCAAGTTTTCAGAGGTTCGTTTTTACATTTATTTCAATTTGAAATGAAACACTCCAAAAAATTTGTCTTCATTTTTTTTTTTTTTTACAGGTCGCATGAAGGGAAAGGGGGAAGCTCAAGTGGAAACGGTTAACCCGAAAGAGATGGAAAGGATGGAAAAGAAATTAGAAGAAACGACGAATAGACTTATTCAGGTCAGAAACAGAATAACTGCCTTGGAGGACCAAGTTTCGCAGTTGGAAAATGAATTAAGAGCGGCGAGGCAACAAAAGGGAAAATTAGACATTGAAATACCATCTCTCACGAGTCAGGAACCAATGATCGAGAACCAGATTAAAGACCAGAGAATTAAATATCAGGAAGCAGCCCTCGATCAAAAGAAATTAGCTACGTTGTCTAAGGTAAACACGAGCAAAAAAAATTTAATTTAAGGAGTAAATTTAGCATTTTTGATGTTATTTTAGTCTTCGTTTCCCCGCATTAATCTTTTATTGTAAATTTTGTTAAATGTTGTCTTTAGGCCGTCAGCGAATCCCAAAAGGAATACGAAAAAGCAACGCAAGAAGCCGGAGTGATCGAAGCACAGGTGAACAAACTTCACGCGGAAATCATTGCCAAAACGAAAGGTCGATTGGAAGCCGCTCAGAAAAAACTAGACGACGCCACAGAAAAATTAGACAAAGTTAAAAAAGAGAAAACCCGCCTCAAAGTGGCCATAACGACGGCCGAAAGGAACATTAAAAAATGCGAAGAAAGGATTGAAAATATGAAACAAGAAATAGAAGACTGCGTTGAAAAGATTAAAAAGAAAGCCGCCGAAATAAAAGAAAATGAGACTAAAGCTCAGGAAACTCTTGTGGAATATGAAAGTTGCGGAAAACGTTTGCAGGTTCGTACTTATCAAAGACATTTTTTATTTTTTATTTCTCTAATTTTTTTATCGCTATTTTTTCCAGGCGCTACAAGAAGAAAATTCAGATTTAAAAGGCGAAATGGACGAATTGCTCAAGGAAGAAAATAATTTAAAGGCAAAAGAAATCGATTTGAAGGAAGAATTATCTAAAGCTAAACAAGAGCTTAAGCATAGAGAAGATAAAATTTCCACTGATAAAAAAAGGATGCAGTCGTGTAAATTAACGGAAGAACCCATGGACGAAGAAAAAGTGGAATTGAAGGAATTAACGCCGGAGGAATTGGAACAAGTTGATATCGAGGAACTCGTAGAGGAAATAAAAGCGAAGGAAAATACTCTCCCGAAACAGAGACCTAATTTAGGAGCCATACAAGAATACATCAAAAAGCAACAAGTTTGTTTAGAACGAGAAAAAGAATTGGAGCAAGCGACAAATGATAGAAACAAAACCAGAAGCGTTTTGGAAGAATTTAGAAAAACGCGATTGACCGAATTTATGAAAGGGTTCAGCGTTATTTCTATGAAAGTTAAGGAATGCTATCAGATGTTGGCTGAGGGAGGAGATGCGGAGTTGGAACTAGCGAATACAATGGATCCCTTTCTCGACGGAATACGGTAGGCGATTAAAATTTTTTAAAATGTCGAACAAACGTTTAATATCTTGTTTTTTTTTTTTTTTTTAGTTTTACCGTTCGACCTCCTAAAAAATCGTGGAAGGAAATTCAATATTTATCGGGGGGAGAGAAAACTCTGTCTTCGCTATCGCTTATCTTCGCACTTCATTATTATAAACCCACGCCCCTTTATTTTATGGACGAAATTGACTCAGCTTTGGATTGGAAAAACACGGCAATCGTCGGATTTTATTTGAAAGAACAAACAAAAAATGCTCAGTTTATCATTGTTTCACTTAGAGAAAATATGTTCGAAATAGCTGATCAGCTAGTGGGCATTTTTAAGACTAATAATTGTACAAAATCCGTGACAATTATTCCGCATAAATATAGTGAAAATTCAGCAAGAGAAGAACCTATTGAACAAGCCGCCTAGAAAGTAGGTTCTACAGATATTTTGGAACTTTTTTTTTACATTGTTTTTATAAAATAATTTTTAAAGATAATAGAAAAACCATATGATTAAAGTGCTGATCTTTGGTCTTTAAAATTCATTATATATCATTTTGCACTTCATCTCTGTTAAAATTAGCTTAACTCATCCAGTATGAAGATGTTCAGTGGCCAGATTTTATTTCTCCTGATTGCAAAAGTTTTTTATAAGGTTTACTGCAGAAGGAACCGGAAAAAAGGTTTTCATGGTTTGAAATAATAAGAGATCATCCATATTTGAAGGGTTAAAAATTTAAATTCATAAAATCTGAAAAAACGGTAACATGAGCTACCAGTATTTTTTAATTACTTTTATGAATGAGGTTATAGCCTTTGCATTTTTTTCGATTTTGGCCAAAATGTAAGGTGTCGTTTTTTTGTGAGGATAAGGGGTTTTCGAGGGTGTAGATTTTGAATATGAAGTCCGTTTTTCGATCCGAGCCGGGAGACGGTTTTTAGTCTTGAACGGAATTTTCGTACTTTCTAAAAATTGATGTTAGGAAAAATAGAGCAGCATAAAAAAAGTAAACCCGTACGGAAAAGTGGTGAAAAAAGTCGGTCCAGACCATTTTTCCTAATCCGTTTTTCCTAAAAATAATAAATTCCTAATCCATTTTTCCTAAAATTTTTTTCCTAACCATTTTTTCCCTAATTTTCATTTTTAATTGCTAAAATAAAATTTCCTAAAATGAATAGGTATTTTTCATGATTTTTTAAATCACTAAAGCGATTTTAGGAAACTTAATTTTAGGGAATTTAAGAAACTTTATATCTTTATTTTAGGAATTTTAAAAAATTTTATTTTAGAAATCAAATTTTATTTTTTAGGAAAAATAAATTAGGAATTTATTTTTTTAGGAAAAATGGATTTGGAATATATTTTTTTTAGGAACAATGGATTAGGAATTAAACAATAGTTGGAGCTTTTTGTTTAACTTCTAAAATAATTTTTGCAGGATTAAGAATATAATTTTTTTTTCTAATCTCATCCCATTTTCAGGCTTGAAACAAATTCGGCTAAAGGAAGAGAATACATCGAAAAAAAGAAAAAAAAAAGATTTAAAAAAAGTGGATTATAACTTTATTACATAAACTTGAACGCATTTCACAACAAAAATAAATCAAAAGGTTTAATATACAATGGCGACGCATTTAATTTGCTCGGCTCAATTTAAAAAAAAAATAAATAAAAAGGCTCGGAACATTTAAAAAGATAATTTGGAGCATTTAATCGGTAAAAAATAATTCATTTGAAAGACAAATATCGGCAAATTAAAACAAAAAGGAAAAAAAAAAACAAATAAAATAAAGTTAAAATTTCAATAAAAATGATAGTACTCAATCACAATTTATTTCTTTATCTTGCGCCTCTAAAGAATCCGGTTCCATGCTCGGAAAAGAAGAGCTGGATTCGGACGTGTCACCGGATTTCCCTAAAAATTGCGTCGCTGATATTTTATCTATTTCAACGGACGCGCAAATATTTACAAGTCTATGAGGCCGAGGAATATCGTAATCCGGATCGGAAAACCGTCTTTCAACTTTGTGTTCAATTTTAAATATATCGGAATCTAAACTACAACTATGATGATTATTTTTTTGGATACTGGAATTCGTTATAAGAGGGGCCGTCGTTATATCAGTTAATTTTTCGAGTAAAATCGTTAAATCATCTTCCTTTTTCCTGTCTATATTATTATTATTATTATTATTATTATTATTGTTTTCCCCTTCAACTTGTGATATGGACTCTTTCTCCTCTTCCCCGTCTTTATCGAATTCCTCGTTTGACTGGTGAACTAAAATCGGTAATTCGTCGTGGAATCTAACCTGAGCTTGGTGAGGATTGAAGGAATTGCTCCCGTCATTTATGGACGAATTATTACTGGGAACATCGTGCCAAGGTGACCTAGGCCTTGAAGCCCGTCGAGGAGGCAAAGCCGGAGCTATCTCCCCTTTTCTTTTTATTTTTTGATAGGCTTCGAATAATTCGCTCTCGACTTCCTCGGGCTTGTCTTTCACGATTTCAATTTCCTGCCCTTCTAGACTTTCTCTAGATTTCAATTTATTTTTTAATTCGGACATCGCTTGAGCCGTTAATATGCTCTTGGAACCGAATATCGGCTTCTGAACTTCCGTGTACAACTGTTCCGACTTCGCTTTCGAATCTTCCGCCTCCTCGATTCCGTTCGAATTTTCCGGCTTCGTTAGATTTTCTTTTTGCTCTTGAACGTTATCTATAGTGTCGTACAAAGGATCTTCGAAATCGGATTCGTCGTCCTGAACGTCGTTATCCCTTTTCTTATGATGTCGTTTAAATACCTTTTGTAAAAAGCTTTGTCGTCTTTTTTTGACTCCATTCGGTTTTTCCGGTTTTGGTTTGTTGCTCCCCTTCCTGCTGATGACGTTCTTAATTTTTTCGAAACGGGACTCCTCCTTGTTGTTCCTGTCTTTTTTCGACGATTCCGTCACGAGTTCGTTATCGCTCACGGCCCTTCGAATTTTTTTCTTGCTTTTATCAACCACGCTGTAAAAATCGTTTCGGTTCTCGTCCTGTAGCTTACATTTCAACTCTTTTTCCTCCCCGTCCGAAAGACTGGTTTCTTTTATTGGCTCGTTCACGGAATGAGTCTCCGACAAAGACGAATCATCCACTTCCTCCACGTAACCCAATATCCTTTCCAGCATTTTCCCTTTCGGGATGTTCGGGCTGGGACTCCTAATCGGCCTGCATTTTTTCGACCATGTGGCCGCGTCCAAACTCCCCCCGTAAGTGACTCCCCCGATGTGATTCCTTCGGAAAGGCAACGTCCCTTGATGATTTTCCTCGCTTTCCCTTTTCATTTGCTCCGACATCGGAATGTTATCCATGGAATACCTCAAACAGTGAAGTCCGGCTGGTGGTTTTAAGCATTTAGGAACGATTGGAAGGGCCATCGAATCCAACAGAGCTTGTAACCACTCTTCCTGAGCGGCTCTGTCTTTCGCTCTCTGAAAAAAAAGGAGAAAAAAAAACGGAATTAATTATTTTAATGATTAATTTAATCGGATCGTTACATGCTCATGGCTTTTCGGGTTGCCAGACAGGTTTTGTTTTTGATGATGGTCATGCTTGCAAATTATTTTCCGTTTTATGTTTTTTTACTACATGCCTATTTAGGCGTAGCAAAAGGTGATAAAATTTTAAACGTTTATTTACTGGTGAAAAAAAAATTAAATGTTAAAAAACGGTTTAGTCTTTCATGGTTTAGTCTCGTTTAGCTTTTTTCAAATCAGACCCGGAGCCAGATAGAGCCGTAAGAGAAAAAACAATACCCAATAAGCAAAAAAATATTAATTTATAAAATATTTTTTAAACATTTTTAAATATTTTAAAAATATTTTGCAAATATTTTTTGAAACAAGAAACAATACAAATATTTTTAAAATATTGAAAAATATTTGCAAAATATTCGAAAAATATTTTATAATTAATATTTCTTTTCTTATTGGGATTGTCGAACGGGGCTCCAAGCCACTTGTAAGGAAAAATCCAAACCAAAAAAAAACTTCGCAGAACCAGTAAACCTTATCTCAGACGCTAAATCCCAATTCACATCCTTTCTCCCGGTACGGCATATTCCTTGCTTTAAATACTTACAAGTTGTACGACTTGCGTTCTAGTAATAACATGTATAATGCAGGGCCCTTGAGATGATCCTGGACGAACCGTGGAGACCAAACCCATGTTGAGAGAACCTCTGCATGGCGATAAATTAATATATTCTATTTGAGATCTGTAGTATAGGAGCAGCCTTTCTTCCAGGACGAACCAATATTTTTTCCAAGGTGAGACTAGTTTCTGCAAGAAAAAACCACAAATGAAAAAGCCGTTTTACTTCTGTAAATTGTTTAAACGAAAAAAAAAAAAAAAAATTTAAAAATTTTACCTAAAGATAACAATTTTTTAACTGATCTGAGATTAACATCCTATTTTTGAGAATTTTTACTTTTTTTGCAATAAATCGCCAATTTATTCTGCTTCGAACAACAGCGAGATTATATTATAGTAGTTGTTGTTCAACAGAATCAGGAAATAAAATTCGACAAATATTCCAGGAATTTTGCGTTCAAGGATATAAGTCACAATTACGTTGCGTTGATTCATTTATGAAACTGACGCACTCTTTTTTTTAAAAATAAAAATTACAAATAAAAAATTATCTACGCACCATTTTTCCTTTTTTTTCCAGGAAGCCAGCCATTTTGACATTGTCTGAAATCCTCGTGCAAATTTCCTCTTCCCCAATCATATTTTTTCCTGCAACAAAAAATTTAAAAAAAAATTAATTTTAAATTTTTTAAAATTATTATTTTATTCATTGGAGAAAGAATTTATTGAGTGGTCAAAATTTCCTAGCACATACAGTAGGGAATAACCATGAAACTGAACGAGATGCAAAATAATTAGAATGTATTTTTGTAAGGCTTTTATCATCAATCATTGATATCCCACCACCACTTTAAAAAAAAAAAGGATTTTTTTTCCTTGTAAAATTATGAAAACTCAATTTTTATTTTTATTTGATTTATTTTTTATTTTTATTTTAAAGAGATTTTCCACATAATTAAACTATCGTAAAGCCTCTATCTTCCCGGAAAAAGTATTTGATGATGTATAACTCAAAATTGTCTACAACCCTTATGGGGGACCATAATACCCCATCCCCAAATCACAGTTTCAGCTATGAATTAGTTGTTCATTATTCTCTGCTTTAGGCAATTTTTTCCAGCTACTTTTCTTTCTAAAGTTTACCAAGCTCGTCCTTGCAAGAGCTAAATTAACATCATTCCTAATCCCTAAAAATTTTACTGAAAGACAAACCAAAAATAAAACACTACATTTTGTAAAGATTTCTTCCTTAAAGTACCATTGCACTTTAGTGCATCCAGCTTGTTAAAGATAACAGCAAAAACGTTTGCTTCAAACTGATTCATTTATTTATTCCAAAATGAAACTTCAAGACCAGAAATAACACTTAAGATGAGGCTTACCCATTTTTAAAATCAGAGCTTAAAATCAATAATCCCATTTTTATCCATAAAATTTGTACATTTTTTTTTTTTTTTTTTTTCAAAATAAAAAAATGAATACAGCAACAATTTCTTTCACTCTCTAAAATCAAACTAGTGTAGAGTGTTCCACACTACACTGGGTAAAAATAATAAGGAAGTGGTTGGATGAACAAAGAGATAAAAATGCTATTCCATGCAACTAGGCTTTTCAACTTTTATGATAAAACTGACATCTCTTTTATTTTATGCTTTTTGTGATTTCGGTCTGCCAGTAACATTATGAAAAATCTAGCAGCTACATTCCCTAGCATTATAATTTCAAAAACTTTTTACAGAGCAAATATATGCCATCAAAAAAATTAGTAAATTTGGGATAAAAGCAAAAAAACAAACATTTTAAAAAAAATCTTAATTGTTCTAAAAGCAAAAGATTTTAAAGTGTTAGCTTACTTTTCTCACAGTTGCCGCTAAAACTAAGCAATCCGATTTTTCCACTCATTAAAAAGACAAAAACATTTAAAATATAAAATTTAAAATTCAAAATTCTAAAAGATAATATTTATGCTTAAACTTTCATCAGTTTCATTGTACGCTACCATGATCACCACGCACAGGCGATTTTCAACTTGCATCACTTTTCACCTCTGTCATTTACCGGCATAAACATTACTGTACATGAGCTCGTCTGTTACATGTATCGTAAATTGAACGTAATTACTTTCAATTCCCCTCCGAAAGGAAGTAAATACTTCCGGCAATTCATGAAACAACTTTTAAAGAGTATGCAACTTGTGAGGCAGGCGTGCTTCACCTGTTACTTGTAACGGGGCCTCTTAAGGGCCCTTTTTTTAAAAATAAAAATGGCGCTTTGCTGTAGATCTCGGAATATGCATTTTTAAATAAGTTCCTGTTATTTATGTAATTTCTGAAGTTGAAACTACTTGAACATAAAAAAGAATTTGAGAACTGAAATCGTTTCAAGCGAAATCATACATCTGTAGCTCTGTAAAAGAATAACCAAACATAACCTCACTTTGTTACCTGTCAACAAAACCGTGTTTTCAATTTTCAGATACATGATGTCAAATTCCGAATCGCAAGAAGAAAAAAAAGAAGTATTACTTTCCATATATGAAGGCTTCAAACAAATCTCATCTACTGTATATTAGTTTAAATATGGAAAAGAAAGATCGTTCTTGGTAGAGATCTCAGAGAATGAAATTGAGAAACAGAGCAGTATTTAGATACAGCAATGACTTATTCAATCTTTGAATTTGTTAAAAAAAAGAGACTGAATTAATTTAAGACCATCCTGAAACAATTGTATGTCAATTCAGATGCTGATAATATTGATATAAGAAATTTAGCTATTGGTGATCAGGTAAACTTTTTATCTTTGATTTTATCTTGGTTTTAATTATTTTGATTTCAAAGTGGTATCTATCATTTTTAGGAGGGAAAGAAAGCTCCATAAAAAGTTAAGCTGACCAAAACTCAAAAATGAAGGCAATATGGGATAAAGTTATGATTCAAAAGGAGAAAAACCTAGAGGGTGTAACTGGAATTGATGTTAAACACTTTTCTCAAATTCGTCCTAAAACCTCTACAGAACCAGAGCAGAGTTTATTAACAAGCTGCTGAAAAATTTGATGTTAATTTATTTTTAATAATAGATAGAAAATATTTATTATCATTTTTGCAAAAAAAAAAAAAAAAAAAAAAATTTAGTTTTTCTGCAAAACTAGGCCATTAAACCACTTGCACAAAGAGCAATATTTTTTTTGTATAAATAAATTATGATCAATAAATCGGGACTAGGTCGTAGCGGCATATAAGAGCATATAAGAGTGAAAATTTAAAATGCACTAAAAGAAAATTTTACTCCTACCATTACTCTTAACTTTAAATCTTTGAAAACTCTTCTAGAAACTTACGAAACAGCCTAACCTAACCTAACCTAACCCAACCTAACCTTTGAAGATGCTGTAGGAGCACCGATAAATTCATCTTTCAAATTATTAAATAAAAGCCAAATAAGTTTAAAAACAAATTTCAGAGAAATATGATAGTTTTATGACCTATAAATTCGGCCCAAATAAAGTCAGCCTTGGTACTGCATAAGCAAACTATACAATCTATAAAAAAAAACTTGCCACATCAAATTGAAAAAAAATTCTAAACTGCATACCTGTAAAAAGCCCCATTAAAAACTTGAAGACCATTCCAAATTAATGATTAAAAATATTTTTAGATAATTAAATAATGATATTGGGTATAACGCCTGGCTGTTTCGATAGTCTATTGGGCGATTTTCTTGAACCTCTTTTCTGAAAATTTAAGAAACAATATGAATACAAATATTTATCTCCAAGTAAAACGCTCTCAAAAAAGCCAAAAATAAAAAGGAAAAAATTCTTACGGATGCCGTGGAAGTCTTTGGCGACATTTTCTCAGGCGATGTTTCTACTGAAGACGATGAAGCACTCATTGCTGCTTGCTTATATTCCGGTCTTTGCGGAGGAAGTCTCCAATCGCTTTTCCAATCATCGACTATGAGCAAATGTCTCGTTACGTTCCAATGTTGCTCCGACGACAAATTAAAAAAAGCTCGAAACTCTTTGTCGATAAGATCATCGCAAGCAATCATGGGCAAGACAGGTAATTTCTCACTTTGGTAGATTTCAAATCTTGTACTAACATAAAAATTTAAGACATTTTTTATCCTTAAAACCGGAGAATTAACTCGAGCTCTTAAAATTACAGGCTGAAAAAAAAAAAAAAAAAAAAAAAACAGTCAATCAAAAACTAATTTAAACATAACAATAATATATTCAGAAAAGCTTACCAGCTTATTGTCACTACGCGAAACTTTAATTGCTACTCCCAAAAAAAGTGCGTGAAAGTATGCTTTCATTATATCTATATCTGTTGCGTTTTCTCGGAAAGCAACGTACATTTCTTCTCTCTTCAAATGAGGCAGAATCAAATAATTTTTATCTTCAAATAATACAGTAAGGTACGCTAAATCACTGTCAGGTAGTTTTTGACATAATATTGCATGTTTCAGACTTTTGCCTAAATAAATTTTAAATCCACAAAGATGGTAATCAGATGCACCTTTCGTTAAAAAGACAGATTCATTCCTGTTAACTTGCTCAATATTTGGAATAACTGAAGTAGCCAAATAGGAGCGTAAACTTAAGCAATATCTCTCACCATTGTATACATTCATCCTTAGACAACTAACTGCTTTATAATTAAAAATTAAGTGAAATAAAATAAATGTAAACATGATGGCCCATATTTGCCTGGAAAAAAAAAAGTCAGTAAATACATAAATAATTCACAACTTAATGCTTAGCCTTCTTAACGTTACTACTCACTCTCTTTCTGTCACAGTCTTTAACAAAACAATCCCAAAAAGTAAGGCACATAAATTTACAAAAATTTCTTGGCTATTATCTTTTGCAGCTACATCAGCTGCATTATCAAGAATTGCTTGATGATTTGTTAGAGCTGCCCTTGTTGCTCCGCCAGCCACACCAACCAATGCTTTCATGGCTGTTGAAATGCATAACAAATACATGGAATACTGCAGTAAATTTGGAATGTACAATTCTAAACACATTGCCATGTCATTTAAAATATCAGCAAACAGTCTCCATTTCTTGCAGTCTGCATCAAACTTTGACCTTTTTAAAAATAATAAAATCATATATTTTAAATTAATTTTTTTGTAATTAAAATCAAGATTACCCTTTGGACCACGCAAATAAAATACTTCCAACCATTCCAGTTCCATCTTTCATTAACCAAGCGATTGCTGCTGCAACAGGTGTTGCAGATTCCGATCCAACCCCTATCCCCTGCATCACAGCTTGCATTGCTAAAGTTCCAGATATTGAACTGCAAAAGGCTTGACAGGTATCCCATACCTGATACTCAGTATAGTCAGCACTAACTGAATTTGGATATCCTTTTGGTAAAAACACATCTTTTATCACAGACACAATGGAGTCTTTTGTACTCCGACTTGCTATTTCCTTAAAAATAGCTTTTATATTGTTCGTCCTAGCAGAACCTGTAACATAAAAATTATATCCGTAAAAGATATGATAACCGGCATTCTGTAAGATATGCAATTTTTCTAACCTATACCTTTTTTATAGGTTATTTCTTCATTTGTCTTATCACACCAATCTCTAAAAATGACTTCGTTTTCTATGGGAGGTTGTGCTTCGAAAGAACGAGAAAAACTTAATCTAGAAGACATAATAAATTAGAAAAAAAAACGTTAAAACTCAAAAAATATTTGTTTGTTTACAAATTATTAACACGTTTCAATTACTAGTTCGTCGACTGGACAGAAGATGGCGCTGCGGTCGCGTAAAATATTTTTAAACTTCGCGCCTAAAGTAAAAACTTTCTTAACTAACTTTATTTTCCATATTAATCAGATCTCCGCAAAGATAATTTGAGCTTAACGAAAAAATATGAAAATAATTAGACGTTCCATTGTTCTTACAACATTCTTCGGATCAGAGAGCGGTAAAAGCTTGGGGAAAATTTAATAAAAGGCAATTTTATGATTCAGCTATGATTTTATTTATTTATTTTTATTATTCTTTAGCTGCTTGAGCAAATCCATATGTAACGGACGGGACATTTTTACTCATTAATTTCATAAAATATCGATTTTTTTGAAAAAAATTAAAATTTTCGAGGCAGAAATCAATGTAACTCAACTAAACCTATACCTCTGAATTTTTTTAAATTTTACAAATCACTACAAAACGAAGTACAAATATTTTTACATGGTAACGGACGGGACAAGAATTTGGAACAGACTTTCAGCTGCAGTACCTTATGTCGTAATTTCAGTCGACATGACGAAGATATTAGACCGTACTGTTTCTCATTTTCAAGCTGGAGATGTAACTGTTCAGAAATACTAGGTTTAATTAGAGAAAAAATAATGCTTACGTAATTAAATAATTTTATTTCATGTAACGGACGGGACGAGTTTTTGTAACGGATGGGACAAGTAAGCTTTTAATCCCATTAACATAGTCTACAATTTTTTTTAAGTTGGTGGAACAGGCTACATTCAGTATTTTACCGTAATTTATATAAAGGTGCATTTTTTAATGAAAAATCTCCCAGAATTACGCTGAAAAGCTGAACAAAGTACCGTGGATTGGGGTGAAGTTGAAAGGTTTTTGACTTTACTTGTTCATAAAATCTTTATTAATCATTTTTTTTTCTTGAAATTTTTTTTAAAATTTGGGTCTTCACTAAAATTTGGGTTTTTTCATCTTTCTTTCCTAAAATACTTGATTTTGTTGTTTCTTTGCGGTTTTTGGAGGCTGATTTTCTTTTCCTAACTTTTTATTATTGTTTCCTTGACCTATGTTGATTTTTTTGGGTTTCTTTCCGATGTTTGGCGGCTGGTTCTCTTTCCCTGGGTTTTCGTTATTATTTTCTTGACCTTTGCTTGTTTTCCTTGGCTTCTTTGCTGGTTTTGGAGATAAAACTTCTTCCTCTTTTTCCTTTTCTTCCAAAGCTTTAATTGGGGAATCTTCTGCAATAGATCGTCCTGGTACTACATCGAGTTTCTTTCTTTTCCTTGGCGCTTCTCGTTTTTGTGGGTTTCGCATCTCTTTTAAATAATTGACGAGTACTTCGCTTACTCCTTCAGGGCTGCTTTGACCATCTGAATTTACTTGTGGTACTTTCTTTAGAAGTCTTTCCTTACAAAGTGGATATAACCCACAAGCTGCAAAACCGCTCCTTGCATTAGCATGCATGTTTGGAGCCATTTCATCAAACAATTTTTTTAACATTCTCGGAAAAATGCTTTTGTCAACTGCAGTTTTATTCGGATTGTGCTTTTTCCAATCTGTCAGGAGTTTTTTCCATTCTCTCTTCATTGGACCAAAAAAAGAAACGTCGAGGGGTTGGCATAAATGGGTTGCATTTGGCGGCAAGCACACGAATGCAATATTATTTTCTTGGCAAAGTCGAAGAACTTCCGGTGTAAAATGTGAGGATAGGCTATCGCTATTAGAACTTTTTTCCCCTCAATTAATTTTGCGTGAGGAAGAAATAAAGAAAAAAACCAATCCGAAAAACTGACAGCATCAGACCAGCCGTGATCGCTTTGGTTGTATCTGGTCCCTTTAGCACAACACTTTTGGCTGCAGAACGGTTTACCTTTCGGTCCTCCTTCACGCCAGGTATCCCACATGTTTGCAGCTTTATATACTACATATGGAGGTAAAATAGTTACAAATTTCCTCTACATCATCAGAGTAAAATATTCTGAAATGGATAATAGTTTGTAAAATCGACAGAAAAAAAAAATTTGCGCGTTTTTTCCCCCAGTTGAAATGGCGCCAAATGTTGAATATTTATCAGTCATATGATATATGATGGTAGCAAACAAAATTCACAACATGTGAGCACCAGTAAACAAATATTTAATTTTTAATTCATTTATTTTAATTAAATTACAGAAATAATATAAGCCAGCTGGTAATAATACATCTATTTCACTTTGTAAGAATCTGTCCCGTCCGTTACATTGTTACATTGTCCCATCCGTTACATCAATTTTACGATTAAATTCAATGTTTTTATTTCGGCTGTTCTGCCCCTGTAAGCGAAATGACCTCAACTGCATTTTTGTAAGCAAAGGGTGATTTTGGTACCGATCGAATCCTTATAATCTCCCGAATTACGTTTTATACCTAAATAATGAGATAAGAAGAGGAAAAAAGCTTATTTTTATAAAATAAAAAGTAAATAAAAAAGAAAAAAAGACGATCTTCATTATGTATACAAAGAAACAAAATATTTGTTTACTTTTTACGATTGTTTTTATTGTCATTATCTCAAAATTTAAAAAAATGCAGTTGAGGTCATTTCGCTTACAGGGGCAGTGTTGTATAAGTTAGATAGAGACGATACATAACCTTACTTTCGCGGGAAAAAAAATCAGATTTTTTTAAATACAAAGTAATGGCATCAGTTATTTTAATTTTATTGTAACGGACGGGACATCTATTCCTTTGTATAAATAACTTAAAATATCATGAAATTAAAACGAAATAAAAGATCGACATTTACCTTATACTTCGACTAAAACGTTATGTAAACAGTACGCCATATGACTTTGACACTTCGTTTTGTTTTGACAACAATACAGCGTTGCCAATTCCCACTACTTTTACACCATTAAAAGACGAAAGCGCGCGCATTCGACATATTGCCCTAAATCTATGTTAAAAATGAAAAAAAAAAATTTTTTGTTCTGGATCTTATAATTTAAGATCTTAATCGGCCCGAATCTTTAAAAAAATCATTTCTATCCCTGTTTTTAAATTTTAGTGTTGAATTCCTCGTAAGCGTGGATTTGCTCGCTTATCGCAGGTCTGTTTTTCTGTTTTTTTTTTTTCTCATTTTTCTGGCATGCGACATTTAACTCGGTACATTTAGGTTAAGATGACTGCATTTGTAAGTTCCCGCCATCCCCGCCCGAGGGGAAGAATGCCGGTGCGGTCACCCATCCAGAAGCAGGCCCGCATCAATGCTGCTTAACTTCTAGGGATTCACGAGACTGCGAGACAGTATCGCGTCTCGTCTCGCAGTCTCGCGGCTCGCGCGAGACGAGACGAGAGCGATATTAGGTTTCTGCGATACGAGACGAGACCGAGATAGATTTGTAAAATTGCGAGACGATACGAGACGATATTGCATCAAATATCGCGAGATATCGCGTCTCGCACTTTTTTTTTTTTCTTTTTTTAAACAATTTTTTTCGATCTTCAAGAACGTGTTCTCATAATAGGATTAAAATACCAAATTAAACTCTTTCGGTTCAATTCACATTTTTCTATTCTTTTGCTATCGGTCCTTTATGCTTGCGGTACTGACTGTGGTTATTCAAATAAAGAAACTTCTCGGGCATTTCTTTTTAAAAATGTACTTTTTAAATTTTGGGTTTTTCCATTTTTTCCAACCTTTTTTTCTCGGAATTCGCCAGGTACAACCGGTTCGTTTCGTTTTGCCCTTATATTTTTTGTCAATTCTCGATACTCCTTCGCAGATTTCGGTTCGCTATTAATGCATTGAATTGTTGGCTTATGATAATTTAAATCTTTGCTTACTTATTTTTGACTTTGGAAAAAGCACTATCCTACCAAATTTTTGCTTTTGAGGTTTATACGTACCAATATGCTTAATATTATGTTAAAAAAAAAATTCTTATCATAATGTCCCCTGCAGAATCGAATTTTGGCAACTCGCATTACATCAGTACTGTATGAAGTACGATTATACGTTTGAATAATTCAGAGATTACTAATGATATAAAATTTCAATCTGGGGGTTTTAGAGGGTCCGAATTTCAAATTTGATATTATTTTTTCAAAATCGAGCCTCTTTTTGAGACAAAGAAAAAAAAATGCAATTTTTAGATTTCTTTTTTGGAAAAAAAAAACCGTTTATTGAAAAATTGATTTTTGTGCCATAATCTTAACATAGAATCAACTACTTTTTAAAAGAACCTTTCAAACGACCCAACCCCGCCGAAAACATTCCTATTGTTATTCACTCTTTGATGAATATCACTTTCCCTTTAAAAAAAAAAAAAGGTTTTCAGGTTTTAACTTGTCTATTTATCCCTTCATAAGCTAAATATAGGAGGAAAATCAAGCCAAGTTTCCGCGAAATCTTCTTAGCTGACAACACTAGAATTACTGAGAACGTCAAATTGGTTTTATTATCGCAAATAATTACTTTATAAGATTTTCAGTATTTTAATTGATCGACTTTTTAACTATCAGATATAATTAGTCGCCCGCCATATTGAATTTTGGTTGTAGCGAAGTTCAAAGTTTATATTCGAAACCCTCGACTGAATTTACACAAGTACACCAATTTTTAAGCCCCGGCATTTGTAGTTATTGAAACTATGAATTTTTTAACAAATGGCCCCTGTGGGGGGGGGGGGGGCATCGATAGGCAACTAAATTTTTGCGAATAATGGCCTTCCACGAGGGCCATCGGTAGGGGAAGGGTTAAAATGAAAGATAGGAACACATTGGGCTGATAAAACATCTAAAAAAATCATCATCCAAATTAATATTTTGAATATAACCGGAGAAAAAAAATGCGAGATCGCGAGACGAGACGAGACGAGACGCGATATTTTGCGAGACGAGACGAGACCGATACGACAGTTTTGCGAGATTATGCGAGACCGATACTTCAATTTTTTCTCGCACTGCGAGACGAGACCGAGACTGAGATGAATCTCGTCTCGTCTCGCGTCTCGTGAATCCCTATTAACTTCATTGATAGTCAAATTGCTACATGGACAAGTCACCACTCCTTCCCCATTTTATTAAGTACGATCTGAAAAATCGTGCAATTAGCTGTATTAATTGATTTATTTCCATAATTTTAGTAGAAATATGGTTTCGTTTTTGCTGCCTGATGCAAAATGTTTTGTAGGCTTTCGCCATAGTGAAAACCATAGTGTGCTCAAGCGCAGGATGTACCACGTGATTGTCTGACTTGTGACGTAATATGTCAGACTTTAGAAGAGATTTCTTCTGCTCTATGCCATAAGAGCAATGTATAAGAAACAAACCGAAGCAGAAGAAATGGCTTAAAAATTCTGACATATGACGTCATGCGCGAGTCGGACGAATTTTCGTAGGCCGATTGAGCACACTATGGTTTTCACTATGGGCTTTCGCTTGCTTTTATAGTTGGTTTTCAATTTTCTTCTTTTTTATAAGTTTCGCCTAAAAGCTACTTTACAGTAGATAGCTGATGGCATATTTTGATTATAATAAGGAGCCATTCCAATATTACTGTACGTCAGCATCTTCATATTCAACAGACCATCTCTTTTTTTATTTCTCTGATATAATTTACTGGTGGAAAAAGTTCTATCATTTTTCTCCAGTTCCGCAAAATTATTTTAAGCTGCTTCACCTTTCTGACTAATTATTAGGTACTGATCTCCCCGTTCCTCAAGTGCATATCAGTTGGTAGTTTGTAGTTGATACTTTTTGTCATGGTTTGCTGGCAGACCGAGAATAAGTTTAAAAAAAAGCACTGAGGCGAATCTAATGTACGCGTGCCTACTTTCATATTTTTAGGTAAATGATTGCATTATGCAAGTGAACCTTAAAAATAAGAAGGGAGCACGGACCACTGTAATTACTTTAGCAAGGTGCTGCATGTTTCTGTAAAAAAAAAAAAAAAAAAAAAAAAAAAAAAAAACAGGAAGTTTACTAGGTTAAAATAGAAACTCAAAAAATATTATCACTCCAGGCAGAAAAAACATTCACTGAATGTGAAAGAGTGGCACTGGATAGTTTTCCAAGGAGCTATTTTCTTTATCTGAATAAGAACCTAAGTAGAGCCATTTCTTTTTAAAATAAATCGCTTTTCGTAGAATTCAGAATTATTGAATTTCTGCGACTTGAAAGCTTTTCTACTTAAACAAAATTGCGCGACGATGAAATGAATTTTAATAACAACATTCGCAGTGTCAAATGCACAAAAATTATAAAAATTTCTATATGTCACCACAGTCAAAAAGCTCAATATGCGAATTAAAGATGGCCGCTTGTTAAGGGTAAACCACGTTTAGCGGACATCTTTAATTTGCATTGAATTTTTTGGCCTGGTTCTGACGTACTGATTTGCTTTTCATAACCTGAACAAATCATTTTCTTTGTTTTTTGTTTTTTATTTATTTATTTATTTTTTTATTTTTTTATTTTTCAAGACAATAAATAATAAGCAGTATTTTACCCAGTAATTAAATGATTTACTGAGAAGTGGAAAATGCATGTGAGTCATAGGAACTACAGATTACATTAAATTATATTAAAACAAAACGCATTTTCAGGCTTGCCTTTTTTCCTTTTATCATGTTCAGGTTTTGTGTTGAATAGTGACTTCCCAAACTCTGGAGCACCTCCCTGCATACCTTCTCTTCACAAGTGTTTTTTATCTAATAGCCATTATTATGAACCTTAAAAAAAATACATAATACAATCTTCAGTCAAGAAAAAGAGTTGCATTATTCACCGACTTCCTGTTGGCATGTAATTTTTTTGATAGTTTTATTTGGACAACTTTACCTTTACCTTTAATATGGTCTTTGGCGTTGATGACTTTTGGTCGCCGGATACATGCTTCACTGCAAAGGAGTTATTTTACGGTTAAACATTCTTTTCTTAATTCGTTATCGGGGTATTCTTCATTTCATGATTTCGATCTTAATTATGCAAGAATGTTTAGTCTAGTTTTTTGTAAAGACGTGAGAATTCAATTACTTCCACGGATTTAAATGGCATTAACTCAACTCGCAGTTTAATAATATTACTATGAAGTCTGTTTCGCGATAGAGTACCGACGTACGTAGGAATTAAAAATCATGATTATGGAAAAAAAGCAACTAATTCAGGCTATTTTCTTTATTCTGCTTTTTTTTTTAAATTTTTTGAAGAAATCACATGTTTTGAAACCGGAGGATTGAGTTCCAATTTTAAGTCCAGAAAAATGAATACAAGCGATGTGTCATCGTCGCGAATCATAATTTCATCTTTCCATTGACCTCAGGGTAGAAAATTAGCAATGGCGAAATCAAATTCAAGGCCTTATGCCGCCCACCCCTATACTAAAATCAGAGGTCCAAATCCGATGCCGGCCGAGGCCGGTTGAAATCTCTAGTCGATGCCGACGCCGACATAGGGAATCCATAAAACACGCGAGAACGTTAGGGGGGGAGGGGGTATTCAAAATGCTAGCTTTTGCTAACAAGGGCGGGGGGTTACATATCTAATGTTAGCATTTGTCTCATGTAAATGTGCCAGAATGAAAATAACTTAAATTTTTTAAAATTATGTAACCTAACTCCCTAAAAAAAAAAAGAAAAAAAAATTTTTTTAATTTCATTCGAGCATTTGCTCAAAGTTATAAAAAAAATTTTACTCTATAGTTTTGCTTGTAATTTATTTATTTATTCATATATATTTAGAGGTTAACAGCGAAAAAAGACGCCTATTAGTAGCAATCTTTGTCTAGATATTGAAAATAATTAAACAAAAAAATTTGAAAGTAACATAGATACGATAACAAAAATCGAAAATAAAATAAATACGATAATAAAGAATAAAAAATGAAATAAATAACAAGAAATAAAAATATATAACTACCGTAATATATATAAAAACGTAATATATATAACGTGACATGATTGGTCGCTTCAACGTCAAATTTGAGTTCCGAAGAATTTCAGATTTTTTAAATGTTTAATATTAATTTTTTTTTTAATTTCTTAGGGAAAAGGGGCCCAAATGCTAACCTTTACTAACAAATGGGGGAGGGGTTCAAGAATGGCCAAAATAATGCTCACGTGTTTTATGGACGACCCCAACGCTGATGCCGATTCCAAATTATTTTATTTAACTCCCGATTCCGATTCCGCCACCGACCAAGGATGCCGATGCCGAAGACACCAAGCATCGGTTATATCCGACGCCGGCATCGACTACATCCGATGCTCCCCATTGATTCCGATTTTAGTCGAAGAAA
Source organism: Liposcelis bostrychophila (assembly GCA_037577465.1). Classification (NCBI taxonomy): domain Eukaryota; kingdom Metazoa; phylum Arthropoda; class Insecta; order Psocodea; family Liposcelididae; genus Liposcelis; species Liposcelis bostrychophila. Next base: position 11,287,155 of record CM075211.1, on the reverse strand, counting down.
AGCATAGCATTCTACATTTCTGCTACCTAACCTAACCTAACCTATCCTAACCTAACCTAACTTAACTTAACCTAAGCTAACCTAACAACCTAACCTAACCTTTTTTTTTTCTTTTTTTTTAATAAATTCTTCAAACTTATAAGGAGGGCAATTTGGAGTTAGAAGCTTTCTGGAATCCATGCGAGAGTGCAATTGATCGAAATCCTGCTTGGTTTGGACCTTTTTTTTTAAACGAAAAGGACGGCATTTATCCGTCGTTTTGAAAGGCCGTAATTACCTTACGAGTATGTTTATGGTCGCATATGCTGACAACACCGAACGTACTCCTTTTTATAAAGCAGCTGCTGCCCCACATTCCATTGTGGCAGGTGTAGTGGAATGCATCCCCGATTTCGAATCCTTCAATCCTATTAAAATTTATTTTTATTCATTTGTTTGCGTATAAACGATTTTAACGGGGAAGTGCAGATCCATAAACGCTTAATAAAATAATTTTTTGCAGAAAAAAAATGATAGGTCTTTTAAATGAAGAATTTTAATTACGATTATGTCCTTTTGTTTCAAAAAGTCCTCTTAGTCCAAGAAGAGTTTTGGGAAAATATTTTGCATTGTCAAGACGTAGGGACGAATAAAATGTGGAAATGTCGTGCAGCACGAAGGTAAACTCAAATATGAAATGATTTCAAACTCAGTAAAAGGAGTAATTAACAGCAGATTGAAGGTGTAATTATATGATTTTATTTTAAGTGCAGCGAACTTTTTCCACTATATTTGCTGCATGTTTTTCCGCCCTATCCCACGTATAAATACTTTGACTTACAGACAAGTATATAGTATGTACGTGGAAAACAACTACATCATGGAGAAAAAATTTCGTCCGGCACATGAGCCGAGTGGGAATTGAACCCACGTCTTCCGCTTGCCGGGCGGGTGCTCTACCACTAAGCTATCGACGAAGAATCTTCTCCCAATGAAGGACTTAAATTGCGACACGAAACACAAGGTTTTGGCAAGGCAAGGTAGTAGAGCACCAGCCCGTCAAGCAAAAGACGTGGGTTCAATTCCCACTCGGCTCATGTGCCTGACGAAATTTTTTCTCCATGATGTAGTTATTTCTCTCTCTAAACAGGGAGTTGAGTTCGGCTTTTGTAATATTATAAAAGGCGAGAGATTTTTCTTCTGAAAAGAGGGGCTCATACCTCCTTTTAAAGGGTGGACTCAGCCTCCTTTGCTCCCTCCATAGCTGCAGGCCTATGCACCTAAATCCATTTTTACATCTTTTAGATTCCATAAAATTCTTAAATTTATGCTCATGTGCAAAAGATAAACGATTAGTATCCCTTTGAGTTTCGAAGTCCGCCTTCAGCATCGCATAGCTCAATAATGCCAAAGCAGATTTTGCGGATCGACAAGATATCATGACAATAAAAATATAAGAACATTCACGACCGGTGTATGTCATCTTTGTCTGAATTCTATCAAAACAGGAATTTTTGCATCACCTTTTAAAAAATTTACAACACCATAAAACAATGCAAGCAACCTTAAAAAAAAAAAAACACGGACGAAGGTCATAAAGTCGCTCATCTTTCACATAAAAGCCGGACAAATGACAATGTCGTTTCCTCTAACGCCAATGTCATTAGCGAAAAAAAGATTTTCTCCCATTACTGAAAAAAAAAGCCGAGTTAGGTACAAAAACGCATTTTAAAATAGCAGCTGTTACTCGGTGTATGGGTTCGTATGCCTCCGTAATGATAATAATGACTCTAAAATGGTTTAATTATTTTTTAAAAGAAAAATTTCCTCAATTGGCTATGTATAGGGCGTCATCTACTTTTTTAACTTTTCTGATATTAATGTATACACATAAGGCTTACTCGATTATAAGTTACGGTTTGGTAACTTTGGTATCTCAGTCTAGTAGTTTTGTTTCTTCTGTTTCCTCAGTTCCTTTTTTTTTTTTTTTAATGTGCATGGTTCCGATTGTGACTTTTCAAAATGAATAGTTAAAGGAAACCAGGAAAAAAAAAAACTAATCAACACAAGAAAGGTGGAAAATAGGTGTGTGATTTCGGTGAGTTTTATTTTACCTACTTTTTTTCTTTTTGTATGGGGCCGTCCACGTATTACGTAAGCATGTTTGGGGGGAAGGGGATAGCGGGTATGACAAATTCTTACGATTGCTTACGAAGGGGAGGGGGGGGGGGGTTGAAAATCTTACGTAAGAATTTTTAGGGCTGGCGTAGAAGTAAAATTTCCTAAAATGAGTAAACATTACAGATAAAAAGTCAAATAATTTTGAATAGTCAAATGAAAAAAAAAAAAATTGTTGTGCATTCGTGTATTGCAAGTTGCCTAACTTTCAGATTGCCAGTTGTTTTAACGTATGCTTAAAATATGGAGTTAAAAGTAAAATAAATTCTTCAAATTTCTTTAAAAAAATGCTAAGCATTTTCTTTTTATTTTTTTTTAGTTGCTCCATAATTTAATTTCGGATATCAAACCGTCATTGGGGTCGTCCATAAAACACGTGAGCACGTTAGGGACAAGGAGAGGGTATTCATAATGCTAACTTTTGCTAACAAGGGGAGTTACATATCTAAGATTAGCATTTGTCTCATGTAACAGACGTGCTAAGATAAAAATAATTTAATTTTTTTAAACTATGTAACCTAACTCACTAAAAAAAAAAAAAAGAAAAAGAAAAAAATTACTTCAATTTTATCCGAGCATTTGTTTAAAGTTAAAAAGTAATTCTACTCTATAAAAAATTCTACTCTATAAAATTTGAGTTCCGTAGAATTTTAGATTTTTTAGATGTTTAATATTAATTTTAAAAAAATTTTTTTAAGGGGTGGGAGGGGGTTCTAACCAAAATCTAACGTAATTTTAAGGGGGGTTCCGAAATGCTAACCTTTGCTAACAAAAGGGGGAGTCAAAAATGGCCAAAATAATGCTCACGTGTTTTATGGAAATTTTAGAAACTTTAGTACTTTATAGAAATTATGGAAATTTTAGTACTTTATAGAAATATCGATATATCGGAAGGAAAAGAAATAGATTTTTTTTCGATGTTAAGTTTCATATCGATAAGCGATAACGATATTAAAATGCCAATATCGAAAATTTCTTTGGATCAAAGCCGGAAAAAACATTTTATGACCCTTTTTTTTTTAATGGCTTGTATTTATCCGGTCAGTATTTTAATATTTTGACCTTATTTTTTATTATGTTTTTCGGAAAAAAATTTAAATGGTCAGTATTGGATGGTCAGTAAAGAAAAAATTTTTAAAAATCAGTATTTTTAATTTTTTTCGCCAGTAAATAAAAATAAATCATTTTTCGGCTTTTCTGACTGTAAGAAAAAATTAGTACGTGACTAAAAGAAGGTCTTTTCTGACATAAATATCGAAATATCGATGTTTCGTATATCGATGTGTTTTTCCCCGTTATATCGATGCAGTGATATTTTATTTTTAGATTTTTATCGATACCAATTTTGAAATTTTTTTAAAATAAATATCGGCATCACTAGTAAAAAAATAAAAAAAACTACCGCTCGGAAAAATATATAAACCTCGAAAATAAAAAAATCGTACATAATATTAGAGGGGGGGGGGGGGGTCGGAAAATTCTTACGGTTGCTTACATAGGGCGAGGGGGGGGGGGTTAAAAACTGGTAAAAAAAATTAACACGTAATATGTGGACGGCCCATATACTATAAATGTGCTGTTTGTTCAAGATTTGATGTGCAAAGGTAAAGAAAATAATTTTTTTAAAAGCAGTTCTGCAATTTCGAAACTTATGCATAAGCCATTATAAGAACTGGATTTATAGTTTTTTTTTTTCATGTCTCCCACGAATAATAAAATATTAACTAGGGAATATTTATATTCACAAGTCTGCATAATGAAAAGTAAATAAATGGGAAAAGCTGCATAATATACGTAAAATGTAAAGACTATAAAAATAAAAAAATTTCTTTCTTCTAAAAATAATCAAACAATTATCGGCCCTTTCGGATCCTTATTCAAATTTAATTCAATTACCCTATTAAAAAATTCTTTTCTTAATAATGTTTTCTCTTTTTTGACATTTCTAAAAACGGCTCTGTTTTCAAGGGCTCTTCTGGATAAATAAGGTAAAACTTCCTTGACAGGTCCGTAAGGGGTATACTTATACACCGGATAACCAGCATCTCCCAGTGTAAAACTAATGAAATCGCACATGCCAAACAACTGTCCAAACATCACGGTCCCATCTTCCGGAGTTATTCCCATTTCCTTCATCTTCTCGACCGCCAATCGGACCGTATCTTCGTTATGAGAAGCCACCATAATCGCTATCCTTTTTTCCTTCACTCCGGCGTCCTTCAATTTCTTTATCTTTTTCATACATTCCACCATAACTTTGGAAAAATTTTCGGAAGTTGCTTCGTACGTGGGTTGAACGGGGTCTTCGTAATTCAATTCCTTTGCTCTCACCCTTTCCTGATCCATGTACGCCCCTCGAACTAATTTACATCTGAAATAAAACTTCTGCCTCTTTGCCTGGTCTAAATCGCTCATGATCTCATCATAACAGGATTTTAAATAATTCTGATAAGTGTTATAGATAATCCCATCTTTTGTGTTGTATTTTCTCATTAGTTCAACCGTTAACCTCGAAATTGCGGGTTGAAAATAACTTTGCTCCGCGTCGACCATAATTTTAACGTTTTTCTCTTCCGCGGCTTTCACGATTACGTTCAAGCGCCTTATCATGTTTTTAAAATGGATCTCTTCCGATTCCGTTAAATAAGACATAAATCTCACCATTTCCCCGGTTTTCAAATCGGGGACTTTAAAAGTTTCGTTGGCCTCGAATTCGTCGTTCAAAATCCCGCTCCAGGGAAACAATGAATCAATCCTTCCTCGTCGAACGTTAAACACTTTATAAATTTTTCTCCTTCATTTTTATCCTTAACAACCTTTTGGATTTTGCCTTTGAACTCGTCGATCGTAATCCCTCTTCTGATTAAGGGCGTAAGCCCGTTTTTATCCTTCAACATTTCCTCGACGTATATCCTACATTTTGCGATTACTTCGGAAATTTGAAGCAGCAAATTCGGCTTGCAAATCGCAGTCAGTTTAATGGCTATTATCGCATCATTCGCTCCGCCTGACGAAATGGTATCGATGCATTTTAAAAATCGCTCCGCATTCTTATCGCAAACTCCCTCGTTTACGTAAAAATAAGTCCGAGCGCTTACGAGATTTTCCCTTCTATCCAAACGGTTCGGGTTAACTTGATATTGCGGAAGATCCGTTTTCAAATCCGTCAAAGCTTTTTTTTCCAATGTTTTGGCTTCTTCGTGGGAGACGTCCTCCTCGACTGAATAATCCAAAATAGCTCCGACTCCGAACGATTTCATTCTTTTGATAACAGGAACGATGGATTTTTCATCTTCTCCGGCGACGAAATGACCGTAGAAAGTAGCTCTCATTAACCAAATAAATAATCTATCACCTAAAATTCGGTTAGAGTATTTCATCAAAAATAAATTGTGATCCACCAAAGGCTTCACATTAAAAAATTGGTAAACGATGTAAGATCGAATGACTTCAAGGGTTGTTTTACTTTTGAAAGCGACTTTCGGATCATCGAATTTGGTATTAATTTCTTTGCCTCCTGGTTTTTCATTTTCGGCAAGTTTCGCATACGAATTTTTATCACAGATACAAATTTTGTTAATTTTTTCGAAATTTCACAATTAAATCTTCTGATCAAGGCCATTTAAGCCTTTTCTGAACATTTTTTGCTGCATTATTGTTCATAAATAAAAATATTTTGGAAACCATATTTTTTTCACAGCCTTTCATGATATTCAAAAACCAGAATTTGAAAGAAGGCGGTGAAATTCGTTTTTTTGCATTGCTGCCATGCGAGTACCATGTAGTAACGACCGATGGCGCCAGAGGGTGCCAAATCTGAATTCCCATTCCAAATTCGTTCGCTTCTGCGCATAGGGGGTCGTACATAAATTACGTAAGCACATTTAGGGGGGAGGGGGTCCAAGTTGGCATCTTACTCATAAGCTAAGCATAGGCGAAATGAAATAAAGCGTGCAAAAAGGGCCTAACCCATGCTTACGGAATTTATGCAATATGCACGACGGGGTCGTACATATATTACGTAAGCACATTTAGGGGGGGGAGGGGGTCCAGATTTGACATCTTACCCGTAAGCTAAGCATAGGCGAAATGGGACAAAGCGTGCAAAAAGGGCCTAACCCATGCTTACGTAATTTATGTACGACCCCCGACCTTTAGGCTGTGATTGGCTAAAAATGACAATGACGTAAGCTTATGGAGAAAAATCCGTAAATATCCGTAAATCTTATTGGTTGATTCAATTCAAGGGCGTTAAAAAGTCCGCATGATGACGTAAATTACGTCAAGGCAAGTCAGTGTCACATGACCAAATCTACGCGTTGGCACATCATCGTTTTTACATTACGGATGGCTCCAGCAGGATAATATTTATGGGCCATTCACGTATTCTTAAGCATTATTTCCGTTAATTTTGACCCCCTGCTCCTCTAAGCAAAAATAAGTTTTTGATAGCCCATAGCACCCTTTACTGCATAAGATTTCAGTTCCAAAGTCCCCTTCCCTAAATTCGATTATTTTACATTCACGTTTATCAGAAATTACTAATTTCCTTCCCTCCTTATGGTGGTGTTAAATATACGGTACATTTAATGCTCGTATATACATATCCATAAGCTAAACATAGGCGGTTGTAAATATATACTGTATATATACATACTTTTCGTCTGCTAGTTCCAATCACTACCTTTAAACGCGCTTACTTAATACTTGGATGGCGTCCTATTACAAAGCAGGCATCAGAACGAATGACTGTTTTGTCGAACACTCGATTTACGGGAAAAATATCCAAATTTTAGGTATCTCACGAACTGCATCGATGTATTCTGGAATTTTTAGAGAAAAGTCTCAAATTGTCTGAATTTTATAAGCAGCCGTAAAATAATTTCAAAAAAATTTGCAGTCAAAAAGCTTTGATTTTGTCTTCCATAGGTTCGTATTATTATTCGAAACAAGTTGAAACTTGAATTAAAAATTACAGAATGCACCAAAGGCTCGTCAGATACCTCAAATTAGTATTTTAAACCCTGTAAATCGAACATTAGACGAAAGAGTCATTCCTTCCGGTATTCACTGAATCGATTCACTTCATCGTCAACCCGATAGTCTTGGGTCCCAGCAAAAGCTGATACGACGTGAGCCATCAAATACACAGATGGGGCGGCAGGATGCGAAAGGAAACAATGTCCAGTAAAACTTTGACTAAATTATCTCTAGTGTCTTTTTGCATTACATTGGCTTAAGATGGAAAGGGAATATATTTTACAAACAGTCAGAAGCCGGCCTCCATTTCACCAGGATGGCAATCAACAGCCACCCCAAGCCAGCGCCGGCTTTACAGATTTTGGCACTCAGTTCAAAAAATGTTTTTGACGCCCTGCTTCAATTTTTTTTTTACAACACCCCCCTCAGGGGAAAAAAAAAAAAGAAAAATCTGAGAATAATGCAGGGGAAAAAAATTGAAAAATAGTTTTGGAACATTTTAAATATTTCCTCTTGTCATTTTTCCTCATATTTGCGCCCTAAAATTTGAACAGCACTGTGCATGGGCACGGAAAGCACATGGCTAAAGCCGCTGCTACAACGAATTTTGTTTTCCGTACAATATTTCTCATTATGATCGCAACAAATCTTGAAATCCTTCTAATCATTTTCCTGTTGTGTAATAGTATATTTCATTGCAGGTGTTGAAGGTAAATATTTAAACTAAAAGGCCAAGTTTCGTCTCGAGTCGTAATTAATCGAGTCTTAAAATTCAGGTGCTATCGATTCCTGCATTGAAACATTATTTTTTAAATTTTAATTGGAAAAATGGTACATTCTATGGTCTACTTTTTATGCCTAGTGGTGAAAAAAAAAATGAAGGTAAAACCATTTTTCGGGGAAAAATGTAATTTTTTGAAAAAAAAAAAAAAAAATGAAGTGCCAAGGACGCACTACTTCTGCACGTTAAAACGATAGACATGGCCGGTACCTGTTCAGTTTTAATTTAGTCTTTGATTCATTTGAAACAAGCTTTTTGAAACCCGGACTTAAGTTTGCCTAAGGATCAGGTCGATAATGCGATGAGCAGATGTCTAAACATTAGTGTTCAACTTTCTGTGATACTTTTCCAATATTTCTTTCACCTGTCTTCACGAAACATAAAAAGTACAACAGTGCCATTTTTTAATCTATACAAGCACTTATTAGTCAACCTCACCAATGCAGACAAATCTCTTAAAATAAACCATGCATATGCCAAAGGGATGCGTACGATGTTGCAAATTATTTATTGCTAAATCCAAATTTTTATCGGAGTCACGCTTCAAAAGATATTAAAGGGTTTAAAAAGGATACAAAAAAAAAAAAATAAGGAAACAGGAAAGATTTTTATGGAAAAACATCTTTGAATCTTTGAATGGAAGATAATGAAATGCAAGACCCACCCTGGAAAAAATGGTTGAGGGTGTAAGTTTTTCATAATAGATTGAACCCCTATTTCAAAAGTTTCCATTACCATAACAGCTGCTTTGATTCGTACCACATGCGCTAAAATCCTTATTATAAAAGGGACGTCGCACGACCTTAATTCTTATTTACGAAAAGGAAAAAAAAAAAAAAAAAAAAAAAAAAAAAGAAAGGAAAAATTTCTTTTGTTGTCATTTCACTTTTCTGTCGTTCAGCCCACTTTTTTTTCTAAGAAAAAATAATTTTGACGTTTATTTAATGAGTTTCGACAGTTATACTATTACCAAAAGAATATACTGTATAAGATTTTCGTTCAGACACGTACGTACAACCCAAATGCGTGGTGTCAACGTGCACCAACGTAGACTACACATCTAGTACAAGTCTGTACAAGTCATAGATGTGCTGTAAGTACAAGTCCAGTAGTCAAGACTTTTACATAAGTACAAGTCATGGGTGGTTGTACTGCTAGGGTTGATTAAAATTTTAACATTTTGGGAACGAATAATTCAAAATTGATACACTATGCTTTTGCAACTTACTATTGACTCAGATGAGATTGTATGTGTTAGAAAAAATTCACCATTAAATTTTTGGTCAAAGAATGATTCCTATGTTTAGCTTATGGGGGCAGCTTTTAAAAATTTCTCTTATTAATTAATGGAATTAAAATTATATTCGCAATATTATTGTGAATAATTACTTGAAATATAATGTAAACATGGCTTAAATTAAAGGTAACAAGCCGCCATGTTTAGCTGTTGAAGATTTTTCCTCCCATGCTTAGCTTATGGGGATATGATACATTCCATTTTCAAGACGTTTTATAAGCTAAACGTTGCTAAAACAGTCCATAAGCTAAGCGAAGAAGTCATTTAATGGTTCTGGTACTTTTAAACTTTATTGCGGTTCATTTTATTATTGTTTAAGAATATTTATTAAAATTTAAAAAAAAAAAGAAAAAACAAATTTCCACAAGCTAAACTGCCCATGTAAGCAAAAATAACGTATCTCCATTCTGGAATTGACTGTTTGTTTACATAAGTTAAAAATAGCAGGGACGTGCCAATCCCGAAATGGAGATACGGGCAGTAAACGTAGACCAATAAAAATTTTTTTTTTGAGCAATGCCAATGACTTCTACAAACGCTGGTGTATCAGCATATGAAAAGCAAGTGAACATTATTGCCGCCCCTATGGGAAAGTTCAAGTATTACGTAAGATTTTTTTTTGGGGGGGCGGGGGGGGGGGGGGGTCCGCATTAACCATCTGCGCCGTAAGCTAAGTATGGCAAAATATCTTACAACCGGGTGGGGGCGGTGTTCAAATTAACCAAAATCATATTTACGTAATACTTGAATGGCCCCTATGACGTCATAAGGGAAATAGGCTTTCGACTGCAAAGGGTTAAGAAGCAACAGTGTAAACTTAAGCAGATCGACTGTTATAGCAAAATCAGTCAAGTAAAAAATTTATATAATCCTTTTAACTTTTTTTTACAAAGGGTTAGAAGAAAAAACCATCGGCGAGAGATCTGGTCAAAGTAAAGATGAATTAAACGAATTTCCTACTTTAAAGATTCCGAGAAATCATTGAAGGTAAAAGAGAATATCGCAATTATTAATTATTGGTCTTCTGGAACCAAACGAAAACTCATTGTAGCAGGATCTGTCCGGTAAACCGTGCTAAATAAACACTGCAAGAGATGTCTAATTACTCGGAAAATTCGATAGCTAGGGGACTTGCGCAAAATAATGCCAAAGGTTGCATCGTTTGGTTAAACAATTTTTTTCGTCAGAAAAAAAAAAAGTTAGGCCTAAATTGCATAAACTTTTAAAAGGACACTTACACAGTAAAAAAAAAACTCGACATTCGATGAAGTACCATTCCTTAAAAATGTTTCTGGATCAATTTTTTGAATCACTGATGCTTATCTCCACTCCAAGATCTTTTCTTATTTCAGTGTCGTGCGTCAGAAAAATAGCCTTGGATCGTATTGTCCGATTTATTTACGTGGCATGGGATAAATCAACTGATCCTTGAAGGATCCATGTTCATTTATTGTCACATTGATAAAGTTCACTGGACTTGGTACTGAAATCATTGATACGCGTAATTTTTGAACTATCGTCCCAAACCCCATGCACGAAACCTCGTAAGTCATTTTTCCGTCGCCACACCGAATGACATCATTCTGAAAATATGGACTGGACCGAAAATAACTCCTAGGGTTATCTTTAAAGATCAAGGATGGACTAAAAAAAAATTAGGCCAAAAAAAAGAAGAAAGAAATCTTCATGAAAAAAAAAAATAATAATAAACCTTTGCCTATATCCTTTCAATCTAAAATTAAAAAATTAAAAAAAATCTTTTGCTGATAGCAATGGAACCCAGCTATTATATAGCAGTAACCAAATACTTTGTACGAGCCCAAAGCACTTTTGAATCATTCTTTTTTAAAATTGCGTGTGGAATACGATTCTTCCGTTTTTTAAGCGTATACCTTAAAAAACTGTAACTTAATAACCCACGCCTGCAAAATACATATAGGATGATCTAACTCCCTAATTTCTCATAAAAAATTTTTTTAATGAGTTTATTCTTTTTTTTGAGAAGAAAGCAAAAATTTAGCAAATGCGTCAAGTTCAAGGTCTGTAACCGCTTTGAAAATTATGATAATTTATGTAAACTCTACAATACGCTTCGCCGAATTAATTCGTTAATCAGTTAATTAAGTCTACGATATAGTTCCTTTTCGCTTTGTTATTTTTCAAGCTCCCCCTATAATTTATATCTTTTTTTTTTTATGACCTGACCCGTAACACGAATATCCAGCAGGATTTTCGAAATCTTTTTCTTTTGTAAACAACAATTGCCCAAATCAGAAAACTATAAAAAATCGCCTACCCTCTATTAACACATTTTTTACAGTATAATAATAATAAAACCGGAAGATCGGTTTCTTCTTTCCTTTTATCGAAGAAAAGAAGTTGTTTATTAGGAAAGTGTAATATTACATCACTTTTTTTTTTTTTGGCAGCATCTATGACCTTTTTATTTTCGTGTAATTTTCAGTTAAAAGAATTCAGGTTCCGAAGAAGCAAAATTTTAATTAAAATAAAAGGCAGAAACTTATATGTGTTTAAAAGACGCCAGCGGCAAACAGCTGGTATTGAATAACAAAATTTGTTTCATCATTACAACAGGCCACATGCTTCATTCAATTGACTCCATGTATGAGAAATTAAAAAGTAATGTAAGAAAGTCTGGAGAGATATAAATACGGTAACATCGCCTGTCATCTTTGTGGATTTAAAATACTTTCATAAGTAATATATCTATAAATTGTGGCCATTTAGAGTTGCAGTCGCAATGAAGATGACGGATTCAGTGAATGCTAAAAAAATTACTCCCTCTGTCCCAAAATACTTTGTGTGTTCCTCATTTTTATTTCCCATTTCGCAAGCTTTTGATTTTTGCCGGAACTGTTTGCACCACTTTACCCACCCACCCAAGCACTATTTCACACCACCCCCCCATCCCCCCCCAGGGGTCCCCCCCTTTGGGAAATAAATTACCGAAAAAATGGAAAAAATTAAAAATTCCTATTATTTTCGCCCCGTTTCAGAAACGAAAGCGAAAAATTTGAAAGTGGTCGGAAATGAGAGAGTACATTATCCTAAACAAGATTCCCCCATGAGAAAATTTTTTTCATTTGTCGCAACCCCCCAAAAAAATTAAATATGTCGAGGGTCCGACCAGGGGGCGAATTTTTAAATCTCGATTAGATGGTCGCGAAACGTTTGTTACGGGGGTTTTTTAGGTCGCTGATTTCGATTCTGAGGTCCGTTTTTAAAAATTCAAGATGGCGGACCCAATATGGCGGACCTTTTCTTAATAAATCGATCGTTTTTCACTAAAACACATAATCGGGGGGTTATTGAGGCCGCTGATTTCAATTCTGAAATCGGTTTTTGAAAATTCAAGATGGCGGAACCAATATGGCCGACCTTTTTTCAAAAATTCGACTTTCTTTCACATAAGCACGTAATCGGGGGGTTATTGAGGACGCTGATTTAATTTTGAGGTCGGTTTTTTAAAATTCAAGATGGCGAATCCAATATGGCTGACCTTTTTTCAAAAATTCGATTTTTTCCCACATAAACACTTGTCCGGGGGTTATTAGGGACGCTGATTTCGATTCTAAGGTCCGTTTTTAAAAATTTAAGATGACGGATGCAATATGGCGGACGTTCACCGATAACCCCCAATCATGAATTTGACTGACTTAAAAAAAATGTTTTTTGGAATCGTCCGCCATATCGGATCCGCCATCTTGAACTATTGTAAAAACTAACCTCAGATTCGGAATCAGCGTCCCTTATAACCCCCCGGACAAGTGTTTATGTGGAAAAAATCGAATTTTTGAAAAAAGGTCAGCCATATTGGATTCGCCATCTTGAACTTTAAAAAACCGACCTCAAAATCGAAATCAGCGTCCTCAATAACCCCCCGATTACGTGCTTATGTGAAAGAAGGTCGAATTTTTGAGAAAAGGTCGGCCATGTTGGTTCCGCCATCTTGAATTTTCAAAAACAGATTTCAGAATTGAAATCAGCGGCCTCAATAACCCCCCGATTACGTGTTTTAGTGAAAAACAATCGATTTATTAAGAAAAGGTCCGCCATATTGGATCCGCCATCTTGAATTTTTAAAAACGGACCTCAGAATCGAAATCAGCGACCTAAAAAACCCCCGTAACAAACGTTTCGCGACCATCTAATCGAGATTTAAAAATTTGCTCCCTTGGTCGGACCCTCCACATATTTAACTTTTTTGGGGGTTGCGACAAATGAAAAAAATTTTCTCATGGGGGATTCTTGTTTAGGGTAATGTACTCTCTCATTTCCGACCACTTTCAAATTTTTCGCTTTCGTTTCTGAAACGGGGCGAAAATAATAGGAATTTTTAATTTTTTCCATTTTTTCGGTAATTTATTTCCCAAAGGGGGGGACCCCTGGGGGGGGATGGGGGGGTGGTGTGAAATAGTGCTTGGGTGGGTGGGTAAAGTGGTGCAAACAGTTCCGGCAAAAATCAAAAGCTTGCGAAATGGGAAATAAAAATGAGAAACACACAAAGTATTTTGGGACAGAGGGAGTACTTGACACTTCTAAAAATCAGTTTTTAATCGAATGTTTGCTCAAAATTGTTGGAATTTCTTACCCCAGCTGTATTGATGTTTACCAGTGGCATCGCTAGGCGATAAATATTGGTAGAAGTGGGGTGGGGGGGGGGGGGGGGGGCGGAGGAAAAAATATAGAGAAATACTTTGCGTAACATGATTTTTAATGCCTTTTTTTTACGTAAAAAATGAAGGACAATGAAAAGTTGTAGGTGACAAAGGGAATCAAACGCTGGAGGGACCATGACCCACCCAAAAAGGCCTTGCGTCTGATATTATCGAGTTTGCAGAAGTCATTTAGGGAACGTTCAAGTATTACGTAAGATTTTTAGGGGGGGGGGGAGGTCCGCATTAACCATTTTCGCCATAAGTTAAGTATGGCGAAATATCTTACAACCGGGGGAGTGGGGGTCCAAAAACCCGAAAAAAGATCTTACGTAATACTTGAACGTTCCCTTAGTCTCAGCAATGATTTTTTTAGAATCAGCCAAAAGGGGGGCTCGGGAACGGTCAAGTATTACGTAAGCATTATTTTGGCAATTTTTACCTCCCCCCCACTCTTGTAAACTAAAAAAGATTTTTGAACAACCCCTATTTCTTCATTATGTAAGATTTCACTCCCTAACCCCCTTTCAAAATAGATTATTTCGCGGTCAGGCAAGACTTTACCAACCCCCTCTCCCCTTCAAACACGGAAGAGACCATTCAAGTATTACGTAAGCATAACTGGTAAATTAGCAATTTCCCCCTCCTTATATAAGGGGTCGTCCATAAACCACGTTAGCATTATTTAGGCAATTTTTGACCCCCTCCCCCCTTGTTAGTAAAGGTTAGCATTTCGGGACCCGCCCCCTTAAAATTACGTTCGATCTCGGTTACTCCCCCCTTAAAAAATATTTTTTTAAAATTAAAATTAAACATCTGAAAAAATCTGAAATTCTTCGAAACTTAAATTTTACAAAAAAAAGTTTTTTTTTTTAAGTGAGTTAATTAAGTTGCGTAATTTAAAAATTTAATTTTTTTCACGTTTATTACATGAGACGAATGCTAACGTGAGATATGTAACCCCCCCCCCCCCCGTTGTCAGCAAGTTAGCATTTTGAATACCAACCCCCCCCCCCAACGTGCTAACGTGGTTTATGGACGACCCCTAATACATTTCGCCATGCTTAGCTTATGGCGAAGATGGTCACTTTGGACCCCCCGAAATGCTTACGTAATACTTCAACGGGCCCTAATAGTTTATTTATTCTTTGATTTAGGAATAAATAACATCACTTCATAATCTTTAGTTTCAACACCAAATACGTAATTTTTAGCGCAGAATTCATGATCTGCATAGAATATTAAGCCATTTTTCTTCTTATGAAGGTCTTTTCCAATCCTGTAAACGATTTTACGGGTCGTATTGAAATTCTAGGGGTCTCAAAATGCTTCTTCCGATCTCAAAACTCTATTCGCTTAACACATAAGTTGCTTTCTCATGCTGTTCTCTTGCTTTTTTCATAATAGAAAGTCTGTAGTCTTTTTCTACAATTTTCTTTGAATGACTAATCCTCATTGGATACTCTCCTGACTCTAATCCTCACTGATACTCAGAAACATAGATATATTCAGACCAGAGATGCAATATAGCAGATTTAGGGTTGTGAACTGTACGCGATCTTGAGGCACGCAACATATCTAATCGTTTTTACGGCAGTGCGCCGCCATCGTTGTTTACAAATCTCAACGACCAATCAAAAAGAGTCTTGCGTACAAGTAGCGCTTACGGTGGGTGGAAGGAAGAACTAATTTTCGCGCAGTTAAGCGGGACAATATCTCCCATGAATAAGGGATAGGAGTTTCAGGACCTATCTATACGGCCGTAAATCGGGTCAATTAAACCATATTTAAAGTCGGGCGCAAGAAACAAAAAAGCACAGTCCAAACAGTGAAGAGAGAAAAAAACGATAAACTTTTTCTGCTCTTTAAGAATATTCATAGAAACTGAACAGGCAGAAACGCTTACAGGACATTCTTTTTTTTTCGCAGCCTTTCTCCTCTTAGACAAGCAAAATCCTGAATCATCCTCCCTTAGTCAGAAGCAGTGCAATGGATAAGTCACGAAAATAAAGAGATAAGAGTAAATTTTTATCGGGAAACCAAACATTCATTTGCTGCGCTTGGCGCTCTGCCCTCACAGTATCCATTCATGTCTTCAGCTAATTCAACAATACAAAACATATACAATTATCAGTCACCTTAGAATGCTTCTTAAAAACTACAATTTCTCATAGATGTCTGGGTAGTAGTCAGTCAGTCAGTCTTCGTCTATCAGTAGTGCTCAGTAGTGTTTGTTATTATTTTTATCTCTCGTACGCAAATGTGGATTTGAGTGCGTGTTTTTCTTTTATTTATCATTACTTTCAACGGATCGGTGAGTTAATTTCATCAACATCAACAAACTTTTTTCATCCTATTTAAGAGTAGCGTATAATTTTTTTTCATGCGTTAATGCGGCCGGTTAATTTATTTGCCCCAACCTAATTTTTTATTTTTTACTTTTTACTGGATTCCGAAGTATGGTCCAGGCTGGAGTGAACTGAAATTCTTAAGAAATGTCAAAAATATTAATCGACAATAAAAACTAACAAAAAAAAAAAAAAGTAAAAATAAAAATTTTACATGAAAGCTCCTAACCATTTCAAGAAAACATTTTTTCTGGAAAAAAAAGGGGGGAAAAGGAAAGGCGGCAATGTTCGGGAACGGGTTAATAAACCTTGAAATGACCTTGTTAATTTCCGGCGGACATGATATCCGTTGTGGTTGACTTGATTTTCTGCTACCCCCTCGTATTTTTCTTCATGGTTTGTCATTTGATATTCTTGTCTTGTTTCCAGTAATATATCAAAAAAGAAATTTATTCATATCGTGTGTTTTTTTTTTTTGGCCTAGCGGTAAATGACTTTTTGATCGAATTCTAATACAAAAGGGAAAAGACCGTTACCCTTTTTAAATGAACAAAAGTAGCAATTTGTTTTTCGTGATGTTTTCGACAGTTTTAATTATTAGGTCTCCTGAGAAATGTCTTTGTTTTTGGGTGAATCTTTGTTGATTTTTCTTCGTGCGATCGTTTTTTAACAAAATGATATGTTTGTGAAAAAAAAAATGTGACGGGAATTACAGTGATTACACGGTACTTTATAAAAAAAATAAAGTACTTTTTGTCAAATTATTTTGTGGAAAAAAAAATTGAAGATAGGTTTGTCATTATGGGGGATATTTCCATCCGGTGTCACTTTTAATGCTTCTGGAACGGATATGGGCATGGGCTTGTACTCGACAAAATAATTGAAATTTGGGGTATACAATGCGGGAAGAGGAAATGAAAGAATGCATCGCACTATTAATTAGAAAATGTATCAGCAATTTTTCATCCCTATAATTTTTTTTCTCTTCGGGGAATAAATGAAGTAGACATGCTAAGTTTCAGGTGCATCCATAGGGCTAAGTTAGTGAAAACATTTTTGTGGGGCTATAAGCATGCTACTTATGTGAGATTTCTGACCTCCAGTCCCCTTTTAGCCCCTTGTAAGCATAAAATAGACTTCCACTACGAAAAGGGTAACATCGTGCAATATTCTCATAAAGCCCCTTCCCCCTCCAGTGGCGTTGCTAGGCCCTTTTTTGGGGGATAAGGCATTGCCCTCCAATGTTGGATTTTGCCCCCCAATAATTTCTCATGACGCTTCATATTCAATGCAAAAGGGCAGTGAAAATCATTTTAGGCCACGTTTTTTAAATTTTTTTTTTTCCTTTCGCACCCCCAATATTTCATGTCTAGCGACGCCACTATTTCCCTCCCATGTATGTGCTTAGGGGTCGTCCATAAACCATGTTAGCACGTTTGGGGGCGGGTGGGGGTCTCTTTTACTGGAGCCCTGGGCCCTGAAACCTAAATGCTCTCCTGGCATTCTTCGTAGAAAATTCCTCGACTACTAGCTGAACATCCAAGTCTCGAGCAATTTCTTGTTCGAGACTTTTGGGGCCCCTTCAGGTCGGGGGCTCCGGCAGAATTTTTTACTAGGGAAAGTGGGGACCTCACCAGTGATTTTGCGACAATTTTTATGTAAGCATTTAAAGTTTTAATAGTTTCACTACAAATGGCCTCTCACAGGCCTCGAACTTGGTCCCTGAAAGTCCCTAAAGTCCATATTTTTAACAGAAGTCCTTAAAAGTCCTTAAATTCGAAAAATGGTCCCTAAAAGTCCCTAATTTTTAAATCTGCAGCGCGTTTACGAAAAATTTCCGAAAAAGTTTATAATAAAGACCATGATATTATTACGAAGTAAAATTTTAAAAAAAAATTTAAAAAGATTTAAATAAATTTAATAGAAGAAGAGAAAAAAACAATTAAAATGTTTTTTTTTTTTTTTTTGCTAAAATTCAAAAGTTTTTAAGTCATGTCTCAAATCCTTAAAATCAATCAACCAGAAGAAGGTGCCCAAAATAAAAAAAACCGACTAGTTTTAGGCTACTTTTAGGTTCTTAAAAAGGTGCTTAATTTTCATGTATTTGGTCCCTAAAGTCCCTAAATTTCAGTCAGATCAGAAACCGGTTCGAGGCCTGGAGTGACTCTCATCTAAACAAATGAATCGTGACCTATTATCCTTTTCATACTGGATTACAGTACTTTTTTCTGCAAGATTTTCATGCGTCACTTACTTAGTTCTTTCTGCATCTGAATTCTCGAGTACTCGTTTAGTAAAGAAAAACCTTGGAAGACTTCAAGCCTATTTGAAAGACAGCTGAAAAATATTTGAACAAATCGTTTCAATAAATGAACTGGAATGTGTATTTAAACTTTTATGGAATATTTACCCAGACTATTTAATCTTAACTGAAATTTCCATATTTTTTTAATGTTGGCCCTTTGATGATAAGAGAATCATTCCCAATTCATTTAAATCCGGCAGTTTCCTTTCTTATCTAAAATCGACTGATAACACGATACAGGTTCAGCATTTTCTGAAAATAAATAAATAAATAAAAAATAAATAAATAAATAAATAAATACAAATTAGGCGATCATATTTTTAAAAATTTCAATCAATTTTTATTATTTAATTTACTAAAAAAAGTTAAGCATCTCATAAATAAATAATGTTATTGAGAAAATAGGTTTTGGTGGTTGAGAGCCCACGCAAAACGGTAGGGCCCAACCTACGCATTGCGCCACAAGTTTGCACCAATACAAACTGCGTGCGATCTTTCATGTTGGTGTGTGTGTGAGAGATATAAAACAAAAAAAAAAAACGATATTTAAACAAACGTGATCCAAGCTGATAGTTTAACCTCGGGAGTTCATGTCATTGTCCAACCGATTATTCTTTAGTCTAGTCCACAATCCCGTTTTTCTGATAAAAAGGAGACTCCTCAAGTAAATACGTTCTTATCAGATAAAATATAATTTAGGCGTCACCCCATGTATATAATAAAAATTAGTAAACAATAGATTGGGAAAAATAAAAAAATAAAAGAAAAAAAAAATTAACTGCACATGTTTGCCCGCGCCAAAGCTTTACTTTAATTTCCCATGAGGCTGAAGTAGTAGGATATTGTCTTTGTCTGAAACGTGCAGCTGTTGCTACATTGTGAAAATGACTTTAGCAGATGATTTTTTTTTTTTCTCTCGTCTTTTTTGAAACCACAATTAAGCAGATGTTGTTCACTCTTGGTTACATTAAGGTTCACGGGCGGCGTGATGCATCTCCCTTTTATACATCTCCTTTCGGCCAAATAGCCACGCGATACAAAAAAAAGATTGTTAAAATGTATTTTCATTTTAAAATCCGGTGAGCAAAAAAAAAAAAAAAAAAAAATCATACACATGAAAAGACTGGATTACGAGTGTATGTATGCCATAATACCGCTAATTCATAGTTTTATTAATGACTAAGAAATCACATTACCGAGAATTCTTTTTTTTTTTTTTACATACATTCATAGACACTTCACGGTTTTCCATTTCAAGGCATTGCACCCACCGAATAGAACCTAGTAAACAGGTCTCGGATATTTTATGGGTTTTAAACTGCATTTTTAAAAAGTGCATAATTTTGCACGGGGTGCCTTAAGTTCAAGGTAAAACGAGATCCTCGTTACACCGTTAGATACTTTTGTCGGGGTTTTCGCATTTTGTGTTACATAAGCAAAAATTTCATCAGCCATATTTAAGAAAAAAAAAAAAGTCTCAGGAGAATCAAATTTAAATTTAATGAAAATGGAGCCGAACAAATAAAAAAAAAAAAAAAATTCTTTTGGATCTTATTTCATTTAAATATAACTTGTGTTTACGGAAAAACATCTGCACAAGGCTAATGAAAAATAAGAAAAGCAGGTGGTTGTTCTTAACCTTTTTTTTTACAGGTGCATTACGTACAAATATTTGAGGCAGCAGATGTAAATTTTTATATATATGTAAAAGTAATTAATTATTCAAAAATTTTTAAAACGTTTTTATCAATCAGGAAAAAAGGGATATGGTATGTACGTTTTTTCTTGTTGGGAAGAAATTATGATTGGGCGTGCAGTCTAAATTTCAAAATATTTAAGAAAAAAAAGGTCGGGTCGGTCTTGGTAGTGAATGGTAATTGAGGGTGCGATAAATCAAATTATTTCTCTTTTCCTTGCTTTGTTCCTGTTACTATTGTGTTGGTAGCGGCTCAAGGGCAGTTCGGCTATGTATATCATCTGACAGGATTTTTTTTTACTTTCATATTTCTCCTAGATTGGTTTATTACCCTGACCGCACAAAAAGTACGAATAGCTGTTGACGAATACAAACATGTCAAAAAAAAGTATGAAAATGACAAGGAAATAATCTGAATGACAAAGACACGGCTGAAAACTGACACGTTTGCTTCATCGGTAATTAACCCTCTTCGTTCGCGAAAAATAATCCATGCCATTTTTATTTTTAGATTAGCAAAAATAAATGAAATACAACGCCAGACAAGTTTTTTTTTTCCCCTCTCTTCCAAATGAATCGAATAATTTGCAACAAAAATGATGAATCGTGATGCAACCATGATCAAAGATGATGCCAAAGAGAGACAGAGAAAGCATGATTAAAAAAAAAAAAAAATGCAAGTTGTATAATGTAAATAGGTAAATCGAAATGATTAAAAATAGACATTAAAAGACAAGACGTTTTAAAGGCACGGTCATCGGAGAAATATTTCTACCAAGATTGACTCATGCATGTCTTTGTTCGAAAAAGAAGAGAGAAAAAGATCCGAGACTGGAAAACGACTTCGGAATACTAATTAACCGTTTTTATACCTCAAAAAAGATAATATAATCGAAGAGTTTTCGTGATGATGAGTACCAAAAAAAAAAAGAAGAGTGGGTTGGAAGCAATCATTGTTTACTATGAAGACTATAAACGCATTATAAAAAACAAAAAACTTGCCAGCTTTGTCCTCTTTCACGTGCTCTATTCCCTTTTATATAATACTTTAGTTCCAAGATAAAAATGTAAATCTTTATCCATACGAATTTCCTTTAAAAAAAAAAAAAAAAATCTTGCGCAATTTGCCCTTTGACGGTTCAAACCATGTGTTTTGGAACTGAGACACTTGTGGAAAATGTTTTGACATCTTGTTTACACTCTACATATGCAGGATATTCTCTTTTTTTTTTTTTGAAGGAAGACAAGCGGATTCGGATTTAAAAGGGAGAAAAAGAGATTCCCAACACTTCTTAATCCATGA
Source organism: Liposcelis bostrychophila (assembly GCA_037577465.1). NCBI lineage: Eukaryota > Metazoa > Arthropoda > Insecta > Psocodea > Liposcelididae > Liposcelis > Liposcelis bostrychophila. The sequence continues at coordinate 11,265,612 of CM075211.1, read as the reverse complement.
CTTCCTACGGATGTCTTTAACGTAAATGTCTTCATATCCACTAGGCATCCAGCGTCTTATTGTTTTAGTTTCGAAAACTTCAGACTTACGAAAGATATCCAAGGCTGCAATTCCGATTCCGATTCCAATTAACAAATATTTTAGTGATGCCGATTCCGATTCTGATTCCGATTTAAACCAAAATTGATAACTGTAACAACGGAATTTTTGTGCTTTTTAAGTCAATCTGAATCGAAAATATTTTTCTTGATGCCGATGCCGATGCCGATGCCAATTCCGATTCTAATTCCGATTCCAATTCCAATCTCGATTCTGATTCCGAAGATTATGAACTCTTTTCAGACGAGATTCCGATTCCGATTCCTATTTTTTCAAAAAAAGAACGGATCAAGGATGGCATGCTAATTCCGATTCCGATTCCGATTCCAACTAACAAATATTTTAGCGATTCCGATTCTGATTCCTATTTGATAACTGTAATAACGGTATTTTCGTGCTTTTTAAGTTAATCTGAATCGAAAATATTTTTTTGGGTGCCGATGCCGATGCCGATGCCGATTCCGATTCTGATTCCTATTTTTTGAAATAAAGCACTGATCAGGGATGGCATGCTGATTCCGATTCCGATTCTCGTTCCAAACTATGAAAAAAATTTTCGCGATTCCGATAAGTTTATTCTTATCATTCGAATCTTATTCCGATGCCGATTCCGATTAGTTTCCATCGATCGATTCTGATTCCGATCCCGATTCCGATTCCGATTAAAATCTATTCGGCATATCATCCCAGCTTGTTTTGTTTTTAAAAATAGCTCATATATTTAAAAGTTTTTAATAAAAAATTCGACTTTCTTTGTAAAATAACTCGTTGTATCTGAGAGAAATTTTTCCCCTGATGCTGATTATTCCGATTCCGATTAGTTTTCATCGATCGAATCTGATTCCAATTCCGATCCCGATTAAAATCCATTCGGCATACCATCCCTGGCACGGATTCCTATTCCGATTCCAATTACTTGTGAAAGATTTTAATTACTTGTGGAGATTCTGATTCCGATTTCGAATAAAAATAAATCGGAATTGCAGCCCTGAAGATATCTTGAAACCGACTTTTGAGCCGACCTGCTGATAAGAAATCCTTCGGATGGTTAGTCGATGAGTCCTCAAATTATTAGGGTCAAGCCTGAAACAAAAATTCTAATGGAAGTCAATTACGAAAACCTTGAATTCAGTTATGAGATATGCGTAATAATGTGATAAAAAGGGACAAAATTGCCGAGTGATCGACTCCCACGTTAGAAATTTTCAACCAACGTAGCTATTAAACGAAAAAAAAAAAAAAAAAAAAAAAGATACCCCCCAGGCCTCCTCAAGCAGGTTGGTACCTGCCGATCTTCAGCCGGATGAAAAGAGTTTTTATTTAACTTATTTAATGGTCAGATACGTTGACGGGTTTGTTAATTGGTCTTTAACACAGATTTATTTATTCGGCGGTGCGATATCGGACTCACGACTTTTTCGTTTCTTTTTTACTTGAATAAAAAGGCAAAACTCTTCAGTTTAATTATAAATTCGAAAAAATGGAGAAAACCCGACGGAAAGTACATTTCATGCACATGCTACTTTCATACTCGAGTAACAAAATAAACCGGTAGGAAGTCACGGTAGCCCCCCCATTAAATGACCTAGGTATGTAACACTCCCTATTTGCTGATCATTTTATCTCGACACATTTTTATCCTGCATATTATAATTAAATTGCTAACTCGATAATGTCCCAGGCTTCTTCTTTAGGTCTACACCAAGGTCAAACTGCGAGGGCTATGAGCTGTTAGACAAGTCACGGGCTGGAATCTATTTTCATCCGTCTAGGTACACATAAACATACTTTACATTTGTATATCCTGTTTCTTCGTATTGTGAATTATTAAGAAGTTTAAATGTGATTTTGCAATAAAGCTCATTTATGCGAGGGACTTATTGATTATGATAAAGCTCCGGTCAGTAATCATTGTCTTCGACGTAACAAACAATACTTTTAAAAAAATTTTTTTTTGTCATAAAATATCAAAATCCTGCCAGTAAAAAGACTAAAAAAAGAAAAATTTCAGATTTCTGCCTTCATGACTTTTTTTTAAAAATTAGGTCTTTGATAAATTCCTGGAAATTTTGGAAATTTATCGGAGACCCAGTTTTCAAGAAAAAGCAGCGGAAATAGGATATCTGAAATCTTCGCTGAAGATGCATATTAGATTATAAATAAAAGGGGGCTGCCAAAGCAGAATTTTGATTCTTTGCCCCTAAAAGAAGTTATAAAACGATTTTGGAAATATAGGGTGTTAAAAAAAAAAAAAATACATTGAAGCCTAGCGTTAACTTTTTGGGGACGGATGTATCAAAATTGATACACCATGCTTCTTATGCAAAAACAATGCTTCAGCAAGTTAGTATCGACTCAGATGGGATTGTATGTATCAGAAAAAATTCACCATTAAATTTTCGGTCAAAAAAATGATTCCTATGTTTCCCTTATGGGACCATTTTTAAAAATTTCTCTTATTAATTAATGGAATTAAAATTATATTCGCAATATTATTGTGAATATTTACTTCAAATACAATGTAACACGGTTTAAATTAAACGTAACAAGCCGTCATGTTTAGCCGGTGAAGATTTTTCCTCCCATGCTTAGCTAATAGAGATATGATACATTCCATTTTCAAGACGTTTTATAAGCTAAACGTTGCTAAAATAGTCCATAAGCTAATCAAGGACGTCATTTAATGGTTCTGGCACTTTTAAACTTTATTGGGTTCATTTTACTTTCATTTAAGAATATTTATTAAAATATTACAAAAAAAGATTTTTCCCAAAAAGCTAAACATAGGCCAATAATATTTTTTTGACAATGCCAGTGACCTCTACGGATGTTGGTGTATCATAATACATATTATCAAAAGCGATTCCGCCCATGTGACGTCATAAGGGAAATAGGCTTTCGACTGCAATGGGCTAAGAAGTCAAGAGGATGAATTCCTTAGGGACGAAAACTTTGAAATACAGATTTTCTGCAGGCCGAGAACTTCTTCATGAGAACGGGAGAGGGAGGTTGGTATTGTCTTTTGCACATTCCTGGTCTTGGGACTGTCCTTATGAAAACATATCTTGCAGTATAGGGCCTTTTTCTAAAAGTTTTAAACAACGCAATACGGGAAATCTTAAACTGTGATAGTAAATCAGGGTTGCAGTTCCGATTCCGATTCCGCAGAATCTTGAATATTTATGAGTAAGATTCCGATTCCGATTCCGAAAGGTAGAAAATATTTTCAGATTTCGATTTTGATTCCGAACTAACAAAAATATTTTAACGGTGCCGATTCCGATTCCGATTCCAATTATTTTTGAGATAGCAGATTCCGATTCCGATTTCGATTTCGATTCCAATTCCGATTCCAGTTACTTTTGAGATAGCAGATTCCGATTCCGATTCCGAATAAAAATTGCAGCCCTGTAAGTAAATCATAAACTGTGATAGTTGAAACTGTGCATATAATTGTTTGAAGCCATTATTCAAAATTAACGAGTATCCAATTAAAATAATTTATTGTTTTTCTTTTTAAAAAAATTCGGAAAATTTATATATTGAGACATACCCAAATCCTACGCGGGAAAATCTGGAACAAATCCAATCAACTGCTACAGAAATGGTCATTTTCACCGCCGTAATACCGGAAAAATTTCAACATTCGGTCAACGATTTAAGTGCTCCCAAAACTTGCAACGACACATTAAAGAAATATGTTAAAGATCGATATCAGCAAAACTAACTACATTAAAAATTATTGATACAAAAAAAATAAAAAGAAACACCATTAAATCTTAAAAAAACAAGCATCATTCGCCTAATTAGATTCACACCATGAATTATTGTAAATTAAATTTCAAATAACTTCCCACTTTACTTTTTTTTTCCAATATCATTCCAAACGAAAAAAAAAAAAAAAAAAAATACTCAGAAAATCAACTGAGATGAAATCAAAAAGATTTGAGCACTGAAAGGTAAACCTTATAATTCTCAAAGGTGTGGGATTTCTCATTTTTTTGTTTTAGAAATAAAAAAATTCCGATGCATAGGATTCTCATTATCGAAGTTGTTTATCCGTGCAATAGTTTAACGAGCATTATGAGATCGATCATGAGATTTTTTTTTTCTCACTTGGTTCATATTCAGATCGTACTTATTTATTAAATTGAATTGATAAACCTTGGCTGGTTTTCAACAAAGGGCAAGTCTCCAGAGTTAACGAATGTTTAGCTTATTTGCAAATGATCTGCTTTTTTTATTATGCAGTCGGTCTTTTTTTTTTCTTAAAGCGGAACAAAAAATCTTAAATCATGAGTTTTATATTCCTTTCGGTGTTTATTAGAACAGTTTTTAAAACCGTTTAAAGGTCATTATTACTGTTACTGATCCCCTACAGAAAGAAAAAAAAATACGAATCCGCTGCCGCATTAACTTCTTGAAAACAAATAAAGCATATGAAAATAAACATTAAATTAAAAGGGTATACTTTGTTTTTTTTTTTTTTTTTTTTTTTTAAGCCTTCTGGCGATATTAGTTTAATAATTCGGTTAGGGATTACTGACTGAAAAAAAAAAGATTAAATTATCGAGTTGTAATGTTAAATAAAGTGAAATGATGGTTTCAGAATGATGAGATGTTACTCGAGGGACATTTATTAATCACCGCTCAATAGTTATATTCCGGAGTCAGTTTACAAAAATATTTTCAGAACATGGTACGAAGTATTAGTCAATGGACGAAAACTTTGAGTTTTCCATCGAGGCTTACCCCTCAAAAGAGCTCATCCATAACGCCTCCGGGGAGCGATGTAGGGATTTTTTCGTCCACTCCACCAAATGTGGATGATCATGTAAGTATTTATGCAAAACGTTACTTTTAACCAAAAAAAAAAAATGCACATCAAATCTTGGTACTAATAGTGGAGATGTTAACATACTGAAATAAAATTAGTGATGGCGATAAATTATCGATATATCGGTTATCGGAACGAAAATTATCGATATTTTTTCCGATAAGGGGTCATGTACATATTACGTAAGCATTTTTTTTGCCATTTTCAACCCCCTCCCCCCCCCGTTGTAAGCATGAGTAAGATTTTGGCAACCCCCCCCCCCCTTCATATTACGTAAGGTTTTTTTTTTTTTTTTTTTTTTTTAATGAAAGCAACGGCACTCGACTTCGGTAATTTTCCCCATAATTCATGGAACTGAAATAAACCAATATAAACACCTATATATTGAGAAAAATTAAAGAGAAGGTTACCTTTAGTTAGACGGTAACAAAATCATGTAATATCAGCTCGCCGCATTTACAATATTTTAAAAAAACATGAAATTAATTAATTAATTATTTATTTTATTTTCGAAAATTCCTGATCAAAGTAGAAAAAAAAGCTTACGTAAGAAATTGTGAGACCCCCCCCTCCCCTTGGTAAGGTGTCGTAAGCATTTACGAGACCCCCTCCCCCCCCTTAACATGCTTACGTAATATGTACATGACCCCTAATGCGGAGTTCGATAATTATCGATAATTTTTATACCGATAATTAGTTACTTCTATAAGTTTTTTAGCTGCGGATTTTTTATTCTGCTTTCCTTAATATCGGATTTATCGATAAATATGTATATCGATATATCGATCATTTTTGGCGATATATCGATATATCATTAGCGGGAAATTTCAAATATCGATATATTTCAGACTTATAGCCATCACTAAATAAAATTCAGTTTTTTTGGGTCGATAAAAAAAAATTACAAAAGTGCTGTAAAATAATAGCAAAAAAAAAAAAATTGTTCCAAAAATTTACTTTTGAAGGTCCTATTAACGAAACACAGTAATAATGTAATAACATAATTACCTATACACCCCCCCCCCTCCCGCCTTGATAAGCGGGAAATTCTAAAATAATTCCGTGATTTTTTGCTTCATTTAGATAGCAAAGCACATTGTTTTATAACTCCGTTCTCGATTGAAATGTGCAAACTTTGGTATCTGGATACAATTTTGTTTTTTTTTTTACTGTTTCCTAGATTACGAATTTAACAATGCCATACTTTTTTTACTCTTTCTATTTTTAATTGGCTTAGACCAGGTAGGTCTTTCTAATTATACTCACATCTTTAAATCTCCCACACTGTTGATTTCTCTGCATGAGGCTATCACAATTAGTTCCAGTGGGCATAATTTTTAAAATAGACAGCTGTACTATATCGCATTCCTGAAAGAAAAAAAAAAAATCTTACTACTTCGGAAATAGTTTTCACGTCGATTATCCTTCAATTATGGAAGAATTCATGTAATTTTAAGAGAAAGTAATTAACAATACAAAATGCATTTTTTTTTTTTATCTTAACAAAAGATTGCATATGATGTTAAAATAAAGTAAACAATACAAAAAAAAAGAGAAATGGATCATATATGTTTAACAATATTTGCGGAAAGGCGATAATATGTAATATTTTCCGCAACAACAACAAAAAAAAAACTTTCTCTTTTATTAATCGTACATAAAAATGCATAATTTTTCATCTCGAAATATTCCCATTTTTTTGAAAAATCAAGCGTGATAACATAGGTGTGGTTGAAACCCCACGCATAGTCCTCACCTGACGAGCCAGGATCAAGTTATATTGAAGTCCGAATTACGCCATTCTCGCTACCTACGACTTTCTTTTTGTAAACCCAGTTAATTACTGGAAGAAAAAAGCCTTGAGAATAATTTTTTTCCCCGTTTTTACTGTGTTAAGCTCTTTCCAGATTAGGATACTTTGTTGGCAAACATATGTAGAATTGACGGCTTATCAATTTTTACGAGTAGGCAGCTTCCACTTTTTTTTTTTCTTTCTCTCCCCACAGATCAAGGCGTCGCTTATCGATACCTGCAATCAAAAATTAACACTTCAAAAAAAGTTTTGACAAGGTTAATTAATTCCGTACCCTTTAAATTTTTTTCTTCTTCAGATTTACACGGATCCCGATGCTGAAAAACTCATCATGGGATCGACAGTTTACTGCATACATCACAAAGAAGGCTGCAAATGGTCGGACGAACTGCGGAAATTAAAAGCTCATCTCAATACATGCAAATACGATGCCTTGCCCTGTAGCAATAACTGCGGTTCGCAAATCCCTAGAGTTTTAATGGAGGATCACATGAAATACACTTGCCCACAAAGAAGAACGCGGTGTGAATTTTGCGCTAAGGATTTCACAGGCGTTCAATTAGAGGTAAGAAAAAAAAAACTATTACAAACTGCTTCAAACAGTGAGATTACGAGTTAATATAGGCCTAATGTTGATTTTCGATTACGGAGGTTCTCATGACTCAAGTTGCAGATAGTTTACCTTTATACGGTTTTAAACGGTTTTTAAAACAACAAAAAAATAAAAACAGTACTTAGTTAAATTGTTAGTTTCACATCCTTCCAGCCGAATTAATATAATAAAGAAGTGTTGCGATTTAAAATTTTTTCTTCTTAAATTTGTAAGCATGTTATTAAAATAATTTTGTTTTCTTTTAGATACATTTAGGAAATTGCGGTTATGAACCCATATACTGTGAAAATAAATGCGGCCATAAAGTTCAAAGGAGACTTCTCCATCAACACAAAGCAGCGGAATGTAGTAAAAGACTTGTACCTTGCCGATATTGTACGAATGAGTTTATTGCAGACACATTGCAGGTAGGTCTTGAAATCATTTCTCTATACCAATCATTGTTTTTTTTCCCTATTGCGAATTGTTATAAATAAACTTCCACTAAAGTTATTCTATTGGAAATCATTCCTGAAACAAAAAAAAAAATTGTAAACAGTGCATATGAATACAGATTTAATTAAATTTTGGTAATAAAAAAAAAAAACTGTCACGCCAATTCTTTTTATGGAAGCCGCAAATTTGTTTGAGAATCACAAGATTAAATTAACTGGTAAAAAATAATAAAGTAAAAAAACTTGAGAAATGTAAGGCATGAACAACAAAATTTTAACAAGGTGCCTAAATTTTAAGTTTTGCAAAATTGAATTTGTACTGCATAAGGTATGCAGACATGACTAATTGACCATGTTTAAAGGAACGGCATGGCGGAGCATTCTGAAAATATGTCACGCCAATTTGATTTTAATGGCAAATGTTTTATTTTGTGTTTTATGATTTTTACAATCATAACTATTCTGTCGTTTCAAAGCAAAAATAATCCCAATCACAATCAATCTATGATTGTCAATCTAATCATACGATTAGATGTAGGCAGTTATTGTTTACCACAGCAGGTTTTGATATCAGCCCTCAAAAATTCTTTCTTCTCCTGGAATCAAAGTGGTACAGGGAAAAAAGTCTTTGTTATCAATGAAAACTCTTTATGGGGGCTAAATATAGTTCATGATCAGCAATTATTTGGAATAATTAAGAAAATTTAGTATCTACTGTAGTTATATGAAAGGATGTGGAACTACACAAATGTAATTTTTACACTAAAGCAATTTTTAATATTCTTATCAACCAATTTTTCTAAATATTTATGATACTAAAATCTTAACCTCTTTATTTGACCATGAAGGGGAGCAGTAAGATTTTACAGTAGTAAAGGGAAAAATATTGATGGACTATGAATGCATAGCCTTGTTTAATTTCAAACACTTCATAAACTCTTATTAAAGGTAATGCTAAATCGAGTTTTTTCTTTCTCCAGTAAATTCTTAATGCCAAGTGCTGAAGGAAAACTTGACATTTAAAATATTGAAAATATTAACCTTTATTTTTATTGAGGGTCACATATTATTTAATAACATCAAGAATGATATTGTTAATGCTGATTCAGGTCAGCATAACCTAAATATAAGCTTAATATCACTTCATCAGAACTGGTTTATCTAAAGAAGAAAGACTGTGGCACGCAAATAAACGAGTTAGCTTACAAAATTGTATCCATCAGTTGAAAATAAATAATAAATATTTTAAAAGCGATTAGATTTTTTTGTCAAATAGTTGAGGTGCAAAGTTGGAATGTGAACATAATTTGGCTTGAAAGTTGTCATTGTCAAAAGGTACAAAACGAAGTATGTAACTACTTACAAATTAGCCACTTCGAGAAACTCTTATTTCTCCTCAAAGAAACGAAATTGGTAGTATATAGGATCATATTTTAATATACACGTTTTAACAAAAAATGTTCCTTTAAAATAATCAACTTCACAAAAATTCACAAATCGCTCTTGATAAACAAAGATGGCTGCAGAAATAATGTATTTCATCGTGGAATTAGAATATAGAGGGCGTCGTATATTGATGACGTCATTTCAAAAACCGTTTTACGTTTATATGACTATGTTTACGTCTCATATCGAATAAAATTTATTAATGGACGAAATTCTTTTGCAGAATACCTTATTTTTTCCCATCTTGGATATTTGTAATTTATAATCATTTACCGCGAAAAAAAAAAATACGACCCGTCTAAGAACTGATCCATTTATTGTCTCAAGTTTTTCCGCGGTTTTATGGACGGCTCAAATCTGGAAGCTGGCCATACAAAAAAAAATGCACTTTGTTTATTTCGCCTTTAATTTCTCTTTCCAGGTGCATCATTTAAAATGCGGAAGGTACCCTGTTTCATGTCCGAATCGCTGCGAATCCGGAATTCTCTGCCGAGAAGAACTAGAAACTCATTTGAAAGATAAATGCACTTCCCTAGTCGCCTGTTGCCCATTCAAAGATGCTGGATGTCGATACAAAGGACCGAGATTTAGTTTAGAAAAACATTTAGACGAGTCAACAAAACAGCATTTAACGCTTATGTGCGGAGTAGTCGCGAAACAACAGCATCAAATTTCAAGTTTAAAAAGTGCCCTGTCGAAAATCTCATTGAATTACTCCGGTACTTTAATTTGGAAAATCTCAGACGTTTCAACGAAAATAGCCGAGGCAAAAACCAAAGACGGGGTAGAACTTGTTAGCCCGCCTTTCTACACTAGTCAGTATGGATATAAACTGCAGGCTTCGTTATTTTTAAATGGAAACGGCGCCGGAGAATCGACACACGTGTCCGTTTATATAAAAATATTACCAGGAGAATATGATGCATTGCTGAGGTGGCCATTTTCTCATTCCGTGTCATTTACATTATTCGATCAAACAACAATCACGGAAAAAGCTTGTAACATTGTAGAAAGTTTTATACCAGATCCAACTTGGAAAAATTTTTTAAGGCCAAGCAAAGAGCCGGATTCTTTAGGATTTGGATTTCCAAGATTTGTTTCTCATGATCTCTTACACAAAAGGCATTTTATTCGTGATGACGTTATGTTCTTAAGAGTAAAAGTAGACCCTACCAAAAATGTAGCCGTGTAAAAACAAGAAAAATGTGCTAGTGACTATTTTAAATTTTACCAAAGATTTCAGTCTTTAAACTGTGTCTTTTTTCTTCTCGTGAAATATTTTTTAATCGTCCGAGCACCTCGGATTATACATGTATTACAGATCGTTTTCATAATTCTGAGAGCTTGTAAATATTTGGAAAAAAAAAAGGATCAGATATGATACTGTTTAAATCGATACGACATTTCTTAGGAAGTATTCTACATGTGGTTCAAATAGTATGATGATTATTATATTAATGTTTCGTTATTACTGTCGAAAATTTAGATGTAAGAGTTCAATGTAAACTTTGTTTTCACACCAAAATGAATAATATGAAATATGTTTATACATTAAAAAAAGCATTTGCCAAAGACATATTTGTGATTTATTTCACTTGAATTTTATCCTGGTAATCAGTGTTTTGGAACAATTCAGAAACGGAAAAAAAAAAAAAAAAACCGGAACAGAAACGGCAACTGAAACATGAAAATTTTAGAAACTCGGAACGAGACCAAATACCATCCCATCCCAAAACAAAAAAAAGCAATAGGAATAAACGGGAACGATTAATAAATACATCGAAAATAATTTCTATAACATCATGGCAGTTTTATTGATTGTTCCTTAATTTGGTAGCTTTTAGAGATGTTAATGCTTTCTTTAAAATTTACAAAAATTTAAGCCCAGAAAGCGAATCCGTATTTATTGCGCAATCAACCGGTTCTGATGACATGTAAACTCAAATCCTGCCAAATGCAAAATGTATTTTTCATTATACATACGACGAAAGTACAACTTACCACACTAGTTTAGCAACAAGAAAGCTTCATTTTTCATCTCAATATTAAAATGAAAAATCTTGAGTTTTTTACCAACTATTTCCTGTACTTTTACTTACTCCTTCCGCTTTTACCTCCTCCTTCCGGTTTCCGGTCGATCGATTTCGAAAGATTTCTGAACGGATTCTTCAATTTTTGAATGAACGGCCATTTTATTTTAACCGATAGAGCAGACGACATGACAACTTATACCAGTGTGTATAACAAATCAATGCTACCAAATACCAACATACAAATGACCCACATTTTTTTTTCGGAATGTATGTGTACGTTTCGTCGTATATAATGAAAAATTTCTTACAATACTAGGGCGGAAGCGTGACTTTTTCTGCCAAACTCGTCCGATTGCTCCGCTCGCCTGCGGCTCGCGGAGCAATGTTTCGGACTCGTTTGGCAAAAACGTCACTTTCCGCCCTAGAATAGTAATAAACTATTACTGCTTCGTTACAAAAACAATCTGAAGGCTGTAACTATAAAGCAAGATAAATTTCAAACTAGACAAAAACGTATTAATGAGCAGAATATGGTCCTTAATTGTTTTTAAAACTTCATTCTGGACGGTAATTGCTTAATAAGTTCAATTATTTTTTTAGTTACAGCCTACAGTTGTTAAAGAGATTTTATAGATATGACTTTCTTTATTATCATTTATTTAGCAAAAATTTTTTTTATAGTCTTAAATCGCATTTTTTACTTATAATATTAACAATTTTTCTTCATGAAATAATGGGTCGAAGTAGTGACACATTCCGTCTAGCGGCATCGTGATCAGTGAAGTTAAGCAGCATTGAGAACGGCCAACTAGTGGATGGGTGACCACCGACACTGTCGCCTCTAACAGGGATTGTAGGAACTACTAATACAATCATCTTAACCTCATTGTAAAAGTAGTTCCTAGAACACTGGTGAATGGCCAATGGAAACAAAATGCATTTCCCTTAATACCGTTACTATATTTTCAAAATGTACATCAGCCTTACAGTTTTTTAAGCATAAACGCCTCGCACCTAAAAAAACGACAAAAAAAAATCAAACCTAACCAAGGGAGGCATGTTATATAATAATATTTTGTATAAGGATTTAACAACGTTTTATCCTACAATACTTTCGTGCTGAAAGTCCTGACGCAACTACTAAAATTGAATTCTTTATCATCACCGTTTTGTCAGTCAGATTAACTTCTGACTTCAAAATCATTTTGGGGAAAGCTCTTCCTCCTGTGATCATATTACAAACGGCCGGATTCCATGCCTTTGGTGAATTGGGCATGATTCTTGATATTACACCACATTCCACAAGTTTGAGGAACGCCATTATGTATAAACACAGACAGTACACCAATTTGTAAAAGAATCGTTTAATATAAAAAAAAATATAATTAAGGCTACACTTTTACGTCTGTCACCATAGAGAAATATAATACTACGTCTATGTTATAAAAAATTGCCGTAGTACCAGTTGGGATAGCCAGCTAAAATGGCGAAGTAATTTGTTTTTAAACAAAGCGTTAATTTTTATTTCACTATTAGGAACCGCAGTATCTCAAAACCGGCCCTTAGTTGCAGAAAAATGATAAGGGAATCGGGATCAGAATTGTAATCCTAGAAAAACAGAATAAGGGATGCCTTCAATCATTATTACTATCGAAAATTTAGGTGTAAGAGTTCAATGTGAACTTTGTTTTCATACCAAAATGAATAATATGAAATATGTTTATACATTAAAAAAAGCTTTTTCCAAAGGCATATTTTTGACTTTTTTCACTTGAAATTTACCCTGGTATTCAGTGTTTTGGAACAAATCAGAAACGGGAAACGAAAAACGTTAAATTTTAACTTAAGATTTATTTGGAAAAAAAAAAAAAAAAAAAAAAAAAAAAAACCGGAACAGAAACGACAACTGAAACAAAAAAATTTTAGAAATTCGGAAAGAGACCGAAACTGAAATCGATACCAAGACAGAAACGATGGAAACGGAGCCAAGTAAACGGAGCTTTGCAATAGTTCCAGAACACTGCTGGTCATACCATCCCAAAACAAAAAAAAAAACAATAGGAATAAACGGGAACGATTAATAAATACATCGAAAATAATTTCTATAACATCATGGCAGTTTTATTGATTGTTCCTTAATTTGGTAGCTTTTAGAGATGTTAATGCTTTCTTTAAAATTTACAAAAATTTAAGCCCAGAAAACGAATCCATATTTAATGCGCAATCAACCGGTTCTGAAGACATGTAAACTCAAATCCTGCCAAATGTATTTTACTGCTTCGTTACAAAAACAATCTGAAGGCTGTAACTATAAAGCAAGATAAATTTCAAACTAGACAAAAACGTATTATTGAGCAGAATATGGTCCTTAATTGTTTTTAAAACTTCATTCTGGACGGTAATTGCTTAATAAGTTCAATTATTTTTTTAGTTACAGCCTACAGTTGTTTAAAAAAAAAAAAAAATGAGATTTTATAGATATGACTTTCTTTATTATCATTTTAGCAAAATTTTTTTTTATAGTCTTAATCGCATTTTTTACTTATAATATCAACAATTTTACTTCTCGAAACCTATTCAATAACAATAACAAAACAATTTTAATTATTAAATTATTATTGAGTAAATGAAATTATTATCTTTTTCGAGCGATTCCATTTGCTTTTTGTCTTCTTAAAAAACATTTTTTTTTTTTAAATTAAACAGCCGCTTTTAAAATTAAATGGAAGCCTTGTTAAAGAGAATTTCGCATAAAAAAAGCTCCAAACAAAAACTGAATTGGGTAAGATTTTACGACAAAAACTTACACGTTAAATTTTTTTTTAATTTTTAGAGAAGCTAAAAAATAATGCAATGGCACTTTTTTAAAAGCAGAAAGAGGAACCAAAAAAGACAGTAAAAATGCTTTCAATTATGCGATTAATTTTTTTTTTTTTTAAAGACCAAACTGTCTCGATTGCGAACAAAGTGAAAATAAAATAAAATACATTTGTTATAGCTTAATTTCCTCGTTATTTAAAATAAAATCTCCACCAAAATGATTTATTCGTTTCACAATCACAACCATCTATCAGGCTAACCAAACTTCGGTCACAAAACCGAATTTTTTTATATATAAGTACATTTTTTTTAACGATTAAAAAAATCGAGCTCAAAAAATATTCGATATATAATGTATACAGAACAATATAACATGCCAATTTTTTTTCTTAAATTGCAAAACGAATTTCATTTCTTCAGTTTCATGCCATCTGAAACCGTTAACCTAAGCCTTAATCACTAAGAAAACTAATCTACTTTTTAGGCTTGATTCGCGAATTATTCATCGCTGATTACAAATAAATTTTACTAATTTATATTTCTTCGACGATTCCTCGCGACTGACTAGCCTATCCTGAGCCACTATTTAGTCAATAAAACTAAAAACAAAGAAAGAAAATTTAAAAACTGCAACTTTGTGTAAACAAAAAAAAAAAGTACCAAACTTCGCAAAAGTTTTGAATAACTTTTTCTTTTCTGACTGTTTAATAACACAGGTTTATCGTTGCATTGAGTTTGCTTTTTTTGCCCTCGCATTCGTGGCAAAAAAAAAATTGCTTTTCCCTACATCCCCAGACAGGAAATCGTAGTTACGTCTGGATCAAAATAAAATTGAATTAAGAAAACTTTCAAAATCGTCAGTTCACCGATTTGGCTGAAAATTGCGTCAGCGATCCTTATTATTATTGCTTAAACATTTATCGCCATCTAAGGAACTATGGCTTCCGAAAGATCCCTGTAATTAAAACAAAAACCGATTTTACCTCCGTAAAAATTATCTAAAAAAAGAGCATAAAATTAAGCTATAACAATAAAATTAAAAAAAAATAATAATAATAATTTAAGCTAAAAATTAAAAAAAAATCTAAAACTGAAATGATGTCGAATGAGTTATAATACAAATGTGAAAAAAAAAAACATAATGTCTAAATCCAAGAAAATCAGTCTCATATAGCAACTGTAGCAAGTAAAACTGTTATGTCGTCCGGTTTTCCGCCTGAAAAGAAAAAAAAAAGTCATGTAAGTTACATTAACTTAAAGAAGGTACAGCTCAGACTGCAAGCAACAGCAATCATATTTGCATTTGAGGTAATAGACTTAAATTTATAGAAAAGGGGTTTTTAAAAATGATGTTTTTCCTTCTGCTTGGGGGTGCTTTCGCTACCTTTGTCATTAATATTTCGTTAATTTATTTTTAACAAGATCAATTCTAAGACACACTAGGCTTAATTTTACCAGGGGATGGTATGCCGAATAGATAATTTTTTTCTCCAAATCTGTCTCGTTGGCCCTCCCTGATTTTCATTAAAATAATATTCTTCTGAAGCAAAGAACTCATTTTAACTCGAATATGCCTCACTTACTATGACGCTTAACTTTCCCAATACAGTACGTCAGAGCCAAAAAGTTCAATATGCAAAGTAAAGATGGCCGTTTGTTATGGGTAAACAACGTTTAGCGGACATCTCCAATTTGCATATGGAACCTTTTGGCTCTGACGTACAGATTAGAAATATTGACAAAATAAAATGAAGCTGATTTTTTAAAAAAATATACCTATGGCGTTGATTCCGTTTCTCCTAGCGTTTTGTGCGAAAGGGGACATGAAGGTACTATCAAAGGCTAAATTCCTAGCCATCCAGGCTATTGAATTTGCTACTAATTGTATCTTGTACGGATCACGCTCTCCTTGAAGCTTGACTAGCTCTGTGATTAGAAGGGAGTAAGGGACATTATCAAAAACTCCATCTGTTGCGACTAAAATGACGTCACCATCCTCGACGGGAAAATTAGACTGATCTGCAGATTCGGGCCTTGAAAAAAAAAAAAATAAATAAATAAACGATTATTCGGTAAATTCCAAACGATGCTTCCTTTAAGATTCTAGTTCGTTTACATAACCGGGCGGTGTACACTATTTTAACGATAAAAAAATTTTATGCAATATTTTATACATGAAAACGGGGTCTAACTGCACCGAAACCATACCCAAAACGTTTTGTTATGTTTAGAGATAAATTTCCATGATATTAAATCCATGAACAACAATTATTAGTTCTTATATTTAATAATATTTAATTGTTTTCGCAAAAAAAAAAAAAAAAATGTTTATTTTCGAGAGACTAGTGCAGCGCTCTAGCGGTGAAACCGCGAACTATTTCAACAACAAAAATAAAAAAATGGCGTCTTATTTTTTTATTTCGAAAACACTATCAAATTTAGGCACCATAAAGCCTTTTTCATACATTTTCAATAACGGATCTTTACTTTTGAACATGACAAAACGGTTTGGGTACGGTTTAGGTGCAGTTAGACGCCGTTTTCATGTATAAAATATAGGATTTTCAAAAAAAAATTTTTAACATAGGTATTTTTTTATCGTTAAAATGTGTACACCGCCCGTCTAACCGGCCGGTTAAATGCAAACGGATTAGAACCTTTAATCGGGTAAAAATTGTTATTTACCTATCATTCAAAACATCTCCGCTGCGGTCTGGTGGAGGCAACGAAAGTTGGAATGGTGTGTTAAAATAATGTTGCTGTTCTTCAGAACGGTGAACCACTCGGCCTTGCCTAACGATAACGAAACCGCTATCTCCGATATTGGCAGTGTATACCATGCTGGTTTCCCTATTTAAAACAACGACACATGCTGTACTGCTACCTGTAAAAACAAAAAAACAAAAAAAATAATCTTTTGAGGAAAATACGAAAAACCAGGAAAGGGCAAGCAAATAACCTCCAGCGGCGTCATCATTATTGCGCAAGCAATTATTAAACCTAATGCATTAGTTTGATTCGAAAAAATTTTGTTTTCTCTTGTTGCTTACCTAATATAGGTTGTTTACTTTCTAAAAGTTCGCTGTAACTCTTAGCTAAAAGATCTGCAGGGTTATCGGGTAGAAACCTCCCTTTAGTGACAAGCCTTTCGCATGTTTTCATCAAGAAGGATGAAAACTCACCGGGATCGATGCCGTAATTCCTCCAACCTCCGACACCATCGGCGACGCCTGAAAATAACAAAAAAAAATGATTACTTTCTAAGCAATAACATAAAAAAACGTATCAAATATTTTTGTTTCAAAGGAAATTAGGGTTGAGAAAGTTCCCATCATTAAAACCGAACATAAAGTTTTAAATTTCTCGATGACAATATCAAACGGTTTATTTTAAACGACGACAAACAAAAATATCCTCGTCCATGTATATATTAAACTCGCAATATTTTGAGAAAAAAAAAATCGTCTCGAATTAGCAAATCTTTAAATTTAACCTTAGGATTAAAAAAAAAAAAAACAGAGCCTATCGTTTAAATCGCTCAACCTTCCACCTCCCGGTTATCTTTCATAATTTTTCTAAAAAAATAAAAAACATATGTGTTCGTATTTACATTCAAAAATATATTAATGACACAATTTAAAAGACGGAGCAGAGTCAGGGTCATTTTAAAAAAATGGCAATTTTCATTAATTAAAACAAATGGGATAAATCAAATAGGCGTTACCGATATTGCAATTTTTCGTTTTTTTCACAGCGATACGGAGTAAAAAGTAAAAGAACACTAATTTTTTTTTTAAACGTATAAAGCAAGCCAAAAAGCACCATGATTCATGATTAGCTTTTCTCTTTTGGAGCCAAATTGATTTTTTTATTTCTTTTTTAAAATTTTACTAGCTGCTAAAAAATTTTAAACCGAGGGAAAAAAATTCAATTAAATACTTAGCTGGGTGAGAATTGTAAAAAGGAAAGCATAAACCCGTAAAAACGTTTGAAAAATATAAAGAATTTCAGAAGAGAGGATTATTTGCAAAGTGTATTCGAGCGTGTCGGCTATGTTCATTATTGAAAATTGCCAAAGCACGACGAATTGAAAAGCCGAAAAAAAAAAAAATCTTGAACAACTTTATAATTATTGCGTCTAAAGAAATTCACGAAAATGAATTCCCTCAGAGGAAATAGGCTTGTGATAAAAGCCGTTTATATTTCTCTCATGCAATAAAAGCTTTTCATTTTTTCCAGGCGTACAAAGCTTGTAAGATCCAAAATCGGCACCGGCATCGGCGCTGGCGCCGGTACTGGCATCGTAATTAATAAGTCGAGATTCAAGTGATTTTGCAAGAAACAAGGCTGCTAGGTAGAATGGTGCCTGCATGATTCATAAAATTATATTTTAATTTTCTAAAACTTCTTAGAATGGCTCTATGATTTTTTTCTACCAAAATCGGAATCGGAAGTTAAATAAATAATATGAAATCGGCATCGGCATCGGCATCGGCATCGACATCAGATTCGGGCCCCCAATTTTTTTTCTAGCAAATCATTGTATGAATACCTTGCACGAAGTCTGCATTACAGAAATGCGATTTCTACAGTTAAGTATCCAAAATTTAATTTCCCTCTTTGTGTTGCACAAACGGTGACAAATCTAATCGCTCATGCCTTTGAAAAGAGGTTGCATTAAAAATAAATAAAAAATTGAACTTCAGTGGGGTGAGAGTTTAAAACAACCCCTGATTAAAAATTTAAAATGTCCCTTTTATTTTAATAAAATTTTCGAATCCATAAGCTCCTATGCCAGGACTCGTTGCTTTCTCACACAAATATGCAGGGATGCGAGGCCGGTGGAATTGTATCGGCATCTGAATCGGTTTAAAAAAAATTACGAAATAGACATCAGCATCGGCATCGCAGATTCCGAAGTCGGAATCGAAGCCGGCGTCGGCATCAATTATTTCACCAAAGAAAAAAAAATGGTAGACAGCAATAAAAAATTTTATATTTAAAACAATAACAAATCAAAAATTTGAAAAAGTTAAAACTTTAAAATTAAGAAACAAATTCTTCGCTGTAGTACTTCATCGAATTGGAAGTAAAAAAAAAAAAAAAAAAAAAAAAAAGGCAAAAAATTTTTTCTTTGCTCAGATACTGAAAATGAAATTTTTGATCTGCTTTAAAACTTAAAAATTCGCAAATTTAACTCCGCGATTTGCTATTTAAAACAAATTTGTTTTAAATAGCAAATTCCATTTATGGAATACACACAAAAAAATAGTCTTGTAAAATCGGCTAGAAATAAGTCAATATTAAACCCAGTGCTAATATTTAACTTAAATTAACATTTTTTCTAGTTAATATTAATTTTTTCGAGCGACTTTTTTTAAACTTGATTAAAAAGTTATTTTAACTATTTATTTAACTTTTTAAAAGTAAAAAAGTCCGTAAGTAAGTTAAGTATGAAAAGGGTTTTACTTTTAAAAAAGCAGTGGGTTCAAAATTGAAATTCTTTTTGGACTGAAATGACTGAAATTTTTTTTGTGTGAAAATTGGAATTTTTACTCATTTTTAAAAGCATCAGCGTCATCGTTGAAAAAATTTTTTTCCACTAATCGGTTTAGATATCGGTTATTTTTTTAAAAAAAGGATCGGCATCGGCATCGAAATTATTTGCGAACCATGGCATCGGCTTCGGCTTCGGCATCGGCATCGGCATCGCATCCCTGAAAATGTGAGCACCCTGATTTTTTTTCCCCCCAGACTTTCTACCATGACGAAAAATCGTGTAAAAAAACTAGGCACAAGCTTCAGAAATCTTGAGGAAATTAATAAAGCTGAGCTCTTACACACAGTCTAAAATTTTTCTTTCAAAAAAAAAAAAAAAAAAAAAAAAACTTGGCTTATGGGATTTTTTGGACTTTGATTATACTCCAGCAAGAACTCTTTCCTCTCCTGTTAATAGCCGAGAAAAATGAGGAACGCAACATCTGCATTTGATTACAGGTCTTTAGTAACTAAACTAAGATCAAAAAAAAAAAAACAGTCTACCGTGAACTTGGGTTTCTTTGGTTGAATTTCAAAAATTCGCTTCTTCTGAATTTAATGCTACACAGTAAAAAATATTATGTAAATATGTTAAAAACGGTCTACATAAAGTCTATGTTAAGTTATTATGTTAAAAAATCAACATAACTTGTTTGTAAACAGCAAAAAAATGACAATCGTTAATGGACGCAGAACATTAAACAAAACAATTGTGTTATTTTTCTTAACAAAATATTTATGTAGACCGATTTGGACATACAATTTGTGTCAATTTTAACATAAAATTTTTTACTGTGTATAGTCCTTATCCTCTTTCCCTTCCTCAACTTAAGAGTAGGCTTCACGGAAGGCTTCACTTTCGAGGAGGAATGGGTGTTTTGTTTAACACTCAATTTTTCAGGGGGGAATCGAATTTTAGGTATCTAACGAACTCCTTTGACTTTTTCTTGTATTTTTGGTACAAGTTTCAACTTGTTCCAAACAAACAAAAACCAGGAAAACAAAATCAAAGTTTCAACGGAAGGTCGGTGGTTCGAGTCCACTCTTCGAGTACCTCTGGTGTATTTTTTTACTGAACATCATCCCGGTTCCCTCTTTGATCGAATATACCTGTAATCCCCAACTGAGAGAATTAACCCCCCCCCCCCTGCCTTAAAAGCAGTTTTAGGTTTGTTGGAAAATTAAAAAAATCAAAGTTTTTCGACCGCAATTTTTTTTGAAATTATTTTCCCGTCGCACATTCATTTCCGACAAGTTGTAACTTGCACTAAAAATTCCGGGATATACCAGAGGAGTTTGTTAGATACCTAAGATTTGTATTTTTTCATCGTAAATCGAGTATTAAAGAAAACAGTCATTCCTTCCGGCATCCGTGAAGCCTCCTCTTAAGATTTTATCCCATCTGAATCATAAAACTGATTATTATGCCAATACTAAATCCATCAGATCATATAAAACGCTCCGGCATCAATTAAAAAATAAATCATGAATTCATTTGGAACTGGTTTGAACAATAACTAAAATTATAAAACTTTCATTCGCCAGATTCGGTAGGTGCCCGTACCAATGATATTTTAATGATATTTCTTGTCATCTTTTTTAAACCTCGTAATGTCGTGTCACGAATACATATGAATATCAAACAGGATGTTTTTTTTTTTAATGCTTAATTATATATGAAAATCAAATTCCGACCAATTTCTGCTCTAATAAATTCGAGAATAGACCTTTCAAATTTTCCGCGGAGGCGGGGAATCATGCGGCTCTTTTATTCGGTACGATTCGGGAAAACGCGTTTATTTTAAGAAAATTTTCAACCTTCGGATCACAAGACTTCACTTGTGAATTTTGTTTACAATCCGAGACCGGCTGGCACACTTCCAGCCTTGTATAATCACAAGATAATAATTATTATTATTATTATGTTTCCCAATATGCTTTTTGATGATCCTAAACATAAAAATATACTCTCCATTTTGTTGAAACCTCACAAGCTGACCTATAAGATGTTCGCTACGATATTCTTACCGTCCCTGATTAATATTACTCGTATGTAGGTTAATAATAATAGGTTACATGACGTCATGGATGCGCATCTTAAATTAAATGTGCTCTTTTCATGCCAGGGGTCGCTTAAACCGGCATGCATATGTGCATGTCTCCCTCTTTCATGAAAAAACTGACACAAAGAGAAAAAAAAAAAGCTAATGATGATGTTCGTCAAGATGAAGATTGAAGGTCATTAAAAGTTATGTTACAAAGTCCACAATAAGCAACGTAGAGATGCTTAAATCATTCTACAACTATTGTATTAACCACCTTGTTTAAAAGAATTGAATTTAATCTAATCAGAAGCTTTTCTTTTTCGCTGATGAAGAAAATAAACAAAAAAAAAAATTAATAAGTTTCCTTAATTATCGGTGTACAATCAACTTTCTCCTTTAAATGGTTCCATTTGAATTGTTTCAATTTACACTTGAAGAAACATGACACTAAAGAAACCAAGAATATTCAAGGAGGAATAAGTCACATGACAGTTTTAACAAGAATAAAATTTTAGCAAACTCATGTGACCCAAGGATTTTTTTATAAATAAGAAGAAAGAAAAAAAGTATAATTTGGCCAGAAAATTAATCCACCTAAATTGACTTGTTTATGTTTTTAAAACCAATTGTAGTTCAACGAACTCCAACTAAATCATCTGCTTTTTTATTATTAATTATTTCCTTCTTTTACCTTGATCAGAAAGAAAACTGTCAATAGAAATAATAATTTTGTTAAAAGCTACTACTCAACCTTAAAAAATCTATTGTTTTAAATCACTGTCATGGCTGAGCAACAAGACAACCTATGATAGCATCATTTTATACAGGTTTAATTCGATTAGATGGTGTGAAACCCACTTCCAGCAGGACAGCTTTATAATTTTTCAATTAGAACTTCGTTTTGAGGTCCTTATTAAAACACTCTCTTCCGCACAGCTACAGGAAAAAATCCACTAATCAAACACAAGTATTGTGATTGTCATGTCATGAGAATCTTGTTTATAAACAAAATGAATAAAAACAGATAAAAAAAAAATTGGGGCAAATTCACATCTTTTAATTTATAATGATTTATCACGATGTATGTCAATGTAAAAATATTTTATTTTTACTTTTCTTTTTTGGGGTTTAAGTTGATAAAGACGTTTTCTAAAATGCTATTTCACAACAATCATTTTTCATGCAGATATGATATCATAGTTCTTTTCAGTTTACAAAACATCAAGAAAAAAAACAAGGGTGTCATTCTTCAAAATTATCATAACTAAAATTTATCAAAATAACAAAAAAGAGCCTTACAAAACCACAAAGTTAAAGTGACCTTGGTAGCAGGTAAAAAAAAAAAAAGTAAAAAAATAATTATGAAGGAATAATAGAAAATTAATTAATGGAAATAAAAATTAGCTTACCAATGACATCGGCAGTCTTATATTTAGCGGAAAACCAGGCATCATCACCGAATTGTCCTTTTCTTAACCTAGCATTAACAAATTGCTTTGGGAACCCGCAAACTGCGGACACCAAATAAGAATCACGTTTTTTACTAGCATTAGGTTCAACACTACATTGAGAATAATTAGTGATTCCGCTCCACAATGCACGAGATAAAACTCTTCCGGTCCAAATGATGGAATGCATATTATCCTTTAAATTTAGATTTATTTTATTTCATTTCACGAGCCTAAATGCTTTAACCAAACCATTTTAAAACTCACTCACTTCTCAAAAACACACCACACCACTACAAAAAAAATTGATCGCAAAAACAGCTATTACCAACAAAACAGACGAAAATTTTTTTCCATTGAGCGAGTAGATGGCGCACAAAGGAAAAGGTTGAATTCGTTCGTCACAGCCGAAGTGACCAATCAGAGAAGAGACAGTAATCCTAGGTTCGATTCTTAGGAATTTTTGATGCATAAAAAACTCTTTTATATTTGAAAAGAGATGTAACAGCTTTTCGGCTTTTAGCGAAATCATTAGACTGCATCCTCGTCATTCTGTTCTCCTTAAAATGAACGAAATAAAAAATGCCAAGGATCCTTATTAAAATGGTGACACAAGCCGCCATGCTGTTTTTCTTCAATAGTTAGCTTATAGGATTCAATGGGAAAATGGCGGATTATTATTTATATTTATTATCATTATGAAGGGTCTTACGTAAGCATCAACAACTGTTACTGTATACAACACGGTGGTATACAACAAGTAGACGGTTTTTTGTGACTTTCTTTTAATATTTAATTTTGAGGAAGAATTTCTTGTAGTACGGTAAAGAAAATGTCATCTCCTAGGTTAGACTCACCTTATTCAGCGAGTTGCGGGCAAGATAATTATGATTATGATGACGACGAGCAAGACGATCCAGATGAAGGTGACGAAGATTCGGACGAAGGTAAACAAAAATAACCCTAATTCAGGTTTTCTAGAACACGTTCTGCTTTTTAAAATAAAAAACGAAAATCGGAAAGTAGTAATGACGAATAGTATGTGAATTTCGAAGAATTAAGTATTGTTTTTTTTATGATGGAACATAACTTAAGGAATGGGTTTTTTTAATAAAATATGGTGGGATTTGTTTATTCCTTATAAGTATTTCAGTTGCATTTTTCAGATACAGAGGATGCAAGTGAGACAGAAATGGGCAAATCAGAAGAATATACAGAGATTAAAGAGCAGTAAGTTTTTATAGTTTTTTGTGTTTAATATTTGAAAATCACTATTTTAATGTAAACTTATTTTTTAGAATGTATCAAGACAAATTAGCAAATTTAAAAAAGCAGCTGCAACAGCTCAAAGATGGGACCCACCCAGAATATAACAGGCTAAACAAAAAATTGGAACAGGAATATAAGGATAGGATTGCATTAAACAATGTTTCTAAGCAATATTTAATCGAAAGAGTAGAAAGAGATTTTATAAATGAAATGAAAGCAGCTGCTAAAGAGTATGAAGAAAAAAAAATAGAGCTTAGGGAAAATTTAATAGCTGAATATGAAGAAAAAAGGAAGATGATTGAAACAGAAAGGCATAGCTTGGAATTACATGGAGATTCAATGGATGTTAAACCTGTGATGACTAGGAAATTACGGAGAAGACCTAATGATCCCTTACCGGTTCCGGAAAAAAGAAGAAAGCCACCACCAGCTCAGTTAAATTATTTACTAGATGAAAAGGATATTGAATCAGATTTAAAAGTAATAAGTCGAGGTCGACCTGTAACACCTCAAATTAGAAGGGCCCCATTACCTGGGGGTATAGTTCCTCCGCCTGTTTTGCAAAATGACTTATCAAGCCATGAACCTAGAATCGAAGATGGAAAATTAAGATATGAAAAAAGATTTTTCCACAGGGGGCAACCTGTTTTTGTGGAAGGTAAAGACATTCCTAGGTTTGCAGCTAACATCCACAATATTGCAAGTGATGTGGTGAGTTGAAATCATATTTTTTACAATAGCAGGTATATATAACTGAAGTAATGCATATTATTTTTATTACAGATTTGGGTGAAAAAAGTTTCTGACTCTAGCAAATTCAGGATATTTTTATCACAACTTAGTAAAAAGAAAGTTCATATTGAAAGAAGAGTACCATAAAATGGTCTACAAACTTTGGATTTTTATCAGTGTGATTGTATAGTTAATTTTATTATTGCATATAAAATTTGCCAAAATCCGTGTTCAGTTATACTGTGCAAAAATATATTGAATGTAAAAAGAAATAAAAAAAATAAGCTT
Organism: Liposcelis bostrychophila; assembly: GCA_037577465.1. Classification (NCBI taxonomy): domain Eukaryota; kingdom Metazoa; phylum Arthropoda; class Insecta; order Psocodea; family Liposcelididae; genus Liposcelis; species Liposcelis bostrychophila. Next base: position 11,240,197 of record CM075211.1, on the reverse strand, counting down.
ACTGTAATTATTTTAAGAATATGTACAGCACTTGATGCAAAAAATATTTTCTTGTTTAATTATTTTTGTACGAACTGTAACTTGTGCTAATGGCAGGATTAATTTTACATGAATGCACAACTGTAAAGAATGTTTTTTGGTGAATATAGATCGGAAACGAAGAAATGCATTTGTATTAAAAATTTAAGAGGAATACTGATCGTCTTAGATATTTTTAATACCAGCCTTACAAGAAATCTTTTTAGTCGGAAGAGATTTTAGATTGTAAGTCAATGGTTGTACACCAAGACTTTGCTCTGAAATAATCTTTGAAGTTGTTAATTAGAAAAATATGAGACATCCAAATGAGCATAATTCTTGATGTTTTTAATAAATTTTTGAGCAAGATCTTCGTTTTGGGAAGAAAATAAATATTCATTTACGGTAAAAACACAGAAAATAGACTCTATTGCATAGCATAAGGGTACGTTTTTATAAAAAAAATGGAAACAAAATTGTTAAAAATGATTGATTATTTCATATTTATTTATTGTGAGCTAAATTTCATGATAATTTATCACATTGGCAATCTTTTCTCTGCGGTTTGAATTCGCTTTCTGTACTCCCAACAAGAGGCTGACAAAGGATGTAAGAACTGCTTAAAAAAAATTTGTCAAATAGAGAAAAAAAAAATTCTTAAAAGCAGTTCAGTTGTTTTGTTTGTTACAAAATTATATAAAGGCGCAAGCCAGGGATGGTATGCCAAATAGATTTTAACCGGAATCGTAATCAGATTCTATCGATGGAAACTAATCGGATTCGGCATCGGAGTGGCGAAAATTTCTACCATAGTTTGGAATCGGAATCGCGTTTGAAAAATCATCGAGCATCACTGGAATCGGAATCAGCATGCCATCCCTGGCGCAAGCAGTCATTTTTTACTACATTATTAGTGCTCTATGCAATGAAAAATGTAGGCGAAAAGAAAAGATTTTATTTATAACAAGAACACTGATTAAAATTTCAAGCTCAAGCATTCTAAAGATTTTCTTTAATATTCACTTCAGGATGATAAGAATCTGTGGCTTTTTAGTACAGGGACCCTCCGCGTTTTGGACAGATTTCTAAGTCATTTTATAATAGTTTATAATATTCCTTAAAATTACGATTAGTGCTGTCCATTATTACGTGATTTAACATTCAAAACAAAGCTATGTAGCACAAATTTTTATTAAAATTTATTGTATTAAAACAAGAGAAATAAGAACAATCGTGCGATCATGTGTAAAAATAAGATTCTTTTATAGAGCAATACACCTACGAAGAAAAATACAGTGTGAAGGATAAATTAATGTTTTTTTTGTTTCCGGAGTTCCTTTTCTGATTTCCCTGATAAATAATTATTTAAGATGTTTTTAATTTTTTATTTTCGTTATTACATGTACTACACTGGCTGCTGTGTACCTACAACTCAAAAAATTTTTTAAAGTTGGTTAAGTGATAATTGTTATCAAAATTTCAAAAACAAGGACTTGAAAAGCAATGTTAACCAGGCCTGATTCTTAGAGGCAAATAAAAACGCGCCATTTTGCCTGTGATAGTGATATCAGCGAGTAGCTATGCCTTACATATGTGGTCTCAGCTTCTGAACACGAGAAAAATGACTAAATGCAGAAAAAAAGACTTGGCGCGCCAGTTCCCTATGCAAACATGTTCGATTAATTTCTTGGCAAGCAGAATCTCTTTTTCATACGCTTTATAACTTCACTCAACATGTTGTGCTTAATAAACAATAGTATATTTTATACATACCTGTACGTAGAGCCAAAAAGTTCAATAGACGATTTCCGTAATGACGTTTCATCCCGTAATGCATTGCAAATCGTGTCGTCTGACCGCGGGTACATTCTAATAATGCTTCCCATAAGCTAAGTACAGACATGAAAGTTAAAAAATCATTTTGCTATTTGCTCGGTTCCAGGATAAAACTTACTTTGGAATTATTTACTATACTTTGGAATTATTTTTATAAAAATAGCTGACATCAATTATAAGAATTTTCAAAATTAAATGCCTTGAAATAGCTAAAAACACGGTACCGCCTGCTCTTAACTTACGAATCACACAGACGCGTCGTCTGTTTGTTTGTCCCCTTTTAATCCCACAATGCTCTGCGAAATTGATCGTCGATATGCAAATTCAAGATGGCCGTTTGTTATGGGTGAACAACGTTTAGCGGACATCTTTAATTTACATATTGAACCTTTTTGGCTCTGACGTACAGATATTCTCGAATCTTTATCTAACGGTCTTTTTTATGGCTTACTGCTCTCCCTATCCCATTATTATGAAATTTTTAACGGCCCTTCCCTTCCATCACCGAAAAATTAAACCCGGATTCAACCTCAACCTAAATCAAACCTCAAGAGCTAACCTTTTTATCTTACAACCTCATATTTTTCATTATTTTTTTCTAGAAAACTTCGATTTTATTTTGTATGTCATCCGGTTAAATATACCAGAAAAGCATTTCCATTAAACATAATTATCATTTTTATTTGCTTAGAAATGTTTTCAGTCTCCCTATCAATCGCAATTAAAACCAATAAAAAAAACGATACAAATTGTAAAACAAGTTCAGTCTTGTGGCCGAAAATTAAATTATCAAGATTCGCAAACCAGTTACAGAATATACAGTATATATTATGCTAAAAAAAAATCATTACAGACGGATCTTTATTAATATGTTCCTGGTATTTATCCAAGATCAGTTGAAAGCCTGATATTTTTTTACAACCTTAAAATGCTGTTTTTTTTATGAATGGAATGTTGCTCTGCGAAAAATATGCAACAATATATATAGCCTTTTAACACATATTCCTACGGACTATATTCATTTACCATAATCTGGGTTTCTACACTCGGATCAAAATGCACGGATGTGTGGCTCGAATTTCTTGCGTCTGACATCAACCTGTTCGCGCTTGTCGCGGAATTGATCACTTCGTTCGAACTCTCGCTGTTCGGGTCTCTGGGGGTTACTTTCACAATGTTGTTTGCTTGCCACCAAAGGTACCATATCCTCATATGGAATCGAATGGTTACGGCAACCCATAAGTAATAAGCGAACGTTAACAGAACGACCATGACTAACAAGGAAATTGTTGTCCAACGCGATGCCGGCGAGTACCTGTGAGGTTCTTTCGAATAAAAATCGGCGGCTATTATACAGGAATACACGCCGATAAACGCAATCGGGGTTAAAACTATAAAAACTATAAAGTCACTTTTTAAGCCTCTATGGTACTGGGGATTTTTATCGATGAAAATCCAGTAATAGATGGAGAAAATAACGGTAAATCTCGGCGTTCTGACTGTTTGATAATTGTAACTGCAAAGTTCGCATGAACGAGTGTTCGACATAGCCAGCCATTTTTCCAAGCAGGACATGTGAACGAGGCCGATCGTGCCCTAAAATAAAAAAAATCGATCACTCATTATCGCTGATTTTTTATTTTAAAAATAGCTGACTACAAAGTGTAATAAAAAAAGAAGTTTGATTACTTATTATCGCAAAATTTTTTATTTATAGCCGGTGTCTCCTTTATAAAAATGGTTTAAAAAAAAAAGCCCGCGATGACTTTCAGTTTTATCGTTTTCTTTTTTTAAAATTCAAAAACATTTATCGAAAGCGTTATATAACAGCCACGAGTTCCTTACCTTACACCTGCATGCTTGAATGGGGGTTTCCCTTTTCTTATCATCAAAGCAAATTCGACAAAATCGGTCATCCCTTGGAAAGGGTAAAGAAATTGACTCTTTTAATTTGTCCTCTTCAATTGTGAACGGTCTTCTTCGAAATTTAAATTTCCTCCTATTTATGAATTCGTAAATTAATGACATAGGTTTTATAAAATTTGTTTATTTCTCGTTAAGTAAACATAGCAGAAACACTGCTGTGTTTTTCTTCTTTTTTTTTTTCTTCTGAAGGAACGGTGGAATAAAATTATAAGTAGATGCCCATAGAAAATGCAGGGGTCCGAAGCTTGAAAATTTTGGCCGATGCCGATGCACTGGCATCGGCACTACGAAATTTTTAGTACTGGCATCGGCATCGACTAAACTTTTCAAGCTTCGGCATCGGATTTTTTTAAATGTCAGAAATCGGCACCGGCATCGGCACTACGAAATTTTTAGTGCTGGCATCGGCATCGGCAACGTCATCGTCATCGACCCGAGGTATTTAGCCGGCCGCGGCTAGCATCGGCATCGGCATTGGCATCGGAATCGCACCCTTGATTTTAAAAATCGCGTAGAGTGGCTCTATGATTTTTTTATCCCTAAAATCGGAATCAGAGGCGGCATCGAATATGATCGATGCTTGGTGGCTTCGGTATCGGCATCGGCCGATGATGATCGGGTGTCGGTGCCGGAACCGGAATCGAAACAGGGAGTTTATAAATAATATGGAATCCGCATCGGCATCGGCATCGACATCGGAATCGGACCCCTGAATTTAAAAATCGTCTATGGCTATGATTTTTTATTTCACTAAAATCGGAATCAGAGGCGGCATCGGATATCATCGATGATTAGTGGCGTCGTATCGGCATCGGCATCGGGTGTTGGTACCGGATTCGGGATCGGAATCGTAGTTAATAAATAATATGGAATCGGCATCGGCGTCGACCCAAGATTTCAGGCGGTTGCGGTCGGCGTCGGGCTCGGATCGGCATCGACATCGGACTCGGATGATTTCATACCCGGTACTGGAAGAAAATATTTCAACAGGAGACCAACTTTTTAAGAAACTTAAAGTTTGGTCTGGTAACTGGGGTAACGGTAAGTATTAGGGGTCGGGTAATTGGGGTCCTCTACGTACTACGTAAGCATATTTGGGGGAGGGGCCTGCCCATGAAAATCTTACGCAGTGTTAAATCTCCAAACCAAAGGCCGATTTCATGATTGCAGGGGGGCAGGGGGGAAGGCTCAGAAATCTCCAAAATTTTGCTTACGTAATATATGGACGGCCCTTTTTCTCTAAAATGTAGGAAAACAAGGTCATACAATATTGTGCCTATATGATTAGTTTATGATGACACTCACATAAGCTAAGCATAGGCGCAATATCAAACGACCATGCCTTACCTCCAGAATATACCCAGTAAGTTATTTTTCCCCCTGAGTAAATAAAAATAAAAATTTTACTTTGAACATACGTACGTTCTTTTATTACAATTAAACAAAGTTCTTCACGTACGAATCATTTGGAAAACATAAAATTTTTTCTAAATCAGTCTCAAAAATTACGTTGTCTGACGAGATTCTCTAGCGGATTTACATTTTCTAAAATAAAAAACCTAAATGCGCTTTATTCACACTCTTTTTCATGATGCTCCTTTTCAAGGCGCAAAGACAATTATACATTTTTAGCCAAACAAAAAATAAATTACACAACTCTTAAAAAAAAAAAAGAAAACGTTAATATACACGAGTAAAAAAATACGATCACAGTAATTTTAGTAAAATGCACTTGATTCTTTTTGCAAATGCGAGCGTTAAATGCCTAAACACTAACAAAAAATACACATACATCCGAGTACTAAGCTTATTCAAATATTATTTTTAAAATTTTTGTTTCAGGATATACATCATATGCACAACAAATAAGGTTATACAAGAAATGGAAACTTAAAATCAACAATTTAAAATCGGCATCATTAACAAAAAAAAAAAAAAGTTTTTATGAAGTCAAAACTTCCTGTCCAACAGACACTGGGATAAGTCGATGAGAAAAGTGGAAAGGGAAGATCAAACTAAAAATTATTTGAAATTTTCGATTTTACGGGCATAGTGTTGCATACAAAAATTGGATGAAAGCCGACAGCACACAACAATTTTATTACCAAAATTTTCTTAGCCAAAATTGTGAGACCGACTTGTTACTAGTTGAAACTGACTTTTTTACACTTTTCAAGGGAATTTTTTTTTTTTTTTTTTTTTTCAAATCTGGCAGTATTTTTTTCTTGACCCAAGCCTTGGGGCTCTGAAATAGCCCGAAATTTGAAAGAGCTAAAATTTGCATACAGCACTCAATTTAGATGTTTTCAAAGGTGCTGATTTCAAATTTTGGGGTCATTTTTTCTTTAACTCGAATTTTAGGCCCAAAAACGGCGTAAAACGTAACGGAAAAAGCAGGAGGGGTTTTTTGAATTTAAATTACTCATTAAGTCTTGAGTCTAACATAAAGAGAACTCAAATCGGTTGTGTTACTACTATGCCTGATTCACGAAATAAAAAAAAAAATCCTTATATGAAATCCTTTTAATAAAGAAGCCGCTTTCGGACCTTAAAATTTAGGATCAGAGAAAAATGATCCCAAAATTTGAAATCAGCGCCTTTGAAAACACCTAAATTGAATACTGTATGCAAATTTTGAAGCTCACATCGAAAATTAAACTTTGCTATATTATACATATTATTTTACGTTACATAGAAAAAAAAGAGCTAAGAAAAAAATCTGATCGAAAAAAAAAAAAAAAGTTTTTTGAAAACTTCCGTTTAGAAGAGCTACCGGTAAACTGCAGATCCTAAAAATGTCCTGAAAAATTCTTCAAAAAGTGTTTTCAAAAACAGATTTAAAAAAATAAATTAAAAATTAAAACATTGCTAAAACAGATGCCGTTGTCAATACAATGCAGTTTTTTTTAAATACTAAAGATAGTTTCCGACTATTTTTCCTAATCCGTTTTTCCTAAAAAAAATAAATTCCTAATTCATTTTTCCTAAAAATTTTCGTTCCTAAAATTTTTTTTCCAACAGGGCAGTCTCCACTTGATAACGTTCACCGCATTCGCGTTATCCGCCTTCTCGATGAACGTAATCGCACCGGAAGTTTTGTGGATCTTTTACCACGATTTTTTTGATCATCTTCTGCTTTTTTCTATTTACAAACATTAAAAATGGCGGTTTTGAAAGATGTTTTTACGGATTTAAAAAGAAAAATTTTAATTCGGGCATGGGGAAGACAATAAATCTGTTCCAAAACAAATTCTGGGTAAGCCAATTTTGTATACTTAATAAAATATACGGTACTCTTTTAATGCCACAAACGTTTACGGGAGCAAAACCTGCAAAGTACTTCCGGTGCGATTACGTTAACCGTGATGACGGACAACGCGAATGCCGTGAACGTCATCAAGTGGAGACTGCCCTAACAATTTTTTTTCTAATTTTCAATATTCAAAATTTTTGATTCCTAAAATAAAATTTCCTAAAATGGATATTTTTCCTAATTTTTTTAAAGGATTTTTTTTTTTTTTTTTTTAGGGAAAATGGTAGGAAATCAATAAAAATTATTTTAAGTTAAAAAAAAAATACCTAAAATAAAAGCGAAGCGTCATCAATTTCTTCCATGATTTGTACCTCCAAAGCTTAACAGTTCAAATTCACAACCATATTTTGAACATTATCAAAATCGAATCCCTTAAAAAATGCGACTCTCTTCAATGCCGCCACCGAATGAAGCCTTTGCATCGGATCCACAACCAACAATCTTTGTATCAAATCTTTGGCTTCTCTACTGCAGTCCATATCTGGAATCTGTCGAACTTGTCCGTTTTCATCTACGGAACATGGAAATGGGACCTGAAAAAAAAAAAAAAAAAAAAAAAAAAATTTTTTAAAAAAAACGTATCAGCATGAGTATGTATGTACATAAACAACAGTGCTAAAAAAAAAAAAAAAACAGTCGGGGGATATGAGGCATGATACGTAGGACTACGTCCAGAATTAATAAAATCTTAATTTATTTATCTTCCTTTTTCGATTTCTTACTTGCTCTAAACTTAAACTTCAAAAATTAAAAAAAAAAAAATACCTAAAATAAAAGCGAAGCGTCATCAATTTCTTCCATGATTTGTACCTCCAAAGCTTAACAGTTCAAATTCACAACCATATTTTGAACATTATCAAAATCGAATCCCTTAAAAAATGCGACTCTCTTCAATGCCGCCACCGAATGAAGCCTTTGCATCGGATCCACAACCAACAATCTTTGTATCAAATCTTTGGCTTCTCTACTGCAGTCCATATCTGGAATCTGTCGAACTTGTCCGTTTTCATCTACGGAACATGGAAATGGGACCTGAAAAAAAAAAAAAAAAAAAAAAAAAAAAAAACAATTTTTTTAAAAAAACGTATCAGCATGAGTATGTATGTACATAAACAACAGTGCTAAAAAAAAAAAAAAAAAACAGTCGGGGGATATGAGGCATGATACGTAGGACTACGTCCAGAATTAATAAAATCTTAATTTATTTATCTTCCTTTTTCGATTTCTTATTTGCTCTAAACTTACACTTCAAAAATTAAAAAAAAAGAAAAAAAAATCGAGGGAAGGTATTGCTTCCACAAAAAAACACATCATTTTGTTCATTTTGAAATCCTTCAAACATGTATGATGTTTTAAAAAAGGCTGCCACCGGGTTACCGTAAGGGTTGTGCCCCAAAATTTAATTTTTTTTGGACTTTCACCCATCGATAGGACCTAGTGAGGGGGTAAATTAGGCCAAATATTAGGGTCGAAATGAAAGCCGTTTCTGAGGCGGGGACGGAAGTGAAAATTCCGTTTTTATTTTTTTGGCGGAGAATGGGTTGTCCGATTGAAGAATCCTAAAAACGAAAAAAAAGCTCATTCAAAGAGCTATCTAAGGGCATATTTGTTAATTTTAAAAAAAATGGCCAGTTGGCCAAATCGGCCAAATAAAAAGAAAAAAATTATTTTCTTCGTGTTAGCGTCGCCGGACCAAAATTCGCTATGACAGTCAAAAAGTACGTCAAAAATTGGCCTAAGCACATGTGCTTCTCAATTTTTTTTTCAACGAGAAAGTGGCCAAAAAAATGGCCAAAATTTTAAAAAATTTTTTTCGCCGCGAAGATGACACTGCACACAAATTTCGCTACCTCCACGTGGGAGTACGCAAAAAACTGGTCTAGATATGTATTTTTTTGGTTTTTTTCCCAAACGGCCAAAGTGGCCCTAAAATGGCCAAAGTCTCGAAAAATTTATTTCGCCACGAAGACCACGCTGGACCAAAATTTGGCCTTCACCATGTGAAAGTACGCAAAAAATTGGCCCAAAACCATGTATTTCGCCTTGGAACCCTAAAGGCGAAAGTGGCCAAATTTGATGGCCAAATTTATAAAAATCGCAAAACATTTTTTTCACTGTCAAGACGAGGCTGGTTCAAAATTGGCTATTACCACGTGAAAGTACGCAAAAAAATAGCCTAGAAACATATTTTTCCGTTGGAGAAAAAAAGGTAGATATTGGCCCAAATTTACACATTTTGGTTACTTTAGGCCATTAATTTGGGCCAATTTCTACCTTTTTTTCTCCAACGGAAAAATATGTTTCTAGGCTATTTTTTTGCGTACTTTCACGTGGTAATAGCCAAATTTTGAACCAGCCTCGTCTTGACAGTGAAAAAAATGTTTTGCGATTTTTATAAATTTGGCCATCAAATTTGGCCACTTTCGCCTTTAGGGTTCCAAGGCGAAATACATGGTTTTGGGCCAATTTTTTGCGTACTTTCACATGGTGAAGGCCAAATTTTGGTCCAGCGTGGTCTTCGTGGCGAAATAAATTTTTCGAGACTTTGGCCATTTTAGGGCCACTTTGGCCGTTTGGGAAAAAAACCAAAAAAATACATATCTAGACCAGTTTTTTGCGTACTCCCACGTGGAGGTAGCGAAATTTGTGTGCAGTGTCATCTTCGCGGCGAAAAAAATTTTTTAAAATTTTGGCCATTTTTTTGGCCACTTTCTCGTTGAAAAAAAAATTGAGAAGCACATGTGCTTAGGCCAATTTTTGACGTACTTTTTGACTGTCATAGCGAAATTTTGGTCCGGCGACGCTAACACGAAGAAAATAATTTTTTTTCTTTTTATTTGGCCGATTTGGCCAACTGGCCATTTTTTTTAAAATTAACAATTATGCCCTTAGATAGCTCTTTGAATGAGCTTTTTTTTCGTTTTTAGGATTCTTCAATCGGACAACCCATTCTCCGCCAAAAAAATAAAAACGGAATTTTCACTTCCGTCCCCGCCTCAGAAACGGCTTTCATTTCGACCCTAATATTTGGCCTAATTTACCCCCTCACTAGGTCCTATCGATGGGTGAAAGTCCAAAAAAAATTAAATTTTGGGGCACAACCCTTACGGTAACCCGGTGGCAGCCTTTATCTAAAATTTTATCAAATGTTCGTTTCAAAAAATGTTTTTTAAAAAGTAGATGTGCGAGTCCTACTCGCATCGTGATGAAGTGAAACTTCTTGGATAATATTAAAAGAAATAATTTAAGTCGCGTTACGAGTGACGCGTTACGCGGCCGAAAAATGTTTAAAAATTATCTGCGTAACAAATAAATTAAAAAAAATTTAAACCTTTAAAAAAAATTTTTATTAGTCTTTCAAACATTTGTTAGTTCCTTTGTTTAAAGAAATTTTTTAGCCTCGTAACGCGTAACTCGTAACGCGGCTACGCGGCCAAACAATGTTTAAAAATTATCTGCGTAACAAATAAATTTATAAAAAATTTAAACCTTTAAAATTTTTTAAATTTTAAAAAATAATTTTAGCCGCGTTACAAGTGACGTGTTACGCGGCCGAAAAATGTTTAACAAAATTATCTGCGTAACAAATGAATTTAAAAAAATTTAAACCTTCAAAAAAAATTTTTAAGTTTTAAAAAATCACTTAAACCGCGTTACGAGTGACGCGTTACGAGGCTAAAAAATTTTTTAAACAAAGGGGCCGTTCAAATATGACGTCATCATTTTTTTTGGGGGGGGGGGAGGGGTCGCTTGAATGATGACATGGGGGGGGGGAGTCCCGGCAATGCTTACATCATCATTTACACTACATATTTTGTGTTTTTTGTACTGCCTCGATTTTATGAAATATTTTTTTAAAACTTTTTTTCGAGTTAACTTTTAGATCATTTTTTTAAAATTATATTTAAGTATTAGTTTGAATAAATCAGTCTTCAAAAATCTATCCTATTAAAAAAAAAAAAAAATTAATTTTTAGATGATTTTATAAATGATGACTAAGAATGATGACTAGGGGGGAGGGGGGGTAAGACCAATGATGACGAATGATGACAAGGGGGGAGGGGGGGTCAAAAATGCCCCAAAAAATGATGACGTCATATTTGAACGGCCCCAAAGGAGCTAAAAAAATTTTGAAAGACTAATTTAAAAATTTTTTTAAAGGTTTAAATTTTTCAAAATTTATTTGTTACGCATATAATTTTTGAACTTTGTTTGGCCGCGTAACGCGTAACTCGTAACGCGGCTACACGGCGGCCAAACAATCTTTAAAAATTATCTCTGTAACAAATAAATTTAAAAAATTAAAAGCTTTATAATTTTTTAAATTTTAACCCTTTCCTGTCTAGGCCTATTTTTAAGATTGGACTCTCCCGTACTGAATTTATAAGACTGATGTAAATGTTTTTTCTGGACTACAGAGAGGTCCTAAACCCATCCCTAGTAAGTACGGCGCCTTGCAACCCAGTGTTAGGCAATCCGTGCATAGGAGTTAAATGTAACACCGTAATCTCAACTTATTATTTTTTAGGAATTTTAAACTATGGCCTAACTGTTTTTGAGGTCAGAGATTCCGAATTT